>CATIXQ010000017.1:7151377-7362243 GCA_949711755.1 Leptidea juvernica
ATGTATTATTTATAGATACAGTTGAACAGCATTGCGAGAAGCGTTCAATAGTGGATCTAGTTGTATTCTATTTATAAGTAGAGACGAACAGGATGGGGTGTAGTATTCAATATAAAATCAAATTATGTATTATTTATAGATAGAGTTGAACAGCATTGCGAGAAGCTTTCAAAAGAGGATCTACTTGTGTACTATTTATAGGTACAGACGAACTGACGGGGAGTAGTGTTCAGCATAGTCTGGTACTACTAATAGGCGTCCAGTATACGATCTAGTGGTTTACTATTTTAAAACCTTAACGGCAGGTGAGTAGAGAAGGATCTAGTTGTGTGCTACTTATTGATTAAGATAAAGGGGATAGTGAGTTGCGTTGACCACACGAAGTAAGGAAGTGGGAAAGTTAATACTTGAGTACTTTTAATGTAATTTTAATTTATTTATTTTATTTATTTAAATAAGTATTATTGATGAAATTGAGAATAAGAGCATAAATAAATAACTGTATACACAATCCCCTTTTAATTGGAATGAAATTGTTCACGGTGTATAGTTTTTTATAGAAAATTCGTAAATAAATAGAAATGATTATATGACAGCTTATACTTAGCCTGGAGCTAGTTCCACTATGTGAAAATTTCACGTTCATTAATTATTTTAATACATTTACGGCGGTTCCCAATATAGTATCTACAAATAGAGATAAATTACTACCTTCTACTGATGGTATTAGCTGTCAATAATCTAAAGCTGCCCCAATATACCCGATAAGTCATTCTCATCGCCTTATATTGGGACGCGTGAATTGCAATTTTCATACAAACTTCTATCGCTGGTAAGCTATACGTCGTCCCATTGACAGACAGCGTGTACGGATATCGTCGATAAGTTTATTGGGACAGAAAAGTCAAAGTTAGTTACGATTTTTATCTCAAGTAAGAGATAGACTGGATATTGGGAACGGACGTTAAACATTTGTTTAGGAAATAAGTGACATTATCTACCGAAAAAACCGCCAGTAACAAGTTGTAATCATAGAAATCTAAATAAGAATTGAGTAACATTACCGCGGCAAACATGTCGTCTCACAGGTGACTAATAGCATAAACACATGATCGGATTTGGTACGGCCGGACCATCGGACAAACCGGTAGGCGCCTCTGACCAATTGGTTCAGCGTCTTATTGGTACGGTCTGGGCTGTAATAACAATATTTTTTGCAATGTACAATAAATAATGCGACAAGTATGTAGTAATCGAATACAGTCCGTTAGTTTACCGCGTATGATGTTTCGGCCGTACCAAATCCGATCATGTGTTTAAGCTATTACAGACAACCAATGAATATCGGAACGTACGTATTAACTAACTGCGGAAGCTCTCACAACCTACAACTAAACTGTTTCTTTTTAAATAAAATATATAGCGATCATTTTTTATCAATAAGATTTCTTATTTATTCGTATTGCTGCAAAATTGCACACAATTTCGTCACAATCCCGTTAGTATCTAAAGCGTTGTAGGCATAAGCAGCAAGGAATAAGATTTCTGTAACCTACCTTCTTATTCAAGAGTTTTTTCTTAGTAATTTTCACAGTCGGATACTTGAAACTTATGACAAACCTAAAATAAACAAAACTGCAATTTCGTTTCATTTAGATAAGCGCGCGGCACCGAGCAATAGAGTGCAGTTATATAGAGAATTTCTTAGTTTTGTTTTATTTAAAAATTAGTACAACTTAGTTTTTTATTTCAATAATGAAATTCAAAAATAATAATTCATTATTGAGCTTAAGAGGAGCGGGAACAGATACACAGCAGTATGACGCCGACTTAAAGTTACGAAGCGACTAAGTCATCCTTATTTTGATATTCATGGTCGTGTGATAAGAAATAATTAGTGCTAGATAACAATCGCGGATGTATGATAAATAGCAACCAGCAAAAAATTGTAGGTAACAGAGAAACAAGAAATGAAAGCCTTAACCTTTGTTTTATGTATAAAGACTTCACAAACACGTTCATGTGTAACAGTAACTACAACAGTTGGTCTTTAAAATGAAACCGAAAACGTTCATGAGTTTTGTAGTTCAATTAATCGGTTTGTACATATCAAAAATATTTTATTATTAGAATTAAATATTAACAATTAATCTATTAAGTATAGTTTTAAAACTATGATGATATTTTAAAAATTCCTTGAACGATTAATTAAAATTCAGACTTAATTTAAGGGGCTTACCTATTAACCTGTACTAGATATCTTCTTTCGTGTTATCCAGAGGACTATATTAGAAGAATAGTTTTTAATACCAATAGCTCTTAAAAATTGCAGTTCAATTTTGTTATAATATAAAGTTTTATTTGTATTTGAAACTTCTTAATAATTTCCTAAATTCGTGTGATAATACTTATGATATTGTTTTTTCAGTGACGTAATCGATATACCAGTTTTTTTTTTTGATAATTTTATAAAAACGTGTATCGTGTAGCTTCATTGAATGAACACACGCGTAGAGCTAGTTAGAACCGTAATCATAAAAAAAATATTCAAAACATAATTCATCTAAATATATCTTCTATTCATAATATCATTTGGGAACATCCTGTAAGTAATAATATAATAACAATATGTCGGACGCCGCGCCGTAGCCGTTCAGAGCGTTTTTTTTTGTATAATTTGTTTGTTGAAAAGTTTCATAATTTCAATTATTTAATTTAATTTTAAGTTTTGCTTTTTTTTTTAACTACGGTTAAGAAGTTCTACACTATGTTCATTTAATGTCACCATTGGATTGGAGCTGTATGTTTTAGGAAATAAATTATACTTAATTGTAATAAAATCTACAATATATACAGCGTGGCGCTAAATACCGACATTAAATAAACGTGTAGAACTAGTTAAACATAATCATAATAAATATATTTAAAAAATAAAATATAATCTCGGAACAACCTTTAAGAAATCTAGTAGCAGCGCGCTAGCGTAGCACTGACACCTCCTTCGTGCCGTCCGTAAGGGTGATTAAAAGTTTTTTGCTTAAATATATAAACAATTTGTTATGTTTTTAAAGTGATAACCCTCACTTCTAGGGTTAATACACAAATAAAATTTGAAAAACAACAAAATTTTATGAACGATGCGGGTTGGTTAGAGCACCGGCACGGTACGCCGGAGGTCGTGGGTATGAGTCCCGCATCGTTCATAAAATTTATTTTATTTGTGTTAAATATATTATTTGTTTGTTTGAAAATTTCAAATATTTACTTCAAATTTTAGAATAATTTTCTCCATAAAGTTTTTTTCGCTAGCGTAGGCATTGACACGTACATCTTAGTTATGCGACCACGTAAGGGTGATTAAAATTTTGTTGCTTAAATATATATTTTGTTTGTTTCTAAATTTTAAAATTCCAAATATTTACTTTAAATTGTAGAATTTTTTTTTCCATTAAAGTTTAGATAGCTGTACCCATGTGTTTATTTAATGTCGCCATTTGAGCAACACGCTGTATATTTATAATCTGAAAGGTAAAAGAATTATAAAGGTAACTAAATAAACAAAAACAATTAGTTTTAAGATATCAGTATGGTGAAGGTCACGAGGCTGATCCAGGATACGGCCGGAAATGGCTTCATTTCATAGATGAGGGGGGACAACGTCACATCATGAATTTCTCGAGCATTCCAGAAGTATTTCACAGCTTAACTCTTGGCCATACAATTCTTAGATTATATACAAGGTTAGTATCCTGACATTTAACACATCGAAGTGTGAGGTCATAAATGGAACGAATTCAAATTCAAATATTTTTATTCAAAATAGGTTGTGACATCACTTATTGAAAGTCAAAACCCAATCCGAAAAGAATGCCTCAGACCTGAGAAGAATGAGTGCAACAAACTCAGCGGGCTTTTTTTTCATCAAAAAATATGTTTACAAAGTAATATTGTACAATAAACTTATTAACTAATAGCCTGAGAGCGGTCGCTCCATTCCCAATTTGTGGAATCATTAAGAAAGAAAAAAATCAAATAAAAAATCTTTACCACACAAACGTTTTTTAACAATTCTTTTGAATATCGTAATACTTTTGTTTTGAAAATTCTGGGATCTTGTTGTAAAAGCATATGCATCGCCACACAAAAGACTTACTTACTCGACTTAGCCGAGCAGTAGGCATATCAATTTTATGTTTGTTTCTCGTGTTAATATAACGATTGTCACAGTTTCCAGCAAATTCCTCAATGTGCTTATGAACATATAGAACATTAAATTATTTATTAATACGGCTTTACTCACGTTTTTGTTGGTGTCGGTACCGACTAGTTTCGGTTAGTTATTTATTTATTATAAATAATTTAATAATGTCACACGAAAGTTTTAATAATTTAATATAGATAATATAGATATACACTGTCAAGAATGTATTGAGAAGTCAAAATGTTTATTTCTTTAAATTTTTCTCTTAATGATTCTTTACGACCTAGGTCAGGGGTGCTCAAACGGTCGATCGGGATCGACAGGTCGATCGCGAGTGCTTTTTGAGTCGATCTCGAGAAATAAAATCCGGTATAATAAACTAAAATCGGTAATTACGTACCATCTTATGAAAAGTATGCTCAGGACATGCAGTGTCATGCAGATTCAACATCCAAAGTCACTATTTAGTTAAACTAAGAACTTTAGAACGCGTTTGTTTTGTAAGAATCAATAAACTCGCAATTTTGAATAATAATTATGAGTTTTTTCATTGACATTTTAGAGCAGACCTTGACTAAAAAAATGCATATTTTGCGCAAAACTAATATCTATGTCATCGTGACACTTTACCTAGACGACAATCCTTCATCACACATACTTGAAGGCTCTCAGAGCCGATCGATCGTAGTCTAACAATTTTGAGGTAGATCGCCAGCAGTTCAAGCTTGAGCACCCCTGACCTAGGATATAGATAGCGCCAATAGCCCTCTTCTGCAGCACAAAGATGGTATTAATATCGGCTGCACTGCCCCAAAACAAAGAAAATATCGACTTTATAGCAAAAACGTAAAATATAGATAGGTAGGTACTTTATAACGAGGTAACTAAAAAGAGAAAAATTAAACTTTAAATAGTAATTACCACCAACTTACTAAATGTTGTAGAGAAATATATTTTTCTTACTTTTTAATTACTTCGTTTTAAATATACCATGCATATTTGAAATGGGTTTTCTTTTTGTAATGCTATTAAGTATTATAAACTCTCCTTATCTATTACCTCACACGGAAATTGATTACGAACTATCAAATGCATAAATAAAGTATCTTTATATATAAATACTAGCAGACCCAGAAAACGTTGTATTGCCGATATTAAAATCGCTATACAAAAGTAACTGTTGATGGGTAAAAATTCGAAGTTGTATGTATTTTTTAATGCTGACTAATCAAACAAATTTAAAAAATAAATGACAAAAAAATTAAAAAAAAAATCGTGTGGACCACCCTTAACATTTAGGGGAATGAAAAATAGATGTTGTCCGATTCTCAGACCTACCCAATATGCACTCAAAATTTCATGAGAATCGGTCAAGCCCTTTCGGAGGAGTTCAAAGTTTAACACCATGACACGAGAATTTTATATATTAGAAAATCTAGTAGCAAATGCATTATTAGACCACTATAGTGTAAAGAAAGGGAATTTATACATAGCCTTATATATTCTAGATTAAGGATTGGTCTCCGCTGCGCTCCAACTAGATACCGCAGGCGTAGTCGCAAGTGCGGCAACTAATGCTACGCCCAAGTGGACGTACTCGAGCCAGTCTCGAACAATGTGTGACGTTGATGTGCCATGTACTATTAAACGTTGCTAATAATTCAAATTAAAATGCCGTTGCATTTGCGTTCAAATACACGTATGTTACAATATTTGAAAGATGCCATTGAGTGTCAAGATGCCACGCACACAAGCATCTAATAGTTGCCATTGTTCTTCCTAAGTGGTGCGGTATCTAGACAGAGCGCAGCGGAGGTACGGTAAGGATATATGGCTTAGAATTTAGATCATTCATATGTCTACATAGATTATGACAGAAATGATACTTTCTGTATACATATGCTTATTATTGAAATAACCAAAAACTATAGTTTAACAATTGGACACATCTGCGGGTAGCTATAAACAATCCTTTCAATCCAAAAAAATTCTAATCGTTCCCTAAAATTCAAATTGAAATATTTTTATTCGAAAAATGTCTAAAAAAAAGTATGTGCCTGACCTGAGAAGAACGAGTGCAAAATACTCGGCGGCCGACTTTTATTTCATTAAAATATGGTTAAAATGTAACTTCGTACAATTAAATTTATTATAATTTAATAGCTTGAGGGTGGTCGGTTCATTCCCAATCTGTGGTATAATTAAGAAAACCATTTATGTTATAATAAACGGCGGATATATGCGGTAACAAACTTACAAAAAATAATACAGTCAAATTGGATATACTTTTCTGAAGTTGGTAGAAAATACCCGTTAGGTACTTCAAACCAGCCAAAAAATATAATGCTTCGTATAAACGTAACGAATTTGAAGAAAGCAAGCTGTGAAATGTTGAATATGTTGTTCAAAAGAAGCATATGGCCAGGCGTTTAAAACAAATCTTTCGTTTGCCGTTGATGTTTGTATGTAGACAAGTCATAAGACCACATAGATTACCAATAGGTAATATTTGATAACAATAGTTATCATCTCTGATATAACCGTTATATTTAAATAGAGAATATGACAAAGTCCGTCATATTACGAAAAATAGTAGGATTATATAATATCATATAGAAATACACAAGTTTTTGTTTCAATAAAATCAAGCGAGTAGTTATGAAGTTACGATAGTTTTGCTTCCGCATTAGGTATATAAATATTTAATTTGCCACGTCTTCCGCGTCGAAGGCTCGCTCTAAAGTGCTCTTATGAGTGGGTGTGTATTGACGTCAAAGCACTCAACCAAAAATATTTTTGAATTACGCATCGTATCTAAAATATTTTTAACCTATTTTTCTTTAATAGATAGTTGTAGGTATAATAAATACAGTCCCCTCTCAAAATTACTTTGCATTTAATTTCATTCAACATTTGTGAAGTCAAACTTCTTTATCGACGTATGAGAAAAAATTTAAAGCAAATCGTCACGATTTTGATATAATCACTTGAACATTACCACCATAAATCACCAGCAGTTCGATGAACTTTGAACGAGATGTATTATACAACGTTATAATTTTTTTCAGAAATAATAAGAATACAGCGGAACGATTAAAATTACCTCGAACCGGCGATTTGTTTATTAAAAGCAGATACTTCAATGCAGCAAACGATGTTAAAATTATAACACATGGATGGTTTTCTTCGAACAATGCCAGCTGGTTAGAGGATATGAAAGATGCGTTCCTTCAAGATATGGATCTAAACGTTATAACTGTTGACTGGAGCAGCTTAGCACAGAACATCTTATATCCGGCCTCGGCACTGGCTACGAGACATGTGGGCAAGAAGGTTGCGCGCTTGATAAATGCCCTAAAACGAAGTTACAGCATAAAAAGTGATATGGTCCATCTAATAGGTCACAGCCTAGGTGCCCATGTAATGGGTTACGCTGGAAGTTACACTCAAGATGACCCTGTATTTAGGATAACTGGTAAGCACTCTTCATAAGTTAATATTGCATTACTCGAAACTAAATCTATCGATCAAATGTAGATTTTAGTTACTGAAATAATATAATATATTGAAGTAGTTACTAAACAACTTTAGATTAAAAATTACCTAAAGTGATCTAATGTTTTTTTTTTATTTACGTATGTGTTTATCCATGTCAAAGATACGTAAATTACCATCACTTCGGAAAACGCTTTAATGACAAGTAACTATTTTATCACTTTTTTATATCAATATAATACAGTTTAACTTTTTTTTACTATATTTACGCAATGTAGGGATACAAAGAGCTGCACCAAAAATAATCAAATGTGTAAGTTACAAAAGAAGTGATTAAATGATTAAAAATCTTCAAAAAAGTAACAGTTGCATCAATCCACACACTCTAAGCAAATAAAGTCATTGTGCGAGCATTTTATCAACTTAAGTAAAATAATTAATGTAAATATACTTATATCCTGAAATGTAATATTACCAATATCATTGTGTTACCAAATAACAGGACTGATCAGGCACCACAAGCCGCCCATTGGTAAGGTACCTGACCCACGACGCCTCGACGAGCCAGACTGTGTCCAAGTTCAATTATATCCCTATTTCATACATATTTCTTTACAGGCTTAGATCCCGCACGACCTTTATTTGAAGTACCGAAATTGCCAGATAAATATATTTTAGATAAAAGTGATGCAGTTTTTGTTGACGTAATACACACTGATGCTGGAGTGCTGGGCTTTTCAAGCAATTGTGGGCATGTTGACTTTTTTCCCAATGGAGGCAAACCAATCCAACCAGGCTGTACTGGTAATATAGTAGAACAAGGTACTTATGACAGACATTTATTTTAATAAATAGTTTTCATTAGGGTACAGTCCCAAATAGGGTAATTTTCATGTAGTTTTGTAGGTATATGTCGGAACTTAAATCAGCCATTCAATTGGAGGGCTAGCCCATTCATATATGTCAAGGAATAGTAATTATTGAATTGGCTGAAAAACTAGAACCTGATGGCTGCGACGTATGCACCACTAGTTTTTAATCTTAACTCAATAGACTTTCTCTCCAACCATCAATATGGTTTCAGATCACAATCCAGTAAAGTATCTGCTACTATAGTTTAGTTATTTAGTTACTGAAATAAAAACAAACATTGACCAAAAAATATAGGCATCTACTTTTTTTAATTTCATCGACTTAAAAAAAGCATTTGATACTGTCAGTCACACACTTTTACTACAGAAATTAGCAAATCTGGGTAACACAGGAATAGTTCTAAAAATGTTTGAATCATATTTGAGTCAACGGCAGCAAATTATCAAGATAAATAATCATCAGAAAGCCTTTGTCACCTTTATACGGGCTGCCTCAAGGCTCAATCTTAGGACCCCTTTTATACTTAATTTATGTCAACAACATTCATGAAATAGGTTTGCACGGACAGATTACCCTTTATGCTGATCACACTTGCCTTTTTTACTTTGGAAAATCAATTAATGAACTTGTTTCTTTTGCACAGGCCGATCTTAATACTCAATTTTTCAATACTTTCAAATTTACCTTTTAAATAGTTTTAGAGAAACATATCTAAAACCTCGTACATCATCATTAAAGCAAAAACACAACTATTCCACCTTTCACACATTTAAGAATAAATAATCAACAAATCGAAGAAAAAAAAGAAGAGAAATATCTAGGCCTCATTTTATATAGTGATATGGCATGGATTCCACATATCGATAAAGTAAGAACAAAATTATCATCTCTAATTGGTATGTTGCGAAACATTGTCAGATCTTTTCCACGCCGTGTCCGATTTACAATTTACAACTCACTATGGTATCTCATAGAAATATGGGAGTGTACTGCAAAGTCGAAATTAGTTAAACTACAGACAACACAAATAAACTAGTAAAGCTACTGTTTCATTATCCCTACTTAACTTCAACTGAAAAAATCTACACAGAAACAAAAATTATGACACTCAGACAATTATACACACACACTACATGCTTACTCATTTACAAGGTTTTAAATAAAAAAAATTCACCCTAACACATCCTTCTTTAAAAAAAAGAATTTAACCAGAAATGTTACACGAGAGAGAGATGAGCTGCCAATGGTGAGAAGTAATTATAGAAAACAGACAATAACCTTTGAGGGAGTTCAGATATATAACAACCTGCCCTCAGAAATAAGAAATGCCAAAACATTGACTTATTGTAAAGCGAGCCTTCAAAGGCATATACTCAATAATTATGAAACGTTTCAATAACATATGTAGGTTGTTTTATGTCTTACTCGCATCTATTTGCCTAACATTGTATTGCATTCTGTACCTATCAAAATTATTGTTTGTGAGTACCTACTTTAATTATTAAAATATTAATTTCTCATGTAAGTGACAATATGTCTTAATGAGAATAAAGTTATTTAAACCTAACATGCACACAGATTTTTGTACTGGAAAATAATAGAACTATTACATATTATTAAACTTTTAGAAAATCCCGCCTAAAATTATTATACTTATCAATTAAAGTATGAATGATAAAAATTTTTCTACCTGTGGAACAAGTGAATTGCGAATTAAATGATTTGCCATTTTCTTGAGCTAATTTTCATTCACACAAATGTGTTCCGCAATAAGAAAGCAATGTTTTGGTTATTTTAATGTAAAGGTACCTAATACTACGTGACTGAGGCATTTGTGAAAAGTATTTTGAAGCTATAAACCACAGAGTACATTATATAATAAAACGCCTAACCACAGTGAGCAAGCTATCGAGTATAATTCTGTTATTTTCTGGTTCAAATAACTGACTTCATAATATTTACGATCTCTTAACTGTTCTGATTGTATTTATAATTAAAATGAAGTGATGTATGTATAGCGAAGTTTTGTCTAAACTATAATCATTTATACAGTGTATATAAATTTTATTTTTAATGGATAAACACAAAACTTCACCTATTTTCAACATGTGCAGTGTTTAACTATTTTATAACAACATCAAAATTTTCCTGTTTTTTTTAGAAGCTTGCAGTCACGGAAGATCGTGCGACCTGTTTGTTGAATCAATAAGTTATGCGTCAACTGATAATGGATTTACATCGCGCCTTTGTGAAAGTTGGGATCAATATATAAATGGTTTATGCAAGGACGCACCGGAGGTTAAAATGGGATATCCTGTTTCTCCCACGGTTCGGGGAACTTATTATCTGTATACGTCGAATCAAACCAAATATTCAGTGGACTAAGTAATGTGTACATTAGTGGAACTAAAAAAAAGCCTCAATCTATATTTAGTTCCACTTATCAGTTATTTATGATGTCAAGATTATTTAAAGATTTTTCTAATCAAATAAATAAAGAATTTGTAATAATAAATATTAAATATTGATTCAATTGAATATAGGTATCTCTAGTAGATATAGTATGGCGAACTTAATTATTTACTTCATAACAGTATTTTTTTAAATTAGTTAAATATATTATAATGAATTTAGTGCATTATTATTGTTTATATATCATTTTAGTTTTGTGAAATTTCACGGTCATCTAAAAAAAGCCAAGGCCGGCCTTTGCCGGCAACGCATTTCTTGACACCTGTTGTTGGGGATGAGATGGGCGATCGCCTCACCTCTACCCATCCCGTGAGCCTCTTGCCCGTTTGCCCCCTCTTATATAAAAAAATAGTTGGCTTCAAAGAAATCTTTTTCGGCAATGTGAGCACTTTTTGGGAAAACAAAAATCATGGAACTCGCGTCATTGTCACCGAACGCTTTCCATAGGCTATATGACGTATACTTCTGTTGATTTTTCTGAGGTGTACACTTTTATATGAAAAACTAGCTGACCCGACAGACTTCGTACTGCCATTATCGATAAATAAAAGACCTTAACTATTGTATAAAATAAACTTAAAACAAACAAAAGGAATAATTTTTTTAATTTTTTGTTACCCGTGTTTTAAGGAAGTTTATTTTTTACCTCCTCAGAAAGATATAAAAATTCTAATTAGTTATTCATTTTAAACTATTGTTTTTATTTGATTTCTGAACGACGCGGGACACGTCGGAGGAAAATCAAAATTGGACCTTCCCTGGACTTCCACAAATAATTCAAGACCAAAATTAGCCAAATCGGTCAAGCCGTTCTCGAGCTTTAGCGAGACTAACGAACCGCAATCCATTTTTATATATATAGATAATTGTAATAATTGTGTACGATAGCGCAATTAATAAAAATTATATTTCACCATACACGTGATAGTACTCTCTACTGATTAATAATACAATTGATGCGAAATTAATATTATTAATGTTTATGTTCACGAATTAAAGTTTAAATTGGAAATTAACTCTTCTTTACAAGCCAAAATTAATTCATAAATAATGATCTACCTGCTCGACGAAAGAATTCATAAATTACTTAGTTTTCACTTCTATCGGCTGTCCCAAGCATTGACCCAGAGGTTTTTTTGAAGTAAAAACTTCTTTTAGCGCCGTACGCATATTTTTAGATGAGATAAAATCTCTGGACTCGCGACACCGTTACGAGACGCAGTTATAGTGTGTGCATATGTGTGCATGTACATACCTATAGCAGACCGCGAACGCGTCTAGATAAATGAAATATAGATATATTATATATTATTCGATAAAAAATTTTTTATTTCCTATTTTACTAACCATGAACCTATAATTTCTATTTTAGATTGTAATAATTTTAATGATAACGATACAAGAGTTGTCGAAATTGTTAACGATGATTCATAAAAGAATATTGAATGTATTTTAAAGTTTCTAATAATTAACACATTAAAAAAATGTCTAACACGCCAAAATAAGTTTTCACTTCTGTCTGCACTCTCAGAGTGCAACCCGATATTGTTTTTCTAGAAAACTATGATATATATCTTTCAAAACTATGAATCATAAAAATCTGTTTAATCTTGTGCCAATGAAGTCCTTTCAAACGATTGTCCCCTAATGACACAGTTAACTCAATTCAAAAGGCGAATGGCAGGTTTCAGTGGAAGTCTCGTACACCAAAAAAAGTCGTGTTGAAACATGAAATATTTACATTTAATAGATCATTGTATAAGAATATGTGGCATTAATTTTCTTTTTTTTTTATAAAGTTGGGAGTCATAAGTTAAGTTTGTTTTGTTAAGAAGTTTTGGGGTAATGTTACGACCCCGTTTGCTTGACTGTAAAAGATCAATACCTACAAAAATAATTGAAACAAAATCATTCTAATATACACACGTACATACATATGTATATGAATAAATAAACGGTCAGATAAAAAAGCAAGAAACATAATTGAACCAAAATATATATGCGTCGAATTGAGAACCTCCTTTTTTGAAGTCTTAAATACTACCTACTGCCCAACTAGCAACAGCGGTTTTCCTCATGTAAAACCACAATTTTCTCATGTTCTAGGATACTTTAGAACTCCCACCAGGCAGTCTACTACTACTACATAATATACTACTTGCATATTTTGAATTACAAAAACAACTTTTTCATTAAATGGTGTTTATTGAGACAGATCTTATCTACATGTAGTATAGAAACGTATGAATAGTGGCGCCTTTTCAATCAACTACACTCTTAAAATAACGTTATCCAAGAAGTTAGCTGGTCACGTCACTCCCTCATGGAGAGCATAGCCCAGGTACCAGATGATACTCATCACATGGGAGCAACACCCCACAGTTCTCAGCCCTACAGTGCAGTTGCAATGATAACTTATTATTGCTTCTTTGCCACGATTACCTACTTCAGTTACAATAAAAACAAAGTATGTTTTTCCTGAAGAGTGGCGAGACTTTATATTTGCCCGAAGCAGTATTGGATTTATTCCCTGCAATCCAGGTATTTGGTCACGGCTCACTTCTAATGTGTAAATACCGTGAAACCTGAAATGTTCACCGACATATGAACGCGCCTGCTTTATTTGATAGGTGCCACAAGCAAAAGAATCAAGTCGGCCATAGTTTGAAGCAAATAATTGGAACTCTGAGTGTATAAGTATGTTGCGTCTGCGATTGTAATGGCTGGTTTTTGCTGTGACGGAAGATCAGGGTTGCCAAGAGTACCGTCTGCAACAATTGAATTTTTTGCTGCCACTTGCTCTCTGCCACACGCACGATTGGCATTTTTGCTGCAATAGGTTAGATTTGACTCCACAATCACAGCACAAAATAGACGTATTAACACAACACAGCGTCCTTTTCGCAAAATTAGAACAACGTAATAAGCGTCCTTTCGCAAAACTTTACAGTTTTTTGAACGAAGGAGCACAAACTGAACTCAACGTCGTTGGGAAAAGATGTAGTAATAAATAAGCCAATGTTTCAAAAAACACACAGTACACGACATAAAACAGCTAGTAAATAGAGTTTCACGTTATGCAAATGTGAAATTCAAATACCCTG
Organism: Leptidea juvernica; assembly: GCA_949711755.1. Lineage (NCBI taxonomy): Eukaryota > Metazoa > Arthropoda > Insecta > Lepidoptera > Pieridae > Leptidea > Leptidea juvernica. Next base: position 7,165,523 of record CATIXQ010000017.1, read on the forward strand.
ATTTTCACTTTGACATGACAGTTGTTATTTTTTTGAAAGATTTCTTGCAAGATTTAAAACAATCGATGGGCATCCCCAAAAAGGTTGTAAAATAATTTAAATAATGGCGTTCCGTTTCTGTTTGTAAATTGAGTTTTATTTAATTATTTTCTTCCCCCTACTTTAAAAAAATATTTGAAAAACTGAAAAAAGAGCCAGTTGCGAAATACTAAAGTTGGGAAAATATAACCCCAAAACATTATTTTAATAGGGCGGTACACCAGATGCCGTTCTCATTTGGATCGCCGCGCCGTTCCTTTGATAGAGACCCTGTTTTTTTAATAATTTAATTACAAATATATAGTTTTCATACCCCATACTTATAGTATAAGAGAGTATTACTTACCAAACTTCATAGTTCTAAGTCAATCTAATACATAGAATTCTCGTGTCGCGGTGTTTGTTACCAAACTCCTCCAAAACGGCTAACGGCCGTTTTCAATAACCTATCTATCCTTAGTTTTAGTTACTAGAGGTAGACAAAACTATCCTTTTACGCTTACTTACATTTCAATAACCTATTGATAGATAGCATTGGACTATAAATATATTGGCCATAACTATGGATAGATAAGATCTTGTCATTAAACGGTGATAGCAATGTATCCGTAACTAGAGTTACGTTATTGAAAACAGCCGTAAACCGGTTTAAAGGAAAGTAGGTTGCATATCGGATAGGTCTGAGAATCGGCCAACATCTATTATTCATACCCCTAAATGATAAGGGTGACCCCTAAATAGTTTTTTTTTTATGCTTTTGACAAATATTTTTTATTAAAATATTATGATTCACCATTGAAAAATACATACAATTTCAAATTTTCACCCTTCCACGATAAACCCGTGCTTTTTAATCACAATTTTTATATTATTCTGTTCCATCTACATATCCGCAATAAGGTTCCAAGATGGCAATTGAATACAATAATTGTAGTACGATAAATTTTTTGTACGATATATTTGGTAGGTCTGAGAATCGGTCATCATCTATTTTTTATACCCCAAAAATTTTAATTATTGATTTTTTTTATAACTTCAATTGGCAACGTTTGCTGGGTCAGCTAGTACGCTATAAAGTTAGATTCCTTCAAGAGTGTCGAAAAAGACTTTTTGCGGCATAAACGGTCGTATCTTTTTTTACGTTTACTTAGAAGTCTTTTAACTGTTTCAAGAAAATGTAGGTAGACTTGAATATATCGATTTAGTTTCAACTCGATACCTCCACGCGTTCCCGAGATAAATGGTCTTGACAGACACATGAACGGTCAGCATAGTGATCCGATAAGGCTTCCGGTTTTCCGGACTACGGCGTTAGCTTTTATTAATTGACGATAATTGGTAGCGTATAAGCAGCACAGTTCAAGGTGACGACTGCAAATGACTGATTTTTTTTTTCCTATCTTTGTTTATTTGATTGGAGTTAAAGTCCTCACAAAAACGGAGACGATTTATTTTATCCTTATAAATATAAGGATAAAATCGTAGAAATCTACAAGTTATGAATGAAAGAGATTTTAAACATTTGCTTTAATTTACTGAGGATTTAACCAGCCTTCAATTTGGACTGGCAATCAACAGAGATAAAACCAAGATGATGATAGTAGACCGGGTAAATAATAATCAGAGTAGAATTTCAACACATTGCCAACTGTGAGGTGGTGCCAACTACACCTATCTTGGTTCTACTATCTCCAATACCGCAGGGGCGTGCATATCATATAGGCAATTAGGCAGTGCCTACCTCGTTATGAGCCTAATAAATATAGTGTTAAAGATAATTTACTTTAATTTGGTTCCGTTATATTATAAGCAAACTTCTATTGAATAACTTTAACTAATAATAATAACCCCCACTCATAAATTTTCCTAAATACCTCCGTTAAACAATCCCAAGGCTAAACTACGACTAGTTAAATCTGCAGTGCCTACCTTGCTAGGAAACCAATGCACGCCCCTGCAATACCGGGGGTTGTGAGCTGTCCGGATATCCGAAAGCTATGACATAACTACGGGGCTGAAACCTGGTCCCCTAGACTCCGAGACCGCCGCAAAATTGATGAAGAGATGTGCTGTTGGAGACGACTCCTCAAGATCCCTTGGACGGCTTTCCGAACCAACAATTCCATCTTAAAAGAACTGAAGATAAAAGAAAGGCTAAGGCGTCGACTTCTGAATTCTGAAGTTCTTCGGTCACATCTCCAGAAATGAAGGATCGATTGAGCTGGGCCAGGTGGAGGGGTAACGAGAGGACGCACTCTCACGCGATCACGCGACGGATCTTATCAAACCAGTGATCCAGACACCTGTGGTGGAGTGCTCCCGCAATGCTACAAACCGTCAAAAGTGGAGGAGCATCGCGAGGTAGGCAGTGCAACCCAGAACTAAAGGAACTAATGGCGACTAACGTTGCATCATCTAAGCAACCACGACCACTCTGACAAGAGTGACCGATTGAGAAGAAGAATTGAGGATTTAGAATTCATAGGTTCTCAACGTGGGCGATAACGCCCCCTTGAGGGCGTTTGAGACTTTCGGGGGGGCAGTAGAAGACCCAGAGAAAATTAGGGGGCATTGACTTGACGCAGATGGGGCGTGGGTAGATTAAAAAATATAGTCTAAAAAGGCAAAAAAATACACGAAAATACTCTAGAAAAAAAACATATTCTCAAAGTGGCGGTGAGCAAAATAAGGTTGAGAAACTATAAATTTTAGATCGATTTGAAATAAACATTTATTTACGAGAGGAAGAATGATAGCACTAATACAGCTACTTATCCAAATAGTGACGACATAGATAATATATGGACCATTTTGAAATACGTTGTTTTATTTCTTACTCATTTCATTGGTTTAGATTTTAACGATGACTTTTGACAAACTGATAAAATAGGTTTTTTATAGGTATAATCAAAATCAAATCAAAATCAATTTATTCACGTAGGTCACGGAAATGACACTTATGAATGTAAAAAAATAAAATATTTATCTTATTGAATCTACCGCTACATCGTAAAGGGTTGAGCTAATGACTAGAAGTAGCAAGAAACTCATTGCCACTCTTTTATGTCAAGATTTACATTTAAGTACAACGATTTACAAATCATTTCAAATTACAATATAAAATGTAGAATGATGCAACAGACACACTCAAACGTCAAATAGTCAATGTCTTCCACGAGTAAGTAAAAAAAGTAAATGTAAATTAATACAAAAGTTATTGAGTACAGTAGCTGCATCATCCACATACACCATAAATAAATAAAGGTATTCTGTGAGCATTATATATGAGTAGGATAACGTCGACCGGATCAGGTAGTTAATTATAATATAAAATGTCACATATTACCAGTGGGAGGCTCCTATACACAGGAAGCCGGCTAGATTATGCGTACCACCACAACGGCGCCTATTTGTGCCGTGAAGCAGTAATGTCTAAGCATTACTGTGTTTCGGTCTGAAGGGCGCCGTAGCTAGTGAAATTACTGGGCAAATGAGGCTTAGCATCTTATGTCTCAAGGCGACGAGCGCAATTGTAGTACCGCTCAGAATTTTTGGACTTTTTGAGTATCCTGAGCGGCACTGCGTTGTAATGGGCAGGGCGTATCAATTCCCATCGGCTGAACGTCCTGCATGAGCGATGCGATGAGCTTAAATACAGATAATGGCCCATATAACGCGGTAGAGTGGTTCCGCGTTAAAGGAAAACGTGTTATAGGGATCATCAGGACGTGTTGTCTCGCCAAAATCTGGCACGAGACAGTCTCGTGAGAGACTTAACTGAGATACTACTACTCAGAGAGAATTAACACTAAAGAAAACTTATATAATTTGTATAATTATGGATTTCTGCAAAGTAACGCCTTATTCAATAAATTTTCTCTGTAATTATACAAATGATTTAAGTTTTCAGTTTTCAGTTTTTTAGTATCCTAAGGACGTGTTGTCTCGCCAAAAACTGGCACGAGACATGTCTCGTGCCTACACGCCTACAATACGTCCTGAGGATGCCTCGTGTAGAGGCGAAACACGTGTCGAAGTGTTTTAAAAACAAATATTGGCGGAATTAACACTAAAGAAAACTTAAATCATTTGTATAATTATGGATTTCCGCAAAGTAACGCCTAATTCAATAAAAATTCTCTGTAATTATCTTAAATATCACTTAAGTTTTTAAAGCTGTTGGTTTTCCAAATAAATAAAATAACGCGTTATACGACCTCGTAACTTGTAATAATAATAATAATTAATCACAATTCGTAATAAGTATTTCCAATTGTATGCCTAGTTTTACTATTTTACTAAGGCTTTTAATAACACAATTAACACACGTGCAAAGGTAAATAAGAAGATAATTATGAACTGTACAAATTATTATAGAATTCACATCGCGTAATATGAAACCGCGTTATAAGGATATATGGGGGATTAACTTATTATTTAAAAAAACAACATTAATAACAATATTTCACCTAATATATTAGCGTCTTTATTTGTAATATATTTAACACAAGATTCTATTATATTATACAGCGTTAGACTAACTATTGGTATGTATCAACATAGTTCTTATACAATTCTAGTGAATCTCTTGACACATGTAAATAACCCAACCCTCTCTGTATATAATCATGATATATTTCTTTGGAGGCCTTTGAGATGGTGGGAGGAATCGTGTCGACTGAACTGTCGATGGAGAACGCACTGCTGACAGTGAGTTTAATGTGAATGTCCGGCTTGTATTTGGGATTCGAGCGCCTTTCCAGGTTTACGTACCGTCTATACCTGGCAACATCAAATTCAAATATTTTTTTATTCAAATTCAAATTCAAAAACACTTTATTCATGTAGGTCACGGAAATGACACTTATGAATGTCAAAAAAAAATTCTTATTTAATTTACCGCTACTTCGTAAAGGGTTGAGCTAATGAAAAGAAGTACCAAGAAACTCATTGCCACTCTTTTAAGTCAAGATTTAAATTTTAATTGTTTTACAAATCATTTCATATATGCAAAGTGACGCAACAAAAATACTCAAATGTCAAAAACTGAAAGGCTTACACGAGTAAGTCAAAAAAAGAAAAAGAAAGTAAATTAATACTTATAAACACAAGAGTTATTGAGTATAGTAGATGCATCAATCCACACATACCGTAAATAAATAGAGGCATTATGTGAGCATTTCATAAAATAAATTATATAATATTTTTAGCTTTAAAGAAAATAATAATAATAAAAAAACACATAAAGCAGACCTCCCGGTAACAAGATTATCCAGCCACCACTTCAAAATAGGATTTAAAATCACTTAATGAACGTCAAAAACTAGCACCCATTCAAAATAGATTACCTCAGACCTGAGAAGAACTGACGCAAGAAACTCAGCGGGATTTCTTTTTTTCTTAATTTAGTTATAATATATGTATAATCGTACAGTAAAATGTATAATTAAGGGTATGTTCCGATATGCACTGCGACCACTGTACAGTGTGACGTCAATTTAGTATACTGTGAAGCCGTTCCTTCATAGTTAGTTATACTGGTTACTATTTAAAACGGAACGCATTCCCGTATACTGTCAGCCCCATTTTTTGACGCAGCATTCAAATGAGTGTATTAGAGTTTTCTAGTTCATTAAAAAAAACTGTTGTTGGAGTACTGTCAAATTAAAAATAGTTTATATATTCATTGAAAAAAAAAACAATCCTGCGTAACTTTCAGCTCGTTTTGAACATTTTTAATGCAGTCTAATAAGATTAATTTTTGCAATTCTTCCATTTTTTTATTTATTAATGCAAACTATTACAGAACTTTATTGTATAGGTATTGTTTATTAAACGTTAGGCACTCGAGTGGTTTTGACTGATCACGTGATCAAAGTACTGCGAGTACCTTACCTCGAAAACGGCAGTGCTCACAGTAGAATATGGCGGCGATTTATGACGTATATATATTTCCTTAGGGTACTGCGGCACTATACTGGCAGTCCATAACGGAACGAATTTTTCTACAGTGATAGCACTGTTCAGTGCTCGCGGTGCATATCGGAACATACCCTTAATAGCCTGAGGGCTTTCGCTCTATTCCCAGTCTGTGGTATCATTAAGAAAATCATTTATGTTACGTTATGTTATGTGTTAGCCCCGCATCGTTAAGTTTGGTTACAAAGGAGACTATTTTTTTTGGGCCCACTAGATGTGGTGATGTTTATTAATCGTATTATGCTACTAAAATTGTAATTAATGTTATTATTGTCAACAGGCCACATTTTATTGTAAAATATAACCGGGATCATGAAATCATAATAAAAAGGCAAACACTTGATACATTTCCTGTATCTAGTTATGGTCACCATGGCAAAAAAATGCGTATAATGAAATATTTGTAACATTAATGTGAGAAAATAAAAATATTACTGAAAAACGTGGTGGTAGCAGTGATTATCGGCTTTTGAAAAGTAGCAAATATCTATTGTATCCATGAACCTCATATTAATTATTGTTTTAGAGGTGAAAATAAAAATAGACTGTCATCTATTGTTAAGCCGACTATTTTAAATCATATTATTATCTGCAGTATATTTGGTGATTTTGAGTCCTCTAAAAAAAAAAAAAACAAGACGTGATATGTTTAGGAGAACCAATTATCAATTCTGCCAATAAAATAGAACAAAATAGTACAGCTCGACTTTGTTTAAAAAAAACAAATGAACGCTTTAACGCGGGTAAAACTATTTTTATCCGTTGTTCGTATTTTGCAAAGTAATTGTATTTTGTGAGTTCAAATTAAGACAATGAGTGTGATGAAATAAAAAAAAGTATAAAAAGTACTATACAACCTTTGGCCACAACTAGACAATAATTTGACGACCGATATAGCAGAATGGTTAGTGACCCTGACTACTGCACCAGTGGTCCCGGCTTCGAAGCCCAGTAGGTTTATATGATTTATATGATGAATATGTTTGTTTCCGATTCATGGATGTTTATATGTATTTATGTGTGTTTTAGTAAGTATATTGTACTAAAATATTATATCGTTGTCTATGCCTAGTTTGGGGCAAGATAATTTGTGTAAGAGTGCATAAAATAAAGAAAAAATAAATGGACTCACATGCGTGTGCCTCGGCTTGTACTATAGATACACTCCACCAGTCTAGAATTGTAACTTACATCAACATATCCCTTTTGTTTGGTTCACACACCAGCGTCTTGCTTCTCTTCGGCAAGGTGACCCGGGGCAACTCACTAGGCGCGCTGTCCCCTGACTTTACGTTGGTCAACTGACGTGAGCTCATGGTGGAACTGGTCAGCTCTTCGTCTGATGTCGATGAGCTGTTCGAACTGGACACAGATAATAATATCAATCAAGGCATGGAACCAGTTTTGAAACAGTAAACAAAGACACTAAGAATACTTTGGTCATGTACTTTTAAGATTCTATTCATAAAGTCACATATCAGCAAACTTAATGAAAATGTTTCGGAACTATATAAACGGTTATAAAAAAATCTATATATTGCTTAGATAGATTACAAAAAAGCATAGAGCAGCTCCAATTGTCGGGGACCCAGTGCTCGGTGAACGGCTGGATCACTTGGCGTTGCGTAGAGATGTTGCTTCATTGTGTGTCTTCTACCGCATTTATCACGGGGAGTGTTCCGAAGAGCTGTTTAACCTGATTCCTGCCGCCGAATTCCACCTTCGCACGACACGCCACAAGTTAGGATATCATCCCCACCAACTGGATGTGTGGTGGTCCTCCACAGTGCGGTTTTCAAGGAGCTTTCTTCCACGTACTACAAAGCTGTGGAATGAGCTTCCTTGTGCGGTGTTTCCGGGACGATACGACATGGGTATCTTCAAAATAAGCGCGTACACCTTCCTTAAAGGCCGGCAACGCTCCTGTGATTCTTCTGGTTCTGGTTGCAAGAGATTGTGGGCGGCGGTGATCACTTAACACCAGGTGACCCGAACGCTCGTATGTCCTCCTATTCCATAAAAAAAAGCATTCAAAAACGTATCGCACGCAAGCATCTGGCGTATTCTAAAAGAACAGGAGGTAAATACATATATAGCAACAGCGAAGGTAGAGTTAAATTGGAGAGACTTGGTGCAAGCTTTCCCATCGATACAGGTTTGAGGCGACCGAAAGTTCCCAGCACTGTTCATTACCATCCTGGATAGTCTATTATGTGAAAGAGCTGGGATGGAAAGAATGGGTTTGTATATGGACTGGAAATACCTGAATCATCTCCACTTTGCAGATGATTTGGTACTTCTATCGGAGTCCATAACTTATGTTCCTATCCTTGAATATACTCGGTAAATCACCAGGCTTAATACGAATCTTACAAAAACAATGGTAATGGCAAAAAGCACAGAAATGAAATCGCTCAAGGTTGACAACACAATGTGGACAAATTCATATATTTAGGGAGAGCAAATAAATTTTAATAGGAATATTAACGATTGATATTACTTGCAATAAATATTGGGGAATGAAGGAAATTATTATAAGATATAGTATGTAAATATTTCCTTCATGCATGCCAGTGAAAAAATGATTGCGAAACTGAAGTGGCAGTGGGCAGGGCCTCTAATGGCGACCACGTAACGGAAGGCGCAGTGTTGGTACAAGATGGATCAACGATCTGGTCAAGATCGCCGGAATACGTTGGATGTGAGTAGTGCAGGACCGATCATCGTGGAGTTCTTTTGGGGAGGCCTTCCTTTATTTAGATGGAAATGGGCGGGTCACGTAGCACGACTTCAGGAGGGAAGATAGACCAAAAAATATAATGATTTGGAGGGGCTTAAGGGTAAGCGCTACAGAGGAACATCGCTGACGAATTGGATTGAGGAGATTATTTACACGGCTGGCCCAGTCCGGATATAAAATACTCAAGATAAGAATCGTTGAGCTTGCATCTTGATCTTGCGGATCAAAGAAAAGGTTAACTATAAAATAATATAATACAAACTCTAGATAACAATATATACTAAGTGTTATTGTAGGTTAAGTTTTTGAAAAATTTCTATAAAATTTATTGTATATTAAATCATTGCAATAAACATTTTTCGTTATTTATTAATGGTATATTCCGTTCGGAATGTAAACGTTAAAAATTATTTTACTAACCCATATTAACCGGTTAATTCTACAAAAATAAAAAAGGTAGAACCAAACCGAATATAAAGTTCGCTTTGTAAGTATTTTTTTTTTCTGAGAACATGCAGAGTCATATTTATGAATTGTGAATGCATAACTTTAAACTCAGATCTTATCCTCATCGTAACTCTTAACTCAGATCTTACCCTCATCGTAACTTTTAACTCAGATCTTATCCTCATCGTAACTCTTAACTCAGAACCTATCCTCATCGTAACTCTTTACTCAGATCTTACCCTCATCGTAATTTTAACTCAGATCTTATCCTCATCGTAATTTTAACTAAGATCTTATCCTCATCGTAACTCTTAACTCAGATCTTATCCTCATCGTAACTCTTTACTCAGATCTTACCCTCATCGTAATTTTAACTAAGATCTTATCCTCATCGTAACTCTTAACTCAGATCTTATCCTCATCGTAACTCTTAACTCAAATCTTAACCTCATCATACATGCAGGATACTAGCCTCAGGTTGTACAAGAGTACAATCAGAAGTTTGGTATCAGTTTGATGGCTTGGCCATCAATCCCAAATCAGATTTTAACCCAATTGTGCACGCTGTAATCTAGATTTAACTAGTCGTAGATGCGCTTTAGTCCAACAGTACTAGGCTTTGAAGTCTTAATATTGAAGTTGTATATCGAATATGTACGAACTTTAACACTAGTGCTATATTTATGTATGTTCATAACGAGGTAAGCACTGCCTAATTGCTTATATGATATTCACGCCCCTGCTCCTTCCACCTTCAGTTATTCATAAAAAAAAACTTACTCGCTGGAATTATTAGACGCTGTACTGGAGCGTCCGCTGATCACCGGGTTCTTGGAAGCGGGTCCCTTCGCCCCGGCGGTCGGTCCCCGCCCCCGTACCACGAACGGACTCGGGTTGTCGATGAACGCCGGAGCGATATCCCGCAGCGTGTGGCACATCTATTAGTGATAATTAGAAACTGTTCATATCAAATGGTTTAACAAAAAAAGAGTGAACCCAATACACCATAATATCATGTAATAACATACCACCAGTGCCCTGTTTATTAAAACTTAGAGCCTTGTTTACAATTATCCAGTATTTTTATTTATAACAAATATATTGTGTATAACAAAAGTACACGTGTCAATTACTTAATAACATAAATTCATGACATCTTGATTTAAAAAAAAAGTAATTAATTAACATTTTCGGTACCAGTGGAAGGCACCTTTGCACAGGATACCGACTAGATCATGGGTACCACAACGGCGCCTATTTCTGCCGTGAAGCAGTAACATGTAAACATTATTCTTTCGGTCTGAAGGGTGCCGTAGCTAGTGAAATGTCTAGACTGGGCAAATGAGACTTAACATCTTATGTCTCAAGTTGACGAGCGCAATTGTAGTGCCGCTCAGAATTATTGGGGAATCGGCAGGGCTTATCAATTACCATCAGCTGAACGTCCTGCTCGTATCGTCTCTTATTATCATAAAAAAAGCTATTAATAAAGAAATACAAACGGAATCCACACCCTGTGACTTAAATTAATATTACAAATTAAACAACATTGGTTGAGAATCGGAGATTTTCTGACGCATGGTGTAATAATAGATAGTGTTTGGAATACAGTCCACAGTGAAAGGCAATCAAAACGTATGATTTAAAAAAAATCTGTTAAATGACCGAAAAATATGGAGGTAGTACAGAAGATTCATATGTTGAAAGGAATGCTATTAGTTTGTGGCGGTCTAGATGGTACCTTGATAAAAATCGATGAAAATAAGAGTATTATATTTACTTCCATCATTTGGGCTTCCCGAGAACTTATGCAAGTGAACCTCCAACTTCCACACTGGGCGCAGCATACAGGTCGTTGTCGACGGTTATTGGTCGAACTCGAAGCCCGTGAAGGCTGGAGTGCCCCAAGGCTGTATGCTATCTCCACGCTGTTTCTTCTCCATATCAATGATATGTTGGACACCTCCAACATACATTGCTATGCAGACGACAACAATTGCAGGTAAATTGAACCTTGTCCAATTTAACCCCCCGAAGACTCAAGTTTGCGCGTTTACCACTAAAAAACCCCCAATTGTCGTATCACCGCACTTCATTTAAAGCCTCGCCTAGTATCGGAATACTGGGTCTCGAAATCTCGAGCGATTGCCAATTCCGTGGCCATCTGGAGGGCAAAGCCAAATTGGCTTCAAAGTAGCTGGGCATCATGAATAGAGCACGGCAATACTTCAACCCGGCCCACATTCTAGCGCTCTACAAAGCGCAGGTCCGGCCGCACATGGAGTATTGCTGTCATCTCTGGTCTGGCGCACCCCAGTATCAGCTCGATCCATTTGACCGCGTGCAACGCAGAGCAGCTCGAATTGTCGGGGACCCAGTGCTCTGTCAACGGCTGGATCACTTGGCATGGCGTAGAGACGTCGCTTCATTGTGTGTCCTCTACCGCATTATCACGGGGAGTATTCCGATGAGCTGTTTAACCTGATTCCTGCCGCCGAATTCCACCTTTTTGTTTTTTTTATATGAGAGGGGGCAAACCGGCAAGAGGCTCACGGGATGGGGAGAGGTAAGGCAACCGCCCATGGACATCCGCAACAACAGGTGTGTCAAGAAATGCGTTGCCGGCCTTTAAGGTATGATTTTTTCTTGAAGATCCCTAAGTCGTATCTGTTCGGGAAGACCGCTGCCGGTAGTTGATTCCACAAAGTGGCTGTGCGAGGCAAGAAATTTCGAAGAAAACGCGCGGTTGTGGAATGCCAGACGTCTACGTGATGCGGATGGTACTTTGCGCGTAATGTCCGATGGTGGAATTCGGCCGCTGGAATCAACCCGAACAGCTCCTCTGAGCACTCCCCGTGATAAATGCGGTAGAAGATGCAGAGAGAACCCACATCTTTACGCAATGCTAGAGAATCAAGCCGATCGGAGATGACTTGATCGTCGATGATTCGAGCCGCTCTTCGTTGAATGCGGTCAAATGGAAGAAGCTGGTACTGGGGAGCACCCGCCCAGAGGTGAGAACAGTACTCCATGTGAGGCCGAATTTGCGCCTTATAAAGTTGCAGGCGGTGGCTTTTAGTGAAGTACTGTTTCGCCTTACTGAGTACACCAAGCTTTTTAGAGGCCAGTTTGGCCTTCTCTTCCAAGTGACCACGGAACTGACCGTCGCTCGATATATCGACGCCAAGTATGCCAATACAGGCTGCGGCAGTTAGAGGAGTGATCTCGAATCGAGGGGATACGACAAAGGGAGACTTTTTAGTGGTGAACGCACAAACTTGTGTCTTCTTGGGGTTGAATTGGACTAAATTTTATCGGCCCCATTCCGAGACTTTGCAAAGCATAGTCTCGATTTCAGACACAAGTTTGATCCGGTTCTCGTCGACGCTATCCCGGGACATGTTGGCACGGCCGGTGTAGGAAGCATACCCCGTGCTGTTGTCCGCATAGCAATGAATATTGCTGATTTGCAGCATATCATTGATATGCAGAAGAAACAGCGTAGGGGATAGCACACAGCCTTGCGGGACACCAGAGTTTATGGGTTTTAAGTCGGAGCATGCACCGTTGATAACAACCTTGATGCTCCGATCAGCCAAAAAGCTAGTGACCCATTTGCACAACTTCTCGGGAAGCCCATAGGATGGCAGTTTCGCTATAAGCGCTTTATACCACACCCGATCAAAGGGCTTCGCTATGTCCAAACTCACCGCTAACGCCTCTCCCTTCGACTCAACCGCTTGCGCCCATTTATGGGTGAGGTACGCAAGAAGATCACCAGCTGAGCGACCCTGACGGAAACCGTACTGGCAGTCGCTGATCAGCTGGTACCCCTCTAGGTATCCCAAGAGCTGGCGGTTGATGATCGACTCCATTACTTTGGAGAAAATGGAGGTAATGGCAATGGGGCGGTAGTTGGACGGATCTGAGCGTACACCTTTCTTAGGGATCGGGTGCACTAAAGCCGCCTTCCATAATTTCAGGACTACGCCTGATGAGTAGGAGAGCCGGAAAAGACGGGTAAGCACCGGCGCCAGTTCCGGAGCACATGTCCGCAGCACTATCGGGGGAATGCCATCGGGCCCGCTCGATTTGTGAATGTCCAAGGTGAGAAGCGCCTTAAGGACGGCACCATGCCGGATTTTTACCTCCGTCATATAAGAATCGCACCGCGGAATATGCGGTGGAGGTGCACCTTGATCATCCAGAGTCGAGTTGAACGCGAAGAGGGAGCCCAGGAGATCAGCTTTCTCTTTCGCGTCATGGGCCAGCGAGTCATCATCCCTGTGCAGTGGCGGAATGGCTGGCTGGCAGAAGTTTCCTTGGACAGCCTTGGCGAGCGACCAGAACGCACGAGTTCCCGAGGGAAGGCGTGCAAGTCTCTCGCCAATTCTGCCAATGTGCTTCGACTTCGCGTCAGCAAATAACTCTTTTGAAGGACCTGGAGGCATGATTGAAGTGTTTTTTAAGTTCGCTGGAATTCACATCCTTAGATACCATCGCATTGACCCAAGCCTGATAGCAGTCCTGCTTTCGGCGAGAGGCCATTTTGCAGGAGCGGTCAAACCATGGTTGGGACCTGCCACCGATAGGCACAGAGGAGGATGGAATGAAGAGTTCCATACCTTGCAGTACCACATCAGCAACAGCGTCAGCAGCGGCATCTGGATCTCACAGCGAAAAACAGATCTGCCTCCACGGGTAGGATGCAAAAAAGCACCGCATCTCGTCCCACTCTGCTGACCTATAGTGCCACACGAGGCGACAGCCTAAGAAGCAACCTTCGCACGACACGCCACAAGTTAGGATATCATCCCCACCATCTGGATGTGTGGCGGTCCTCCACAGTGCGGTTTTCAAGGTGCTTTCTTCCATGTACCACAAAGCTGTGGGATGAGCTTCTTTGTGCGGTGTTTCCGGGACGATACGACCTTCAAAAAAACACGTACACCTTCGCTTCTGTGATTCCTCTGGTGTTGCAAGAGCATGTGGGCGGCGGTGATCACTCACCAGGTACGCTCGTATGTCCTCATATTCCATAAAAAAATGTTCAAGCTAATTTCGATCTACTTGTTTATTATGGCTGAAGAAAATGCCATTAAGATGGACAATGGAAATTTACCTTAAATTCGAAGCACTCCATGAAGACGGTATATTCGAAGGGGCGGTGGTACTCCTGATACGGGTCTAGCATCTCGAGCACAGAGTCTCCTTGCATGCCGATGATCTCGCAGCACAGCTTCCGCATCTCATTGCATGGCCGCGGCAGATAACGTATCACGTCGTCATCCCACCATTTTGTTAGTGATCTGAAAAAGTATCTGATAAAGTTGGTTGTAGACTGTTGTTACTCACGACCTGTTGCGCCCGGTCCACAGATTTTTGAAGTGAAAACTTTTTTAGCGGCGTTGAGCACTTTTCTTGAGATGGGCACAAAATGTTAAACTCGCGTCAGGACAGGTGACCCGGTTCGAAAATTCGTAAGACAGTCGTTGAAATTATGGATGAAAGTTGATTTTTCTGAGAGATAAACTTTTTAATGTAAAATAATTATAATACTTCTGAAGTGTTAATTTTTTTATGTAATGTAAATTGTCTTTTTTGTGTACGACACCGCAATAAATGAATATTGTATTTAACCACATACTTTTATACTGATAAATAAAGCAATTCGTGCGAAATTATTCCCTAACCATTCCAAAATAGGAAAAAATGCACAACGTTAATGTTCATATTTTCACTTCAGCCGGCACTCTCACTTTTTATGACAATAAGGGACGAGACGAGCAGTTCGTTCAGCTGATGGTAATTGATACGCCCTGCCCATTACAAAGAAGTGCCGCTCAAGATTCTTGAATAACCCAAAAAATCTGAGCGGCACTATAATTGCGGTCGTCATCTAGAGACATAAAATGTTAAGTCTCATTTGCCCAGTAATTTCACTAGCTACGGTGACCTTCAGACCGAAACACAATAATGCTTACACATTACTGCTTCACGGCAAGAAAGGCGCCACTAATCTTAATATATATAAATTACGTGACACGTTGTTGGTCCGCGATTGACTCCTAAACTAATGAACGGATTTTAATGGGGATTACTTCATCGAGTGCAGTTTAGTCCAACTTGAGAGATAGGATAGTTTTTATTTCGATTTGAGACCCATAATTATTTTTAATTCCAATATTTGTTTTGTATGGACATATTTTCTATAAGAGAATTTATTGACGCACGGTTTGACAGTTCTGCTGTGAAACAATTTCATTATAACAGCAGGAAGCATATTATACGAAATAATTCTTGTGGTTATGAAATATTATTGACAAATTCATAAAAAATCTATATTTTATTTATTATGTACAGAACAACGTCTGTCGGGTCAGCTAGTATATATATATTATAGATATATGCACTATAGACAGGAAATAAAACTATGGAGAGAAAAATAAAGAGAATGGGGGCGGGGAGAGTGAAGGAGAGAGATCTTTGTATGTGGACAAGACTAAATCTATATATATAAAAATGATTTGCTGTTCGTTAGTCTCGATAAACTCGAGAACGGCTGGACCGATTTGGCTAATTAAGGATAATATAAAATAATAATTAAGGATTATGAATAATGAAATGCTGCTAAATTAAATAAAAACAACAAATTTGTTTTGCCTTTGATGTGTCCATACATAATTTCTATGAGAGAATTTATTGACGCACGGTTTGACAGTTCTGCTGTGAAACAATTTCATTACGACAGCAGGGTGCATATTTTACGAAGTAATTTTTGATGTTATGATATATTATTGACAAATTCATATAAAAACATTATTTTATTTCTTACTAGCTGACCCAACAGAATGTTTTTAAATGAATTTGTCAATAATATACGAGGGGAGGTCAAAAAGTTCGCGGAATGACTGGGAAAAAAGATGAAATGATACATTATGTTATTTTTCCTTTTCAATATATTCCCCCTTAACACGAATACATTTTTGGGATCTGGCATATAACTTATTAATACCGTCGAAAAAATAGGTTTTGTCTTGGGCGTCAAAATACGCCGAAATCGCCGACTTGACTTCATCATCGTCTCTAAATTTTTTTCCACGCAGCTCTTTCTTCATCTTTGGGAATAAATAAAAATCGCTAGGGGCCAGGTCTGGACTGTAGGGTGGATGGCGTAGTTGTTCAAAACCGCATCGATGAATGGCAGCCGTCGCAACATGACTCGTGTGAACGGGCGCGTTGTCGTGCAAAAGGAGTACACCTTTTGTCAGTTTTCCTCTTCTTTTTTCTTTAATAGCTTCTTTTAATCGGTCCAATAGGGAAGCGTAGTACTCTCCCGTTATAGAAACACCACGTTCTTTATAATCGATCAAAAGAATACCTTCAGTATCCCAAAAAATAGTCGCCATGATCTTTCCGGCCGATTGCGACACTTTAAATTTTTTTGGGGGTGGTGTGCCTTTTTTGTGCCACTGCATCGACTCCTGCTTTGACTCAGGCTCATAGTGGTGAACCCAAGTTTCATCACCGGTTACAATTCGGGCCATAATTTCTTCCCTAACTTCTCCACAGCGGTCCAAATACTCGCGGGAACAGTTGACGCGCTCACGTTTTTGCAGCGGCGTGAGCATTCTCGGGACCCACCTTGAACACACTTTACTCATGCCAAGATGTTGATGAAGAATATTTAAAATTGTGGTTTCTGATACTCCAACTGATGCTGCAAGTTGTTTCTTCTTCAACCTTCCGTCTTCCAATACAAGTTTTTCAACTTTTTCAATGATTTCCGGCGTAGTGGCCTCAATGGGCCGTCCAGGTCGAGGATCATCTTCAATTGACTCCCTTCCTTGCTTGAAAAGGCCGTGCCATTTGTAAATCATGGTTTTACCAGGAGCAGAGTCTCCGTAAACAGCTAACATCTCTTGCAAAATAGTTTGAGGCGTTTTTCCTTGTTTGGTGAGGAACTTTACGACGGCGCGATGTTCAATTTTCTCCATAGTGGCTAGTTTGTTCCCGATTTACTTGTTCACTCGTTTGTAACTCGAAAGCTAATGACCCAATTAGGCTAGAAATTGGCATATATAGTAATTATGAGTTACTCAAGTAGCGGCTACCTGGAGGAGCGACCTCACCCCCGCCAACCCCGCCATTCCGCGAACTTTTTGACCGCCCCTCGTATCATAACATCAAAACTTACTTCGTAAAATATGCACCCTGCTGTCGTAAGTAAAGTGTTTTTAATCTTAAGATTAAAAACACTTAATTTTGTCTTATTTAAAATATGGAATGTACCAAATTAGAATAACCAACCTAGAATTAGTAGGTAAGCGCAAATCAATTGTTTATGTTAAGTTGAGTTATTGTTGGTACATCTAAAATAAATAATTAAATTATGTACCTTCTATTCCGAATATAGACCATAGTCTCCGGATGATGCAAGTAATAGTCACTGGGGTACTCCCATATAGCGGGCCTGCTCGGGTCGGGCACAAACAAGCCAAGGAACAGATTCATTGTATTTTGTTTCTCAGCGTCAGAAAAAGTGTTCGAATAGTATCGACTCAATGTCTGCATGATATCGTTACCATGCGAAGACCACGGCGCTGTCTTGCGGTATGTCTTGATTCTGAAATTAATTAAACACCCGTTTTAGATTAAAAAACACCGACATAAGTACAGTAAAAGTGAGAGTGGGCATGTTGTCGATAACTTCTATTAAATCTAATTTTATTTTTCGATAATTATAGCCGACCTTTATAATAAAAACAGTGGCACTCCGGGAGTGCCGACGGAAGTGAAAACTTGATTCAACGTTCTCATCTCAAAAAATCTTAAAACGGTATGTTTATCTATTTAGGTACGTACATACATACACATATGTACATTTTTTTTTAATGAAAATAAGGGACGAGGCGAGCAGATGCTCTTGTTCTGCTGATGGTAGTTGATACGCTCTGCCCATGACAATGCAGTGCCGTTCAGGATTCTCAAGAAAACCGATATATTCTGAGCGGCACTACAATTGCGCTCGGCACCTTCAGACATAAGATTTTAAGTCTCATTTGCCCAGTAATTTCGCTAGCTACGGCGCCCTTCAGACCCAAACATAACCCCAGAAAAGATGGGAGGACGATATCAGGGAAGTGGCAGGAGTAACTTGGAACAGAGTGGCTCAAGAAAGACACGAATGGAAACGGTTGGGGGAGGCCTTTGCCGATTGGCAAACAGATCCACAAAAAAAAAAACAAATACTAGAATAAGTTATTTTGTTTCTAATGTTTTATGTTTGTTTAAGAGTATTGTTAGTTATCTTTGTAAGTTAAGATCTGAATAAAGGCTATATTATTATTATTTTATTTGAATTAGGTACCTGTGCACCAGTTGTGAGCCGCCATATTGCAATGCCAACGTGTCGCCGTGATCTTCATACAGACACTCGAGAAGACGCGCGCAGTCCGAGTCAAACTCTATCACTGGCTCGGCGATCACACCCAGAGCGTGTAACTATATAAACATAACAAGTTACTCTGCATCACTGACCTCTACTATACAGGATGTCCCAAAGTTATATCATGAAGGGAAAGTACCTTAAATATCAAAGATAGGCTATTTTACTGAAAGAAGACTTTATCTTATTTTTAAAAGTTAGTAATTCTGCATTCAAAGATTTTCTAAAAATTACTTGACTCGTCTGGGAATCGAACCGAATTAAATGTAAAAAAAACACCCCTACTCTTATGATGCCAATCGAAAGAATGGCCAAAAACTAATAACTCTTCCTAAGTAACATAGTATTTTAAAAGAAAGTAGTCAACTAAGTGGGTATTTTTTTGTAAATTAATTAATTAAATGCTCAAAATGTGATCCGTCTTGTCTTACGCAAATCGCCAATCTTTTAATGAGTCCGCTGCCTGTTGATTTTCTTATCATTTAATGGTGAATACTCGATATGATATGGCACAATTCTGTTTGTAACTCGCCCACGTTCTCGTATCGTTTTTTGTATAGCATATCTTTCACGTATCCCCAAAAGAAAAAATCTAATGATGTAAGGTCCGGGGATCTGGCCGGCCATCTAATCAGTCCATTCGTACCAATCCAAGTAGGAAAACATTCATTTTACGTTGTTCTTTTCTTATAAAATACTATGTTACTTAAGAAGACTTATTAGTTTTTGGCCATTCTTTCGATTGGCATTATAAAAGTAGGGGTGATTTTTTTTACATTACAGTCGGTTCGATTCCCAGACGAGGCAAGTAATTTTTGGAAAATCTTTGAATGCAGAAGTACTAACTTTTAAAAATAGCATAAAGTCTTCTTTCAGTAAAATAGCCTATCTTCTATATTTGTGGTACTTTCCCTTCATGTCCCATAACTTTGGGACACCTGTATACCACTGGACTGGCGGCAGTCAAAGTGCTTTTGTGCCTGTTTGATATTCGCCATTTTGGCGCTGTTGGCCATATAGCGAGAGTCTGCGGTACTAAAACTAGTGATGGCAACCTCAGCAAACATCGATAGATGGTGGGAAACTATTTACAAAAAAAATTGTGTACTTTATTACGTTGATTCTTGAAGTATAAATAACACGGAAAACTAACGAAATTAATTCAAAATGTAAAAATACTTCAGAGTATTGTACCTTCCTTCGCAGCCATTTGTATTATACGTCAAATCACCTTCCTTAAAGGCCGGCAACGCTCTTGTAATTCCTCTGGTGTTGCAAGAGAGTGTGGGCGGCGGTGATCACTTAACACCAGGTGACCCGTACGCTCGTTTGTCCTCCTATTCCATAAAAAAAAATACCTACGCTACACGCAAATACCGAAAACGGTCAATGAGCGAAAAAACCACTCGGAACGCGTTATGGTCAAAGTCTTATGTAGGACTGTAAACCTTGTGTCCTATTATATTACCTAATGGTTCCATACGCATTATGGCGTTCGACATTGCCACATTCCGTTGTGGTCGTAAAGCACGACACGAATTTCCGAAAATTTGCTGTGATCTTTCTGTGTTAGCCATAATGCGTCGTGAGCATTTCCATTAAAGCCATAACACGTATTTCGTGATTTGGATGTTTTACATGGACCACACAACGCGTTGTGACCTGTTTTTTCCGCTCATTTTACGGTCTTTGCCAGTAACATAACACATTTAAACAGAATATTTTTATTTTTCAAAAACAATGACATGACCTAAACAGATTGATAGCACCAAACAGATGGGAATAAATCTGTTTTAGCTGGCTTTGAACAATCTATATGATGCAAAATAGACTTACCATATTTAGCTCAATTTTGCATCATTTTGCGTGATAATTTTGTATGACTCACATCTAGACTTAGCATGATAGGTAAGGCGCGTGATATCCATGCATTTTTTTTGCATGACGTTTGGCTATGAATCACACCATACGAGCTATATAGTCACATCCTCAGATCATTTATCGTCTACATAGGCAGGTGTGAAAAGTCGAAAAAAAAAATGAGTTTAGAACTAACCTCTATTTTGAGCAAAGCACGCACACTAACACAAAGTATCTTACAAATCGTGAGTGTAAGACGTAACTTGTGTGCGTGACACTAAAATAATATTCCTGGCCTGTTTTTATTGGTTGTCTAGCAGCAAGGAACTCTATCTAGATGTATAAATTATGTAAGGTAACATTGATAATATTTTTACCTGATATGCCAGAACACACTTCCCAATGGCAAACTGTGCAGTGTTGGTCCTGTCCAAGCAGTCCACGCAGTTGACCCGCACAATGCCGGTCTGAAGGCGACCATTCTGATGTCCGTCCACACCCATCTCCTCGCCATAGCCCTTAAAGCTGAGGAATATCCCCGTACGCTTCACCACAGTGCGAGCTATGGCTGAAAGCCTGTTTAGGAAGACGTAACTTTGATTATAATCTTATATCTATAAACGAGCAATTTTTATATATATAATCTTGGAAACGGCTCTAAAATTTAGTATACAGGGGATTTCGGGCACGATAAATCGATCTAGTTTTCAATTTAAAAAAATGAAGTTTAATCCGTGTTTTAATGAGAAACAGCTACAATAATATTAGAATACAAAGGTAAATTTCGTCACTATATACAGGACATAATATAGCTCATATGGGACATTGGGTGATCCGGAAAGCAGAAGACCCAGGTTCGAAACCAGATGTCCTGTTAGTTTGTTTTTTGTTCCAGTTTTTTACATTCTTTAAAATCCGAGCAAGGCTTGTTCATCCGGATATTTATTATCTTAAAATGAGATAACTTATAAATCTGATATTGAAACAATTTTTTCTTGAAGCATCTGAGATAAGGGTAATTTTTTAGTCTTAAAAGGCAGACACACTGAATTTTGTGGAAAATTGCTTGAAAGCGTAAATCCGGTGGTAAAGAGAGAATTTACGCAGAAGTAAACTTTCAAAGTAAAAATAGCTATCTCAGTGCATTACAATATATATTATTATTAAATAATTGAGCGTCAGGATTGCAATCTATTGCTGTTGTATTTCGTCCAGAAAGCGCCACATAAAGCCCTACCACCGCGTACGAACGTGTTTTCGATTTTCCCAAATTACTGGGCAAATGAGACTTAAAATCTTGTCTCAAGGTGACGAGCGCATTTGTAGTGCCACTCAGAATATTTAGGTTTTTCAAGAATCGAGTAAGTGGCACTGCATTGTAATGGGGTAAGGCGTAACAGTCACTATCAACTGAACGTACTGCTCGTATCATCAATTATTTTCATAAAAATAAAATTAAATAAAATTTCTTATGTTAAGACAAACATTATGAAGAAACACAACAACTGCTAATAAATTCAACAATGACCTTTCTTCGTTTCTCTAAAAATATTAACAATACCAAGCCTCCTAATACTACAGGTAGGCTTATACGCCCGAGCTCAGTTACACCAGTATAAAAAAAGAGGCGACACCAGCCAGTACCAGCTGCGACACGCGAATCGCATAAATACAGTCCCACATAGCCTGGAAAAAGCTTCCCGCACAATACACGCTATGAGCCCTCGGGTTTATAATAAACTCCCGGACTATATCACAAGCGTGTCAAATTGTAACACTTTTAAACATAAACTCAAAAGGTGGCTCATTGAGCGCTCGTTTTACTCATATAATGAATTTATAAACTAATAATTGTATTATTATGTTAAGTATGTATGACGTGTAATAGTATTTACGAATAAAAACTTGGACTTGAACAAATGTGTGAAGTTGATCAACCCCCAATCTTAAAATAAGGAGGGCACAGTATATGTTATCTATACAATTTTTTACACTGAACAGTATACTTACAATACTTCAATAAGTACTTACTTATCGAGAACTTTCGCATCTGCCCCTTTATTAATCC
Organism: Leptidea juvernica; assembly: GCA_949711755.1. NCBI lineage: Eukaryota > Metazoa > Arthropoda > Insecta > Lepidoptera > Pieridae > Leptidea > Leptidea juvernica. The sequence goes on from CATIXQ010000017.1 coordinate 7,188,104, forward strand.
TTGCCATATCTAAGTGGAAGTACTGTATACAATGCTCAGGTGGTAGGAATTGGTTAAGATACTTAACAGCATTACTTATAACTTCTGTTAACAATGACTCATGCTTCTTTTTCTCCCTCTTCTTCACCAGATTCAATATCATGATTGGTGATCCATATCGCTGCATCAGATTGTTGAAATGTTTTGCCGGTATTTCTGCAAATGGGTCACCCCTGTCAATAGATATAGCAGGCTTTGGTACCATTTTTGATATGTCTTGAGACCAAAAACATGGTATTGAACCTCTCATTTGTACAAAAGAACTGAACCTGAAATCAGATTTAAATATATTTAATATTAAAAAAAATAAGTTTTAAACTACCTTCAAAATTTTAATGATAATTTAACTATACAAATGATCTGAGTTTTCGACACATGTTTCGCCACTACACGAGCCATCCTCAGGACATGTTGTCTCGCCAAAATCTGGCACGAGACTCAAGTCTCGTAGTCTGCCTCGTGTAAAGGCGAAACACGTGTCGAATTGTTTAAAGTCAAATATTGGCGGAATTAACACTAAAGAAAACTCAAACCATTTGTATAATTATGGATTTTCGCAAAGTAACACGTATTGAAGTAGTTCAATAAATTTTCATAATTTAACTAATCAAAAAATTTAAAAATATTTCAATAACAATTAAAAAAACTTTCTTACTTCACTAAAACACAATGTCCAACTATTATAAATATTTATTGTTTACAAATAAAAAATAAGATTAAATATGGTTCAAAGTGAGTATATTTTTTTTTATGGTATAGGAGGACAAACGAGCGTACGGGTCACCTGTTGTTAAGTGATCACCGCCGCCCACAATCTCTTGCAACACCAGAGGAATCACAGGAGCGCTGCCGGCCTTTATGGAAGGTGTACGCGCGTTTTTTGAAGGCACCCATGTCGTATTGTCCTGGAATCACCGCATATTATTTAACAAAACACTTTATACCTTCCCGATGAAAATGATGAGATCATTGAATCATGAACAATTTGTTCTGTCTCAACCTCATTTGCAACATCACCATGTATATTAGCACCTCTCTTAAGAAACCTTGTCCCTGCATATCTGTTACTTCTCCTTGCAATAAGTGTCAAGTATATTGGTCTGCCAAATATATTCAAATTACTTTGCTCAACAAAGCCATGGACAATATAGAGAATCCAGTCAGGATGTAGTTGTGAATGTACCACAGACAACAAATGGCTGTTCCACACAAATCTCCACTCTGGAACTGTTCTAACTCCAAACTCTAGCTTTGTTGATAATAATCTGAAATGATTAACCATTAAGTTTAAGTTATTGAATATTTTGTCAGATAAAAATGTTACTCAACACTCAATTTATTTATTGCATTCCACATTGGTATTATAATAATTATTGTGGTAAATCTTAGGGACTACGCGCACTTATTCAGCTCCATTCCATTTTGCTGAACGATTTTGGTCACACTTATACAGCTCTGCTTCTATCTTCCTAAGAATGAGAATAATAACTTTAAATCACGTCTGCACTCTTTAATCTTTGCGTGAATAATGATTACGTCAAATTAATGCAGGAACAATACAGGTCGCAACTTGTCGACAAGGAGCCGCGAACCATCCCTGTAAAGAGCTGTTTCGCCGCATACGACGACGAACAGCGCTGTATGCGGCAGAACAGCGCCGAATGCTCTCTATAGCATTGGCATTATAAAAACACATTTATCCTCATTTTATGCTGGTTTGCCGCGAAAGCAGAATGGACGCGGAAAGCTGAATGGACGTGTACACGTCTCCATACAAAATTGTTGTTTTCTATGAACAAAAGCTGAAAAGAGCTGAATAGGTGTGTGTAGTCCCTTAAGTTTTACTAACATTGTAGAACCTGTAGTGTAAAGCAAATTTTTAAGATTTAATCCATTAAAAATTGTTAAATTATTTCCTCAAGTTAGCAAAGGTTGTAGTGACCACTTACAAACTTACCATTAGGTACTTCAAACCCAATCAAATAGCTATTTAACTTATAACTACCTAAAACAATAATAAAGTGTGGTATTCATGAGATAATAAAATAGCAAGTTGTAATTGTAGTAAAAAAAAAACTATCACCCCATTTTTTCTTTTCGTTGCTTCATCTGCTGCTTCCATGTTTCAAATATATCTTCATCATCATCTTGAGTATTACAAGTGCACGCCTGGTTTTCATTTGAAGTAATACTAGATTGATAAACTGCAGCAGTCACAGGTTTAGGGAACAAAGCTGGGGCTAACTTTCGAGGCGGTGCCATATTCATTTGTAGAGTATGAGTGACATCATAGCTGTAACTGTAGTAGAAATTTGTAGACAAATCAATAGCCATAAACATCTTTACGTAACGCTGCTCGTCTTGATGTTGAGGTTTGTTGTTGTCATTTGGAATGTAGATCATGGCCGTGTCCTCAATTTTGTATATTGAATGTGGTCCAATAACTGCTATTTTCCTTCTTTTTGTTACTAATATAATATAGTAACCTTCCAGGAATCTAATAAAACCTGATAGTAAAGATGGTATAAATTATTATTCAAATATGTTATACAAAACCATTAAATAATTAATTTCATTAGCTTTGGTAAAACATTATAATTGTCATTTTGTAAGAATAAAAAATAGATATGTTGTGCCACATGCAAAAGGCTAAAACTTTGGTGTCTCGCCTAGGCACTCCAGCCAACTTTACCTAAACAAGCAGTACTCAGTGTGAGAGCTTAGTCTTATTCAAAACTCATTTATTAAAGTGCTCACATCTAAAGAAGTTTTCACACTAAAAATACTTGAAGTATATAACTATAATATTAGATAATTAGCCACCACTATACACCAACCTCAAAAAGCAAATGTTGCAATGAGAATTAATCTTATAATAATTTCAAAAACTTATAATCTCCAAGTTGATTTATAATGCATGATGTGTTCAATCAAATTACATACCAACGATGCCAAAGGCCGAAACTAGTTTATTAAATCCAAGACCAATCCGAGACCCTCTATTTCCAAACCCAATCATGTTTAAAAGTTGGTGTATCTCTTGCTTGTTGTATTCCACTTTGTCATCAACTAATATTAATTCCCTGGGGTCTGTTCGGTCAATTTTCAAAACACGAAATCGAGTCTGAGTGTTATTTGACCCAATAAGGTAGAACCTCTGAAATAGAATATCATAATTTCATGAACTCAGAATTCCATGCGTACATAAATCTTAACTGAATGTATTCTTCACATACCGCTTTGGTTTCATAAAGGGCTATTCTTTGAATGGAGCTGATAATAGGATGGAATATAACATTTTGTTTAGACATGGTTACACTTCTTGAAATAACTACCCTTTAATCTCTTTATTTAGGTCCGAATACATAATAACAATAATATTATTATTCTATTCTTCCTATTGTGGCATCTGAGTTCTGTGGAAAGGGCACCAATTTTTCGGTTATGAGCAAAAAATATTTTTACATCATTGTTTACATTATGACTTATGTTGAAATATTTGTAAAGTTTCAAAGTTTGTTGTTTAACGTGAACATAGTGTTAAATTCTCTTTGGTCGTATTGATAATAGAGATTTGACAATTGACGGCTGACGCAATTAGATTATGTTTTATTTTTGTTCTGTGGTACTATACCCGCACATTCAGCAAAAATTTGAATCATACTTTGGTTCCGGATGCAAGCATTTCAAATTGCTCAGAGTGGGTATCTTGGTGGTAAAAAAAAGGGGAAAAATGGGCCGAATTACTAAACTAGAATGACATGCAAATGTCGCGAAAAATAATCCAGTCGTGGCAATAACATCCGTCACAACGAGTCACATTTATGTAGCAACAGTACAGCTTCTCTAGAGTAATCTGGAAGATAAACTCATGGCCAACATCATGGCTGCTAGTGGAGAAAAGACCACTTTGTTGGGCAAGCCTGCTTATGACGGGGGTGTGCTACAGCTGTATTACTCTAATCTGAGTACACTGAAGCGGCTTAAACAAACTGTCTTGGACATCACACTCCCAAAATATCATATGGACAACTTGACGGTGAAGCAGATGTTTCTAACCATAAAAGATGCGGCATCCAGCTGCCTAGTGTATGGAAGCACACCAAAACGATTGGTGGAATGCTACGGTCCAAAAGTTGTTGCCCGCCGAAGAGTTTGGTCGAGTTTTGAATTTGTGCACAATGTTTGTGATTTGTTCTAGTCTTCTACCTGATAATCGGTAAGTTGCTATTTTATTTGATATACACAAAAAGAGTATATTTATAACATATTATGCATTAAAGTAACATTATATTATAGTATTTATCTATATAACATCACGAAAAAAGGACTGGGGCACAAAACATTTTGTACTATATATTATTAGACGTGAATAGATGATTATTATTATTTTAAAATATAACTAGTTTTCCACTTTATGTTGAAAGAAAGGTCTGTGTAAAATAAAATAAAAACACAATATGAATGACTTATGCATGGTCTTATGGCTTGTTTCAATACCTTTCAGATAGACGCAAATCATGCTTATTATAAGCAATCTATAATTGATACACGTAAAATAATATGGATTGACAGAACGCTGCGCGAAACCCAAAATCGCGCCGATCTAAACCATACCGCGCGTATTGTCACATGTAGACTCTCTCTCTTCACTTAGATTTTATTATAATATAAAAAATTTTGCCCAAAGTCCTGTTTCATGACTGCTATCAGGCCATATCAGTGTCACTATAATCAACTTGGCCTATAGACTTGCATCCTATGCCACTAAATACATTTAAAAAAATTAGTCTATCAACTGTCTTATTCCATACAGCAGACAGCGACATCAATAGATTTTTGTCAAGTAAATGTCAAAATTCTAATGAGAATGTCTTTTTCATTACTCGAGAGTCGAGAAATTTGCAATCACCAATCAGAATAAAATACATACGTACCTATTTGTAATTTCATCAATATAAACTTTATGGGGGTGGATGGCGGACTAGAACTACCTATTGTGATACTAAAACCGGTACCATGGCAATGTCCAAAGGTTTCAAAGTATTCGAAAAGTCAGCACCACCTAATCCATACAGTATAATTCTACAACACCGAAATAAAGATACAGCTTTACTATTTGAATCTCAAGCTGTTGTGTCTCTTTCCTCACAAGAAACCGAAACGTTACGGAAGTTATATCATAAAATAGCAGACGCCTACGGATGCCTAGGAGTGCTACAATTAAACGCTGGTGAAACTTGTATGCTGTACCTAGTTCTTATTACTGGGTGCAGTTCTGTCGGGAAAATAGGCGACACTGAGGTTTTTAAAATAACACAATCACAATTCCTACCTTTGTTTTATCATTCACATGGAGAAGATAAGGTTGGAGAAGTAAGGAAATTATTAAACTCAGGTACATTTTACTTTTCTTGGAATTCAGGAAAAACGAATGATAATCTTTTTGACCTAACATTATGTGCTCAGAGGAAAAGCAAGGGAGCCAACTCGGATAATAGATTTTTTTGGAATCGAACCTTATTCATACATCTCATTAGGTTTGGTATAGAAGTTGAGGACTGGCTTACAAGAGCAATGTGTGGATCTGTTGAGATTCGCACCATTTATGTAGGTCACAGACAAGCAAGAGCTGTGCTAGTGTCTAGACTTAGTTGTGAAAGAGCAGGTACTAGATTCAATGTAAGAGGCTGTAATGATGATGGCAATGTTGCTAATTTTGTTGAAACTGAACAAGCTGTTTATATAGATGACTCTGTATCTTCATATATTCAGACTAGGGGATCTGTACCTTTGTTCTGGGAACAGCCTGGTGTACAAGTTGGATCTCACAAAGTTAAAATGTCTCGAGGGTATGATGCCTCAACTAGTGCATGTGAAAGACATTTTACTCAATTAAAACGCAACTATGGTTCTATCTTTGTGGTAAATCTTCTGGGTTCAAGTATGATTGGTGGTAGTGAAGGGGAAGCAACCTTGAGCAATGCATTTCAAAAACATCTTAATGAATCAGCCCATTGTGATATAGTCCAGATTATATTTGACTATCATCAGGAAGTGAGAGGCTCATCTATTGAAAATGCACTGGCCAAATTTAAAAAACTAATTGAGCAACACTATGATGGCATTAGTATATTTAGTGCTAAAGGTACAGACATTTATAATGTCCAGAAAGGTGTTATACGAACCAATTGTTTGGATTGTCTTGACCGAACTAATTCAATACAAACATTCATTGGACTAGAAATGCTTGGCATTCAGTTAATGCTGCTTCAATGTATAGATAAAAAACAGAATGTCAATCGGTTTGAAGAAGTATTCAAACAAATGTGGATAAATAATGGGAATGAAATCTCAAAAATTTATGCTGGCACAGGAGCTATTCAAGGAGGCTCTAAGTTGATTGACGGAGCTAGATCTGCAGCAAGAACAATACAAAATAATTTACTTGATAATTCTAAACAAGAAGCTATTGATATATTGTTGCTGGGGTCAACATTAAACTCAGAACTTGCTGATCGTACAAGAATATTATTACCATCTAATATTTTACACACATCAACACCAGTGTTGAGAGAAATGTGCCGTAGAGCTAATGAATTTACTCAACCTACAAATATTCGTATCACTATTGGAACTTACAATGTAAATGGTGGAAAGCATTTTCGAAGCCTAGCTTATAAAGATGTGTCTTTAGCTGATTGGCTTCTTGATTGTCCAAATTCAGCATTGGTTAACACTGTCAATTTAAAAGATCATCCATCAGATATATTTGCTATAGGTTTTGAAGAAATTGTTGACTTAAATGCAAGCAACATAATGGCTGCTAGTTCTGACAACGCGAAAGCTTGGAGTGAAGAACTTGAAAAAGTTCTTTGTAGAGATGCATCATACACTCTACTTTCTAGCCATCAGTTGGTTGGTGTTTGTCTGTTTATATTTGTAAGAAAAGATTTAGTTCCACATATCAGAGATGTAGCACTTGATTCAGTTAAAACTGGCCTGGGAGGTGCAACTGGAAATAAAGGGGCTGTTGCTATTCGGTTAGTTATTTATGGTACATCACTATGTTTTGTTTGCGCTCATTTTGCTGCTGGACAGTCTCAAGTAAATGAACGAAATGCTGATTACACTGAAATTACACGCAAAATAGCGTTTCCGATGGGTCGCTCCCTCTATTCACACGATTATGTCTTCTGGGCTGGAGATTTCAACTATCGTATTGATTTGGATAAAGATGAAACGCGTTTACTTGCGTCTCAAAACAATATACAACGATTGCTAGAGCAAGACCAACTTTTACGACAAAAGTCACAAGGACTAGTTTTCAAGAATTGCTTTGAAGGGGAAATAAATTTTTTCCCAACATACAAATACGACTTATTTAGTGATGATTATGATACTAGCGAAAAATGTCGGGCACCAGCGTGGACCGATCGTATTTTGTGGAGAAGTCGTAAACATACAATCGATCCTGATTCAACGTCGGAATTTGCCGCCGGAAAGCTATTACATTATGGCCGAGCGGAACTCAAGCAAAGTGATCATCGACCCGTTATCGCAATATTGGAAGTCGAAGTTTTGCAAGTTAGCTATACAAAATGTATGGAAGTGTTCTATGAAGTCGTCAAGGACCTCGGACCACCTGATGCGTGTATAATTATTGAGCCAGTTGAAGAAGTTGACAGTGAAGATACAATATTTAATGATAGCCTAATGGCCACAGTATTACAAGAGCTAGCAACATTTGGCGAAGTTACATTAGTCCGATTTGTAGATGATCATACTTTAAGTGTCACATTCAGAGATGGTCAACACGCTTTAGCTGCAGCACAGAAGGGGACAATCTCAGCCTCACAAATTCCTCTCCAAGTGACGCTGAAGTCGACAGATTGGGTGGATATAGTTAAATCCGAGATAAGTCTGTGTACTAATAATACTGTACCACTGTTTGGAGATATTCCATCGGATCGTCCGTTGCGCTCAGCTCCACCAACACCTAGAAGACAACAGCCAAGTCGACCACCTGCACCATCTCCTACTCCACTTCTACCTTCTCGGGCGCCGGCTCCAACCCCAGCGAGACCTCCACCTAGACCAGTGCCACTTCCTCCACAGCCTGAGCCAGCTTCAGAGCCCTCTCTAAATTCTCCTCTGGCTGACTCTGCTCCACCATCGTGTGCACCTCCACCACCTCCCTCAGCAAACACCTCTCCTCCTCTCGGCGGACCACCTCCACCTGTTCCTGCTAGACAAGGCGCCCCACCTCCGTTACCAGTAAGACCGCGACCAGTTTAAATCTTCCTATCAAAATTTATATCATTATGTTTTTTTTACTGGTATTGTTTGTATTTTGTTCTTAATAGTTTAATAATGTAAGTATTATAGGTTCTTGTATTTTGTATTGGCTGTGATACAATGTTTATTGAAAATCAATCATTTTGTCTTAATTAGTATTTCACTATATTTTTATTATTTGTGATGTAAGATTATTGTATTATTTGCAATATTTTGTTCCTGAATGCTATTGTATCCTGTTTCTAAGTCAAAATTTTGAGATAAGTTTATTATTAATTTGTCTTAGATATTTTTTTTATGTTTGCTGACATTCATTTTCAGTACCAGTGGATCTCTTTTTTAGCTTGTTTTCCAATTTTTATAATATTAATTTATAGGTTTCTTCAGGTGGCTTCAAATTAGATCCTGTTTTATAATGTGTTTTGTTTACTTGTTTTGAGTTTATTTTATATTATTTATATATTTAATTTATACTTTATGGAGCTACTTAACTAACTATTTTGTCTATTGCCTTTTATTTTTTTTTAATATTCAACAATTTCATATTTCAATGTTATATAATTACCATATTTATTGTTTAATTATTTATAGTATATACCTACTTAATATTTTCTTTATTATGTATTTAACTCTGTTGTATTAATCATACAATGATAACAAAACGAATTCTCTTATAATTCCATTGATATAATATAATAGGCTTAATTAGAACTTGTTAAGTTTGATAATTATTGTAGAGGAAAATGTAGGTGTTAATGATTGTATGTAATTGATGTGTTTTAATGCTGGTAGTAATATATGTATGAATTTCTGATCATGCAAATAATATTTTCAATTGTATTCATTTTCTAAAGTACTTACACTTTCTTAGCTGTATAGGCCCAGTACAGATTTTGAACTGAAACAATTGTGGTGATAGATATATTGAGTCACACACTTCAAGAAGTTACGATAGAATTTTGGACCCTCATTATTGGGCATTCAATAAATTAAAATGGAAAGAGTATGCATTATAATATAAATTAATTATATAAATAAAAAAAATAAAGATTGGTGATAGTACTATGTATACAAATTGTATGTTATGTTGATAAAATAAATTAAATCCATAAAACATTATCAAATTAGGTATCTGGTCAAAAATATACTCATATAATATAGATAAGATTAAGATTATCAAAGCTTATACTTAAATATTTGATGCATTTCACAATAATGGTTATTGTTAAGTAGGTACCTGATTTTATTTATTTTTTATTAGTTATATTCAATATAGGTATATTGAAAAACTGGTGAATGCTAAAGGACAAATTATATTATAAGATTTACGCATTGATTTAAAGCACTCATAGCTGAGATGTAATGTATGTAGTGCAAAAATTTAAGGCTCTCAGTAAATATATAGTGGCCAGTGTGTTCTATATCAAAGTTGAATAAATAATATTAAAGACATGTTTCTGTTTTATTTATTGTGGGACCATTTTCCAGTTGTCTTTCAGTTGATATGCTTTTTGATGCCAGTTCCATAATTTATATTTAAAATTACTGCAAGCAAATAAATCCAAATATGTTAATAAATTGATTTTGTCATAGCCTCTTTTATGACGTAATATAAATTATTATTGTCTAAATAATTGTTGAGTGTAATAGTAGTTGAGTGTGAAGCAGTAAGTTCAAATATTCATCATAATGAATTTAAGCCACTCCATGGATATTTTAAAAGGTGCTAATATCACATTGATGTCTGCTTATGTAATAAGGTTTTAATTGTCTCTCATTGTCACTTAAATGTAACAAAACAGAATCACTCAGCGTCTAAGTTATTTATGTGGTGGACCAATCACATAAAACCATATACCATTAGTGGGGATACCTTCAATAGAGATGACAAGATATTGTGTGTGGAATGTGGATACAGCTACCCTTTCTATCTTATGAGCACCAAGATAATATGTGATAATTATGTAACAAAATTAAATCTTCTGCAACTCATTATAGTTATATGCAATAAAGGAAAATGCAAATTATTATTAACAACATGTAACTAAACACAAAATTAAAGAAGTGAAATTTTCAAATTAAATGAATTAAAGAAACAATTCTTCGAAATGTTCAAATTTTATAGTTTACTTTTTGACCTAAATAATGCCGTTTACATTCATTTTTAGGGTTCCGTAGCCAAATAGCAAAAAACGGAACCCTTATAGATTCGTCATGTCTGTCTGCGGCTACTTTTTTCCGAAGCTTTAAGAACTATACTGTTAAAACTTGGTAAGTAGATGTATCTATTCTGTGAACCGCATTAAGATTTTCACACAAAAACAGAAAAAAAACAATAATTTTTGGGGGTTCCCCATGTGAATCAAACAACCGAAGACTGAACCGAGAACTGATTTTATTTAAAGATGCCTACATATTATTATAGTGTTAATTAACAAAACATCACAACATATTTTCCCTTATTTTTTTTAAGTTAAAAAAATTCATATAAAATATAGGTAGATACTAAAAATAACAAACTAACTGGAATTATGTATAGGTACGTTATGATATATCTAATCCAATCATAACATTTCATTGACTTAACTGGAGTAAGTTTTAGATCGTATTATTATACAATATTATAATTAGGTACGATCGCGGTTGAGGCGCTGCACTTTGCACTCTAGCGTGCTTGCGTCTGCCATCGTCGACCATAACCACACTCTGCCCCGGTGTCAGTTCGGGCAACGTTCGCGAGTGTCGATCATAATAACTTTTACTCTTGACCTGCTTACCCTTTCCGCATCGGACCGTGCCCGCGGGCACTGGAAATTCAAAAAACAATAAGAGCGGCTGTGCCGCGGGGCACTCTTTTACCTCATCCAGTTTTCACCCTTATTAGGTGTACAAGATGGTTTATTTGCCTACGCAGTTATGAACGAGTGAATTCCCAAACACATTTCGATCCGTTACGATTCAAGGCCACCAATATTCGACGTCATAGCTTTACGGACAAAGCACTTATGTGTTCACTTGTTCCCGGCCGGCGCAGCGAGCGGTCGTTATCAAGACTTTACACGAAGATCGTTCTTTGTGGAGATTTAAGCTTTATTTTATAATGAACATATACTATTCATTACAAAAACATAAAAGGAAATAAATAAAACAAGTAATTAACAATAATAACAATATTTATTTTAAAATATACCTATTTTTACACTTTTTTTCGAATGAAAAGTCTGTGTGAAATAAAAAAGAAAGACAATATGAATAATTTATACATGGTCTTAAAGCTTGTTTCAATAGCTTTCAGTGACAGTCACTCAAATCACCCTAGTTATAAGCATTTTATAACTACACGTAAAATAATACACACGGGGAAAATGCCGCGAAAATGCCGGAAGCTTGCCGATCTACAGTGTACAGCGAGATCCGGAGCGCGCCGATCCGGAAAGGTTACTTGACATGGTCTGGTAGTCCGAAGAGATATCGCGGTGCGGTCTGAGTGTCCGCTCGTGTGCCTGGTCTTTTGGTTTGCGACCCATGAGCAATTAAGCGGGTGAGCTTAAGCCGTCGCGAGGGCACGCTCTAAAGTTCAATAAACCTAAATAAAAATCTGATACCGAGTTATTCGCTTTCATTAACATATTCTTTATAGTTTGTACGCTTTTGTCACTTTGGCCGTTAGCCTGAGGATAGTTAGGTGAAGTAGTGATATGTGAAAAACCCCATTTTGCCCGAAAATCAGCAAATTCTTTCGAACTGTAGGCCGGAACGTTGTCCGTCAGGACTTGAGCTGGAATTCCATGCCTGGCGAACTGATCTTTCATCGCCGCTATTACCGCCTTACACCCTATAGTATTCAGCGAACTGATTTCAATAAAGCTTGAGAAGTAATCTACGAGAATTAAAAAGTTTCTATTACGATAGTGAAAAATATCTGAGCCTACTATTGACCACGGGAGGCTCGGGATTTCGTGCGGTATCATGGGCTCGAGCAGCGGCCGCGGAGCGATCTGCGCGCACGTGGTGCACCGGCGCACGGCGAGCTACGTCTGCGTAAATTACGTTTTTTTTTTCCATTAGGCTACGCAGAGGTGATGCTATTTCAGAATAGTTCGTAATATATTTAGATAAATAATTGACCAAACCCAAAAATCTTTCTAAATCGGACCTATTCCGCGGGGTAGGCATCTCTTCGATAGCCTTGAGCTTTCCTTTATCGATCGCCATGCCTCGAGCACTAAACATGTGCCCCAAATAACTCACTTCCTGAACTCTAAACTCGCACTTTTCTCTAATAAATCTCATACCTACCTGCCTGGCCCTTTCTAATAGACATTTTAATCTTTCATCGTGATGCGCTACAGTATCTCCCCATACCAAGATATCGTCTACGAACGAGTTTACACCTTCCAGATCCTCCAAAATTTGCCGCACGCTAGCGTGGAATACCTCAGAGGCGCAATTGATTCCGTAAGGTAAACGTAAAAATATATATAGCCCGAAGAGCGTTCCAAACATACACAGATCCGCACTTTCATTATCAATCTGGATCATCCAGAACCCTGAGCGAGCGTCCAGCTTACTGAAGTATCGCGCGCCCTGCTAATTGGCTGCTATTTCAGTCAGGGTCGGCAACGGGTAGTGCGCGCGCCGCACCGCTCGGTTCAGCGGTCGCAGATCGAGACACACTCGAATAGTACCCTTTTTCTTGCTACTACTACTATCGCGTTCACCCATTCCGTAGGATGCGATACCTTCCTTATGACACCCATATCTTCCATACGCTTTAATACTACTTGTATGCTTATCACGAACACTGATAGGTATTTTTCTGACCGGACAGACCGACGGTTGTACCGCTGGATCGATAATAATTTTATACTCGCCCGGTAAAATACCTAATCCTCGAAACAATTCAGAATACCTATCTATATCTATAGTGAACACCCGTTTAATAATACCTAGTTTTTCACAGGCATATTTACCTAATTCACTCTGACATTAATTCTCACAAATACAAAAATTAAGGTTATATACATTATTCTTATACATCCAAGTAATGTAGTATGTACCCAATATAGGAATGTTATTATCACAAAAGCCCCGGACCCGACTTTATTACAAACGAAGCGTTAAAATTAGGAGAAGAACAAATATTAGGACTAATAAATAGATTATTTAATGAAATACTAAGAGAGGAGACGGTTCCAGCTCAATGGAGTGAATCGGAAATAATTCTACTCTACAAGAAAGGAGACCCTTCTTGTGTATCAAACTACAAACCAATAAGCTTAATGTCGAATCTCTACAAACTATTTTCGCAATGTCTCCTGAAAAGGATCGGTCCACAAATTGACGTCAAACAACCAATAGAGCAGGCTGGCTTCAGACCAACATTCTCCACCATTGATCACATCCATGTGCTATGCCAGGTAGTAGAGAAATACAAAGAATTCAATATGCCTCTATACCTGGCCTTCATTGATTATAAAAAAGCTTTCGACTCTATCTCCCACAGCGCTATAGTTAAGGCACTTAAGTACCATGAAATCGACGACACATACATCAATATAATAATGAATATTTATAGTAAGTGCCGAAGTAGAATAAGGTTAGACAGAAAGGGACCACCGTTCGCAATTCAAAGAGGAACCAGACAAGGAGACCCACTGTCGCCAAAAATATTCATAGCAGTACTTGAGCTTATAATTCACGATATAAACTGGAAAAGGGGAGGCATCAATATCAGAAATAAAAGGCTAACCCATTTAAGATTCGCAGACGATCTGGTTCTTCTAAGTAATACCGCTAGAGACCTACAAGACATGCTGACAGCACTACATCAGCACAGCGAGAAGGTCGGTCTCGAAATAAATTTTGACAAAACAAAAATCATTACAAACCATACTAAATCTACTCTCAGCGTCGAAGGCGAAGTAATAGAGTACGTTGAAGAGTACATATATTTAGGCAAACTGGTTTCGTTCATAGAGATTGACTCGGAGGAAATAGATAGACGAATGGCGCTGGCATGGAAACGATACTGGTCCCTGAAAAATCTTCTTAAATCTAAGCTACCTATTGTTCACAAACGGAGACTCATGGACTCTATCATTCTACCTACACTAACCTATGGTAGCCAGACCTGGTCTTTAACAGAAGCTAACGCAAATAGACTGTCGGTATGCCAAAGAGCGATGGAGAGAAGTCTCCTAGGGATAAAACTTAAAGACAGGATCAGAAATGAAGAAATTCGGAAACGTACCAAAGTTAGAGATGCTATACAACATATCAGAAGACTAAAATGGAAGTGGGCCGGTCATGTAGCGAGACTTGAGGATGGGCGTTGGACGAAAGTGGTCACAGAGTGGAAAGGACCAGGAAGTGGAAAGCGCAAACTAGGTCGTCCGCTCAAACGCTGGTCAGATGACATACGCGAGACCGCAGGCAAACACTGGCTCGGATTGGCACAAGACAGGGTTAAATGGCACAACCTGGAGGAGGCCTACACCCGCACGGGGGTTCCTATGAAATGAAATCAAATAACTAATAAATACTATAATATAAAATTACTTTATTTCATTATAATTACTAATCCACTAAACAAAATGTTACTTAGTTCATAGGAGCAAATAAAAAGGCTTTTTATTTTATTTTTTATTTTATTTATTTTATTTATTATTATCACAAAAGGATCGGGCCTTAAATATTTTTCGAGTTATAGATGACATGAGACATCCTAGCTGTTTTTTCCAAAGACATTGCGTTAATGTCCGACCCGGTATCGACGTTAAATTTTTCTGTTTGAACACTATTATGTAATTGTAAAGTTTCATCTGTTTACAGATGGTATGAAACTTTACGTACGTACGTAAACGTCCTCATACTGTGAATCACCGTAGAGTACCGTACCGTCGATCATCGAGATATATAGCACCTCTATCGGTGGCACTGTTTTCCACTATTTCATATACATTTTTACGTGACTTTAATGCACAGAGATTTTTAAAATGCCCTTTGGTATTACAAAAAAAACACACAGCCGTTTTCTTTGGACATTTATAACCACTATCACACCAGGATCCACCACATTTATCACACGAGCGCCGCCGCCGCCTGGCCCGCGTCGCCCAGCCGCCAGCCCGCGCGCCGTGGATGATGTCCACTGCCGTTGACGTTGACGCGATCGCCTCATCACCCTTTGATTTAGTGTTTTCGATGTATTGTTTCTCTTCATTTGACATCTCACTAGCTCGGCATATTTTCAGAGCACTTAGTAAGGTCAATTCTCCCGATCGCAATAGCCTGTCTCGGACTTTGCTATCTGAAACCCCACACACGATGCGATCCCGAATGAGCCCTTCCTCTAAGTCCTCGAACTCACAATGCTCACAAAAATTAAGGCCGTCACGTATTCATCAATCGACTCGCCGGATTCTTGATGACGAGTAAAAAACTTGAAGCGAACTATAGTGGTGTTTTGCTTCATGCCAAAATGATCATTGAATTTTTTCACCAAAGTATTGATGTCTTCACGTTTCTCATCCTTGGTATATTTAAAAGTAGTATTTATATCATAACCCTCCGGTCCTATCAAATTCACCAACAAACTGGCTTGAACATCCGTCACCATGTTGTGAATCAAACAACCGCTCGCTTAGAACTGACTTTATTTAACGATACAATGGGGTGTCTATGGATAGGTCTCCAAAAATGATATTGAGGTGTCTAATATCATTTTTTTTCTTAACTGAATAGTTTGTGCGAGAGTCACTTCCAAAGTGGTAAAATGTGTCTTGTAAAATAAGAAAAGGATAAAACAAAAAAAAATATGATGTACATTACCATGCAAACTTCCACCGAAAATTGGTTTGAATGAGATCTAGTAAGTAGTTTTTTTTAAAATGTCATAAATCATATCATCAATTACTTAAATTAAAATATATACACTATTATTAAAACATTGATCAGTTACAGCAAACTACAAGAACTTTTATGTTACTTGCTGCTATGGAACCCTTCATGGGTGAGTCCGACTCGCACTTGGTCACTTTTTATATTGTTTGCAAATGATGATAACAAGTATGTAGCTATATTCCCTATAGATACCATCTTATATTATAAAAAACAATAATTAGTATGGTAAATGTGAGTGATACACTAAGTAAGCTTTGAAAGTTACAAACAAGTCAATAATTAGTAATTCATAGGAACATCTACAGCTAAGAAATTATTAACAGTTTATATTTATAATTATTTATTTATAACTCCAAATCACTTTACATAAATATCAATTAATACTACTTTCTGGGTAACTCAAACTACATTCACTTATTTTGTGGTATTGCGTGGATGTAGATAGTATGCCCTACTCCAACCAAGCCAGCTACACACAGAAACATGGTAAAACGGTAGAGAATGACATCAAAAGCTCCTCCCTTCAAGAATACTGGGACACCATCTTCTTTCTGAAATAAATAATTATTCTTAGTATCCAATTTAGATTACCAATATTATATCATTAAATTTAATTTTTATGTAAAATGTGTCTATTGGATAATATTCTATGGATAGTATGTAATGGTTTTAAATGCAAAAATTTTGTTCACACAAATTATTTTGCCTGTACTGCTCATTAATTTGTAATACTTGTACAATACCAAGTCTACATACTTGAAATCTTAATTTTACCTGGAATCGTTGTTGTTTCTCACGAATTTTAGGCGACAGAGGGGCATAGGGTTGGTTAGTTCCAGGAACAAGTTTTCTTGGAGTAGCCGGGCATGCTTCAGTTACAGTAGACAGGTGTGCTGTGTTGTATGTGATTGCTGGCGGATCCACTCGTTGCAAAGCAATTGGAGCCTAAAGAATAAGTGGAATATATAAGTAATAATTTACTCTAAGGATCCACATGAATCAAAAATTTTTATACGTACAACTGGAAATAGTGGAGTTTGTAAATTGGTAGCAGATACGAGTCTGCCAGAAACTCTACACAGTTGATGATACATTTTGCACAGCTCAAGGAAATATGTAGGTACAGTAAAGATTTGCAAAGTGAATTATTGAACCTGTTACGAAACAAGTATGTACTTCAAGCAAAAGCATAGACTAAGGAGTCTTATCGAATATCGATAACATCTTGTCTAGAAATGATCTATGGTAAGTTTTTATTTCTTGTACGTTACAAACGTCAGACATAACAACTGAGCTATACTTACAATACTTTGAAATTAAATAAATATATTCAACGAAATATAAAAATAATATATTATATTATAGTAGTTTCTAAACGAATATCAATTTATCATACATAATCAACGTGGACATTTCATCTTGACGCTTTTTTACAGCAATGCCAACCTACCTATTCAATCATTCATCGTAGATAGAAGATGAACGTAGTATAATTTATTTACAATTATAATAAATTATAATATACACCAAATACAGGATCGAAACAAATTAGACAGTTCAGACGGGTGTCACACAATACAATAGACAATTAATCGTTCGTTCACCAAGAAGGTGCGCAGGCTAAAGGCTTACTTCCTTCTTAACATCCCGTCTCGTTTTTTGCTCGGCTTAGCCTCTTATGAAAATGCTTAGTTCTTTTATCCGGGGCTTGAATAGCGGCTTCGTTAGGAAGTCAGCGAGCTGTATCGCTGAATTTGAATTTTCAGGCATAAATGACCTCTCTGACTGTTTCACTGACTGCCACTATCTCCGCCTCTGTGGAGGAAATCGCAACTGTAATTTGCCGCTTGCTTTGCCAGGCGTTAATTTGCTTCTTTTGAATATGTACAGACCATTACAGAAGTAGATTTCCCTGTGGTAAGATCTCCTCCATGGTCTACTTCACTATAGGTTTTGATACATCTATTTGTTGTACTCAGTGGAATTTTGGTCACTTCATCTTCACTCTCACTACTTCTTCGGGATTTGGATTGCCTAATTTTCTTGAGATAACACTAACAGCGTAAGCTATGTCTGATCTTATCCCAACAGCTAAATAAGAAAGTGCCCCAACTGCTTCTCTATAAAGGAACGGAGCTGCTTCTCATTCTTTTGTAAAGTAGCGTCTTTGACTATTGTTGTCACAGCAGCTTTACATTTTTGCATGTTAAAACTCTCTAGCAGAGGCTTTGCATAACTCTTGTCTCATTTTAATTGATCCACCATATTTTCTTTCAATTGCTATCCCCAAGAAGTAGTTTCTGTTTCAATTGATATAATAACCTCTCAGCCTCTTTCGGGTTCGCTGCGGCGATCGTTTATGTACAACGCCAGAATCAGTTTCTTATCCTTGCTGTGCTTGTTTAATGAAGAAGAAGAGGCATGGATCACTATCACAATCCTATCTTTAGGATGTATTCAGTAATAGAGATCACCATGCTTCTCTCTCTTTCCAATTAACCGCTTTTCACCGTTCACCTTAAAAATGCACGTTTTTAGTGTGGACTCAAACGTGATGTTGATCGAAACATCATGTGCCGCAAGAACTGAGAAAAGATTTCTACTTATGGTGGTTACCCAAAAAAAGTATGTGCGTGTCATATTTACGCGCGATTGAAGTAAAACTCATTAATTATTAACTTTAGGAATAATTAACAGATACATAATATATATTACATTAAATTTACATTAAATAAAGCCGTATTACCAACTAAGCACTCACGTATTAATGAAGAGCTAGGAGCAAGATATTTTGCTATTTTTTTTTCTCGGAAATGCTGACGATTTAACTCCATCTTTTTGTGTGTAACTTATTCTTCATGTTGTGTTAATTCGTACAAGTTTTATAATTAATTTTGGGGCTGTTTCACAATGTCCTAGTAAAGTTCCTGATGGGCTACTTGCTACTTACCTATCGAATGAAGACATCATTTTGGTTTCACAATGTATGTATGTATGTTAAATGACGCTTACCTGCTAGTGACAACTAGCAGGTAAGCGTCATTTAAATTATAGGATGGATATAGTAGCAGACATCATAGTTATCTCATGGATCGCCTGACAGAGTGACAAGCATTTGATAAAATAGTGTCAATTTATATAATGGTAGGGGAGTCCAAGAGACTAAATAGGGATCTACCCGAGCGTCGTGGGCACCTATTGGATTGTGTAGGTTAGATGCTAAAAAGAAGAAAAATTTATATGATGTCTTACCTGTCACTGGTGGGGGGAGCGTGAACAACAATGTAAAAAAGCAATCGCAAAAAATTCTCAAGAGCTTCAGATATTAATAGTTTTTATTGTGAAAATAGTAGTTGAAGTGCTATCTAGAAATATATCTTAATAGAGAACTGCAAAATATGACATATAATTTTCATTAAAGAGCCATTAAGCTTGTGTTACGGTATTTCATATGAAAAAAGGTTTTTTAATATCGTCAAACGGAATTATTGAGTGCGAGGTTGCCAGACCGATCTGTCAGATAAGTCACCTTGAAATTAAATATAGTGATTGTGAAACGCAATCTGTTATATCTGGAACTTTTAAGTGGCCATTAATATATCTAGTCTATGCCAATCTGTTACTTTAAAAGCAAAACAAAGTGTATTTATTTTTATATTGTTCATTTCCGAAAGCCATTTTTTCCTATTTATTAGAAAAATAGGTATGCTGCAAATTTTGGTTTCATAGTGTTGTGCAGTAATAATTTCGCTATCGATACAA
The DNA here is from genome assembly GCA_949711755.1 of Leptidea juvernica. Taxonomy (NCBI): domain Eukaryota; kingdom Metazoa; phylum Arthropoda; class Insecta; order Lepidoptera; family Pieridae; genus Leptidea; species Leptidea juvernica. The sequence goes on from CATIXQ010000017.1 coordinate 7,208,108, forward strand.
TGAACATCGTATAAACTTTTTTTTATATATAGAAAAGGAAGACAAACGCGCGTATGGGTCAATTGGTGTTAAGTCATCACCGCCGCCCACAATCTCTTGCAACACTAGAAGAAACACAGGAGCGTTGCCGGCCTTTAAGGAAGGTGTACGCGCTTTTTTTCATTCTGTTTTGTAAGTAACTAAATATTATACTAATTGGTTATGAATCGATATCCTAAATTCAACAGTTTATTCGAAGTATTGAAAATCAGAATGACTTTTTCAGATCGAGAGAACCCATCGAGCGTTTGATTCATCAAAAACGGAAAACAAACAAATCGCATTTACGACTTTCAGTAAAAAAAAACGACTTGAAAATTGGAATAAAATATTGAGGAGTTTTTGGGTGTTCCCAAAATTAACAGTATCAACTATCATTAGACAAAAAAAGTCTTACTACTTTTTGTAAAAAATAAAATTATTCTTTGTTCGACTGCGAACTCGGTGCTTCTAGTTACAAGTAACAAAGGTACTCTGTGGTCGGCAAACCTAAAATAATTCTTTTTGTAGTTTGACAGTTCAACAAGCACATTTTCGGAGAGGTTAGTAGAATAACTTAGTAGAAAAATTATAGCTTGTAATTAGTTTTAAGTGGAATTGGTATTACTTCTAATTGCAACTAAACAAACTCTTTGGTTAAAACTGCTGCATTAAATTTATTCTAAATTTGAAACGTGTATCGTGGCGTTTGTCATTTGGCCATCAGGTTTCAATTGTTTTTCATCATTTCACTTTCAAACTCAAAATTTACGGTTCATTTAATAAATTCTCATATTCCTATTACAGCTGAATAATGCAGATCTTCGTTAAAACCCTTACGGGGAAGACCATCACCCTCGAGGTGGAGGCTTCCGACACAATAGAGAATGTGAAGGCTAAAATCCAAGACAAGGAGGGTATTCCACCTGACCAGCAGAGATTAATATTCGCCGGTAAACAACTGGAAGATGGTCGTACACTGTCAGACTACAACATTCAAAAGGAGTCTACACTTCATCTGGTGTTGAGGCTGAGAGGAGGTTAGTAGAATTTTTTGCTATTAGAACCTAAAAGAGAGTTACAAGTTCCACACACTTAAAAAGTAGATTGATTTCAACAGCGTTGAAGGTATTTCTATCAGTAAATTTACTATATTTTATTTTCATTATTATGTTGGCTGTTGTTTATTTTTGGGATGGTGACATCTTGCTATGAATTTTTAAATGGATGCAAGATATTTGTTTCATGAATCAATTATTTTCTTACTTTTGCTAATAAGGGATATGTTGTGCATTTTAATAAAATAAAGCAAATTGCAGTATATTTGAGATGAAGTTATTTTATCCCAGGTACTATTGAACCATCTCTACGTATCTTGGCTATGAAGTACAACTGTGACAAGATGATTTGTCGTAAATGCTATGCCCGTCTTCACCCTCGTGCTACGAACTGCAGAAAGAAGAAATGTGGACACACTAACAACCTCCGCCCCAAAAAGAAGATCAAGGATTAATTTTGTTTTTTTTCCTTTTTCATTGTAACTGCTAAATTAAAAGTAAAATAAAAATTGTTTTGTTATTTAAAGATCTTAAACAGTTATATGGAGAGCTTACAGTATGCATTTTATTTTCTCCTCTATTTTGCATATTTTATGGAAGTTGACCTTTTCTGTTAAGCATAATAAAAATAAACTTTTCCAACTCTTTAAGTTCTAAAGTTATGCATATGTATGTGAGGTGTGAGAAGTCGGTCAAGAACTTGAACAAGTCAATACAAGTTACAACATGCATCCCAAGTTGTAAACTGAAGACAAGGCCACTCATTAAATTAGAAGGAAAGACCAACTAGAATAACTGGATAAAAGTTGGTTAGCTTCTGGGAAATCAACTATGTATTGCATATTTTTATTAAGGTTTGTTTCTCATTTGTAATTTGTGTAGTCATGTTGTAGTGTAAAAGATGGTAGGTATGTTATAATCAACTTTGTTTGCAAAATCCACATGTACTCAAAATAATTAATAAAGTTGAAGAAATTAAAATAAAATTAAGTTGCAGAATGTATATAATTTGTATTCCAACTACTATTTGCAGTATCTATGTTTGATCAATTATAAAACTAAGTATAAATTCTCACCAATACTGTCTTGCGTATTTTATGAACTGAAATTAACATCTGACTGTTTATTGCCTTATTTCAAGTTGAAAGTTACACCTATTACCTACAGAGTATTTACAACCTTTGGGTACACCCTTTTAATAAAAAATCCATATGGTATGAGAAAAATATGGATACTAAAATCTGCTCATCAAAATTTGATAGTAACGTTTTTCTCATTTAAATAAAAACGGACTGTCTACTTACAAATAAGGCAACAATTAGCATTGTATTTTCCTGTCGGCCACCTAGCGTTACTTTTGAAAATTATTTTTATTTTGCAATAAGAAGTGTTGTGGCTAGTGAAAGTTAGTTTCCTAAACTTTAATAGTCTATTGCGTTGAACCACAGACACCGCTTATCTTAGTTCAAATTAAAAACAAATAAAGAAGATTAAACGTCATCTAGTGTCAATTTCATAAACTATCTCGTATTTCCAAATCGAACACTGAATCTATCGAGTAATACGACACCATAACAGTTTTCGACAGATGTCGCTGATCAGATTTTAATAATAATTTACCTGACCATAACAAAAATCACTATTACCTATGAAGTTGTTTTATTTTTTTAATATCTTTAATTTTTTTATAAAGTGGTGTAAATAATAGTGCCGGAAAATTTGATAAGCACGTGGGTACTTGGTAATGGAGATCAATTGGATGAACAACAATTGCAAATGATTGAATCGAGGTTCTGTTCAGAGGCAGAAGCAGAAGAACGTTGTCCTAGTGGATTTCATTTATTCAATGACAACCATTCAGTTGATAGTTGACAATTTAAGAATTTTAAGCTCATCTGGTGAAACATCAAATTCTATTGCTGATGATGAAATAATAGGATGTGATGGTGATCGCGAAATAGAAAGGGTTGCTAGAGATAAGCTCAGTACACACAGGAGTATCGACACAGGAGGTTTATCCCACGAAATTATTTTCGCTGTAGATAAGCAATACATGATAACAACGAACATCGATGTCGCTGATGGTTTAGCCAATGGGGCTGTAAGTAAATTGTCATATGTTTAACTAGGTGCTCTAAACGAAGTACTGCGAGTTTAGCTTCTATTTCCAAACGGAGTTGGTGTTAAAGCTCATGGAAAAATGGCTGGTTATACGAACGCAAAAGGAATCAGTAGAGAATTCGTTCCTATCAATCGTAGATCTGCAACAGTGCTTCTCAACCGAAATAAATCCATCCATGCGAAAAGAATTCATTTCCCACTCAAACCGGCTTGCGCGTTGACAATTCATAAGTCGCAAGGAGGAACATTTAATGAAATTGTTTACAAATACAACAAGACACACAACCTTTGGTCTACGTAGCCTTATCCAGAGTAACGTCTCTAGAAGGCTTTCATATTGTTTCTACAAATAACCGTCCACGTTTTCATCATGCTAGACAACGCAACGAAACGATGCTTCTCCTACGCCAAGAGTTTGCAAGACTTTCTTCTGTTCAGCTTACTACAATTGATCGTATTATTCTCAATAAAATGAATGAAGTATGATTATCTTTTCGCTTAATTGCCAAAGTCTCCTGGCACATGCACGTGATCTCCGTGGTAACATTGTACAGAAAGCACATATTTTAATGTTATCAGAAACATGGCTTTGCAACGAGGATTCGGTTGAAATTGAAAATTTCAAATGTATATCACAGTATAGACGACCAGATATTAACCGTGGGAGCGGGGTCAGCATTTACCAACATGTTAACGATTCATACCATGTGCTTAGTGGCAATGATACTTTCTTAAGAAATGCCCAGCACTTAAGCCAAACACGTTCGAATTTGGGAGACATATGTGCCGCGAGATGTACTTTACCTTACGGTAAACACATTGTTTTATTTTTTTGTTGTTTTGTTTTAGTTTATATTTCTGTCAATCAAAAAGTTACCGATATAATAGATTTTATTCACGAGACATTGTTAGCTTATACTGAGAGTGGATCAAAACTATTGAGAAAACAGTATCATTTACTTCCACTGTTGCTTAGCGGTGATTTTAACAAAAATGACGGATTGAGATTAACAATTTTTTTTAAATTCGAATTTGATTTAGATATTGTTCCTGATAGAACAGTGGGGACGACGAGATATGGTACAACCATTGATGCGGTGTTTTCACGAATCGTGAACTACGTATCTACCAACATTCACGTGTCGTATTTTAGTTACCATAAACAGGGGTTTATGGTGACAAGGGTGTCACAGTGATTAATAATGATGACAATATAGATCTAATTAATATTGGAAATGATAATAATAGTTAAGATGATAATAATTTTCAAAAGTAACGCTAGGTGGCCGACAGGAAAATACATTGCTAATTGTAGCCTTATTTGTAAGTAGACAAAGTCTGTTCTTATTTAAATGATAAAAACGTTACTATCAAATTTTGATGAGCAGATTTTACTCTCCGTATTTTATTTTCTATTTTTGTGTAAAAATCTTAATGCGGTTCAGAATACATCTATCAAATACAAATAATCTTGTATGAACAATTAGGTGTAAAAAAGTTGTTTTCCCGATGGATACCGCATTTGCTCTGTGAAGAGCAAAAAGCGGCTCGCGTTACTTGGTGCGTCAGAACTCTCGAAAGATTCCACGTAGGATCCTCAAATGCTGTATACAACATCGTATCACGTGACAAATCCTGGATATACTCGTATGAACCCGAAACAAAAACCAGTCACGAGTTTGGGTGTTCGAAAATGAGTTAAAGCCAATAAAAATTGTTCATTCACGGAGTGTTGCAAAAAAAATGGTGGCCACGTTTGTCTCGAAAAACCGGCCATGTTGCGACTATTCCTCTTGAGGGACAAATAACAGTTAATGCAGAATGGAATGCTAGCATTTGTTTGCCACAGGTCGTTTCTGAACTCCGTAAATAGAACTACAACCGCCGCATCATCCTCCATCACGACTATGTATATGTGTTATGACACAGGCTATGCTTAACTTGGGGCAAGATAATTTGTGTAAAAAGAGTGTCAATATTATAATTAATGTTTTTTTTCACTTCTGCCGGCACTCCCGGATTGCAACCCGTTATTTTTTTTAAATTAGAGGCAAACATGAAGGTTGGCTCCTTGGTAACAGAAAACCGCGGTATTAGAGATGTGTTAGCTTGAAACTCCCTTTACAGTGATTCTATCAATATTTGACTGTCTGTTCTGAGATTAATTTGAAACCAATTTTTATGTGATTTTAATACTGAATCTTATCGAGTATCCGCATCAAACCACAATCGCAGCCAAAAAATAATTGGTATTATTTTTCTCTTTGATATTCCTTCCACTCAACCGTGACCTTATTATAATAATGGTTCAAGGGGATTTTACCTGTGAAATATTACATTACTAGGCAATTAATGAGACTTAACATGTGGTCTCAGGATTCTTGAAAAAATGGGTTTTCGAGAATCCTGAGTGGCACTGCATTGTAATGGGCAAGACGTATCAATTTCCATCAGCTGGACGTCGTGCTTGTTTTGTCACTTATTTTCATTAAAAAAAAAAACTAATTCATTTTTCATTTCATTATCGACAATTTTGTATTTGGCACCGGATCTCGTTAGAGTAAAAGTGTTCTGTGCACCAGATTCTATAAAGGAACTGTCTTAAAGGAACTGAAAGGAAAGCGCTTGTAGACGTCCGTTTTTTTCACCGGATAACGGACCGTGTTTTTTGCCGGATTCGCGGTGGTGTATGAATTATAATGAATGTGTGTACATGCACCGGACATCGGTCCGGCGAACAATTTACGCCGGATGCACCACCCCTTCCCCTCGGCGCGACGGACACCGGTCCGGTGTAAGAAATGGCGGTCATCCACGCCAGTGTATTGGTGCGTGTTGACGCTGCCGGACGTATTGTCTGTTTTCTGTTAATTGAGTGCCGTTTACCTGCGTTCTTTTAAAAATGGGTGATATTGACATGGAATTGTTAATAAGTTTGGTTGAAAATAGGCCTGTACTGTGGGACAAAACCCAAGAGTGCTATAAAAATAGACAGTCGAGTTTTGCCGCTTGGAGAGAAATTTGTCTTGCGTTAAATGAAGGTTTTGAAACGATGTCCGAGAAAGAAAAAAATTATTTTGGTAAGTAACATTTTATTTTCATTATTTTTATGCATGTTGATTTTGCCATGGTACACGCCCTACTGGTGACATGAAATACTCTGCATATTTGTTACGAATCATATTTGCTGTTACATTACCTCGTGTTGAATGGGAACGAGGCAAATGGCATAGAGTAGACACCATGTGCGAACTAGCATTGTCAGTAGCATTATTAGCAATACCCTCTACTTTATGAATTATGTTTTGTAATAAGCAGCATGTTTTTACAATGTTAACAGCAGTATCTGTTGAAACATTTAATGGTCTATGCAAAATCCTCCATTTATTGGATAAAATACCAAATGCGCATTCGACGTAGCGTCGCGCTCTTGTGAGACGATAATTGAATTTTTTTTTTTATTGAGTCAAGTTGATGCCCACCGTAAGGACGAAGTACGTGTTGATGTAAAGCGAAAGCTTCATCAGCAACAAATACATAAGGTAACTCACTGCCTGCACCTGGCAACTGCTTAGGTCGAGGAATATTTAATTTATCGCCTAATATTCTTTTCCAAAATTCTGTTTCTTTAAATACTGCTGAATCACATTCTTTGCCGTAGGCTCCAACATCAATAAAAACAAAATTATAGTTTGTGTCTACCACAGCCATTAATACTATTGAGAAATAGTGCTTGTAGTTGAAAAACATTGATCCACTTTCTTCTGGCTTGATGATTCTAATATGTTTGCCGTCAATGGCTCCCAAGCAATGAGGAAAATTTGCATTCGTCTCGAAATTTTTTGCTATTGTTAACCATTCGTCTTCCGATGGTAGTTTCATATAAATTGGAGAAAGGGTTTCCCACAATGCTTCAATACTTCTTGTACAATACAGCTGATAGTTTTTATACCCATTCTGAAACTGTAATGTAGATCACTAAATGTGTTCCCTGCAGCTAAATATCTGTAACAATTTTTTCTTTTTTAGGCAAAGATATCATAAAAAAATGGAACAATGCAAGAGATAACTGGATGAAATATCACAAAAAAGTTAAGGAATGTAAATCCGGCTGTGGTGCAAAAAGTCTACGAAAATATAAATTCTACGTTCAAATGCTCTTTTTGTGTAAAATTGTGACTCGCCGAACAACGGAAGCAAGTATTACATCAGAAAAAAACATCACACAATCTCACAACAAAGAAACTGACTCACAAACCAATAATGACCCAACCGCACCAGCCAATACTACCGATTTAACAAAAACAAGCAAGAAGAGAAAGACAAACTGTAGCGAAGTTGATCGACAAATGCTTACTTTAATTAAATCAGTTGAAGATGAAGACAAGAGTAAGAGTATGTGTTTTTTCAAAGGTATTGCTCCGATTGTAGACAAGTATAGTGATGACGATTATGTTGAATTCCAATATGAAGTCATTAAAGTTATGAGAAATTTAACTCGGAGAAATCAAGCGTCCATGCAGCAGCAAAATTACAATTACAATATTAATCGAGGCTACACCCGACTACAGGATACACGAATATCAACCAACACAACCCATTCCATCGACATCCAGGATGCCCTATGAATATCAGCCAACACAACTCATTCCATCCACATCCAGGATGCCTCAAGAACTCATGCAGCAAGATGATTCCCAATCTTCAATTATTACTGAATTAAGTTCAATCACATCGCCTGATTACGATTTCGATTTTTCTAAAACTCCTTAATTTATTTTTTGAGTATAATAAAACAATTACTACCTACTAAATTTTGTTTTAATTAATACAGGTAATCAATCCCCTTTTCTATAATTTGAAATTGAACATCTCTTTAACATACCTTATCGTAACGGCTAATCTCTCTGCCGGGGAAATAGATTTACGCATGTCAGTATCCTCGTGTCTTATATTATCATATATGGCTGTTAATAATAGTTGAAAGGTTTCTTTCTTCATCCGAAAATAATTGTAAAATTTTGTTTCATCTTCTTCCAACTGCGTAAAAAGAGTTTGAAATGCACCATATTTCTCCCTTTCCAATAATATAGGATGCACCCACGATGACCTTTTACGTTTTTCTATTTCTTTTTGTTTCTTCTTGTACAAATAGTAGGCCAATACGAGTTTTTTTTTCTTATTATTCGACATTTCACACGTGTGTAATCTCTGACTACCAGTTCAAAACTAACGCATATAGACGGCAGTCCATCCATCCGGTAAAAAAAATATGTATACAAGGATAGCCGTTTATTGACGGTCCGTTATCCGGTGAAAAAAACGGACGTCTACAAGCGCTCTTAGGCTCGGTATCCAACAGAGCGGAGAGGAGAGAATATGTATTTTGAAAACCAATCAGACTTCGTTATTTCCACATCTCTCCTTGATCCATTTCTAACGAAGCTAATCGGTTGAAATGGATCAATCGGGGAGGAGAGCTCTTTTTTTATACACTTTATATTAACTTCACCTGTATGTTTGTAATCGACTTCTTTGGGCGCGATTTCGACCCACTTTAAACAGCTAGATTTCGCTCAAACTTTTTATCTAGGACGACATTACACTAATTTGACTAAAAAATGAAAAATAAATAATAGTTAAAAAAAACTACGCTTTTTTACAATAAAATATATTTTTTTCACACTATTTTCAATTTAAATTTATTTTCTATTTTTTAGTTGAATTTTATATAAAGCGTGCTTTTTAGTTTTTTACCTATTATTTTTATATTGATTTTTTTGTGAGCGGCCGGGCATCCCAAGTCCCTGTCCCCGCGCCTCGCACACCCGACAGCGTTGATATAAGTACAGCACTTCTCTCCTCTCAGCTTTGGTAGATACAGGGCCTTAAGCGAGACGTTCCTTGCGAATCGCGCAATCTAATTGATACAAGGCAAAATCAAACTACCGAATAAATAATCCATAAGACTTTATTAAAAATACAGTATTTCTGGAAGCGCATAATATATTACAGATTTTATTAATATCTATAGTATAACGAAGTTAATGTAATGGAATCTAAATTCAGAATTGAAATAAATCTAAAAACATCAAATTGTTAGAACATCACCCGTTGCAGGCTGCTAATAATAATTAAATAACAATACATAATAAATATATTTTTACGCATAGAATGTCCCTTAATATTATAGCATTAACTTACAGATGTTCCATAACATAGTAAAAGGAAAGCAATGTATTTTATATAATTCTGTTAAGGAAGACTCACATTCATCACAACCATTGAAATAGTCTATATGAGGTCAAGTCAAATTATAAATTATTATAACTACTTAGGCATTACTTACAATTACTGGACGGATTATAAATCAACAAATCTAACTAAAATTATCACCTTTTCACCAAAAATCACAATTATTTTACAACCTGAATTATTTTTATGTCATCCGGCGAATGATCCTAAATCTGCATTTCAATATTGCAATTTAAATTTTCAGACCCATAAATATTAATAGTTACTAAGTAAAAAATCCATTCTCCCAAAGATCGATTGAAAAAAGAGATCGCCATAACGTACGTAATCCCTAGATCATTATTGAAATGCGCAAATCAGAACATATCCGAGATTCTTAAATTAAATATATCGGATCGCTAATATAGGATTTACTTACAGAAAGCGGACGTAAATCGTAGAACAGCGGTTAGGTGTGACAGTTTTCAGAACATAATAACAATATAACGTAGAAGGTATCCTTCTGATTTCTATGTAGCAATATTACCTAATAGTGGACAATCAATCATAAAACAAAAGATCTGATACAGCGGATGTGTTTAATTCTGTTATCTGTGGCTTATACAACTACATACGCTTTCGCCGAATGAAAACGTATGTATACGATAAAAAAGGCATGTTAAACGGACTGCTGTGTAACCGTAAGCTGAGCAGTGAAGCCGGATCCACATAATATATCGAACGACAGAAAAAGAAAGCTATGGAATGAGAGAGTGAATGTCGCGAGGCGGGCGGAAGAGAAGAGAGATGTTTCGTTCACTCTTTGTATGTGGACAAGAATTTAGATGGTCTTATTCATAATGAATTATCGGCGGTTTAAAACTTCATTAAATACTCTCTTTCAAAATTTTTGTCATAGAGCAAAATATTATATCTCCGATAATGTGTAATTGATATGACATTGACGTACCATAAACAATTAATACTTACAATCACGTTCAACATAAAAAGCTCTAAAAACTCGATACGTAGATTAAAATCACGTCATTTTGTCCGAAATGGGAAGATTGTATACGAAAGAGGCATGTTAGTTATCGGATATTTATGAATAAAGGATTCTATCGAACGTTCAATAGGCTTAAAACATAGGTTTATACCTTCGATAAGCGTTTCATTATGAATAAAACGGGGTAAAATATATATTAGGTATACAATATACATAGATTTTATTTGTGAGGCTAAATTATATCAACACTTGTAAATGGCCCACCATCTCTTAAATTTAATAATTTATTATTAAAATAACGTTGACACGGTCTATAGTAAAGAAAACAACTGTAATAATTACTTAACTATAATAATTATATCCAGTTCTTAATACTGTTCCATTAATTACCTATACCATACCAAAGTGGACGACTTTAATCTTAGGCGGATTGGTAGACGAAGAGGCTGGAAAAAAGATTTTAATTAATGATTAATCTTAACTATTGTACATAGGCATAGGCATGAGACTGACTTCAATATGTCGACCAAAAGACATATATTCAATGATGTCTCCGTTATCACCGCATATTAAGAGGTAAATTGAATATCAATTCAACACTGATCGATCGAAGTCTAAGATCCGATCTGCACCCATCCAGATCCAAAACCCGGAAACTTTTAACTCGAATGTCTCGGTGACTGCGTTGTCGTGGAAGAGTATTTTGTTTGTGGAAGCTGTTCAAACTGCAGGAACTAAGTTATTTAAGGCCAGCCGTTCAAAACGAACCGGAAAAGTCTCAGACTCTACCATCAAATTGATGGATGTAATACGACAATTGGCCCTTGAGTCCCCGAACGATACTTCTCAGTATGGGCAGCTAAATAGACATATCTACAAGTCATTGACTCGCGATATACGCCGCCATAACACAGTTTGTGTGAAGGTGGCCATAGAGTCTCCATAATATTCGCACGAGATTTGTGTATTGAGTAGAGCTAACTGACGAAGCTGTAGACCGATGACGGCAGGATCGTTTCGTCTAAACCCGAACTTTTGAGGGAAGTCGAGTAGTTCTACGGATAGTTATACACTTCTGCACGGGCACCTGAAAGGCTGAACCTTGTTGGTAAGAGGACCCAAGAGCCAAATTAACCCGCCCTATGCCGAAGATATCACAGACATCAGCCTGTAGGAGATCAGTATGGCCCTAAAGTAGCATAAAAACAACAAGGCGTCGGGTGATGATGGAATTACAGCCGAGCTTCTGAGAGCTGGTGGTACTCCTGCGCTTAAGATCCTTCAGAACCTATTCAATTCCATCATCCTCAAGGGCAAAACACCGCAAGCATGGCACAGAATTTTAGTGGTGCTCTTCAAAATGGGCGATAAAACGCTTTTTAAGAACTTTAGACCCATATCACTTCTGGGCCATTGTATATAAGCTGTTTTCTAGGGCTATCACGAATCGTCTCGTACGCAGGTTCGACGACTTCCAGCTTCCTGAACAAGCTGGATTCCGAAAAGGCTTTAGCACCATAGACAACATATATACGCTGCGGCAGCTTATACAGAAGACGACGGAGTATAACCAGCCACTATGCTTGGCGTTCGTGGACTATTGGATCGATCGGCCTTTGTTTTGATCGAGATCTAGGCTGTCTCTTTAGGAGTGCCACATTGATTATCGATATATCGAAGCATTGTGCAAGTGTTTGTATAGAAACGCCACCTTGTCAGTCCGTCTCCAGAATCATATCTCGAAGCCTCTCAGACGAGGCAATGTCATATTGTCAAAGCTGTTGACCGCTGCATTGGAAGATGTCTTCAAGCTTCTGGACAGGAACGGACAGGGTAATAATATCAGCGGCGAATACATCACACACCTTCGATTTGCAGACGATATCGTAATCATGGAAGACTTAACAATGGAGATCAGATATGAGGAGATCCGTAGGAGAACCAAAGTCACCGACAATGTCACTAGATGGTTGCGAAACTGAAGTGGCAGTGGGCAGGGCACATAGCTCGACGGACAGATTGGGGCAGTAAATCCTCGAGTGGCGACCACGTACCGGAAGACACAGTGTTGGTAGGTCCCCAACAAGATGGACCGATGATCTGGTCAAGATCGCCGGAGTAGGTTGGACGAGGGCAGCGCAGGACCGAACGTCATGGTTATCTTTGGGGGAGGCCTTTGTCCAGCAGTGGATGTCTTCCGGCTGAACTGGGGAGGATATAGGCAGACCTTTTTTTGGTAGTTAAAATCTAGTGATGTATACAACTCCTCAAGTAGTCATTAATAAATAATAATGTTAAACATATCAAGTCGTGTAATGCGTGCACCATGCAAGTGTTGTTAATAACGGAATACATATGGCACTTAAGAGTGGAGATTAAAACTGAACAACAAACATATTTCTAACATCTCATGACAAGCTATAGTTATTGTTGTGAAATAAAAAAGTAATTATAAATTAATTGAGTATTTTAACATATTCTTTCAAAATATATTTTATGTGTAAATTATAACAATAAAATCGCATTTTAAGCATATAGGCATAATGGTATATACTGATTTTTATTAATTAGTATAATAGTATCAGGAATGAATGATTGAATAACAGTCCATCCCATTTTATTATAATAACTGACAGTTCTGTTTATATTAACTAGCAATTAATGACGTAACAAGTACACAAATCTTACACCTATCATTGTTAATTGGGAAATAATTAATAGGGAAAATTAATAAATTGTTTTTATATTTTCAACACACTTGCTCGTAAAGTCAGCTTTATTTTGATTCTTAGGGTTATAAACCCTAGTGCATAATAGAATTATTCTGAGCCACTAGTGCATAATAGAATTATCCCTACAAAGTCAAGTTAGTACCTAACAGCAAATTATATGAGTGTAAACAGAGCATTTTCAATTTAACCGGGCAATAGTTTTTTTTGTAACAGCAAAGAGGTTTTATCCCGCTGAAAATCCATTTATATTTTTGTTATAAATAAATGTGTCCCTAATTAAGGCGAAATACATTAATTATTATCAAATTATTTATATCAAAAACTTCCTCAGATCTTTGAGCATAAATAGGGTCATTTTGTTTATTAAAATGATGCTCAATTGTAAACAAAGTCTCATCCGTAAACAATATTTTTCTGTGATCTTCTTTGCTTCAGTAGTTGTTTCGATTTTACCACCCTTTTCTTTTTTAAATTATCTGTTAAGAATTTACCACTACGTCTCTTATTATTCTTCGAATTATTTCCCTTACTGCTTTCCTCCACCAGATCTTTTTCTGTCACAAACAGAGGAGGGCTCATTGTACATATAAATAGCCCGGTACACATACATTTTAATAATATATACTTTATGTAATGCAATCACTGCTACCCACAGCCTCGTGCAACTTTACTCATTTGTGTCATAATAAACTATTATTTGTGGTCATTCATAACTGCTATATAATTATGAAAAAATATGTGCAATAGAAGAATTAGAATCATGCTTTCATATAAAAAAAGTGTGCTTATGTATACACGCAAGAAGTTATACTTCTTTGGCCTAACAGCAATAATCCTTAAAATTATTTATTCGTCGTGCTATTCTACTTTTATAGAATTATTAAATGACGAATACGGCTGTACGCGCTTGAACCCTTTGCCTATCCTAATAATGGACGAAGAAACCGAAAAAAATAACGAATGTCGCAAATATCAGAAAATTTTAGGAACCAACTTCACCCTGTTACTATTGTGTTAAAGTGATGCGCGCGCATGTTAAAATTTCACTCTCAACATTTTTTTCATAACGCGCCTAAAGAAATATAACTTCAAATATATCTAAATTAGAGGTTAATCATGCAAGAATGTGCAAACACACGTGTTATAGTGCTGGCATGCTTCACACTTCGACGTAGTCGAGTGCAGTACCGAAGGTGGCCGAGTGCGCGTCGTCGTTCGGGTAGATAGAGCGGGAGGGGAGATCGTGCCCTCTCGCCTGAGTGCTCTGCGCTTGCGGTGTGAACGCCGTGAGGTATTTGTTTGGCGGACAGAGGGGAAGACTATCCGCTAGTTCCCGAGCCACATCCGACTGAGTTTGAGTCTAAAATAATACAAGAAAAATGAGAAGAATGGAAACAAACACAATATCTAATCATTCATATCTATCAAATCATCGAGGTGACCTTGTGGTTCACGTGTAACGCGGGGGTCACAGAAGATCAGCGTTGCAACACACTTGTGTTGAAACACATGCCGAGTGACTCCTTTTTTGAACACCACACGTTTTTATATTTGTATATTTTTAAGTTGATTCATTTTATTATTTGTGTATGTGTTATTAAATAAATGTTTCTTTCCCTTCTTTTCTTTCAAGTACAAAGATCATATTATGCTAATGTACGTATATTTTATGGACAAAACTGTCTTTGGTTTAAATTAAAAGCCTTGGGATGTTCCCTAACTAGGTACTTAGCCATGTCTATAGGTTAAATCGCACGGTAATATTTTGTGATGTATATCACCCAGAGAGGAGTTTTCAAGGAGCTTTCTTCCTCGTACTACAAAGCTGTGGAATGAGCTACCTTGTGCGGTGTTCCTTTTCCGGGACGATACGACATGGGTACCTTCAAAAAAAGCGCGTACACCTTCCTTAAAGGAGGCAACGCTCTTGTGATTCCTCTGGTGTTGCAAGAGAATGTGGGCGGCGGTGATCACTTAACACCAGGTGACCCGTACACTCGTTTGTCCTGCGATTCCATAAATAAAAGAGACCCGGAAACTATATTCGGATAAGTTTCATAAAAATTCCAATAATATACTTAACTAAAAATGCAAAATTTTATAAATTTTCTTTCAATCATTTCTCGATCCTTTCAATTATGTTGTATTATTTGGTGATGTCACCTGATGTTAAGTGATCACCGCCGTCCATATTCTCTTGTAACACCAGAGGAATAAACATCACATATGTGAATCTTTTAATAAATTTATTCATCAGATTAATCTATGGAGAATCCAAAATTTACTCTAGTTAGAATTTGACTGTGTCATTTTTGTCCATAAATTTATTTAGAGTTCAAATGCACAAAAATGATTAAAAGGGAGGTTTTAATAAGCTCCGATCTACAAAAATAATCGAGAGAAAAATACGATAATCGTTTATTATTCGTATATTAAAAATTTACACCACATTTGCATGCAACATGCATTGATAGATAAATTAACCTGATACATAAATGTAAAAACTGAAAAGGGATATCGTTACAGCTAGTGTCTATAAGATTAAGTCTTTCTAATTTTCAAATTATTATAAAGTTCATTCCAAGTCCCCTCACATGAATGATATTTTAGAAAGCACATCACATAAGTTTATCACGTAGCCACGCCATGAAGCATTGCCATAGATCATTGAGCAGATATCCCTTCTATAAAATGACGGAAACATCGACGTACAATAAAGAACTTGACTCAAAATCACGCTCAAAAATTGTCTGAAGTAAAACTCTTAGGCGTATGTTTCAACCGCGCTTTGAATACAACGCCACGCAATAACAACTACCGTGAAAAACTGTCTAAATAACAGCATATCAAAACTTAAAAAGGATCGAGTGTCGCATTTCAGATAAGTTTCCCTTTATTTTTAAAAAAATTGTTACATTTCAATTGTAATCAAAAGAAGATGTTCATGCATCGTGTTCGCGCCCGAGCTTCGAATGAGCGTACACAATAAATTTTGAACATTACTGCCAGGAAATAAGTTGTTAACTTGAATGAATGCTTTAATGTCATCTATATTAGTTTATGTATACGTATATACAACGCCACTCGGTCATTTTTTGACGACCTTTAAATAGGGATTTTTTTTTAATTGGGAGTCTTGTTGTTAATTGTACGTCAATGCAGAGAAACAATTTAATAATAAAATTACTCACCGGCACAACAGCAACAGTAACTGTGTCAGAAAACTTAACCTTATTCTTCTCAAGCGGCTTCGGCCCGGTCCAAACCGTTTTATCCTGACGATATCTTTCATTGAAATTCGCATTACTCGAGTGCACACCGCTGTTGAAACGATACGTCGGCAAATCGGGGTACAAATGATTGAAATGAGTGGAAACCTTGCCATATTGCTGCAACTCCCCACTTTTCTTACTACCTTCATTAATTCTGCTATAATTCAGTACATCCACGCTGTTCCATCTGTTCTGCTGTGATTGTTTCATGCCGAGCATCTGTTCTGCGTTTTTGATGTAAATAGTATCATCTTTGTCCAGGTACTGATGTAAGTTTGGTCGTATACTGGTCGTGGACGGGGCTTCGTTGTGTGTGATAGGAACGGGTATTGTTGGGTGCGGGGGCAGTTGTACGCGGGGCAATGGGGGAGGGTTTATTTTTCTTTTCTCTATAGCGCTCCGTTCGACCTCAGAATCCGTTGATTGTGAACTGCATTGGGAACACGAATCTGAGCATTCTGAACCTGGAAAATAAAACAAATAGATTTTAATGTATTATTAAAGGTAATCTTAGATTTATAAAACAACAGCTTAAAGTTGATAAAATATCACCAAGTTTATACAAGACGAGTTACAACAAAGTAATACAAACATAAAATATAATAATTAAGTAATAAAATAAAATAAAACTGGAAAAAATATTTTAGGAGGCTCTAACACTACATGAACAAGCGAATAGAACTCCTTCTATAATATAATAGGTCCCAAAAATTACACGCTATGTGTGTTTCCGCATTACCGGCAAGACGTTTACGAAATGCCGCACTGCAATGATTTTTCTTTCTAAGGTTAGCAGTGAAAGTGTTAAGGCTTGTCAGCCGGTAAGTCTGTGTATCCACAATTTGATAATGTTAGAGTGTTGTTCGTTAATAGTGAGATATAAAAATATTTTTTAATGAAAATCGCATCTGCTTATTTTGTGAAAAAAAAAAATACTCTGAACATTTTCATAGCAACACTAGGACAACCGAACAAAGTATGTAGCAAAGTGATCTATATATATATAAGATCTTATCTTGAGGAAAGCCCCTTTCTTACCACATATACCATAAATGTATATTTAATTTGTACCAAAATTTATGAAGATGCGGTATTCGAACCTGCGCTCTCCAGCGCGGGGACCAACCCGAGTATTTAATCCCAGAAGTGAGGGATGACACTAATAAAACTGACGAGCGACATCTCAAGTCAATTTCCTCATATGCATATATTGGATTAAGCAGGCTATCAACTGTAAAGTATCCTACACGCAGCCACAACCTGAGAGTCGAACAAGACACATTAAGATTTACGGATCATGCGTCATGCGGGGTTGGCTCAGTTGGTAAGTTGTCGTTGGGACGTAGACCGAGAAGCACATGACAGACATGAATGTTGATGTAAATTAAACTTGTATACGTAATCCCATGTACAAACGTCTCGATACTTGAAGAGCTCAAGGTGAAAGAAAGGCTTTCATCTATAGTCAGAGCCCGTATCCTCAGATACTTCGGACATATCACGCGACGTGGAGAGCATGCCATAGAGAGACTTGTTGTTCAGGGAAGGGTCAACGGCAGTAGGTCAAGAGGACGCTCCCCTATGCGCTGGACAGACCAGATCAAAGCCCTAACCAATACTCCCCTCAACAAATGTGCCAGAGAAGCAACAGCCAGGGATAACTGGCGTAGAATCGTTCGTCGTTCGACGTGACCACGACTGCTCTGTCAAGAGTAATCCGACGAAGAAGAAGACTTAATCCCAGAAGTGGGGGATATCACTTAAAAATAACATACTGTTTACCATATTATGTGTAATTACAAAGAGGCATTCAACTGGCCACCACACAGAACAACGACGGGTTAAGGTAATAAGCAGCTTTCCCCCCCTCATCATTAATTCCATTGCACATCGGTACTCATCAATATCGGTATCTTACACATAGGTGTGCACATATCTTCTTTCGTCGTTGTTGTATTCATTGTGTCCTCTGAAAACGAAGCAAGCCTTCTAGATGTCAAATATAAAATTATAATGTCGCTCACCAGGTCCGTCAGTATGGTTTGGTGCATAGTGGGCCACACAGGCTGCAGCCTCTCGTGCCAGGTCTTCCAGCCCTGCTCTGCTCGCGGCCCAGCGAGCGTCCATGAACAGATCCCACGCTTCCAGCTCCACGGCGAGACTCATCGCCGTCTCTATTCGCCCACGCCTGATATATACAGGAACAGATCAAATACAATTCAAATCTGGTAGTACCTCAAGAACTAAATGAACATTTCAAAAATTTCCTCAGAAACATCAGTGTGGATTTTATTGTTTACTATCTATCCCAGATATATGCTGACAAAAATAATGGCAATTGAAATTTGAGCATAAGATAATATAATATAATTAAAATAATTTGTAAAACACTGAACCTGTAACTGTTGATTTAAGAGTGACAATTTCCTGCCCATTTTTCTTCATTAAAGCTCAACCTTTTTCAAAGTAATGGTAAAAAGTATTCACAAATAGTGTCATTTCCTTCACTTAAATGATTTTTCTATGACAATAAGGGACGAAACGAGCATTCAGGATTAATGAAAAACCCTAGAATTCTGAGTGGCACATAATATGTTAAGTCCCATTTGGCCAGTAATTTCACTAGCTACGGCACCCTTAGACCGAAACACAATAATGCTTACACATTGCTGCTTCACGGTAGTAATAGATGCAGAATAAAGTGATTTTCGAATGTTCACATCTTCTGTGAGATGGAGTAGGTGTTTACCTGAGTAGGTGATGGAAGAACTTCCTGGCGAGATCGTGCACGGGTGGCGCATATTTGACAGCAGATGGCGGGAGTGTCGCATTGGGCGCCAAGTACACGGCCAACGCGCCTTGTATGGCGCTCTCGGAGTTCACATCAAACGATCGCCGTAGAGTTGAGGTGATCACTTCACTTATCCCGTGCAGGCACTCGTCACCTTCAGTCTCCCAGTCTAACGTGCGCAGTAGTTCTATGGCGTTTGATGGCCTACTGAGTTTGAGCCATGACTGAAATATAACGTATTAGTACAATAAGCTATTAGGTCAAATGTTCACACTTTTATAATAAAATTCAGACATTAAATTAAAAGTATTATTATAAATGGGTCAGTAAGTCTTATTAGTTAATTGCAGACTAACTCAACGGTGAGACGGCTTGGAACTAGCTTGTGGTTGTTAAGCAATAGGTTTTACTTATAGTAATTTAGAACAAACAATTATTATAAATGTAAGCTAGGAAAATTACTCTAAAATCTTAATATATATATTTCTTGTGTGCGTGTGTATGTCACTGAACTCCTCCTAGACGGCTGGACCGATTTTGATGAAATTTTTTGTGTGAGTTCAAGGGGATTCGAGGATGGTTTAGATTCACAATTGAACTACCTCCTAAACGGCTGGACCGATTTTGATGATATTTTTGTGTGTTCCAGTGAATTTGAGATTGGTGTGTGTCTTCAGGTGGATTCGAGAATGGTTTAGATTCATAATTAAACTACCTCCTAAACGGCTGGACCGATTTTGATGATTTTTTTGTTTGTTTCAGTGAATTTGAGATTGGTTTAGATCCTCAATTCCGTTCATATAATATAATTCTCCTGCTCATGTGTATGTTAATGAACTCCTAACGGCTGGACCGATTTTTCAAATTTAAGACGTGTGTACAGGACAACGTCTGTTGGGTCCACTAGTTTATATATATAAAAATGAATTGCTGTTTGTTAGTCTCGCTAAAACTCGAGAATGGCTGGACCGATTTGGCTAATTTTGGTCTTGAATTATTTGTGGAAGTCCAGAGAAGGTTTAAAAGGTGAATAAATATGAAAATGCTTGGAAAATTAAATAAAAACAACAATTTTGTTTTACCTTTGACGTGTCCCACGTCGTTCAGAAAAAAATTGAAATAATAGTTTTAAACGAATAACTAATAAGAATCTTTATATCTTTCTGTCTTTCTCAGGAGGTATAAACATAATTTTAGCTACCTATAGTTGGTAGATTTTATGTACGATTTAATATTTGTTAGGTCTGAGAATCGGTCGTCATCTATTTTTAAATACCCCAAAACTTTTAATTCTTGATTTTTTCTTTTTACTTTATATGGCAATACCACGTTTGCTGGGTCAGCTAGTATTTTATAAATGTCTATTGCAAAGTCAATTTATATGGATCGAATAAAAAAAGATGTCTTGAAATGTTATTAATCTGGAAAAGTGAAAGACTGCAACTTTGAAAAAAAAAATCCATCCTGAGCGGGAAGTTTCTTCTTCTCATAAAAAAAATTCAGATAAAAATCGTACCTTGATCAATCTTGGATGGTTGATGCGTAATAAACTGAGTGGCCCACCATTAAACATAGCCAATATAAGTGATCCGCTGCCAAAGCTATGGGTCGCTAAGATTTGAATTCTACGGGACTCCCTAAAAAAAACAAAGTTAAACATACTTATTAAAATTAACCTATTTTTTTTTAAGAATTTCGCGCTCGATTAATGCGAAGTTGTGAAGTACAAATCCAAATCAAATGTTTTTTAAGGATCTCCGTGGACAGAGTAATTGTGAGGTTTCTGATATTGATTCCGTTAAGAGTCACTGTTCGATATTAGAAGTGGACTGTATATTGTTTGGTAGGCGTAATAAAAACAACTGTGAAAAGAACAATGCTTATACCACCTACCAGTGGGAGGCTCCTTTGCACAGGAAGCCGGCTAGATTATGGATACCACAACGGCGCCTATTTCTGCCGTGAAGCAGTAATGTGTGAGACTTTACATCTTATGTATAAAGGTGACGAGCGCAATTGTAGTGCCGCTCAGAATTTTTGGGTTTTTCAAGAATCCTGAGCAGGACTGCATTGTAATGGGCAGGGCGTATAAATTACCATCAGCTGAACGTCCTGCTCGTCTCGTCCCTTATTATCATAAAAAAAACCTTCACTGCTTCTCGCCACACACAGCATCCACCGGTGCACGGCACTACAGAAACCAACGTGGTGTCAACAATGGAGAGGCGCCTGAGAACGGCTCTGACAGTACCTTCTGTGTGTGAGTGTCACGCGATTGTCGCGCCTAACGCCACCCGAAACTGGTTGAAACCGGTAGCAAATCTACCGGTTTTAACTTAGGGTTGAGTTACAACAGCGATAGATGGCACCTTAGCATGTCCGATGTTCTCAGTAGAAATTAACTGGTACTTTAAAAAATAAGTTTCACCTATGACAAACTATATTATTTTAACTATTACTTATATATATATGTATATATATATACTTTACTATTGCTTCCAGTTGCAATATTTCTTGATTAAATATCAACATTAAAACAAAGGACTAATTTGTTATGTTTTTAAAAGTGATAACCCTCACTTCTAGGATTAATACACAAATAAAATTTGAAAAACAAAATTTTATGGACGATGCGGGCTTCGAACCCACGACCTCCGGCGTTCCGTGCCGGTGCTCTAAACCACTGAGCTAAACGTTCGAGTACCGCCTCGTTATAAAATTCTGTTTGCTTTGTTCAACTCTCAGGTTGTGGCTTCATTTACAGGATGAGAGTTGAACAAGTTCGAATCCCGCATCGTTCATAAAATTTTGTTTGTGTATTAAAACAAAGGGTTTACATTTATAATCAGAACATTTATAATTCTTTAGACTCACAACTTTATAATACCTTGAAAATTCTGCGTATTAATTGCTACCTAGAAAATATTTACCGGAAATATGAGGTGAGATCCAGGCACTTAGTGTGATGGTGTAAAAGAGACAGTGCTCGGTCAAAACACTGGAGCCTGCCTGACTCTTCGCTGACTACCACTAGCTCTCCAGCCCATATCACATCTGTTGCTATCTGGAATATGCTTACAAGTTATACTTATTTATTATTTACATTCAAATATATTTATCCAAAATAGTATTCAAAATCACTTAACTGATGTCTGCCGCAGACCTGAGAAGAATGGGCGCAAGAAACTCAGCTGGCATTTTACTATAAAGCTACAATCAAGTGTTTTCAAGGTAAGAAGTACGAAGGCTGCAGCAACTTTAACGACTAACAGCTTTGTACAAATATCACAGAGTTACATTTGTATTTCATACAGTGAACTAACTTAGCGGCTTGTCTGTTGCTATGTGAAGGAAGCGGTGTACCCTCCGATCTGCGACGTTCTCCCTCATACCGGTTTGCTGACTTGCGTATCAGTACTTGTATTAAATCATGTCACGTAAACTAATGAGAAAACGGAATGAATATTCATATAAGAATGGCTTTGATAAGTAAATACTAATATGTGGTGGTAACTTCAAGCCAAAGTTATCACTGAAGTTAAATATTTCTGAAGTTACGATAATGTCTGTACTTTCAGTAACGTAAATATTTTAACTTTAAAACTCAAAGGTTAAATGATTTGATATTGAGTATATTTTTGGAATCGTAGAATTACAGAGTGTGGTTATTTTCCGCCTTTGTAAATTTAAGTTTTTTTTTTAATATTTACTCTTAACTTTATATGAATTTAGGCACATAATAAATTTTTTTGAATGTTGTTTTGCAGACTTCAACATTTTTTTTAATAATAATATTGACACACTTTTTACACAAATTATCTTGCCCCAAGTTAAGCATATTATATAGCCTGTGATATGGGTAACAAGACAATGATATATTTAATACAATATACTTACTTAAACATACATAAATTCATATAAACATACATAAATACATTTAAACATCCATGACTCGGAAACAAACATCCATATTTATCATATAAATGCTTGCACCTACCGGAATTCGAACCTCTAGCTTAGTAGGTAGGATCGCTAACCACTCGGCTATACAGGTCAGACAGGCAACCAAATTATTAATAATATTCTTTAAATTTGAACTAATACATGATTCTACTATTAACATTTGTACACAATGGTTATCTTACCATTGCACAGGATGCCGACTAGATTATGGGTACAACAGCGGCGCCTATTTCTGCCGTGAAAATGTAATGTGTAAACATTACTGTGTTACGGACTGAAGGGCGCCATAGCGAGTGAAGTTACTGGGCAAATGAGACTTAACATCTTATGTCTCAAGTAATGCTCAGAATTTTTGGGTTTTTCAAGAATCCTGTGCGGCACTGCACTGTAATGGGCAGGGCGTATCAATTACCATCAGCTGAACGTCCTGTCCGTCTCGTCCCTTATTGTTATAAAAAAAAATGGATGTGTACTAATTCTAGATGTAGTCTGTAAATTTAAACACTTACAAACCCTGCCCTTATTGAGTGTGTTAGTCCTGATATGTGGTGTAGTATATGCACAGAGCCGTCCACACATGCGGCCAATAACCTCTGGTCGCACGGGGAGCGGCGAGCGAGGCGCGCGGGCGATGGCAGCACTGCGTGTGTCACTGTCTCATCTAGGGTTGACAGTTGCGTCACTCTGTCAGATTTAGGGATGTCAAATCTAATCCAAATTAATTCGACACCACTCTGAAAATTTATGATATCATTTCGTTAAAGTAAATAATACTTTCTACTACTCAATAAGAGACTTAACAGTGGTCCATAGCAAAAAAAATTTTCAATGTACTTAATCTTACCGATATTTACTGGATATCTAGAGAGAAATCCAGTAAATATCTGTAAAATATCTGTAGATAAAAAAAAAAACAATTGAGGCTGTAAGTGTGAGAGCACACTTACAGCCTCAATTGTAGGAGACCTTTTAATATTCGTAAGAAAATGGTGGAGAAACAAATTGGCATTATAATAATAGGTTACTAACACCAGCACTTTGATAAGTGTTTGGATATAATTATCTTGGGTTTTGTGTACCATACGACATTTCTTATTATGGGTACTAACTCCATGCTTTTTTTAACTCTTAACCATATTTATTTAGGTTCACCAACAGATTATACACTATTACTACCTTATAAAAATAACAAAATAAGTATAAATTATGGTGTAAATCCAATTCAGGCAAACCAGCATGCATTTTTGAGTTGCACAAGTGCGGGGTTGCAAGTTTACAATGAAAAAATATTGTGTTGTACTATTATAATGTAGAAGTGAACAAGTGAAAAAAAAAAAAATTAAATTAAATTTTGGATATAAATCAAAACAAAGCATAAGTTATGTGGTTTCTGCACTGAAAAATTGCTGCAATATTTTTTTGTAATGCTGAGGGGAGGAGGAGTGGATGTCAACACGAGTAGTTTTGATTATTGTGCTCCCGGCAGGTCCTTTCTAAAACACTATTAGCACCGAGTTCAGTTCTATATAAATATGACACTTAAATTAAGCTATTGCAATGATTAACAAAGATTAGGCAAGTCATTGTTATTAATTATTTTGTCCTTTGTTTAATAATTGTGGCGTTCATTTACCTTGTGACAAGACGCTTGTTCTACAATATGTATTATGTTCCAATTTCTATGTGATATTTGAGCAAATAATGTTTCACTTTCTAGTTGATGATAAGCAATTAAGGACACTTGCTGCCTGCAATATTAATAATCTGATTAATTAAGTAATTATTCATACATACAGAAGACATCTATCCACATCTGACAAATACTCATATTGTTCTATTCAGTTCAAAGAAAATTATATACAAGGTGTTAATCAAGTATGTTGCAAGTTAGCCAGATCATGGTTTTGAACATATTAAACATTGAAAATTATAAAAGTATTATGTAATATGAAATCCAAATATCTAATATATAAAATTCTCATGTTGCGGTGTTTGTAGTTAAACTCCTTCGAAACGGCTTGAACGATCATGAAATTTTGAGTGCATATTGGGTAGGTCTGCGAATCAAACAACATCTATTTTTCATCAAATTTTTCTTTTAATTTGTTTGATTATGAGTCAGCATTAAAAAGAACATACAACTTCAAATTTTCACCCATTTACGATCAACAGTTACTTTTCTATCGCGATTTTAATATCAGCAATACAACATTTGCTGGGTCAGCAAGTAAATAAAATAAAAATAGCCTCTATCTTGCTGTACCTCTGTTAAAGAGTTACTCTCTCTCACAAACTTTGTTTGCCAGTATATTGTAAAATTATCTGGATATCTAGATATATATAATGAAAATGGTCTTTGTTTGAGGCTCAACCACACCTAAACCACTGATCGTATCGACATGAAACTCCCACCATTTGATGCGAGATCGAATTTTCAAATTCTAATGTTGCTTCATTAATTTATTTCCTTTCATAATTCGCCCCGCGCAATGGGCGGGAACGGCTAGTGTATGTCTTATATATAAAATTCTCATGTCACGGTGTACGTAATTGAACTCCTCCGAAACGGCTAGGCTAGAGAATCGGAAAACATCTATTTTTCTTCCCCCTAAATGTTAATAAACCCCTAAATTTTAGTTTAATTTTTTTGGCCAAATTTTTTTTTATGATACGGCATAAAAAAGTACATACAACTCTAATCTTTCAACCTTCTACGATCAACACCTATTTTTGTATCACATTTTTTATAATATTCTATTCCATCCACAAATCCGCAATAGGGTTGCAAGATGGCAATCGAATACAATAATTGTAGTACGATATATTTGGTAGGTCTGAGAATCGTTGCATCTCTATATATCAGTTAAGTCTTGACACTGGTGAAATTTCGGTTAAAAGATTCTGTTACATAGACGGATAGAAAATAGTAAATTTTAACTAAATAACTTTTACCCATCAATATGGTACAGGTGTAAATTTGCATGATCCTCAATAACTGGAGTCCATGGGGCTGGTTCTGCTACATTAGTACACCAAACCAATATTCTGACACTGTTCCCATTTTCACATGATGAGACCTGCCTCTCTGTACGCCTCGAGCTACCACCTAGCTCAAGACTCTAAAACAGAATATGTGTCAAGGTTATTTTACTTGGAAAAAAATGTTACAATAATAGCAAAGATTAAAGAGGTTATCTTACATTTCAACATCCAGTCATGCATGAAAATAATTATAAATGTATTTATTTCATCAAACTTAAGTCCAATTAGGTCAAACTTACAGTTTCACACATCAGTGATGAAATTTGAATTTGAAAAGTTAAAAACTTTTAGCAAGTAATTTCCACTCTTTTAAATAAATATTTACAGCTTCATCATTTTACAAACTATTCTAATTTATCCATTCCACTTAAATTACAACCTGTGTGAATTGATGAAAAAAAAATACTCATATGACTCATGATTTACACACATCAGAAACAAACGAAACTCTGAGAGAAGAAATTTAATTCTTTGTAGTCTTCTAAATAATTAAATAGTGTACTTATGTCATTGCTGATCTGGTCATCAAAAAAAGTGATTCACTTGATTGTATGAAACATGCAGTCATTGAGAGATGACAGCTATAATCTTGTAAAAGAAGCAGATAACCGAAATCCACTATATTTTAAGCAACTGCTTAAAATATAGTGTACTTCATGGCCAATAATGATACTGTTATTACTATTATTTCAAATTAATGTGAAATGACTGCATGCTTCATACTAACCTAAATTTAAATTTTTACTCAGTCAGTCCCACCTCTTATTACGTAGTATTTACATTCTCTTTGCGATACACATTCTTTTGGTAGAGATTATGGACCTCAATTTGCCATGGTAAGACCATATTATATTTACACTTATATCAACCTTTTCATATAAGTCGTAATAAGTAAGCTTTTTCAATTATTCGTTGTAATTTTGATCTGTATAACCATTTAAAAAAAATCTCCAATTTTGGAATGTATATATTCCTAGGTTGACCTTTCCATGTTAATCTGCATTCATCCTATGATATTGTGCATTTAATCTACTTACTTCATAAAACAGAAAATTATGAATATAAATATAGAAACTAAGTGCTTAATACTCACTTGTAAATGAGGTTCCCTATCTGAGATTCTAGTTGGCACATTATTTGAATTTATTTTCCCAAAAACAACTAATGTTGCTACCTTCTCCGGATGAACAAATAAAATGTGACTTTTACAGTATACCACTAAAAAAACAAAATATAATAAATATACATATACCAAATGCTACTTGTAAAAAATAGTATATTAATAAATAAAATGTACCATCGGAAACAGTTTGACCTATCAATTTTCCAACACAATATCTATCAAATAAAATTTGAGTAATGTCCAGTGTACTCGTTTTTATAGTTATATGAGCAATGGCTCCAGTGGAGAAGACGAGTGTGGCAAGTGTATCACTGCTCCATTCGCAAGCTAGTACAGTAAGCTCTCTCAGTTTTGATTCTAATCGCCGAAAATGAGGGACTTTTTGGCTTCTCCATAAACCGCCGCGTCGTTCACAATAGTTACGCTTCCCATGATCATATATAGAATCTTCAAGTTTCTTTATAGCTTCATACCTATGTTACATAAAGAGTAAGTTATATAAAGTGTACAAATACTTAATCGGAAATATACATAAACCAAGCACATACTTAAAACTTTTCAGGTCATTGTTTTTAATACAAATACTGTCATCGTTTGAGAAAAACCTAACATCATAACTAAACATGATTTTTGTTACAATTTTTCCATATTTTGGGTTTAAAGTCGAAACTAAAAAGTTTTCAATTATTTATTTACATTAACCCATTTCCATTGTCGTGCCGTGTTTATACTTTGGAGTTCGGAAGTTTAAACTAAATTCTAAAATGTCAACGTCAAAAGTCAACGTCAGGTGATACCGTGAGCTGAGCTGAGAATATTAGTGTCATTATTCTGCTGCAGAGCATCAAAAATAGTTCGTTTTTTAATTATTAAGCATTTTGACACTATGATAAATAATAACAACTTATAAATTATAAATGAATGGTGATTTTTCGATAGAAAAATTTGGCGATAATTGATACCGTTATGGCCAGAATATTTTTTCAAAATAACTTTTTACCGACCGCGAACAGATATTTGTGGAGGGACGTATCGAACTCTGCGTCATTGAGAATGCGTAATTAACAGCGGCACGATAAAATTGTAATACTATTCGCCCCTTTTAATATGAATAATGCCTTCGAGATGTGGTTATCAATGTTATGAGGTGGCCAGCTCGTTCGCCCGACTTAACCGAACAAGGCTGAGAGACAAATAAAGAACTAAATTCTATCACCGCTAATTTGAGATAACTTTAAAATGCGTTATAGAAAGATTGGATCACAATCCCTCAAGATTTTATTGAAAATTTGATTCGAGCTAAGAGCTAGAGAGGTCAATGCTAAGTACTGATTACTTATAGCCCAAGGACCGTCTCAAACGTAATGAAAAAAAAAGTATGTTTCCTCTTAGTACACTAACAATCTGCCAACAAGTTTTACGCTTCAAGTTAAAATTTTGTTGCGATTCGTTTTCCTTTCCTTTCCTTTATGAAAATAAGGGACGAGACGACAGAACGCTGATGGTAATTGATACGCCCTAACCATTACAATGCAGTGCCGCTCAGGATCCTTGAAAAACCCAAAAATTCTGAGCAACACTACAATTCGGCTGTCCCAAAAATAAAACACAGTAAAGGATATAAATATTATTTTACAGGAGAGTAAAAAAAACATATTTTCGACTAGCCGTACAAAAATACGTAAAATTACACCAAAGTGACTATTGTGTGATAAAGGTAAATTATTGCCTATATTTGCGTAAATTTAGAATTTGTTTTGAAGTAAAGTTTTGTAAAGCTTTCATATTCATTATCAAAACTGGCTGTGTCAGAAATTCATCGATCACCGAGTTATCACAACTTCCCCGAGATCAGGTAATGTAATTAAATTTTCGATCTCTGGTACTCTTGGGTTCATACTTTGGTCCAAACTGAAAAGAAACAAACCTGTGCTAAGCGCATTTAAGTAAACAATATTGGAATTCAACTGAATTTAATCTCAAAGCTGCTTCTCTTCTACTATCTTTCTGCTTCGACTCACATTAAAGGTGGATATTATACCAATAATAATTTGGAAAAACTGATTTTCAAGTCTTCAAATTTACGTCACGCCTTAATAGGTACTGTCCGCTGCGGACTGCGTTTATGATGAACGGCAAACGCTCTCTACCCTCCTCTGCTGACTCCCCATACCCTTCTCTTAAAATTGCGTGGACTCTGCGGTTTCCCACCAAATTGAAAAATGCTAAAATCTTGTCTCAAAGGTCACACGTGTGCTATGCTGTGAATCTATTAGTCAAGTAGGTTTATAAGCAACAACAATTTCCAAATAGAAAACACAGGAAGTCTCAATTACCAACATCAAACACAGTAAGTGCATCCCACAATAGGTAACTGTCTCTTGCTGTATTTTTCTTTTAGGTATCATGTGTCAGTCCGAGCCCTTACTGTGTTTTTTAATTTTGTAACTTGAAAACTATGGCCTCTTTTAAAAAGAGGGTCTTTGCATATTGTAGGGAATTGCTGTGTTAGTAGAATGTTGTTAAAATCTGTTTTTGAGTGCATATAATGTCGCTTACTGTGTTTATTTTTGGGACAGCTGAATTGCCTTCGTCACTTTGAGATATAAGATGTTAAGTCTTGTTTGCCCAGTAATTTCACTAGCTACGGTGCCCAGACCCAGACTCAGACCGAATCACAGTAATGTTTACACATTACAAATAAAACATTTTCAAATAATTGAACAAAAATAAAGATTTTTTTATATAATATTGATATATTGGTTTATTTCCGTACACGGCGTGAATACATTGACAACTCGACTTATATCCAATTTTAAGTAATAGCAAATTTGAGTTCTGGATTTTTTGCTTTATATGGGGAATAAATGAGTAAGTCGATAAACTCGCTAATTTTTGGTGTATCACTCTTGTTAATAATTAAACAACTCTGTTGCCTACGAGATAAAT
Organism: Leptidea juvernica; assembly: GCA_949711755.1. Taxonomy (NCBI): domain Eukaryota; kingdom Metazoa; phylum Arthropoda; class Insecta; order Lepidoptera; family Pieridae; genus Leptidea; species Leptidea juvernica. The sequence goes on from CATIXQ010000017.1 coordinate 7,238,417, forward strand.
ATGACATCTGGAGATGTCTAAATATACTAATATTATTTATTTATACAACTCAACATGCTTAGTTATTTTCGCGAGATACTCGAATTAACTAACAGCACAGCTTGAGATGGTCAGTTGTTCAGATAACCCCATAACTGGGTTCCCAAATATACATATTGAGATGTCAAGTTATTAACGGCACAAAAGTGCGGTGCAATATGTAATAAGTAAATCATTTGCGAAATTTGCCGCTGTATCTAATTAGACAAAGCGATATATAAGATAAGGATAAATAATAATTAATTATGATATGGCTGCAACTAGTAAGATCGTGCAAGATAAAAAATTGCATACGATGTTGTATCAATGAATGATCGGCTTGGCGGCGATCGGCGTTGTCATGGCGACATACTTATTTTGTTAGATAAATAATGAAATCAAATAAAATTTTATAATTCATGATTTCTTAACTGTGGTATGTAATTCTATGATTTTTTGCATTCCCATGCATTGCATCTTCCCATAACACAAGACGGCGTTTTAATGTAATACCTATATCAAATTGTAAGCAATTCTGTCAACAACAAACGCGTGCGTACCGATTTCGTATCGAGAGAGCGACTACGACCACAGGAACCAATTGACTCCATTTAGGCCATTGATTTTCGGCGCGATAGTGACATATCTACCTATAATATCATTGTTTGGGACCCATAATTATTTTTATTTCCAATATTTCTTTTGTATGGACTTTTCCATGAGAGAATTTATTGACGCGCGGTTTGACATTTCTGCTGTGAAACAATTTCAATATAACAAAAGGGAGCATATTTTACGAAATAATTATTGATGTAAATTGTGAAGCAATACAAAATGACTTCACAGATTATGTTAAGTCGTTCGGAAAATTCTATGATTGAATAAATATATTATTTTTCGTACCACTTGCTCGACGCGGTGCTGATAACCTAGAACGTCTGATGGTCACCGGGAAAATTGAGGTGAAGACACCAAGAGGCCGGAGCCCACGACGCTGGTCTGTCCAAATATCCGAGCAGACTAACCAACCCATCAGCATCGCACTCCACCATGCGATAGACCGTAACAGATGGAGGAAAGCTATAGAAAAACTTAATCGGAGTCACGATCCTCAGCAATGAGGGAACGACTGTGAAGAAGAAGAAGAAGAAAATTGTACTTAATTTGTACCTTAAATAACAAAAATCTTGATCGTCTTAAATTGATATGATTGCGAATAAAAATAATAATTATGAATCGACAACATATAGGTACTCAAAAATCTCTGGAAACACTACAATTTTACAAATTCCAAAAAATATTAGAATTTTTAGTACAAAGCCGCACCTTATTGCTGTGCAACCACTAATAATATTAATAATAATTATATTATACAAATAAATTTAATAATAATATTATATTTAATATATTTAAGCTGCAATAGCAATACACGCACTTTGTCAAAATTTCTGCTTTGTATTTCTATATATTAGTATATAGAATATATTTATAATAATAATAAATTTCTTTATTGAGGCAACAGAGGCCCATATTTTGTTAGTAACAGGCTTAAAAACTATGTTAGTATATTACAATTTAATATTAACTATTATTTATTAAATATTAACAATTTTAATACATAATAACATAGAATAACTTTGTACAATCTGAGACAGCGTGTGTTTATCGGACAAGAACTTGAACGAATCGTTGCAGTATTGGCGAATCCAGTTTTCCCGCTATCATATTCAGGATACTGTTTGAGCTCGAACGCAGCCTTATGGTGGCATAGAAATCATCCGTTCGTGCTTCAGCAAACATGCCTGATGCTTAACAAAACCGCGGCAAGCCCAGCAGCATCCTGAAACTATTGTTATTCTGCACCCTTAGCGTGTCGAGTGTCTTTTGAGTGTAGTTGGTCCACAGGCCCCCCGTGTAGAAGGTTTGACAGTAGGCTTTAAACAGCGTAATTTTTGCTTCCTTGCTACATCGGGTGAACCTTCGGGCCAACATATAAGTAAGTGTATAATCGTAAGGTGTTACGGCTAAGGCTCTTCGTTCTCGTTATATGTCCACCTGGTCCCAAAGGTCCTCCGCAACATAATGACCTAGATATTTGTACTGGGTGACTCGTTTGAGTAAAGTCCCGTTGAGTGCGATAGTGCTCATATTGCACTTGCTTACGGGGAAAATTAAAAGTGGCCAAAAGTGAATACCTGATCTTTAAGGTAAGGTAAACTTTGTAAGATGTACTATAACAGACAGATGGATTGACTAGGGTTCCCTCTCCTTACAGTTTAGTTACGGAATAATAATAATATAAAACCCATTTTTCTAAGAATCCATGTAAACAATGTTCTCGTGAGAAATTTTAATGGTATTTAATTCAGCACATAAAATATAACTGCTCAATTATTGTAGCAAAAGCCATCTGGCGAAAGGAATGATCGCATTAACTCAGACCGGAATACTACTTAAAATTTCAGTAGGCCGCTTTCAGCTACATTTATTTTATTTTCAAGAGAAATTTTAGCTATTGGAAATTGTACGATAAGGCTTAGTATGTACACAAATTCTTCATAAAGTGACTCAAATGTTAACATTAGATATATCTTTTTTTTTTTAATGAAAATAAGTGACGAGACGAGCAGGACGTTCAGCTGGTGGTAATTGATGCGCCCTGTCCATTACAATGCAGTGCCGTTCAGGATTCTTGAAAAACCCCAAAAATTCTGAGCGGCACTACAACTGCGCTCGTCACCTTAGGACATAAGATGTTAAGTCTCATTTGCCCAGTAATTTCACTAGCTACGGCGCCCTTCAGACCGAAACACAGTAATGCTTACACATTACTGCTTCACGGCAGAAATAGGTGCCGTTGTGGTTGTGTGTCTAATATTTGATATCAAAATAACGAAAAAAGAAGAAAAGCTAAAAAATTAAAAAGATACGTTTAACACTAGGACACTAAAATCAAGTGAAAACTTACTTGAATTAGAAACTTGCCAACATACACTGTCATATTGGGTCTAAGTGAGGTTAGAAGAAAAGAAGAGAAAATAGGAGGACACATAGGAGAAACTCCTAGGCAATACGGAGAGGAGTTTATAATTGTCTGAGACATACACAAAGATTATAAAACCGAATTTTTTGGAGTGTCCGAATTGATCGCATCCTTAATGCGAAGAGTAAGCAGAAAACATGCAAACATGGTGTTTTAGACAAGTTTTGTGGTGAAAGTATAGCATTTCGAGCTATGAACACTACTTAATCCTGTTACACATATCCTTAAGTCTTATTTGTAGGTTGCTAATGCTTGTTGTTGGTTATAGTTAACACTGCAGAGCCTTTTTGAACTACCACTTTTCTTTGAAGTTAAACAAGTTTTTTGGCATTACGTGACGCATTTTTTTTTGGTACTTCTCTCAGAAAAGTTATTCTTATAGCTTGTACTTTTTTGTGTAGGTTCATTTATTCAGATTAGTAGTGAATAACGAGGATTGTAAGCATATAAACTATTTTCCAACCAAGAATTTTGAAAATATTGGCTTTTTTACATAGATGGCGGGCCGGCAGCCGTGAACTCATATCGCTCAAAGTCGCTGGAATTTAGTGTCGCCTAAAAATTTTTTCTTGGAGGAAATAATGAAAAGTGGAGTATAATACAAGTCTACTCACCCACAGAACCTACAGACAGAGAGATAAGAATGTAATTTGCCAGCGAAGACTTACGGCTGCCATAGCTCTTACGAAAACTCAATGTGACAAACATTCAATCTGTCAACGCAAGTAGAAGCAGGGGCGTGCATTGATTTTCTAGCAAGGTAGGCACTGTGTATCTAACTAGTCGTAGTTGAGCTTTGGAATATCCAAAGATTGTCTACCGTAGGTATTTAGTAAGCGGAAGGAAAAATTGTATGAGTACTTGTTAAAAAGAACATTGGTTATAAAATAACGGAACCAAATTAAACTAAATTAACTTTAACACTAGTCTTATATTTATTTAGGTTCATAACAAGCTAGTCACTGCCTAATTGCCTATATGATATGCACGCCCCTGAGTAGAAGTATGCTAGGCGTTAGATTCTCCTTTCTAGGAGAGGAAAAGAAACACAGAGATAATGATGGTGACAGGAGTGGCAGACGTTTCAGTAAAAGTAAAAAGATATAAGTGGAAGTGGGCTGGACATACCAGAAGAGGAATTGATAGGTAAGAAAAGGGTTTACTTATCACAAGTGATGACACGTCTAAAGTTGTTTTGCTATTTAAATTAAGTAACCCGTGCCCGCTCATTGTATGAAGTGTTATAATTAATGAAATGCCATTAACTAAATTAAAGGTATGTATTGCGAATATATAAGTATTTCTAAGTAAAAAAAAAGGGTTCCGGATAAGTAATCACCATAACTTATATACAAATACCATGTCCGAAACACTGCATCTTGAAAAAATGAAAATGAAAAATGAAAAAATATTTATTTCTGTAACAAAAATGATACAAACATAATAGTGGATGTGACCTTCTATTAAGTGAGAAACACCTGTACCAGAAGGCCACGCTCTTCCATATCAATTAAAATTAACAGTACCAAAAACTAGGGATCACAAATTAGGTCTAAAAATATAAACAAAATATTATACAAACAGGATGTCTGTGTGTGTGTGTATGTATGTGTATGTATGTGAGTATGTGTGTGTATGAGCATGTGTGCATGTGTGTGGTGTATTTCATTGTTACTTTTCGTAAAACACGACTTATTGTACTATCAAGAAGGTATAACTAAAATTTACTCCGTGTAGTTAAATAGCTCTTCCATTTCCTCATAATTCATGGATTTCAACCAAGTAGTTAAACTTCGTCTACATTCCATTTTGTTACGCGTATAGATCTTGAGTTTTTCATTAATAAGGTTATAAACATGTTCTGATTGTTTCATAAACTGTCGCATTGCAATTGTGATCTTTACACTAGTTGGCTTAATAATAACATGTTTTGTTCTTTTCAAAAGGTAAGAAGGATCAGGGATTAAATTTTTGTGTCTTTTAAGAGTAACATGAAGGACATAAAGTTTACTAACGGATAGTACGCCGCAGTCTTTATATAATTGTTCAGTACAATAGAGTCTTGGCTTAAGAAATGTCACTTTTAAAAGGGCTCTCTGAGATCTTTCCACAGTTAAGAATTTAGTTTTTGTGGCACCACCCCAGACAGGAATGCAGTAAATTAAAATTGACTGTGCCAGAGAAGTATATATTAAACTAAGCAAAGGCTTAGAAGCAACATGCATTAGTTTTTTAAATATCCAGGTTAGATTCCTAATTCTATTACTAATCTTATGTAGTAGTAGTTTTTGTAGCATAATCGAAGGAAAGAAATGGCTTTCCATTTATTTGTATAGATTTACCCCCTTATTCGTAATGGTCCGATAACTTTAAACAGCCGCTTAGGAGTGTTTTTTCTCATTCTGACTTAGGTCAATAGAAGAAGACAGAGTGAGAATTAGCAATGCTTTAAGTTAGCAGACTAATATGAATAAGGGGGTATAAGTTTATTATAATTTAATCGTATTTTCTACATTTATACATATAAACATATTTATAAAAAACAATATTATGTATATGAATATAAAAAATAGAGAGCCTCTGGTGGTTATGGCAACATACTCAGGAACTTCCGCAGATAGCGTGCCGTTCCCAAAACATCTTCATTCAGTATCTGTCGCTTTATTTAATTATTAGGCTAGAGCCGCTTGAGATAATGGGTCGAGGCTCTTTTTTTATCGAAAAGAGGACAAACGAGCCTACGTGTCATCTGGTGTTAAGTGATCACCGCCGCTCACATTCTCTTGCAACACCATAGGAATCACAGGAGCGTTGTCGGCCTTTAAGGAAGGTGTACGCGCTTACTACCCATATCGTATCATCCCGGAAACACCGCACAGGGAAGTTCATTCCACAGCTTTGTAGTACGTGGAAGAAAGCTCCTTGAAAACCGCTCTTTGCTAGTAGGCCGTTTACGGACACGACTATTGAGTTAATTGCTAAATCATTAAAGTGTTGGATCGACACATTAAATTTCAAAATGTGGCTTTGCATCCACATTAATTTAGGTTCGCAGCTCTGTTTGAAGTGCCAACCGATCACATAAGAGAGAGGGAGATAGAGATAGACGGTAACCTTTACCCGCAAGAGTGCTAGGCATTTACTTGTTAATGTATAAATTATAACTTATAAGTCTTGTAGTCACCATTACATCTGTAGTAATTCACGAGTGCAACACGAAATAAACTAAAGTGCAAAAAATTCCACCTTCGCACGACACGCCACAAGTTAGGATATCATCCTCACCATCTGGATGTGTCCTCCACAGTGCGGTTTTCAAGGAGCTTTCCTCCACGTACTACAAAGCTGTGGAATGAGCTTCCTTGTGCGGTGTTTCCGGGACGATACGACATGGGTACCTTCAAAAAAAGCGCGCACACCTTCCTTAAAGGCCGGCAACGCTCCTGTGATTCCTCTGGTGTTGCAAGAGATTGTGGGCGGCGGTGATCACTTAACAACAGGTGACCCGTACGCTCGTTTGTCCTCCTATTCCACAAAAAAAAAAATGCTGGGAGAGTTTCTTGCGCCGCTTCTTCTCTCTCAGAGCGTCATATGTTTCCGAAGCGGTAGTAGTATGTAGTATATTAGAAATGACATAAAAATAATTCTAAAGGAATCAATTTTGAGATAATAAATGCCTTTTATGCCCCGACATGACAATCTCTTATAGCAATTCTTTTGACTTATCATAAGTTTGATAGTCCAACAGCGGCTCCCAATATACTATCTACAGATAGAGATAAATGAATTCTTTCTACTGTCAGTAATTAGCTGTCCTAATATACTATATAAGTCATTTTTATCGCCTTATATTGGGACGCGTGAATTGCAATTTCCATACAAACTTTATATCGCTGGTAAGCTATACGTCGTCCCATTGCCAGACAGCGTGTACGGTGAGTTACCGTCGATAAGTTTATTGGGACAGAAAAGTCAAAGATAGTTAAGATTTTTATCTCAAGTAAGAGATAGACTGAATATTGGGAACGGCCGTAAGCGGTTACGTAATCTTTATAAGTAGACAACGATGTCGATAAATTTAATAACTTTATGAGAAATTCAAATCTTATTAATTGCAGCATGATCGTATGTTAAATGTTTTTTCTTAAATCTGTATTGTAATCAATTGATGTCATTATTGTAATTTTAGATTCATATTAAAAATATTTAACTATATTAAATGCTCATAAAGGCCCGTGTACTAACCTATTCTTAACGATTAATAATAATTTATAAATTGTATTGTCAGTTTTACAAATTTAAATGTATCTTTCCTGTCAGGCAGCGTATTGGAATATCCAGTTTAAATACTATGTAATAAAATTAAAATATATAAAATGAATTATAGTTTTAAAAATCCCTCTGTGTTCTAGGTAATATCCGAAAACGGTTGGACTATCACTGGCAAATAACTCATGTTTTCGAGCGTAGCTTAGGTAATGCTTATTCTAGAATTGAGTTCGGGTTCCATCGCAAAGATCAGAGCTACAAAATAAGATACAACGATATTTACGCGAGCAAAATCGTAGAAGAAAGCGAGTATTTTTTTTTTATGGAATAGGAGGACAACCGAGCGTAAGGGTCACCTGGTGTTAAGTCATCACCGCCGCCCACAATCTCTTGCAACACCAGAGGAATCACAGGAGCGTTGCCGGCCTTTAAGGAATGAGTATGCGCTTTTTTTGAAGGTACCATGGCGTATGGTCGCGGAAACACCGCATAAGGAAGCTCATTCCACAGCTTTGTAGTACGTGGAAGAAAGCTCCTTGAAAACCGCACTGTGGAGGACCGCCATACATCCAGATGGTGGGGATGATATCCTAACTTGTGGCGTGTCGTGTGAAGGTGAAATTCGGCGGCAGGAATCAGGTTAAACAGCTCTTCGGAAGACTCCCCGTGATAAATGCGGTAGAAGACACACAATGAAGTGACATCTCTACGCAACGCCAAGTTTAGTATTAGAAAAAAAGCATTTTATGTTTATTATAAACGCATCTTATTATATTATAAATAAAAATGGGCCCCAAGTGCCGTATATTCTTTATTAGAATAAAATAATTGAAGCATTTAAAACAATAATTGATGACGAGACACTTGGCCCGTGGGGCCCAGAGATGCGGAGAATTTACAAAGTACTATTTCATATTCGCGCCTCAATAAGGCTACTTTATCTCTATGTGGAAATGATGCCAGTATTCTTGGTACGCTTCCCCGTAATTATAGTTTTAATTTAATGTAATCATAGTATTGTAAATGTAGTTATAAGATTTGTTTTGTTTGAATAAAATGCCATTGAAGCTAAACATACCAACAAGCTTACACAAAGGCATTTGTACAGCGTTAAGTTGGCAAGGACTAACATCTTAGGATTCCTGGTCACAATTTCGACATTTTTGATTTTTAAATTCAGTTTGAGGTAATTTAATTAACTTAATTCATTGGTATTATTATCTAATATATAAAATTCTCGTGTCATGGTGTTTAACATTGAACTCCTCCGAAACGGTTTGACCGATTCTCATGAAATTTTGAGTGCATATTGGGTAGGTCTGAGAATTGGACAACATCTATTTTTCATCCCCCTAAATTTTAAGGGTGGTTAATTGTTTTAAAGACACGATTTTTTTTTAAATTGTTTGATTATGAGTCAGCATTAAAAAATACATACAACTTCAAATTTTCACCCATCTACGATCAACAGTTACTTTTGTATCGCGATTTTAATATCGGCAATACAACGTTTGCTGGGTCAGCTAGTTTATCTCGTGGCAGTAATGTTCAATGTCTCTTGTATACGCTCATTAGAAGCTCGGACGAGAACACGAGGCATGAACATTTTATTTAGAATTGAAGCTAATTATGTAGTAAAAAGATTAAAAACGTCAAGTTAGTTACACAATTTTGTTAATTATATTAAAAATTTACCTAAAACACGATACTCCTTCCTTTTTAAGTTTGGATATTCTGTTATTGGGGCAGGTTTTCATTGAACACTATCTCATTGCGTGGCGTTGTATTAAAGCACGGTCGAAACACAACTGAACTAAAACTCTGCGTAGGCACAGTTTTGTTTCAGACAATTTTTGAGTGTGATTGTGTGAAGAGTCTACTTGTTTATTGTAAGTCAATGGTTCAGACTTACCTACGTTTTAGTGCAACGTAGATTTATTTATTTAAAACATCACAAAATCCGCAGAACTTAAGTTAGGTTATAATAATATTATTTTGTAGAACTTACTTCTAATAACGGATTTACAAGATTAATGTTAAATTATTTACACAATTACTGTCTGATGGTCAATTCAAGTACTCAACATTGGAAATCGAAAATTGTTTATTGCTTAAATAAAAAACACACAACATTAGTGTTGGAGTCTCTTTTAAGCATAAAATGCTTTTGGTAGGAGACCGCTCTTCCATAGTAAAACATAGAATACATAAACATTCAATATATGGCATATGATGTTTGTTGACATGACAATACGACACCAGAGTAGTGCTGCAAACAATATCAAATTCCCACAACACCGCCATCGGACTTTGTATTCAATTTCTTGGGGTGAGATTACAACATTGTTTTTCTTGGAAATAAAATAATACGATTATGATTTATAGATAATATATGAAAACACATAACTAATAAAATTATCACGGTATAGAAAGAACGATTCACACGCCTTTTGAAAATGTATTAGGCATATCAAAGGGTAAAAGGGCAACTAAAGATAATTCTTTAGTTCACCCCTTTGGATTAAACTTGCTTAAAAAACCAGTTTAACGGTGTAAGGCTATATTATGGGTACCACATCGGCGCCTCTTTCTTCCGTGAAGCAGTAATATATAAATATTATTGTGTTACGGGCAGAAGGGCGCCGTAGCTAGTGAAATTACTGGGCAAATGAGACATAACATCTTATGTCTCAAGGTGACGAGCGTAATTATGGCCCTGCATTGTAATGGGCAGGGCGTATTACCATCAGCTGAACGTCCTGCTCGTCTTGTCCCTAATTGCATTAAAAAAACATTGAAAATGGCGCCAGATTGATATTTTCCATGCGTGTATCTAAATTTTGTGCGATTGAATGCCTAACGCTTCTCCGATAGCAATTAGTGAAAAACTGGAGCCGAATATATTTTAAAACTATCAATTCGGCCAAAACAATAACGGTGTCAAAATTGGCTGTCGTTTACAGCCCTGTCTGTGCGTGGAACGAATTTTAATAAAAAGTTGTTTGACAAAAACATAAAGCAAAACTTACAATATATTAAAGTATAGACAAAAAAACTACGTTTAAAAAACCGACTTTAAAACTCAAAAGTATAAAATAATACAAATGATTTGAGTTTTCTTTAGTGTTAATTCCGCCAATATTTGTCTTTAAACAATTCGACACGTGTTTCGCCTCTACACGAGGCATCCTCAGGACGTGTTGTCTCGCCAAAATCTGGCACGAGACAACTTGAATAAAGATTGGTTTTTTACTATTACATTAAGTTTTTTGGCAAGGTCGTAAGTCGGGGCACCGATATAAGAAACTACTAGTATAAAATAACTTTATTAACTTTATTAAATCGCTATTGAGATTTAATTTAATACACCTCTTATGTGAAACTTATACCTTTAATATTAATAAAATACTATTAATTTTATGTGCTAACTATTGATTGGGTATAAGTCGGTGCTTGCCCGCTTGGGTTGTTTGGTTCTACACGAGTGTAGGTACATTTGGCTTAATTAAACATTTACGTAAACAAAAATATTCATGATCAAAAATGAAATAATAAATGTCAGAGTAATCGGTGTACCTATATAAAAAAATACCGATCGAATTGAGAACCTCCTCCTTTTCGAAGTCGGTTAAAAAAGCGTGCGAGAGAGAAGAACATCTCTAATGTAGATACAGGAAAATATAAAAGTTAACGAAACTATTGTTACTATAACTGACTCTGATTGACAAGTCGTAAACAGTCCGCCACGCTTGTCATTTGCTCCCAATGACGTTATAGAACGTCATTATTTCCTTCTCAGTGTTTCGTATATTATAAGCTAACGCTGACATTGACAAATTAAAAAGGAAACACAAGAAAATTGCAGACCTTCTGGCGTTTCTTCATTCTGGCCATAATAGTTGTCAAATTAAAACTAAAATTGATCAAATTAAAACCTACATGTGCGAGCGAGCTTCGATGTTTACTGCGAAGCGTTTGCCAAGCGACTTACGTCCGAGTGACCAAAAACGAATTTAGAGGGATTAGGCGAGGCTGCGTGGACTTTTAACGTAAGAGAGTCGTGTTGGCTTGCGTCCGTACAATTAGTCAAGTTTTGTTTGTGTAAAAGGACGTAGACAAACTGATGTAAATTTTAATTATAATAGAGTAAATTTATTGAAGTAGGCGTTACTTTGCGGAAATCCATAATTATCTAAAATCTAAATGATTTGAGTTTTCTTTAGTGTTAATTCCACCAATATATTTTGTCTTTAAACAATTCGACACGTGTTTCGCCTCTACACGAGGCATGCTCAGGACGTGTTGTCTCGCTAAATCTGGCACAAGACTCCAGTCTTTTAGTCTCGAACTAACACTAAAGAACACTCAAATTATTTGGATTATAATAAAGTGCCTTGGGCACGGGGAAAGATTCTGGTGTGGGACACGACTTGCATCGACACTCTGGCTCCTTCTCATGTCGAAGTTACATCAGTTGTTTTTTTTTATGAAAATAAGGGACGAGACGAGCAGGGTTCAGCTGATGGTAATTGATACGCCCTGTCCATTACAATGCAGTGCCGCACAGGATTCTTGAAACTCTCCAAAAATTCTGAGCGGCACTACAACTGCGCTCGTCACCTTGAGACATAAGATGTTAAGTCTCATTTGCCCAGTAATTTCACTATCTACGGCGCCCTTCAGATCGAAACACAGTAATGCTTACACATTATTGCTTCACGGCAGAAATAGGTGCCGTTGTGGTACCCATAATCTAGTCGGCATCCTGTGCAAAGGAGTTCGACTGCTGAAGACATCAAGCGTCGCAACTATCATGGTCTCAATGAGTATGACTCATTTTTGTGCCGTTTGGTATCGAGACACTTGGGGCCCAGAGGCGCGGAGAATGTACAAAGTACTATCTTCGCGCCTCAATAAGGCTACAGGAAGCCCAAGTGCTGGCAGCTATTTCAGTCAACGGATCAGCCTTGCTATCCAATTCTTGGTACGCTTCCACGTAATGATAGTTTTTATTTTATGTAGTCTTAGTATTGTAAATATAATTATAAGATTTGTTTTGTATGAATAAAAAAAATTATAATGGAATAAACATTGAAAAATTTGACTGTACTATATTTTTAGGTGTAATCTTAGATAAGGACCTTAATTTCTATGATCACATTGATCAGGTATTCTCTAGAATTTATACATTTGTGTATGTCCTTAGAAGACTAAGGAGAATGGCTTCTAATAAGTTATCTACAATAGCGTACCACGGATGTGTCGCGCGTCAGTACCTGAGTACTGTTAGAAGTACTATTAGAAGACCGTATCTGAATACGGTCTTCTAATAGTACTAAGCATATGTTGCTCAAAAAAATGTATTTCTTGTATATGTGGAGTTGGTCCGACTTCTTCATGTAAAGACATTAAATAGTTCAATATTTTGACATTGCCCAATCTATATATATATATATATAAATAAAATTGGAGTGTCTGTTTGTAATATTGAAATAACCGTTTTTTACTACATGTATATATACATACACCAAAATAACATTTATTACAATTTTTGTCTGTTTGTTCCGGCTAATCTCTGAAATGGCTGGATATATTTTGACGGTACTTTTATTGGTAGATAGCTGATGTAATAAGGAGTAACTTAGGCTACGTTTATTTGAGAAAAATTCTTTTATTTTAGAAAAATAAGGTAATATTGCAATGTCCAAGAAACGAACTAACTCTAAAAATAATTTATATGGCAAAACAACGTTTGCCGGGTCAGCTAGTATGTACCTATAGGAAATATATTTCAAGCGTGTAAAATAAAATAATCATTTACTTATTTAAAAGGGCCATTGAATTCAATCCTCGTTCCACCCGATTACCAGATAACTGGTTTATGGCCACTATCCTTGCTACGCAATGTGTATAAAATTATTCAATCAACTACCTCTAGAAATAAAAAACTTCCCACAGAAACGATTTATTGGACTCCTCTTTAAATGTTAAATCGACAAAAAAAATTATAGTGTTAAGGAATTTTTTAAATTTAAGTAAACTTTTTGCATGCTAATTAAAATTAGCCGAATAGAAGACACTAGAGTAAAAGATGTATAATGTATACTGTATTTGACACAATAAATAAATTTTATTTCATTTCATTTTATGCCATAGATAGGCCAAAGTCACATCTATAGTGACCAGATTGTCAGGCTGAAGATAAAGAAGAAGAACCCCATTTGTCATTTCACCGCTCTTCGACAATACTTCCCTTAAAGCCTCACCTGGTATCGGAATACTGGGACTCGAAATCTCGAGCGATTGCCAATTCCGTGGCTATCTGGAGGGCAAAGCCAAATTGGCTTCGAAGAAACTGGGCGTCATTAATGGAGTATTGCAGTAAACTCCAGAGATGACTGTAATACTCTATGCTTTATACAGACCAGTCTGGCGCACCCCAGTATCAGCTCGATCCATTTGACCGCGTGCAACGCAGAGCAGCTCGAATTGTCGGAGACCGAGTGCTCAGTGAACTTGGCGTTGCAAAGAGTACGTCTCTACGCAACGCTTCACGTGTGTCTTCTACCGCATTTATCACGGGGAGTGTTCCGAAGAGCTGTTTCACCTCATTCTTGCCGCCGAATTCCACCTTCGCACGACACGCCACAAGTAAGGATATCATCCCCATCATCTGGATGTGTGACGGTCCTCCACAGTGCGGTTTTCAAGGAGCTTTCTTCCGCGTACTGCAAAGCTGTGGAATGAACTTCCTTGTGCGGTGTTTCCGGTAAGATACGACAAGGGTACCTTCAAAAAAGCTCGCACACCTTCCTTAAAGGCCGGCAACGCTCTTGTGATTCCTCTGGTGTTGCAAGAGAATGTGGGCGGCGATGATCACTTAACACCAGATGACCCCGCTCGTTTGTCCTCCTTTTCCATAAACAAAGTAGGGATCTTCTAGTTTATCACTCCAGAACTTTTAAATAATATCGAATAATCCATAATTTAAAAACTCGCAGATAACACAGAATATTCGGTTATCGGAAAATTTGGGGGTGAAATGTAAAAAGATTACTAAATAGTTTATATTGGAAAAAAAATCCATTCAAATTTCGTCTGTCATAAACGTTATTAACTTATACCCACACACAGAATGTAAGGGGTATATATAAAAGGACTTTTATCCTAATTTATTGAAGTAGGCGTTACTTGGCGGAAATCCGTAATAGTCCAAATGATTCGAGTTTTTTTTAGTGTTAATTCCGTCAATATTTGTCTTTAAACAATTTGACACGTGTTTCGCCTCTACACGAGGCGTCCTCAGGACGTTTTGTCTCGCCAAAATCAGGCACGAGACTAAAAGACTGTTTAAATACAAATATTGGCGGAATTAACACTAAAGAAAACTCAAATAATTTGGTTAATTACGGATTTCCGCCAAGTAACGCCTACTTCAATAAATTAGGATAAAAGTCCTTTTATATATACCCCTTACATTCTGTGTGTGGGTATAAGTTAATAACGTTTATGACAGACGAAATTTGAATGGATTTTTTTTCCAATATAAACTATTTAGTAATCTTTTTATTACAATCCTATACTTGTATGAGAATAATATAGACTAAATGCTGTACATTTTTACCGCGTTACTAAAACACAAATTAAAGTAAATTTTCAATTAAATGGAGTCGCTTCACCGCCGCTTACATTCTCTTGTAACACCAGAGGAATCAGAGGAGCGTTGCCAGACTTTTAAAAAGGTGTCCGCGCTTTTTTTGAAGGTACCCATGTCATACCGACCTGGTATCGTTTTGACGAGCTGTATGATAAAGAATAACATTAAAAAATACTCTAGAACGCTGGAAGCTATACTTTTTTTATGACAGCAAAGGCGAGACGGGCAGGACGTTCAACTGGAGATAATTGATACGCCCTGCCCATTACAATGCTCAGGACTCTTGAAAAAACCCAAAAAATTCTGAGTGGCACTACAATTGCGCTCGTCACCTTGAGGCATAAGATGTTAAGTCTCATTTGTACAGTAATTTCACTAGCTACGGCGCCCGTCAGACCGAAACACAATAATACTTACACATTACTGCTTCACGGTAGAAATGAGCGCCGTTGTGGTACCACCCATACTATACCCGTAATCCTGTGCAAAGGAACCTCCCACTGGTATTAAGTATAATTTATTACTTAACTAAGTATTAAATTAAATACACTGATAAACCTATAATTTCGTTTGATAAATGATTAATCCTCAAAATGTTCTACACGGCTTCAACGATAGGTAATTCTCATTCACCGCAGCTAACCGTTGCGTCCTCCACATCTTATTTGATAACGAAATGGCTGTTTTATCGGCTTTTATTTTTATCGTCTCGAATTTCCATAAAGCTCATAATCTGTATTATTTGGACTTATGTAATAAGTATGGTTGGCATTATGTTATAAATGAATGTGTTATTCTTCTTTGAATTAAAATAATTAAAGTATGGTGTGTTTATATTTATGAACTATAAGTAAAAAATAATGCTGGGAGAGCTTTTTGCGCCGTTTCTTCTTTCTCAGAGCGCCATTTGTTTCTAAAGCTGTGGTAGTATCTGAACAGATACCAAAAAGAATTCTAAAGGCATCAATTTGTGACAAATCATAGTGCTGGGTGCCCTTGGGTCTCGGTCTGGCAAATACTTCAGTTGGTCCTATTCTGCACAAATTTTATCTTGTGATTTCTAACGCCTGTCTATCAACGCCGTCTATCAAGATTGGGCCTGCTGTTTTTCCGCCGACCTCCAGGATTCCATCCAGCTTGTAAGAGCCTCTGTACTCTTTAATCTTTAACTAACCATTAAAAACCAGAATTTTTGAATACCGTCTCTCAAAGAAAAATTTAAAGAAATAAATATTATGACTGTTCCTTGTCAGTACATTTATGAAAATTTAATATATTATGTTCACAATAATCGTCACCTTTTTGCTCTATTTCTAGTGTATATACTACTAGTGTATATAATACTAGAATTATTACACTAGAAATAAGGGATTGCTTGTAACTAATTCTAGTAGGCTTCATAAGATACATAATAGCTTTAAGGGTAAATGTATACACTTCTACAATAAAGTCCCAGCCACTGTTCAGGCATTATCTATAAATAAATTTAAATGTTTTATAAAAAAATGGCTCTGTCGTAAATCCTATTACTCCACTGCTGAATATCTAAATGATCGGACAGCCTGGGACTAGATTGTGATTATTTTATAGCGATAGAAATGACTGTACAATATTATATATTTTTATTGAAAAGAGCGGAAAATAAAAGGAATGCTGGGAGAGTTTCTTGCGCCGCTTCTTCTCTCTCAGAGCGCCATTTGTTTCCGAAGCGGTAGTAGTATCTAGTAGTATAAGAAATGACATCAAAAATAATTCTAAAGGAATCAATTTTGAGAAAATAAATGCCTTTTATGCCTTTTTATGCCTTAATGCCTCTCCTAGTATCGGAATACTGGGTCTTGAAATTAAAAAGGTCAAGCGAATGCCAATTCCGCGGTCATCTGGAAGGCAAAGCTAAATTGCTTTCGAAGGAACTGGCGTTCATAAATAGAGCACGGCAATACTTCCAGCCAGCCGTATTCTAGCACTGTACAAAACGCAGGCCAGGCCACAATGGAGTATTAATCTCAGATCTGGAATGGTGCACCCCAGTATGCTCGATTCGTCGGTATCCAGTGCTCTGTGAATGGCTGGATCACTTATGTTGCGTAAAGTATTTGATTCATTGTGTGTCTTCTACGGCATTTATCATGGGGAGTGTTCCGAAGAGCAGTTGCATCTGATTCCTGCCGCCGAATTACACTTTCGCACTACATTTCACAAACAAGCATATCATTGCCATCATCTGGATGCCTAGCGTCCTCTACAGTGAGTTAGTAGTTCCAATACAGTAGAAAACTCTTCACACCTTTGGAAAGTCAAACATGTCCATTACCCCAGAAAACGTGAGGCACCATTACTCAAAACCTACACCCATTAAAATAAAGAAATCAAAGTAATCAACCAATTTAAAACAATAACATAACTTCACTTCACAACTTGAGTAAGTCCCTCTTTAAGACGAAGAGTAAGCAGAAAACACGCAAACATGATGTTTTTAGACAAGTTTTGTGGTGAAAATATAGCATTTCGAGCTATGAACACTATTTTATCCTGTTACACATACCCTTAAGTCTTATTTGTAGGTTGCTAATGTTTGCTGTTAGTTATAGTTAACACTGCCGAGCCTTTTTGAACTACCACTCTTCTTTGAAGTTAAACAAGTTTTTTGGCATGGCGTGACGCATTTTTTTCGTACTTCTCTCAGAAAAGTTATTCTTATAGCTTGTACTTTTTTGTGTAGGTTCATTTATTCAAATAAGTAGTGAATAACGAGGATTGTAAGCATATAAACTGTTTTCCACGCAAGAATTTTGAAAATATTGGCTTTGTTACATAGATGGCGGGCCGGCAGCCGTGAACTCATATCGCTCAAGGTCGCTGGCATTTAGTGTCGCCTTAATCCTCTCCAAGTCAAATATTTAGTCACGAAACCTCCCCAAATCGGAACTCTTCATACGAATTTATTAATGTCCACTTGAATTTCTTCATAGAGTATCATCTACTACACAGTTATTTCACAGTTGTCTATCCAGGATTAACTTTTTATCTCGATAAATTACAAAAGTTCAATATGCGATGATAGGAAAACTTTAAATTGTAGCACAGATTCCGGCAATATAAGTTTAAAAAGAAGTCTAGTGTCAGAGGTAAAAGTTTTTTCATGAAATGTAAAACTGTGTGCAAATGACTTCGAAGAACTTGAAATGAAAATGATACTGGTTATGATGATGATAATTAAAGTATTAAAACTTTTCTTTTGAGTTTTACAATATCCAGTGAAAAGGTTGGGCTCAGCTAAATTTTTGACGTAATAATTGTTAATTGTTGTAAAATGTTAATTGTCATCCTTACATCCGTGGTTTTTTTATAATGATATAGGCCCCGCGAAGCGAGGCTTCTACTTGGCCTAAAGAGAAACTTTTATCTGTTTTGAGGTTAGGTTACATTAATTTGATTTTCAAGAGACTGGTGCGTTACCTTTTCTTGGGAGTAGGGGAATGAGCCAGGGGACAGAGGATATCCCGCTCTCTCCCCCTCCACCTGCGACACGATACTAAATTCGTACCAAATAAATAAATAAATTAAAACACTCATTCATAATCATACTCACACACTCAGCAAAACACACACAGAAGTAAATATCCGTAATATTTTTCTCTCTTTGCTAAATCAAATCAAACCAATCAAAATCACTTTATTCATGTGGTCACGGACATGACACTTATGAATGACAAAAAAAAAATATTTTTCCTTATTGAATCTATCGCTACTTCGTAAAGGGTTGAGCTAGCGAGAAACTCATTGCCACTCTTTTACATTTTCATCGTTTTACAAATCATTTAAATTAAAATATAATATGTAAAGTAATGCAACAAACATACTACGAGTATATCAATGTATCTGTTTTATCTCCGGTAGCTTATTTACGAATTTAAAATAATTTAAAGAGGAAACACATTAAAAAATATGTTGTTGTCATCCATTTGACAAATTATAAAAAAGCATAGATATTTGCAATATAAAATGTATTTATTTTTATAGAGTAGAATAACTCTTGATAAACACTTTATTAATTGCCAACCTGGTCAGAGTTTAATATACGCATAAACACTCTGATAAAAATGAATATAACTGCTATGAAGATAATCCTGGGTTCACATACAGTCCAGATATAATGAGCGACAGGGACAGACAGCTTACAAACAAAAGAGTTTTGGCGAGATGAGTGAGACAGAACATTTTGTTTGCGGATGTTATTATAGTTTTATCCACACCTATGCTTTAAATCCTCTATTAAAGATTCTGAAACAGTTAGCTTATTGCCAACATTAAAACACCCAATTTTCTAATAACCATTACATCATCCAAAAGAGTGTTGTAATGTTGTACTGAATTTCATAACAACACTCCTATGTTTCTTTTTATCCCTTCATGCGCAAAGAGTTTCAACATACAGCCACATTCTTATTGCTCGATGCGTGGTATCTGTGTGAATTTCAAAAAAAGAACATTTTCGTTTGCGCGCGCTCCACACTCCCAGAACGTCGCGCGCCCTAAAAAAAAGTAGGTTATTCGAATCCCCGCCATTTTTCTTCGATATTTTTATTGTTTTGTTTACAAAAAATGAGCGATTCATTTTAAACGCTGCAAAAGAACATTATATTCGAGTGAATTTTAATTATTGCACTATACAAAATGTAAATTACTACTAAAGTAAATAATTGTTTCATTTTATTATATATTAGATTACTACTAGGACTGGTGTTTTAATGTTAGCAGTAAGCAAACTATTTTTCAATTTCAATTTTTTTTTTCAATTCATATTCAGGGTGTAGATAAAGTCTTGTATGCAACTGTTGATAATTAGGTATTAAATCACTCATGTGATAGTATTATCATACTCGGCTTCGCCTCGTGTGATAAATCCACCAATTCCCTAAGTGATTTCATCAAATCACGGAGTATGTTTAAAGAACAACACGATTTTATCATTTCTCTAAACAAATCTAGTGATTTGAACAAATGCCAGGGTTGGTTCCGTGAAATGACAATGAGTGACGCGACTAGAAGAACTTAGGATGTAAAAGCGCGCGAAGCGAGCATTCGTGTTTTTTTTTATAATAATATAGGCCCCGCGAAGCGAGGCTTCTACTTGGCCTCAAGAGAAACTTTTATCTGTTTTGAGGTTAGGTTACATTAATTTGATCTTCAAGAGACTGGTGCGTTACCTTTTCTTGGGAGTGGGGGACTGAGCCAGGGGACAGAAGATATCTCCCTCTCACCCCCTCCACCTGCGACACGATACTAAATTCTTACCAAATTAGGTCTAAGTCTTACCAAATAAAACTTGTAAATACCAAAGAAAATACTTTTTGTCATTTCACGGAACCAACTCTGGCATTTGGTAAAATCATTAGATTTGTTTAGAGAAATGATAAAATCGTGTTGTTATTTTAACATCTTCCGTGATTGAACCAAATCACTGTTTTTATCATATCCCTGCGACATAAACATTATGTTGACAGTTAACTTCAAAAATATAAATCGCGAGTGTAACACGTAGCTTGTCGCGCACAATAAAGTAATAAACCTGGCCTGTTTTCATCGGTGGTCTTGCAGCAAGAAGATCTATCTATACGTATAAATTATCTAAGATTTATACCATTACTTTGGGACAATTGAGCTTTAAAGAGAAGAAGTGGCAAAAAATTGCAATGATTAATGACATTTAAACGAGCATGACGGGGCTTGCCACGAAAACTCAACCGAATAAAAAACGGTGCGTGCTTAAGAGGTAACATTAGCTGAGGACTTTCTCAGACTTCAGAATTCTAAAACAATATTCCGTCGCGATGACGCGGGCGGGACAATCATTAAGTGCAAAAGGACATCTGCAGTTGCGACTTAAAATCGCGAGTAAAAAACTCAAACATTAGGGTTTCGTTCTCGTAATTGACGAGGAAAATTAAACAATCGTAACGATTTTGAAAACTGAATAGGTAGATAATATTATGGTTCGTCAGTTTAAATTTTTCGCTTACTGTTCACGGAGCTGCAGGCCCTCGCCCGCAAGATCAGGGAAGTTCAGAGCGACTCTCAGACCGCTCGAACTTATGTGAGAGAACATCGACATGTTCACAGCGTTGTCCGACTTTCAGACTCGTGAATAACATTCGCTATGGCTAACTTCAGTGGCTTAAACCTCATACGCTCCGTATTAAACGCTTACGGACTGAAACAGCAAATAGACTTGTTCAGGGATTTCGCTATCGAACACCAGTTAGACCTATTCTTGATTCAGGAGACGCTCCTGAAAGCGAACGTTCGCGATCTGCGAATCGCAAATTACAACTAGTTAGGAACGATCGTGCCACGCAGCGCGGGTGTTGCACCTGAAGTATATACTTCAGGTGGTCCCTTCACTGTATACCTATCGACCCTCCGTCGCTCACCAAGTAATAGAAACGGCAGACTGCTAGACGCACTGACAGACACACTAAACATCTCGGTAATGGCTCCCTCCGAGCCAACAACCTAATTTAAATTCAAAAGAAGTAATTCACGATCTAGACTCAGAGCAGCGGCCGGTCATTGTAAACGTAGGCCCACCCGTTAACTACCAGCCTCCCACAAACACGTGGATTGGAGAAGGAACTCGAGACCACAACATCCGAGTACCTGGACTCAATACCTGACGTCATTGACTTGGTTGACGTAGCTCAGAGCGCTATGTGTGACATCCCACATCCAAAAATAGGCGTCACCCCCGCTATCTACCGCTTGCTCAGCGACCTGAAGGCTATGTGGCATTCTGGAAGCTTTCACGCGCGTTTTTTTTTATAAGAGAGGGGCAAACGGGCAAGTGGCTAACGGGATGGGGATAGGTGAGGCAACCGCCCATGGACATCCGCAACAACAGCTGTGTCAAGAAATGCGTTGCCGGCCTGTAAGGTATGCTTTTTTCTTGAAGGTTCCTAAGTCGTATCTGTTCGAGAAGACCGCCGCCGGTAGTTGATTCCGCTGTGCGAGGCAAGAAATTTCTAACAAAACGCGCGGTTGTGGAATGCCAGACGTCTACGTGATGCAGATGGTACTTTGCACGTAATGTGCGGTGGTGGGATCCAGCCGCTGGAATCAACCCGAACAGCTCCTCTGAGCACTCCCCGTGATAAATGCAGTAGAAGATGCAGAGAGAACCCACATCTCTACGCAATGCTGAGTGGAGTCGATCATCAACCGCCAGCTTTTGGGATACCTAGAGGGGCACCAGCTGATCAGCGACTGCCAGTATGGTTTCCGTCAGGGTCGCTCAGCTGGTGATCTTCTTGCGTACCTCACCCATAAATGAGAGAGGCGTTGGCGGTGAGTTTGGACATAGCGAAGGCCTTTGATCGGGTGTGGCATAAAGCGCTTATAGCGAAACTGCCATCCTATGGGCTTCCCGAGAAGTTGTGCAAATGGGTCACTAGCTTTTTGGCTGATCGGAGCATCAAGGTTGTTATCAACGGGTCATGGTCCGACTTAAAACCCATAAACGCTGGTGTCCCGCAAGGCTGTGTGCTATCCCCTACGCTGTTTCTTCTGCATATCAATGATATGCTGCAAATCAGCAATGTTCATTGCTATGCAGACGACATCACAGGGTATGCTTCCTACACCGGCCGTGCTAACATGTCCCGGGATAGCGTCGACGAGAACCGGAACAAACTTGTGTCTGAAATCGAGACTATGCTTTGCAAAGTCTCGGAATGGGGCCGACAAAATTTAGTCCAATTCAACCCCAAGAAGACACAAGTTTGTGCGTTCACCACTAAAAAGTCTCCCTTTGTCGTATCCCATCGATTCGAGATCACTCCTCTAACTGCCACAGCCTGTATTGGCATACTTGGCGTCGATATATCGAGCGACGTTCAGATCCGTGGTCACTTGGAAGAGAAGGCAAAACTGGCCTCTAAAAAGCTTGGTGTACTCAGTAAGGCGAGACAGTACTTCACTAAAAGCCACCGCCTGCAACTTTATAAGGCGCAAATTCGGCCTCACATGGAGTACTGTTCTCACCTCTGGGCGGGTGCTCCCCAGTACTAGCTTCTTCCATTTGACCGCATACAACGAAGAGCGGCTCGAATCATCGGCGATCAAGTCATCTCCGATCGGCTTAATTCTCTAGCATTGCGTAGAGGTGTGGGTTCTCTCTGCATCTTCTACCGTATTTATCACGGGGAGTGCTCAGAGGAGCTGTTCGGGTTGATTCCAGCGGCCGAATACAACCATCGGACATTACGTGCAAAGTACCATCCGCATCACGTAGACGTCTGGCATTCCACAACCACGCGTTTTGTTCGAAATTTCTTCCCTCGCACAGTCACTTTGTGAAATCAACTACCGGCAGCGGTCTTCCCGAACAGATACGACTTAGGGACCTTCAAGAAAAAAGCATACTCCCACCTTAAAGGCCGGCAACGCATTTCTTGACACACCTGTTGTTGCGGATGTCCATGGGCGGTTGGCTCACCTCTCCCCATCCCGTGAGCCTCTTGCCCGTTTGCCCCCTCTCATATAAAAAAAAAAGCAGGATTCACTCGAAAAAGGTTCCGGGGCCCGACAATATAAATAACAGGGTTCTTAAAATCACTCATAAATTTATTAGTAACCGTTTTTAATATACTGCTATTAAATTGCGCGTTCCCCGAACAATGGAAGGAATCCATTGTTATCGGTATTCCTACGCCCGGTAAACGTAAAACTTATCCCAGTAGTTACATACCAATACTGGATATGCCATATAGGCTCTTCCGCATCATACGAGCCTGCCAGACGTCAACGGACTGAAGCTTCCGCTATGAAGTAGAGGGCATGCCATCCTCGCCCCAACCCATCAGGTTGGGAGTGCCTCAGGGCTCAGTTCTGTCCAAGTCTGCATAAGAGTGCTTCAAGCCGCCGTTGATGAACTAGGAGACTGTATCAGAAAATGGCGGATTGAAGTTAATCCCACAAAGAGTGCAGCGGTACTCTTTGTAATACTAATAAAATAAAATCTTTGGCCCCTATACCTATTGTTGAATTATATGGGATCCCTGTTCTGTGGTTCGTTCGTAACGTAGATCTCCATCGCGATCATGAGCTTCCGACCTTCGCTGAACACTTCAAGGAGATATCGCGAAGCTACTTTGATAAGGCGGCCGAGCACCCTAATATCTTGGTGAGGGAGGCATGTGCTTACAACCCACTAGATCACAGTCTGAACAAACAGAGGCGACCTCGACACGTACTAGTCGACCCGGACGACTATATTACGATCGCGAACGCGACACCAACACACGAAACCAACCACACTGCCCTCGTAGACGTAGGCGCGGCCATGTACAACAAAACGCTGCCACTCGTCACTTTGACGATTTCCAGCGGCCGCAACCTAATATAATACAATTCACACACTTTGTTAGAAGCCCGACGAGATAGTCCTCGCCCTATAATCGTTTAACACCACTCACACTCACATCACAAATCACACACCTACAATAACACTACACATAAATAGTCACACACTTACATACATTCACACATATATACATATATCACCGCACTCGCCGGCGAGTGCGTTGTCTCTTCAAACGTACAGTCCATTGGACTAAAATCTATTAGATCGTTAGTGATCTTTTCTCGATCCAGTCTAGTGATAGTCGGTCCGAGGTTCGAGTCTCCTGCCAAGACGCCTGTGGGCTACATTTTCGGCCTCCAAGGCCTCCACCCGAATTCGCTGTAAAAGACTTTAGGGCTATCAGCACAGAGGAGGTTCTTAGCCTGACGTATGGGTCCCGTTTTAGGGTCTTCAACACGTAAATGTATTTACCACCACTTAAAAAAAAATATTTCTTTCACGCGATCGAATAGGTAAAAAATACACTCCAAGTGTGAGATTTTTTACCTATGTATAATCATGCCACTGCATTAAGCACTTTTAAAAGTAATCTAGGTTTTTAAGTTTACAGATACCTACATAAAAGGATGATATTTAAAATAAAATGATCTAGGCTAACAACAAAGCAAAAAGAGTCGGGAACATTTGCATCGCAAAATGGCCACGAATATTTGCTCTTAAGATGATAGAAGTGAAATATTTTTATCAAGGCGAGGTTAATATTACGAAATATATCTTCCTTAGTCGACTCGAGCCTATTTTACCCGAATGAGCATTATATTGCCACAAAATAGGGTCCTCAGCGCGCTTAAAGGAGTTTTTTTCTTCAAAAAATATGTTTATGACAAGATGTTCTGCAAGTAGATACCTCTTCGTATTGTTGGTTACGCTGTCTATAATGTGGCGAATGCCGTAAGTTGCTAAGTTTGTTTCCAAATATCACGTTGTACATTGTTTTGCTGTGATGCCTATAACATGTCTATATTCGAAATTTATTAGTAGTTCTATTTCATTTTTAATAATTAAAGCTTCGATCATTTAAGCATCTAGATAGACTGTGACAGCTGTCAAAACGTGGAAATATAATTTAGAACTAACCTCTATTTTGAGCAATTCACGCACACTAACTCAAAGCGTCGTACAAATAGCGAGTGTAAGGCGTAGCTTGTCACGCACACTAAACTAATATTCCTGGCCTGTTTTTATCGGTTGTCTAACAGCAAGAGACTCTATCTAGACATATTATCTAAGTACTAGTTGACCCTGCAGACTTCGGAATGCCTGAATCGATAAATAAAAGACCTAAAATTTTGTATAAAATAAACTAAAAACAAATAAAAGGAGTCTTTTTTTTATTAAAAGAAATGAAAAAAATGCTTAGTATGAACGAAATTTTATTTTTATTTTCGATTAATTAATTACACATGATGTTGCTTACTTACAAAACAGAGTTTTTCCTGAAATACTGGCTATTTTTAAGGTGACAGACACACACAGTTATGATACAGTCTGTTAATCAATTTGAAGCTTTCTGATGAACTATATTTTTTATTTTGTTTTGTGGTGCGGTTAGGTTCAGATAATTTATTTTTGGACAAAACTTAAGATTTATCAATCTACATATAAGTAGTATGTTGTCACATGTCAAATAATATTGTTTGTGTTCAACAATTTAATTTGTGACAAAACTTAAGATTAATCAAGCTATCTAAAATAATCTGATGGAAAGTTAGCAACTGTAGTTAATCTACCTACTATAGTTACCCAAAATTTAGTCTATTTTTTACCTCCTGAGAAAGTTAGAAAGATATAAAAATTCTAATTAGTTATTCATTTTATTATTATTATTTTTATTTGATTTCTAAACGACGGGGGACACATCAAAGGAAAATCAAAATCATTGTTTTTATTTAATTCCGAGCATTTTCACTTTTAAACCTTCTCTGGACTTCCACAATTAATTTATGACCAAAATTAGCTAAATCGGTCCAGCAGATCTCGAGTTTTAGCGAGACTAACGAACAGCAATTCATTTTTATATAATATATATATATATATATACTAACTGACCCAGCAAACGTTGTATTGCCGATATTAAAATCGCGATACAAAAGTAACTGTTGTTCGTAGATGGATGAAAATTTGAAGTTGTATGTATTTTCTAATACTGACTCATAATCAAACAAATTTAAAAAAAATGTCAAGAAAATTAAAAAAAAATTGGCGTAGACCACCCTTAACGTTTAGGGGAATAAAAATAGATGTTGTCCGATTCTCAGACTTACCCAATATGCACTCAAAATTTCATGAGAATCGGTATAGCCGTTTCGAAGGAGTTTAACTACAAACACCGCAAGATGTGAATTTTATATATTAGATATTCACTAAAACACTGTTTGAGAGATATTTTCCGAAAGTTCGGCAATGGAAACTAATTTTTCTCCTAATTACTATGTAGCTGAGATTAGCACACTTATTAACTCACGTAGATTAGTTCGTAGCTTCATTTGTTACACATAAAGAGGGTCATACTGATAACTTTACCGGCGGATATTAACCTGTCAGTAAATGATGATAGGTCCACTCACTTTGGCTCGCGTTTGCCGCGTATTACAGAAGGAGTTTCAGTACCTATGGGATTATTACCTATTTTCCATTATAAACAGATAAGCAAGCTTTTTTTTCCTATTCATGAATTATTTGTCCAGTTTGAGATTTCAGAATATTAACTATCTCTATAATTATCTCTATCTCTCTGGATGAAGAGGCGTAGGTCGCAGAAAAAATGGTCTTGGCTGCGCAACATCCGAGAGTGGACTGGCATCGCGAGTGCGGCAGAACTATTTCACCTCGCGAAAGACAAAAAATTTAAACTACAAAGCTGACCGCCAACCTTTGCTAGTCGGAGAGGCACGCGGAGAAGAAGAATTATGTCAAAAGAATACAAAAATTCTCTAACTGTGATATTTACACTTATAATACACATACGAGCAGACAGGGAAACTGTTTGTAATTGTAAATGACGGAATAAAGAAATTGATTTGAAACATATTACTATGCCGCAAATCGTAGTGAATACATACATACATACATAAAATCACGCCTCTTTACCGTAGGGGTAGGCAGAGACCACTTCTTTCCACTTGCTACGATCCTTACATACTTCTTTCGCTTCGTCCACTTTCATTATTCCTTTCATACATGCTCTCCGGTTTAGGGTACTCTTGACCTGGCCTTTTTTCAGGACGTCCCTGATTTGATCTTGAAACGTCCGCCTAGGTCTACCAATTCCAACACTTTCATTCACACTGGCCTTATACACTTTCTTCGTCAATCGTTCTTCATTCATTCTTTCGACATGTCCAAACCATCTCAGCATACCTTTCTCAATTTTTGTCACAGCATCTTCTTTCAGACCACAACGTTTTCTTATCTCACTATTTCTTATCCTGTCACTCAGTGTAACTCCTATCATACTTCTCAACGCTCTCATCTCAACTGCATTTATTCTGCTTTCATGTTTCTTCTGCCATACCCAACTTTCACTTCCGTACATGAGTGTTGGAACCAACACCCCCTCATGCACAGCCAAGCGAGCCTTATTAGACACCTTCTGACTGTTCCTAAAGGAGTGCAAAGCTCCATTCACCATGTTTCCTGCATTCACTCTTCTTTCAATATCACTCTCATACTTTCCATCTCTTGTAAATTTAGAACCCAGATACACAAACTCATTCACCTGTTCAATTTTTTCATCTCCAATCACGATATTGCAGTCTGTCACTACCTCATCTCTTTCAAGCACCATCACTTTCGTCTTCTTTACATTCATCTTCATTCCCTTTCTTCCAAAAGCTCCATTCATAGCAGTTACCATCTCTTGCAACTCCTCGGCTGAAGATGCAAGTAATACTTGGTCATCAGCATAGAGAAAACATTTGACGAGTAACTCATTCATTCTCATTGTCACCACTGTCATTCTCTTTTAAACCTGTCAAGCAATTGTTCATGAACAGATTAAACAGCCACGGTGACGCTACACATCCCTGTCTAACACCTTTTTCGATATTAAACCATTCAGTGTATGCCCCGTTTATCCTTACACAAGCACTAGAATCTCTATAAAGAGATTGCAATGCTCGTATGAGGACACTGCTCACACCGCTCGTGGACAATGCTGACCACAATTCATTCCTCGCCACTCTATCATAGGCCTTTTCTAGATCCACGAACGCGCAATAGACCTTTTTGTTTTTAGCCAAAAACTTTTCGGCTATGCACCGCAAGGAAAAGACCTGATCCGTACATCCCATTCCCTTTCTAAATCCCGCTTGTGCATCCCATACTTTTTCGTCTGTTTCATTCACAACTCTTTCAATCAACACTTTTGCATACAATTTACCGACGACGCTGAGAAGGCTTATACCGCGGTAATTTCTGCAGTCTTGTCGTGACCCATTTCCCTTATACAATGGCACGATTACAGCTTTGCACCAGTCTCCTGGTACTTGCCCATTTCGCCAGCACAAATTGAAGAGGCGGTACAGCTGGCTAGCCACTATGCCCTGACCAGCCCTCAGCATCTCGACGGTAATCCTGTCATACCCTGCAGCTTTACCTAATCTCATACTTTTCAATGCATTCACTATTTCATCCATGCTTATCTCACTTTCATCAACATTTATATTAGTTTCAATAGAAGCTGGCGGATGTTGTTCATGCACTTCCTCTCTTTCAAACAAACTTTCAAAATACTCTTTCCATCTCTTTAGCACACATTCTTCTCCTCTTATAATGTTCCCATCTTGACTCCTGATTATACTGAGCTCCGAGGTAGACGTTTTTCCTCTGGCTGTTTTGATGGATTTCCAGAAGAACTTAATGTTTGACTGGATATCTTCAGTGAGCCTCCTATCAAAATCATCCTTTTGTTCTTCTTTCTTTCTAGACACAACTGCTTTCGCTGCTGATTTCAATCTTTTATACTTCGTTCTTGCTTCCTTTATCTCGTCATCCGTTGCCTTTTGTACTTTTTGGTTAGCTTTTGTTGCTAACCAATCCAACCAAGCTTTCTTCTTTTCTTGCACCGCCATTTGTACCTCTTTATCCATCCACAAATTATAGTTCTTTCTTCCTTTCCTTCTTTTAGCTACCCCGCATACCTCAACAGCAACATTCACGACCCCTTTCTTAAATGTCTCCCACAAATCTTCAATCACACCTCTCTTCTATGCCTTTAAAACTTTCTTTCAGTTTCTCTACATACTCGTCTTTCCTTTCTTTTTCTTGTAGATTTTCCACTTTTACTCTGTCCAAAACACTCGTAGGCTCAGCTCGTCGGTGTCGCCAACGTTTAAAAAGACCGCGCATTCGGGCTATGACCAGGAAGTGGTCTGTGTCGAGGCCTACACCGCGGTATGCCCGAGCATCTAGTACTTTCTTTCTCAGTCTTTCATCTACAATTACAAAATCAATCATACTTCTAGACTCACCCTCATCTCTTGTATACAAATGGATCTTTTTGTGGTTAAGCATTGTGTTGGCCACGCAAAGATTCCATTCCAAGCATACTTCAAGCAGGCTTTTCCCTTTTTCATTCACTCTCTCGTCCCCAAACGTATCCAGAACTCCTTCATACCCATCACGCTTTACTCCAACCCACCCATTAAAATCCCCTAACATCACGATCCGTTCATTTTCTCCGCATTTATTCAAGACCTCTCTCATACTGTCCCAAAATTCCTCTCTCTCTTTTTTGGCTTTTAATGACCCACCTCCGCACAGATCCGTCGGTGCATAGACCCCAAGGATAAACAAGCGAGTGAGTCCGACTTTTAACCTAATCCAGAGGAGTCTTGGGCTAACACATTCATGCTCTATCACACATTCTACTATTCGAGCGGAAAGAATCACACCAAATCCCTGACAGCCTCGACTGGTTTGGGGGACTCCGGACCAGTATGCCGTGTAGGGACCATGAACCGTGGTATCACATCCTTTCCTCTTCGTTTCATTCACGCACAGAATATCTATGGATCGTTCATCCATCATCTGACATCCTTCATCTACCTTATCATCCACTCCTCCTCTTACATTCAACGTAGCAAAGCGGCTCTCCATGGGCCGCTTTTCGCCCCCGCGAGAAACGAGACGTGATGGGTGGCGAACCACATCGCCGCCATTTTGGTGAAATAACCTATTTTTATTAGTCTCCATTGCGTTCCCACGAATAGCAAGGGAAAGGTTTGTCCACCCCAGCAGAGCCTCGCATGCCAGGGTAAGGCTAGCCTGATTCTGGGTCGCCCGGTCCCAGGGCAGTGTGGCACGCTAACGACTAGGCTTGCCCCTAGCCATGCATCCATCCGCGCGGCAGATGTTGGATTGGCGGAGAGGGTAGGAATAGGGAAAGGGAAAGACAGGTGGTGTGAAAGGAAGATTGGTAAGTTAAAGTGGGAAATAGGAAATGTAGGATATTACCGCCCAGGAGGGCAAGGATAAGGACAGTAATAGCTAGGGGAGCCGGGGTCGCATACCCGTATATTATACCACAACTTCCGGACAGGTAAGTTGGGATGAGTATCCCATGACTTAGTGTGAATAACCATACATATTATGATAATAATTATTACTGTAATAAAAATGTACATTTAGTAAGAAAACCTTTTAAACAAAAAAAAATCAACCGCCGAAAAAAATTAAAAGCGAAAAATAATAAACCGTTTTTTATTTAACTTTAATAACTGAATTCTTAAGCTAATGTACCTAAGTGAATTTGAGGCGGTGCCAAACAAGCAAATTAATTAATAACTTAAGGCGAAGAGTAAGCAGAAAACACGCAAACATGGTGTTTTTAGACAAGTTTTGTGGTGAAAGTATAGCATTTCGAGCTATGAACACTATTTAATCCTGTTACACATATCCTTAAGTCTTTTTTGTAGGTTGCTAATGCTGGCTGTTGGTTATAGTTAACACTGCCGAGCCTTTATGAACTACCACTTTTCTTTGAAGTTAAACAAGTTTTTTGGCATGGCGTGACGCATTTTTTTGGTACATCTCTCAGAAAAGTTATTCTTATAGCTTGTACTTTTTTGTATAGGTTCATTTATTCAGATTAGTAGAGAATAACGAAGATTGTAAGCACATAAACTGTTTTCCACCAAAGAATTTTGAAAAAAAAAAAGGCTTTGTTACATAGATGGCGGGCCGGCAGCCGTGAACTCATATCGCTCAAGGTCGCTGGCATTTAGTGTCGCCTTAATATATAATACTAGCTGATGCCCGCGACTTCGTCCGCGTAGATAATAAAGCAAGGCTTTAAAAATAATAAGCAAGTTTGGAATTGAAAATTTATCTCATGTCCTATTCCAGTTCCGGTTACCGTTTTCGCTCCCGTTCGCATCATATTATATAATTCTTATTTCGAGGAAGTTGTTATAGCTCATCGATGTGAATTTCAGTTTTTCACAAATCCCGCGGCGAACATGGATTTCCTTTTCCAAGCTCTATCGCGCGCTGTACCAAATTTCATCAAAATCGATTCAGTAGCTCCGTTGTTACAAGCAAACTTACTTTCACATTTATAATATTATTAGCTGACCCAACAAACGTTGTATTGCCATATAAAGTAATTAAAAAAAAAACAATAATTTAAATTTTTGGGGTATAAAAATAGATGCAACCGATTCTCAGACCTACCAAATATATCGTACTACAATTATTGTATTCGATTTCCATTATGCAACCCCTATAGCGGATTTGTGGATGGAATAGAATAATATAAAAATCGCGATACAAAAATAGTTGTAGATTGTAGAAGGGCAAAAATTTGAAGTTGTTTGTATTTTTCAATGCTAAATCATAATAAAATCAAAATAAAAAACACCCTTATCATTTAGGGGTATAAAAATTGATGTAGGCCGATTCTGAGACCTACCCGATAAACACACGATAACAAACACAGTGACAAGAGAATTTTATGTATTTTATATATTGCATTCATTTGTTTTTGTAAATTGGCGGCAAATTTAAAACTCTTGTTACATGTGAAAATGAACCTAACGCGAGAAAATTTTCGAAAATTTATTGATAATATATAATAATATTAGTAGTACCTATTTAAAATTAACTGTCAAAAGTATAATTTGTGAAATTAAAAGTAACATTTTTGTTTGGAATGTTTATGCTGTTTGATATATTATAACAAATTTGGCTGTTCTGGATATCTGTAAAAGTAGGAGACTGCTATTTCATCAGACGATGGATTCCATGGCGGATACTCCCTGGAAGTTGTCGGCTGAGGCGAATTGGGGTTTCAGTTAATTTGGTTGAAATTTTAGTTTTATTTTGGACTGAATCCTCAATGTAGCCTTCGGTGACTGTGCTGGATTTCCAGCCTCCAGTTTTCTTTACATTAAACTCTTCACAGCTGACAGCAGTTCTATTTTTAAAGTTCATTCCGTCCCTTTGGTGGGAAGTAATTTGTATAAGTTTTTCACTCTCTACGGAGAGAAGCAGCATTTACCACCCAATAATCAGATCAAAAAAAAAATATTACTTTCCAAGTATGAGAAATGAAAAAGAATTTGGGCGACTAGTATTTCGCCCCCTGAAGTCTTTAAATATTTTTGAAATAATCGTTGGCACGGGTTCAAATCCCGCATATAAATTTTGGTACAGTTTGTATACTTAATCCCAGAAGTGGGAGTAACTCTTAAAAATAAGATACTGTTTAAATACAATTAAATTATAAAATCGGGGTTCGAGCTATCAATCCGTGACAATGTACACTCCGCTTATAGCCCCATCAAAAGTTCAATGGCACAAGGAAATAATATTAATTGTTATTCATTTATAGCTTATTATATTAAAAAAATACTCATAATATGTAACTATCATTCTCTAGCAAGTTATATGCTAATTAATATAAGTAAAGTAAACAGAGCAGTTTATTTCAAGATGGGAAATTATAAATGTTTTATTTAAGATAAGGAATACTTAATAGAAGACATTAATAATTAAAACTTAGTAATTACTTATTAGTCGTAAGTGTATGTTTTAGATTCAGTGCTCCATGTTGTCAGAGTGTAAGAATATGGTGTGGTTTAATTTTAATAATAATAATATTGACACACTGTTACACAAATTATCTTTTTTTTTAATGAAAATAACGGACGAGACGAGCAGGATTCTTGAAAAACCCCAAAAATTCCGAGCGGCACTACACTTGCGCTACCTTGAGACATAAGATGTTAAGTCTTATTTGTCGAGTAATATCACTAGCTACGGCACCCTTCAGACCGAAACACAGTAATGCTTACACATTACTGCTTCACGGCAGAAATAGGCGCTGTTGTGGTTCCCGTAATCTAGCCGGCATCCTGTGCCTTCCCACTGGGTATCTTGCCCTAAGCATAGCCTGTACTAAAAGTACAAGACAACGATATATTTAATACAATATACTTACTTAAACATACATAAATACATATAAAATACATATAAACATCCATGACACGGAAACAAACATCCATATTCATCATATAAATGGTTGCACTTACAGGGATTCTCTCTAGCTCAGTAGGCAGGGTCACTAACCACTGGGCTATAGGGGCCTATTATTAACATGCTGGGAATATCAATAACATGGATAGGAGTCGAAGCAGAAAGAAGGTTCAAATTCAAATTCAAATATTTTTATTCAAACTAGGATTCAAAATCACTTATTGAACGTGAAAAACTACCACCCATTCAAAACAGACTGCCTCAGACCTGAGAAGAACGGGCGCAAGAAACTCAGCGGCCTTTTTTTTTTAAATAAAGATTACAATATAATATTGTACAATAAACATTTATAATTAAGGAGCCTCAGGGTATTCCCTTCATTCCCTGTCTGTGGTATCATTAAGAATATCGTTTAGGCTATAGTAACCTTTCCCACGCAAACGTTTTTTAACAATTCTTTTAAATATCGTAACACATTTGTTTTGTTCATTTTCTGGGATAATATTGTAGAAGCATATACATCGCCCAATAAAAGACTTACTAACTCGACTTTACCAAGTAGTCTTAACAAGTTTATGTTTGTTCCTCGTGTTAACATAATGATTGCAGTTTTTAGCCAATTCCTCAATGTGCTTATAACATGTAGATCATTATAAAGAATTTATTGAGCAGCAACAGTCAAAAAGTTTATTTTTTTAATTTTTTCTCTTTATGATTCTTTAGGACCTAGGTTGGTGGACCAAATAGACGGTGGACTCATGGCCTTTCGCAGATTGTGGGTAAGGACTCGCTTCGTTTGTGCAAAGATGGAAGGAGGAGACCTTCACCTAAGGAGTTCTGCATATAAAAAAATTTCTAACGTTAACTATTTATTTATTTATTATTACAAGGAAACATAACAAACACATCACAAGAGCTGAACAATATAGGAAAGAGATACAAAATATAAATATAGGTGCGTCCTAACACATGTTTCACAAATACAATAACAACAAAAAGAAAAATCAAAGGTATACAGTCACAAAACGCAAACATTCACAGAAGTAACTAATTTGATTATGCGCATTGATACGAAAGATTGGTGGGAGTACCTATGCTGTATTGGTGAAGGTCCCTAAGTCGTATCGGGTCGGAAAAACAGCACCCGGTAATTGATTCCACAAACTGGCTGACCAGCCAATGCACGACAGTTAAATTAATTAAACTTGGGGCAACGATAACAACGATTTTAAATTTTAATTCTAAACTGTGTCTGAACATAGCACGAAAATATGTCGATGTCAAGAAAACAATTGTTGTAAGATTTACACATTCTGTGTAATGGCGCGCTAAACCCAATGTTTGTTCTTGGGGACGATATCTCAAAAGTAATGCATGGGGGGAGAGACTGGCTGGGACGTGAAAGCCTACGAGACTGATGAGCTCAGAAGATGTCAGCTCACCAGTACATATTTTCTTTAAAGTTACACAGCCTGTTATGAAGAAAGTTGTATTCAAGCAACAAATCATTATAGTGGGCTCGGTTTCCTTTTACACGATAACTACTTTAACTACAAATACTACACTCACAAACAAACACGAAGTCCGAATCAACCAACAGATAAAACGCCGCAAATGGAGCTGGATAGGCCACACACTCCGGAGGGATCCCAACGATATGCCGAGGTAAGTCCTAGACTGGAAAACCCAAACGCGGAAGGACCTGGAGTGAAATCAAGAGAGATGCTCAGCAATGATCGTGATGGAGATGCAGTCTGGATGGCCTCTGTCCCAGCTAGCCTGCCAGGGGTTACGGGAACTTAACCTTGGTGTCTCCTTCGATAATGACGAACTTCCATACAAACTTCCATCCTCAACAACCCCTCCATTTATTTTTTCGCAATAAAAAGTATCTCTGTACTAAATTTCATCAAAATCGATTAAGTGGTTTAGGCGTGAAAGCGTAACAAACAAACTTACATTCACATTTCTAATAGTAGTAGGGATATGGTGTATAGTGTTATATTTTGTTTGATGGTGCGCAACCGATCGCCAGTCTGATTCGGACTTGATCATTTCTTCCAAATGTTCGTTTACAAACACTTATTTTATTTACTTTTATGTATATCTAAAATATAAACAATACATGCACAAATGGACGTTCTAAAATTAGCATCAGTAGAAATAAAAATCACTTTTTGTATAATTAAACTTTTGAACAGCCGGTTATGTCCCTTGTAGAGCACGTTTTCAGGTTGACAAGAGCTGAGATAGCTTTTGCCATACGGCCGTTTTCAATAACCTATCTATCCTTAGTTGAACTTACTAAACGTAGAGGAATCTATACTTTTACGCTTACTTACATTTCAATTACCTATTGAAAGATAACATTGGACTATAGCTATATTGGACATAACTATGGATAGATAAGATCTTGTCATTAACGGCCGTTCCCAATATTCAGTCTATCTCTTACTTGAGATAAAAATCGTGACTATCGTTGACTTTTCTGTCCCAATAAAATTATCGACGGTAACTCAACTTATCCGTGCTCCCTGTCTGTCGATGGGACGACGTATAGCTTACCAGCGATAGAAGTTTGTCTGGAAATTGCAATTCACGCGTCCCAATATAAGGCGATAAGCAGCTCAGCTCATTGACAGCTCATTACTGACAGTAGAAGGTAGCTATTTATCTCTATCTGTAGATAGTATATTGGGCGGCAGTAAACGGTGAGAGCAATGTATCCGTAAATTAAACTAAGGATGGATAGGTTATTGAAAACGGCCGAAAATTGTTATTGTGAAGTTTAGCGCATTGGAGGTGGTATTACTAATTTGCTAAGGTAAGTGGTAATCTACAGACAGCGTAATTTCACAATGCCAACTATGAGAAATACTATCTCGACTCCTATTAACCGCAGTCCCCTTGAAAACGTGATCTGCAAAGGTCACGAAACATCGGGGTGATAAATATATTATAAGAAAAACTTCTACGGAAATCGGGGATTATAACGCGTAATTGTAACTATATTTTTTACGTAAGGACGTAAAATTGTAATGTGCAACACTCGCGTCATGCAAAGCAAATATTAACAAAGAATTAACAAAACAAAATATCCAAGTAAAAGGTCGATCAAACAACATAACCTTTTCAAATTGATTCATATACCAACTAAAAACCTATTTATTTCAATGTGAGTAATGAAGAACATTACTATGTTACACCGAATCGTAGACATGTGATTATCTATATACTGTCTGATATTAAAAGAAAAAAAATATACCTAGTTATGCTACTACTTGAAATTTCGGAAGTAGAATACTCGTACATTTGTTAGACAGCTCG
The DNA here is from genome assembly GCA_949711755.1 of Leptidea juvernica. Taxonomy (NCBI): domain Eukaryota; kingdom Metazoa; phylum Arthropoda; class Insecta; order Lepidoptera; family Pieridae; genus Leptidea; species Leptidea juvernica. The sequence goes on from CATIXQ010000017.1 coordinate 7,275,629, forward strand.
CGCGTTTGAAGATCATAGAACCTTCAATCGCTTCCGACACGATAATGTTTGTCCGCTTCGGCGATACTCAGTAGAATCTCGACGCTCTGGTGAATATGGCGTGTCGCTGTACTATACCTTCCGTTCAACGTTCGTAGAAAAATACGCGCGGAAAACGCCGCCTAGAGTTTAAAAGTGAAAAGTTGTTTAATGTTATGCATAACCTTCTATCATAAATTGAGGTAAGATTGCCTCATATATTATACTTGTACAGCGAGGTTTTTGTTTATTTACATTTAAAATTATGTTTGTTTTAAATTTGTTGTTTATAACTTAAGTTATCTATGAAATTCCATATAATCTCCAATATTATTTTGTAGCTAAATGGTTTTACAACATGATCCCAGACGATGTATAAAATAAATGTGTCACTATTTTGAAAAGAATTGCTAAAAACGTTTAAATGGTACTAATAAAGGTTATTGAATCATAAATAACTTAGTATTTTCTTTGAGAGTATTACATATTTAAATGAAACACTTTAAAAGGATTAAAACGCGTGTAATTCTGTTCTTACATTAGATTTTTGCGTAAGGTTACATTTTTTTTAGTTAACCCCTTGAGTCCCCCTGAAAACGAGATCTAGAAAGGTCTTGAAACGTCGGGTTAACTAAAATTAAAATTTAACTTTTACGCAGAAATCTAATGTCAAAACAGTTACAATTACACGCGTTTTAATCCTTCAAAAGTGTTTTATTTAAACATAAATAACTTTTTCTTTCTAAGATATAATGAACTAGAAAGATAGAATGGAGCGGCCGCTCTCAGAATATTTAATTAATAAATTTTCTTGTAAATAAAATTTATTTAAAAAAGGCCCGCTGATTTTTTCCCGTTCTTCTTAGGTCTTGAGCATATAGTTTCGATTGGATGGTAGATTTTGAAGTTCAATCGGTGGTATGAAATCCTATTTTTATTAAAACCATAATAATTTGAATTAGCCATATAGCGTACCCAAAATAGATTTTATATCTTGTGGAAATTCTATTCGAGTGGAAAAAATAGAAAAAAGACACTTACTGAATTTCCAGTAGCTTTTTTCTTTGCTGGAACATTTTTTCCATTTAAAATCGCTTTGATGACTGCTAGTTGAATTTATATTTTACGAAATAGTTTTTGAATTAAGAATTCAGTTATAATACAGTTTTGAAATATAGGGCCTTATTGAGGTTGTAATAGCTCCAATGGTGTTTTATGGGTAATATATAAAGGCGTGTTTTACCGTTTGTGGACATAGGAACTGACGTAAAATGGGTTAAGGTTGTGGGGATTGGTACTGTTGCATATGAGTTGTATGACTATTACGTTATTTTTTTTACTAGTTTTATTTTATTTGCATGGCAAAACATTTGAATTAGCTAGCTTAGTTTATATGATTTATAATTATGCGATAGGTACTGTCCATTGGCAAACAGACAGACGTACAGTGGAGTTTTAAGTGATAGGATATATTAGTATGTAGTGAAGCAAAAAGTTATAGCTTCATTTGAGGCATAAATTTCTTAATGCAATTGGCTACCTGCGATTGATAATTTTAATAATTTACAAAAAAATAATAGTTTGATGAAAAAAAATAAAATAAAAATAGAACCATTTCATTTTTGATTTAAGTAAGATGAATAATTTTCATTGACTATTTTTATTATTAAGCTAACTCTTTCGAAATTGAGGAAATGCTAATATTCAGTTTCAACCCATATTTCAACTTTTTATGCGTAAATATAACAACTGTAATAATTATTTTATCCCCTTAGAGATGAAAACTCCAAAAATTTCCTCTTAGTGTAAATGTTTGTCACTGTGGAACCTTTGTGCAAAATTTAAAGGCTGTGGCGCTAATGGATTAAGCTCAAATTCAAATTCAAAAACACTATATTCATGTAGGTCAATGAAAATGTCACTTACGAATGTCAAAAAAAAAATAAATTGTTTCTTATTGAATTTACCGCTCGCGTTGGTGAATCAGTCAGTCCTTGCTTGTAATTATGTGGGTATAGATGTTACACCGAAAATAACGTAGCATATTTTGAAGTGATATCTTCTTTAGCCGCGTTGGTCATTCAGTTAAGTTAGGTAGGACAAAATCTTATGGGGTCGCGTCACCGACATGCTCATGACTGGCACACACACATTAAATTAAATTTGTAACCAAAACTCCGAGACATCTCGGTCGGTTCGAGTCCCGCATCTTGATATAAAAGAGTGTCAATGAGTTTCTTGCTACTTCTTCTCATTAGCTCAACCCTTTACGAAGTAGCAGTAGATTCAATAAGAAAAATATTTTTTTTTGACATTCATAAGTGTCATTTCCGTGACCTACATGAATTTTTTATGATTTGATTTGCATCGTTCATCAAATTTTTTGATTACAAATTTAATTTTGTTAGACACTTTTTGGGTGGACGAAATCTCGTTAGGTCGCGTCACCGAAATGCTTGTAGCAGTATATCTGTAGTCATACACCTGACGTTTTGTGCAACACAAGTGCATATCACTCCGGCTAGGTATTAAACTGAATGAACCACATCAATGTAGATGTGGCGTTCAGGTAAATGTTCTTGGGCGTCGCGGGTTATCCTGCCTAAAATCGTCAGGCCGTATCAGTCGTCACGCCAGCATTAATGAAGTCATCCGCAGGGCATTTGCCGCTCTTAATATACCAGCTGTTTTAGAGCCAAATGGTATTACCCGCCGCGATGGCAAGCGTCCTGATGGAATGACGCTGGTGGCTTGGGCACGGGGAAGGGCGCTGGTGTGGGACGCTACTTGCGTCGACACTCTGGCCCCTTCTCATGTCCAAGTTACTTCAGTTGGTGCTGGGGCTGCTGCTTCGACTGCTGAAGACAGCAAACGTCGCAAATATGTTGGCCTCAGTGAGTCATACATCTTTGTGCCGTTTGGTGTCGAGACACTTGGCCCATGGGGCCCAGAGGCGCGGAGAATGTTCAAAATACTATCTTCGCGCCTCAATAAGGCTACTGGAAACCCAAGCGCTGGCAGCTATTTCGGTCAACGGATCAGCCTTGCTATCCAACGCGGTAATGCTGCCAGTATTCTTGGTACGCTTCCACGTAATGATAGTTTTAATTTTATGTAGTCGTAGTATTGTAAATATAGTTATAAGATTTGTTTTGTTTGAATAATAAATATAGCCAGTGCTGTGTATATCTTACAACAACAACAAGAGCGTCGGCGGGTTTTTTGGAAGATGTACCCGCTTCTTTTAAATGTAGTATCGTCATGGAAACACCACGCAAGAAGAATTATATAGTTTGCTTGAATATTAATTTTTATGTATTACTAGCTGACCCAGCAAACGTTGTATTGCCGATATTAAAATCGCGATACAAAAGTAACTGTTGATCGTAGATGGGTGAAAATTTAAAGTTGAATGTATTTTTTAATGCTGACTCATAATCAATCAAATAAAAAAAATGTCAAAAAAGTTAAAGAAAAAAATTGACGTGGACCACCCTTAAAATTTAGGGGGATGAAAAATAGATGTTGTCCGATTCTCAGACCTACCCAATATGCACTCAAAATTTCATGAGAATCGGTCAAGCCGTTTCGAAGGAGTTTAACTACAAACACAGCGACATGAGATTTTTATATATCAGATTGTATACTTTGTCTTGGTCTTGGTCTGATAAATAATTAAAAAGCAACGGAAATGTAAACAAATTAATAAGTTCAATGGGTAGATTTAACTGAATAAATGAACGAAAATTGAATGAATGAAATGCACTAAATATATAAAATGAATTAACAACTTGTACATAATAGTTATGGTTCTATACATGTTGGACCTATGGTAAAATCGGCCGTTCTAATATTATTAAGAGGAAAAATCTCTGGATGTAAAGAACTGATTTTGGAAGTTCTATTAGCAATAAAAAGCCACATTATTTGTGAGTGTCGAGGCTTAGTAATTTGAAAAGACTTTTTCAATGTAATCGGATTTGCAAAGTAAGTCGGAGGAAAAACGGTCGAAAAAACACTTTTCTTACAAACGTTGCCTTAACGATGAGAGATATTAGATTGTTTTGTAAATAATATGTAAGTCGAAGTCGCAGGTATCAGATAATTTACCATTGGGAGGCTCCTTTGCACAGGAAGCCGGCTAGATTATGGGTACCACAACGGCGCCTATTTCTGCCGTGAAGCAGTAATGTGTAAACATTACTGTGTTCCAGTCCGAAGGGCGCTGGAGCTAGTGAAATTACTGAGCAAATGAGACTTAACATCTTATGTCTCAAGGTGACAAGCGCAATTGTAGTACCGCCCAGAATTTTTGGGTTTTTCAAGAATCCTGAGCGGCACTGCATTGTTATGGTTAAGGCATATCAATTGCCATTCGAGCTGAAAGTCGTGCTCGTCTCGTCCCTTATTTTCATAAAAAAAAGATAAATTGAAAAATTCTCGATATAAATTATGTTTCGACAATTTTCACGCATCACTCACAATCGGTATTCATTACAAATAAAAAAAATGAATAATGTAGTAAAACATAAAGCGCTTATTACCGCTGGATTTGCATTTAATTATAAATATTGTGTAACCATCGGTGTATGAGTTTAATTTGTACTTTACTGGCTTAATGTGTAATTTAAATTCTGCTTTTTGTTTCACCTCATTGTGATCTTATGATACCGAGTTATAAATAGTGATTTGCTCGTAATAGTGATTTTCATTATTATAACACTAGAAATAAGGGATTGCTTGTAAGGAATTCTAGTAGGCTTCATAAGATACATAAAAGCTTTAAGGGTACCGTTCAGGCATTATCTTCAATTAATTTAAATGTTTTATTAAAGAATGGCTCTGTCGTAAATCCTACTACTCCGCAGCTGAATATCTAAGTGTTCCGATAAACTGGGACTAGATCATGATTTTTTTATAACAATAGCAATGCCAGTACGATATTGTATATTTCAGTAAAAAGAGCGCAAAAAAAGAATTCTGGGAGAGTTTCTTGCGTACGTAATTTTTATATAGATACTAGCTGACCCAGCAAACGTTGTATTGCCGAAAAGTAACTGTTGATTGTAGATGTGTGAAAATTTGAAGTAGTATGTATTTTTTAATGCTGACTCATAACCAAACAAATTTAAAAAAAATGTAAAAAAAAATTAAAAAAAATTTCGTGTGGACCTAAACATTTAGGGGGATTAAAAATAGATGTTGTCCGATTCTCAGACCTATCCAATATGCACTCAAAATTTCATGAGAATCGGTAGAGGAGTTTCGGAGGAGTTCGAAGTTTAACACCATGACACGAGAATTTTATATATTAGATTTTCATTGAGTGGATTATTGTGTTATAGTAAGACCAGCCCTAATGTACGGATCTCCTGGCCGCTTAAATAGCATCAGGAAAACAAGATACACGTCGCCGAGATGAAAACACTCAGATGGTATTGTGACGTCACGCGCTTGGACAAAGGGAGGAAGGAGCATATCCGCGGCACTTTTAGAGTCAGGCCAATCCCAGAAAAGCTGTTGGAGACTAGATTGAGGTGGTACGGGCATGTCATGAAACGGCCAAAAGATCATATGACCAAGATAGTGCTTGATATTAACACCGGACCAAGAGGACGAAGGGAAGACGAGGAAGAGCCCAATTAACATCCAATTTTTTTGAGTTATCTTGAGTGTTATTTGCGCTCATAATTGTCGCACGTCTCGTGCCAGAGTTTGGCGAGTCAACACCTCCCGAGGATGCCTTGTGTAGAGGCGAAACTCGTGTTGAATTAATTGAAGACAAGTTAGGAGTTATCGTGATAATCTTAAAAATTGGGATAAAAATGATATCCGCAAAATAACGCCAAATTAATTAAAAAAATCCAAATTAACATCTCAATCCGTCATAGACAAAGATCTGCAAACAGGTAGTATTATTTTTGATTAACGCGAGTGTTACACATTTAAATAAAACACTTTTAAAGGATTAAAACGCGTGTAATTGTAACGGTTTTTACATTAGATATTAACGTAAAAGTTACATTTTTATTTTAGTTAACCCGACGTTTCAAGCCCTTTCCAGATCGCGTTTTCAGGGGGACTGCAGATGAAATGAGTCAAAGATAGTATTTGTCATAGTTGTCATTATGAAGTTTAGCGACATTTATTTCCTCGGAGGTGGTATTTGCTGTACACACATGGTTTTTGGCAAAATTTTCTGACAGTGTCCTCTTCTTTTTAACTAACTACACATAACTAACATACCATACCAGAAAAAAATGTAACTTTTACGCTAACATCTAATGTAAAACCGCTACAATTACACGCGTTTTAATCCTTGCAAAGTGTTTTATTTAAATCTGCCCATTAGCCCACAGCCCAAATAGATCCGCAGACGACCCAGGACAGAACGTTCTGGTGAAGATTGATTAAGAGAGCCGACCCCAATTAAAATAGGATACGGCGAGAATAAGGAAGAAGGATTATTGTGTAATTGTGTGATAATCAGTTTGAATACTAAAAGATCCTTCACATTATCACATTATATTACTGATCGCAACATTTTGCATTCTTTGAGTCAGGAATGGATTCAACTTACGGCCGTTGCCAACATACTATCTACAGACAGAGATAAATTACTACCTTCTACTGTCAGTAATTAACTGTCAATCTGAAGCTGTCCCAATATCCATACAAACTTCTATTGCTGGTAAGCTATACGTCGTCCGATTGACAGACAGCGTGTACGGATAAGCTGAGTTACCGTCGATAAGTTTATCGCGACAGAAAAGTCAACGATAGTTACAATTTTTATCTCAAGTAGGCCACAACTAGGAGATAAACTGAATATTGGGACCGGCCGTCAGTCTTAAAAACAAGTCTTAGCCACTGCTTTGTTTGGGATAGTATTAGATAGTTCCGGTTGGTATTTTTAAAGAGATAGAAATACATAATATCTCCCTATCAGCTGTAATTTACTTGTTATGTTACAAATATTAAAACAATAAGTCTACTTTACTTTAATTCCATAGACAATGTTGGTTCTATCTAATCTGCCTCCTGACAACTTAACCTCCTCTTTGTTCAGTAACTTGTCAATCGATTACTAACGTGTTTCACACAAACCATCAGCAAGCCGGTCGAGTTCCCTATATATTATTATACTCTTTGCGGTCGAGCTACAACAGTCGCCTGGCATGGTTGCCTTCTAATACCATATTCGTACATTAAGTGAAGTAATATGAGCAGTAATTGTAAATTGTAATAAAGCGCTTATTGTGAAGACGACGTTTTATTGGCTCGACCTTAAAAGTTGATATTCTGACGCGGTTTTTCATGCGTTAGGACGCCTGAAAACTCTTTTACGTTTCTGGCAACCCTTCACTCTGTGATATGGTGTTTTATGTGTATATTGATACGATATATTTTTTGATTTAGCTTTATAACGAGTATAAGCCGTCAAAGCGTTTTATATGATTTTTTTTTATTTTAACAGCCTGTATTGTTTCCCATATGATTATTTTACTCTGATAGACAATCGGTTTTTCTCAAAATGAGCTGGCGATTGAAATATAAACGAACGAAAATACCTTAATATTGGGGACCCTTCCCTCCACGGGATGTTTTATTGTACAACACACTCAGCGTTACAATTTCTATCATTCGTTGGCTTTTGAGTGGTACAATTAAATTTATGTAACTATTCTGTCACAACACCAAATTCTTTCCACGTTTCGATAGAGCCTCTTGCTCCTAGGCAACGCATAATAACAGGCCCGGTTTATTACTCTTGGTGCGCATGTCAAGCTCATCTGACACTCGCGATTGTAGTGTATTGCTGATAATAGAGGCTAACTCTTCACCGTTATTTTTTCGTCGTGTTCACAGCTAACATAGTCTATCTATACGTATAAATTATCTTATAAATATATATATATAATGAAAATAGTCTTTGTTTGAGGCTCCTTGACGTCTAAACCACTGATCGTATCGATATGAAACTACCACCATTCGATGCTAAATTTATCCTAGATGGTTTATGGTTAATTATTTTTTTAATATATTTGTGACTGTGATAGCTATCGGCTGTTTTCAATAACCTATATATCCTTCGTTTAACTTACTAGAGGTAGACAAATCTATCCTTTTACGCTAACTTACATTTCAATAACCTATCGACATAAAGCATTGGACTATAACTATATTGAACATAACTATGGATAGATAAGATCTTGTCATTAAACAGTGACAGCAATGTATCCGTAAGTTAAACTAAGGGTAGAGGTTATTGAAAACAGCCATACATCTATTACATTTGAAATTGTGTTGAAAATATTGATCTGTTGATCTGATCGTTGCAAGTAGAATGTACTTTAAAGATCGCTTAATCTCTTTTTTTTATGAAAATAAGGGACGAGACGAGCCAGACGTGCAGCTGATGGTAAATGATACGGCCTGCCCATTACAGTGTCTGTCAAATCTTGGCGGCACTACAATTGCGCTTGTCATCTTGAGACATAAGATGTTAAGTCTCATTTGCCCAGTAATTTCACTAGCTACGGCGCCTTTCAGACCGAAACACAGTAATGCTTACACATTCCTGCTTCACGGCAGAAATAGGCGCCGTTGTGGTACCCATAATATAGCCGGCATCCTGTGCAAAGGAGCCTCCCACTACTCATTGCCCTTGTCCATAAATATATTATTACAAAGTATTATAATGATTTTTAATTAATGCCCAACAACTTTGGATAACGTTTATAAACACAATTATAAATAGATCGTGGAACAGTTGCGCTGTTAAAAGACATTTGGCACTAATAATTAATTTCAAATCTAAATGTAAAGGTTTAATGAAAATAGTTGTATGTTAATTATCACTGTCTCAGTTTTATGTGATAACCTCAAATTTAAATTCTGTTTTAATTGTTAGTTTTTATATTCGCTGCCTACATACTACAATTAATGAATGGAATATAACTCGGCCAACTTTTTATTAAGACTTCACGAGTGAGCACAATGCGAATTTAACGCGGACGAGTTTTTTTTTTTTAATATTGACACACTTACACAAATTAATTTGCCCCCAACTAGGCATATACTCGCGTCAGGACACGTGGCCTGGTCGAAAATTCGTAAGATAGTCGTTGAAATTATGGATGAAAGTTGATTTTCATGAGATTTAAACTTTTTAATGCAATAGTACATTACTCATTACACTATTATTCCTATAAAGTTGCGCAAAAATGGACCACTATAATTATTTTCAAATATTCCCGCAGGCTCACCACATTCCCGCGCGTTCAGGTACATTCCCGCACGCTCTTGTCAACGTGTGGGTAAGTAGTACTTTGCGAATGCAAATGCATGCGCAAAATCAAACTTTGCGCACGATTATAGGAAAAATAATCATAATAGTTCTGTTATATAAATTGTCGTTTTTGTGTACGATATCGCAATAAATGAATATTGTATTTAACCACATAAATGCGAGTACTTTTATACTGATAAATAAAGCAATTCGTGCGAAATTATTCCCTCATCTCATCATCAGCCGGAAGACGTCCACTGCTGAACAAGGCCTCTCCCAAAGATCTCCACGTCAACTGGTCCTGCGATGCCCTCGTCCAAAATATACGTCCCTAACAATTCCAAAATATTCTAAAATGCACAACATTAGTTTTCAAGTGATCACTTCTGCCGGCACCCTTGGAGTGCAGCTTGTATTTTTTTGACATTAACGGATGAGACAAGATTTTTGGAAACTCAAAAATTCTGGGTGGCCCTACAATTGCGCTCTTCACCTTGAGACATACAAGTCTCATTTGCCCAGTAATTTCACTAGCTACGGCGCCCTTCAGACCGAAACACAGTAATCCTTATGGTCGGCCATAATCTAGCCGGCATCCTGTGCATAGGAGCCTCCAACTGGTTTAATTCAGTTTAGGAAAAAAATCAAGTGTACTTTATCACGTTTTTTGTTGAAATTGTTTAGATGAGAAACTGGTTTTATCAAAAATTTTAACTCATTTTATAGCCACAGGCTCATCAAGGATAAGTATTCTATCTTCAAAGAGCGCGGAATGCAAAATGTCTCCGCCAGCAGAAGGTCTATTTACTGCCTAAATCGTTTATGCGCATCATTTTGCATTCTTTGGGTCAGGTATCATTAAATTTCTTGTTTTTGAGTTGGCTTTTTGATGAGTATAGACCGACTTCATTCTTTTACGTTATAATCTATATATATAAAAATTAATTGCTGTTCGTTAGTCTCGCTATAACTCGAGAATGGCTGCACCGATTTGGCTAATATTGGTCTTAAATTATTTGTGGAAGTCCAGAGAAGGTTTAAAAGGTGAATAAATAGGAAAAAGCTGCTAAATTAAATAAAAACAACAAATTTGTTTTTCCTTTGTTTTTGTTTTTCCATAATTTATTGACGCACGGTTTGACAGTTCTGCTGTGAAACAATTTCATTACGACAGCAGCGTGCATATTTTACGAAGTAATTTTTGATGTTATGATAATATATTATTGACAAATTCATATAAAAACATTATTTTATTTATTATATACAGATCAACGTCTGTCGGGTCAGCTAGTAAATAATAATAATTTATAAATAAATATAAATAATAATAATATTATGTCGCTATGAAGGTGTTTATGGGTATTACTAGTTTTCTTATCAGAAACCTTGCATCTGCAAACGATTTCTATATTTTTTAAAGTTATTTGCCGGGTAAAAAATGTTTAACTCTATATACAACGATAATGATATTATATATAAGCAATCGATAAATCTTTCTATTGAAACATAAATAAGCGTCGAGTTTCCAAATCAAAAGGTATTCTCAAAGAAAACTATGTGAGGAAATGCGAAAATATCTCCAATATTTCCCCCTGCAACGGAAAGGAAAATAACAGTACCACGCTACGTAAAGATTTCTACGATTCTTTGACTATCGTGTGGTATAATATTTATATAACTAATCAAATCAAATCAAATCAAAATCAGTTTATTCACGTAGGTCACGGATATGACACTTATGAATGTCAAAAAAAAATCTTATTGAATCTACCGCTACTTCGTAAAGGGTTGAGCTAATGAGAAGAAGTAGCAAGAAACTCTTACACGAGTAAGTCAAAAAAGTAAATATAAATTAATACAAAAGTTATTGAGTACAGTAGCTGCATCATCCACATACAACATAAATAAGTATAGGTATTCTGTGAGCATTTTATAAGCGATTATAAATAAATAAACATGTATATATCCATACATATATATATATATATACACAATAACTATATTGTGGATGTGATATGTAGCTCGAGAATTTCATGAAGTGGTCGCATTTCATAGAATTGGCAAATAAATTTGAACAGATCATGAAATCGTAGTAACAATTGGCAACATCGTGACAAATCGGTATCCATAAAATATTTAATGAAAATCCAGAATATCTTAGGTACTTGTTTATTATTATTTAAGGCATTACTAGAACTACAAAAAACTATTGACAAATGATCATGTTGAAAATAACTCTAGAAAAACTAAAAATTTTACAACAATAATTTAGCAAACATATTACATATTAAGTAATCATTTGACAAAATACAGTTTTTGCAAATGTTTTAGTTTACAAAATTTTTAAATATTAAACGATCACTCCAAATATATACACAGAGTTTGATTGCCTCATCATTTTCGAGACCGTTTAAAAATGTAATTAATGAAATCGACTTTGAATATTTGTACTGTGAATATTTCATTCCCTCTTGTTGTCCTTTTAGGCGGTATCTATAAAAAACGCTTCGATCCAATATATTAAAGATTAAAGATAATCTTATACCATAAAAATGACAAAGTAACTTCTCGCCTTAATAGGGCTACTGGCAATCCAAGCACTGGCAGCTATATCGGTCAACGGATCAACCTAGCTATCCAACATGGAAATGCTGCCAGTATTCTTGGTACGCTTCCCCGTAGTTTATTTTTATGCAATCATAGTATTGTAAATATAGTTATAAGATTTGTATGAATTTAAAAAAATAATATAAAAAAAATTATTGAAGTAGGCGTTACTTTGCGGAAATCCATAATTATACAAATGATAGAGAGTTAGGAGACACGAGACTTAAGAGTTAGGAGACTTAGGAGTCTCGTGCCAGATTATGGCGAGACAACACGTCCTGAGGATGCCTCATGTAGAGGCGAAACACGTGTCGAATTGTTTAAAGACAAATATTGGAGGAATTAACACTAAAGAAAACTCAAATCATTTGTATAAAATAATATAGATCCCATAAAAATGTTAATTATATTGGTGGTTAATGTTCAATTTGAGCAAAAGCCGAAGTGCGGACGTTAAAAGATTATTAGATTAAAAGTGACTGATATAGAATTTTCGATATAACGATTTTGCTTAGCTACTTGACGTTAAGAACCATCTTGTATCTTGAAGTCGGTAGATAAAAACTATTTATTACAACAGTTTTTATTATAATAATTTATACAACTGTATTAACCAAGGACAATGCTTAGACAATAGTTCGTTGAACATTTAATTTAATTTAATATTCAAATTATTACAAAGTGACCGACTAACGAACCACGGGTCACCTTAATTTGGCTGAGTGTATTTGAAAAAAAAAGCGTTTCTCACATCTTTATTAAGTTATTACAAAAAACAATACTAAAATGTACAAAGATTACACAAATAAAATTTGTAAACAAAATTTATTAATGATGCAGGACTCGAACAACTGAGCCAACCGTTCGAGTTACGTAAAGTTCGTAAATTTTGTATGCTTATGCTTAGTGATTTTAATCTATTTACAATTAAAATTTGAAAAACCAAATTTTATGAACGATGCGGTACTCGAACCCACAACCTCTGGCGTTACGTGCCAGTGCTCTAACCAACTGAGCTATCCGTTCGAGTGACGTAGCGTTCGTAAATTTTGTATGCTATGTTCAACTTTTAGGTTGTGGCTTCATCTACAGGATCTACTTTACAGTTGATAACTTGCCCAACCCCAATATTTGCATATTAGGAAATCGAGTTGAGATGTCGCTCTTGAAAATCTTAACAATTTGTTACGTTTACGGTGCGCATCGATCATAAACTTTGTTTTCTAATTTTATTTGTGTAATTAATCCCAGAAGTGAGGGTTATCACTTTAAAAATTGTTGTACAAGGATGTTAAATAAATGTAATAGTAGAACTATTGACTCCATGAAATCTAAATTAATATTATAAGTGCTTATTTATGATTGTCGGACTTTCAGAGACTTTTTACGTTTCGCCTTGACGTTTTCAAGAGATGATTATTAAAAAAAAAATAAACACAGGAATCGTACAATTCGTTGCTTGCCTGTCTGCCATTCTTTCTTCCAAGACCGTGCTCACCCATTGTGCTGTACAAAAATGAACTTGAAATTTTAAATTATTATTATTTTAATCTTCTGATGTCATATTATAAAAATATATTATGCCAATAGGTACAAAGAGTTGAAGAATTTTATTTGGAAAAATAATCATTAAACAGTTTAATTAACTTTTTATCAGTGTCAAGGAAATTAGCATTTTTAAATAAATCATTAATTATACACACATTTGGTTTCATTACTTTTGCAACACGCAAATATTGCATGATACCTACTTATTGATTTGGTTGGCTGAATGAGAATTCAGTCAAATAGAAAAAAAAACTGTTTATGAGTTTTCGAATGTTTTCAATTTAAGCAATATGATTTAAAGCATTGCTTCTAAAACATAATATAATTTTGTTAGAAGACCCCTCCTAAAACGACTCCATTTTTTTTATGGAATAGGAGAACAAACGAGCGTACGGGTCACTTGTTGTTAAGTGATCACCGCCGCCTATAATCTCTTGCAACACCAGAGGAATCATAGGAGCGTTGTTTAAGAAAGGTGTACGCGCTTTTTTCGAAGGTACCCATGTCGTATCGTCCCGGGAACACCGCACAAGGAAGCTCATTCCACAGCTTTGTAGTACGTGGAAGAAAGCTCCTTGAAAACCGCACTGTGGAGGACCGCCACACATCCAGATGGTGGGGATGATTTCCTAACTTGTGGCGTGTCGTGCGAAGATGGAATCCATTTGTTTGTCTGTCAATCTATTGTATCAGGATTATAATACAGCTTTAAATTAATATCAAATACTTTAAAGCTAACTGGAGCTGTTAATCATTTGAGACTTTAGACTACAATATAAATTGGTATTTATTCTACAGTTGAAATAAATTAAAACATGCCTAAATTACAATTTGAAATTAAAATTCGTTTTACGACTCAGAAACTTTAAATCAATGATCATTGGAAATTTAGGTCCCGGAAAAAAGGTAGTTCATTCCGTGGTCACTTGGAAGAGAAGGCCATATTGGCCTCTAAAAAGCTTGGTGTACTTAGTAAGGTAGATAGTACTCTACTACAAGCCACTGTCACAACGATATAAGGCGCAAATTTGATCTCACATAGACTCAAACCAAATCAAATCAAAATCAGTTTATTCACGTAGGTCAAGAAAATGACACTTATGAATATCAAAAAAATAATATTTTTCTTATTGAATCTACCACTACTTCGTAAAGGGTTGAGCTAATGAGAAGAAGTAGCAAGAAACTCATTGACTACTTCTCGTCTCTTAACTGGCGCTCCCCAGTACCAGCTTCTTCCATTTGACCGCATACAACGAAGAGCGGCTCGAATCACTGATAATCCAGTCATCTTTGATCGGCTTGAATCTGTGGCGTTGTGGTGGTGGGTTCTCACTGCATCTTCTATCGCATTTATCACGGGGAGTGCTTAGAGGAGCTGGTTGGCTTCAGCAGCCAAAGGGTATTCGGCCAGAATACATCAAAATGTGAAATTCCACCCACATCATATTGACGTCTGGCATTCTACAACCGCGTGTTTTCCCGAACCGATACTGTTTGGGACTGTATTAAGGTTTCCTATAGGGTCGCTGGTTTTGGGCTCGTTTAATAAATGTATTTATGCCGGTACTTGCAATTTACCAAGAATCATGAGGAAGAAAGTGAAATGCACTCCACTAACTGATTCTGGTATTCCAAGGTGAACATCGCACTGGCGATCGCAAACTCGCAAAGTTTTTGATCTCATTGAACGTCAACACCGGTGGAGAGACACGAAGCTTGTGGTTGACTCGATGACCACAGGATATCACTCGGGGTTAACACGGCTTACAGATGTAGTGTCAGCGACTATGCCCGAGCAATGCTCAATAGCCTCTGTCAGCTTGTCAACCCAAGCACGACTTGTGCCATCGGCTAGCGGAGCACGTACAACTACCCTCATGATTCCTAATAAAATCAGCAAGTACCGTACATATACGATTGAGGGAACTTAAAGATTAGAGCTTAAAGGCCGACAACGCATCTCTTGACCCCTTTTGTTGTGGATATCCATGGGCGGCTGCCTCACCTCAGCCTCTTGAGCATTTGCCACTCTATATATATACAAAAAAAATGTTGCACATGTTTGAAACTGTTTGTGCCGTGTGGTGCAAATGTGGACGAAAAGGTCAAGTCAAACAGCCCTTCTGAACATTCACTCTCAGTAATAAATTCGTTACAGGAGACATGATGAGTGACGTCTCCCAAATTGTCTTTGCCCTCCGGATGCGCCGAAGTCCGAACTTCGAAATCTAAGTGAGGCATTAAAGGGTTGTTTTCGAAGAGCACTGTTGCGACAAATGGGATTTTGATTCTGGTTAGTAAGCAAACTTGAGTCTTCTGGGGGAAACATAAGGCACAGTTTACCCCACAACACAATATGTTTGTATCGGTACTGGTCGATGATTTCCCGAAGGAGACCTACATCACCGTCAATGAACATATATTAATTCAGTTAAAATTGTACTCCATGTCCTTTGATTGTAGCTTTGACAAGTTGTGTGGAAAATTTTGTAGCAATGGCGTTATAGTATGACGAACAAACTGACATCCATTTTTCATGTTAGTTATGATATTGTTTGCTTCACTGCCTTTTAGTTTTCCAAATAGATTCTATGCCTAATAAACAATTGCTGGATTTTTTTTTGACATGAAGGGATGAGACGAGCAGGAGGATGGTGATTGATACACCATGCCGATAACAATACAGTGCCGCTCAGGATTCTTGATAAACCCAAATATTCTGAGCGGCACTACAATTGCGTTCATCTCCTTGATATTTAAGATGTTCAGCCTCGTTTGTCCAGTAATTTCTCTAGCTACGGCGCCCTTCCGACTGAAACACAATAATGTTTACACTTTACTGCTTCACGGCAGAAATAGGCGCCGTTGTTGTAGCCATAATCTAGTCGGCATCCTGTCCAAAGGAGCCAGTGCAGTGGTCAGTGTGCATTGGTGGACTAATGTAAAATAATTTGAGTATGCTTGGCAATTTCATCAAAATCGGTCGAGCTGTTTTGGAGTAATAAGGAGACATACATTATACACCTTTTCATGACATAATCTAGATTAATAGTCATTCTTTCAATATTCACAAAATAATCTCATTAATTAAATATCTTTGACTAGGGGTGTTGTGTTTAAGTGCTGGCCTTCGTTAGTATAAAATATATATACATAATATTTTTCTGTTGCGTAATTAACGGAGAGACCATTTTTTTACTTCACTCCAAAAAATGGCGTCGTTTTCCAAATATTTGTATTTCCCAGTCTATAGTGCACTATTTAAATATAGTTTTGTTTTTCAGAATAAAATAAAATTTCAAAAATTAATAAATTTATTTCAATAATAATAATTCTTTTATACATAATATGCATTTCTTATTGTATTATTATAATCAATTATGTTTTATAGTATTATGTCGTTTTGTAATATTTCAGGACTTATAAATACAAAAGGGATAAACATTTACCTTCCCAGTTTGTTTCACACGAACATTACGGTTAACCAAGGTTAGACCGGGATGTCTAAAGAATTTATAAACTGCAGGTTGAACAGCAAGAACTCTACAATTATTCTAAATGCTGCTCTATCTTATACTCTGAAAGGAACTGAGTTACAACTTTGAGGAAACTGAGTCTCTAACTCTTTAAACTGATTTATTAGTGAATATATTGCGAAGTCTTTGAATTTTATTTTCAGATACCGATTTACGAACAGAAATGGATTACCTCTATCTTAACAAGATATTTTATTTTTTGGAGTTGACTATCAAAATAAATATGACACTATATACTAATTTATTTAATAATGTACTTATTAATAAGACGACAAACAAATGTTAATAAAATAATTTTTAAAGAGGTCGTCTAAAAACGTCAAGACATAAGTGAGCACTCTGGCATAGAAAAACTAAGAAACTAAAAAACAAACTAAAAAATTTTTTAGCGAATATTCAGTATGAAAATTCGACTTAAATATCTTAATATAATGATAAAATCGTTTCACCGCACATAAACTAATTAGTGACAATTTTTTTGTTTCATTAATGATTGGTTTCTTGGACTAGACTGGGTAATTGGCAATTAAAACAGCTTCGATGCAGTTCCAACAAGACTCCTATGATTGCAATTTTTAATTGTCATGTCAGAGAATCTTTTCAATTTCTACACTAAAAAGTGTCAATATAAATGTATATGTGTATCTTAGATTAAGGATTAGTCTGCGCTGCGCTCTAACAGCCGTTTCCAATATACTATCTACAGATAGAGATAATTACTACCTTCTACTGTCAGTAATTAGCTGTCAATAATCTGAAGCTGTCCCAATATACCCGATAAGTTAATACCATTCTTATCGCCTTATATTGGGACGCGTGAATTGCAATTTCCATACAAACTTCTATCGCTAGTAAGCTATACGTCGTCCCATTGACAGACAGCGTGTATAAGTTGAGTTACCGTCGATAAGTTTATTGGAACAGAAAAATCTACGTTAGTTACGGTTTTTATCTCAAGTAGGCCACAACCGGAGATAGAACGGCCGTAACTGAATACCGCAGGCGTAATCGCAGAGTTTACCAGTGGGAGGCTCCTTTGCACAAGATGCCGGCTAGATTATAGGTACCACAACGGCGCCTATTTCTTCCGTGAAGCAGTAATGTGTAAGCATTACTGTGTTTCGGTCTGAAGGGCGCCGTAGCTAGTGAAATTACTGGGCAAATGAGACTTAATATCTTGTCTCTAGGTGACGAGCGGAGTTGTAGTGCCGCTCAGAATTTTTGGGGATTTCAAAAATCCTGAGCGGCACTGCATTATAATGGGAGTATCAGTTACCATCAGCTGAACGTCCTACTCGTCTTGTCCCTTATTTTCATAAAAAAAGAGTGTGGCAACTAATACTACACCCAAATGGGCGTACAATGTGTGATGTTGACGTGCCACATGTTTTATTAAGCTTTGCTAATAATTGAAACTAAAATGCCGGGTTGCGTAGTAAAACTTTGTTAGAATAATACTACAAGAAATAAGAAAGACACTGGGGTCACATATCATCAGTAAGTATTTTGTATTTTGAATTTCATCTATATGTATATATAAGAGATTTCCACGTATATAGTCACTCATCACGATATCTCTGGAACCATTAGAGCTAAATACTTGAAATATGATAAGAATATTCTTTTCACCGAGTAGAGGTCAGCTAAGAACGGATTTTTCAAAATTCCATCCGCAAGAGTTTTATTTTTTATTATGAACAGAACAACG
The DNA here is from genome assembly GCA_949711755.1 of Leptidea juvernica. Taxonomy (NCBI): domain Eukaryota; kingdom Metazoa; phylum Arthropoda; class Insecta; order Lepidoptera; family Pieridae; genus Leptidea; species Leptidea juvernica. Next base: position 7,294,341 of record CATIXQ010000017.1, read on the forward strand.
TCTGTCGGGTCACTTAGTTGTAAAACAACACGAAGGGTATGATGCCAATGAGTGTCAAGTTAACACACAAGCATCTAATAGTTGCAGTAATAAAAAAGCTATTGTTCTTAGGTAGTGCGATATCTAGTTGAAGTGTAGCGGAGAGCAATCGTTAATTTAATTTTATTATAATATTATAAACGGAATAGTAACCTTTTGCATGTTAAAGGGCTAGTTATTAAAGTCTTGTGCAGTGCTTACAAACCGATAGTTTTGCTTGCCGGCGATGGCTCTAATCCGATGAAACTAGGTTTTTTTTTACAAATAAGCATTTGCTTGGAGGACTTTTCGGTTAGGGAGAAGTCGAAATCTATTTTAATTTTTTGCCTCTTTAAATCTATTTGAAATTTTTGATTAATATTTTTCTTTATATATTGATATGTATTGAAATAATTCATGATTGTTTGTCCAATTTCTTTTTACTTTTTTCAATTTGCGGCCAGTGCAGTATAAGCATTACGATATAAGTAAGCGTGCTAATCTTTCTGCTTGTTTTTAGAACTTTTGTCTGTTTGTATGTGCATTTTTGCCCAATGATCTCAGGCATGGTTAAATTTTTTCCTTGATGAAGGCATTAATAAGCAGTAATTTTGACTGTTGCCATATTCCAGTCGGATCGTAGACAAGAAATTATTACGAATGCGATGAAAAAGTTTGAAATGGAATTTGGCTTGAAAAAAAACTGTAAAACGAAGTGCGTTCGGGATTATTTTCTATCGAGAAAATTTTATTGTATCGTGTATTAAACGGGTACATGGTAAGAAGAAAGAGTGGATCCTCTATATTTATTTCAGTTTCTGAATGTTATTATTTACCTATCAAAAATGAATTCTAAAAGTAGAAAAAACGGGATTCTTCTTCTCAATCGTTCACTCTTGTCAGAGTGGTCGTGGTTGCCAAGATGACGCAACATTAGTCGCCGTTGGTCTCCACAGTTATGGGTCGCACTGCCTCCCTCGCGATGCTTCTCCACTTTCGACGGTTTGCAGCATTGTGGGTGCACTCCACAACAGGTGTCTGGGTCACTGTTTTGATAAGGTCCCTCCATCGCGTGGGTGAGCGTCCTCTCGCTCTTTTCCCCTCCACCTTGCCCTGCACTATCAACCGCTCAATCGATCCTTCATTTCTGGAGATGTGACCAAAGAACTTCAGAATTCGTAGTTGCACAGTCGACGATAGCCTTTCTTTTATCTTCAGTTCTTTTAAGATGGAATTGTTGGTTCGGAAAGCTGTCCAAGGGATCTTCAGGAGTCTTCTCCAACACCACATCTCTAAGGCATCAATTTTGCGGCTGTCTTGAAGTCTAGGGGACCAGGTTTCAGCCCCGTAGAGGAAGATTGGAAACACAAGACACCTCATAAGTCGAACCTTGGTGGTTTTGGTGATCCTTCTGTCCTTCCAGATCTTATTGAGCTTCTCTACCGCAGATCTGGTTATAGCACATCGCCTTCGGATTTCCAGCTCGCAACCTCCTGTATTGGAGATAGTAGAACCAAGATAGCTGTAGGTTGGCAACACCTCACAGTTGGCAATGTGTTGAAATTCTACCCTGTTGTTATTTACGCGGTCTACTATCGTCATCTTGGTTTTAACTCTGTTGATGGCCAGTCTGAATTCAAAGCTGGTTATTTCCAAACGTGTTAGTAGTTCTTCAATATCCTCCTTTGATTGGGCAAGTAGTGTAGTGTCGTCCGCATATCTAATATTACAAATTTTGCGCCCTCCGACAGATATGCCTTTATCCCAGTCCTCGAGAACAATCCGCATTATGTGCTTGGTGTAAATGTTAAATAGTAAAGGTGAAAGGATACACCCCTGTCGAACGCCACCCTCTGTTTTGAAATTTGTCGAGTCTATTTCGTCCACCCGAACAGCTGCTGTACCATCTATGTATAATCTTTTGACGAGTTGTATCAATTGCAGAGGTACTCCCATTTGTGATAGTACGTGCCAAAGTTTTGTCCATTTAACAGTATCAAATGCTTTCCGAAAATCAACAAAGCAGATTTATAGAGGGGTATTGAACTCCCTAGCTCTATGATTTGACGGATCACAAGTATTTGCTCTCGTGTTCCTCTACCTTTAACGAAACCAACTTGTTCGGGTGCGATTTGATGTGACAAATAGACCTGAAGTCTTGTATTCAAGATGTGGAGTAGTACCTTGCTGGCATGGGATATAAGAGAAATCAGTCTATAGTTATTGCATTTTTTCGTAGAGCCTTTCTTATGCAGCGGAATGAATAAGGAATGTGACCATTCTATTGGCCAACACCCTGTTTCCCAAATTTTGCAGCAGATGGTGTGTAAGACCTCAACCCCCGTTTCTCCCATGGCCTTAAAAACTTCTATAGGCAAGACATCAACTCCCACGGCCTTATTGCTCTTAAGACGCAGGACTGCAGCACGTACTTCATCTTTCAATATTGATGGTTCTTGTTCATCAACACAAAATACCGCGCCGATGTCGTTCTGCACAGTGTTGCCATGGGAAAACAGTGATTTACAGTAATTCCTCCATATAGTAACAATTTCCTTTATTTTTGTTATTGTTACACCAACGGAGTTCTCTATGGCCCAGGTTTTCGGCTTAAACGTGGGAGTTAGAAAGCGTATCTTATTATGGAGATCCCTTGTTTCATACTTAATGGAGTGTTGTTCAAGTTCTTCACATATCTTTGCTAAAGCACTGTTTCGGTCGCGTCTACATTCAGCCTGTATCAAAGCACTTATTTTATTAAGTTCAGATACTGTTGCTCCACTGGCTTTCAAACTTCTACATTCTTCCACTAGCTTCCATGTCTCTTTTGACATCCAATGCTGTCGTTTGGCGTTAGGGTTTTGTGGTTGTGTCTCAGTAACTACCTCGTTGATAAAATTTTTTGCGGATAGCCATAAAGAATTGGGGTCCATTGAGTCCGTAGTTCCTGCCAGCCACGTGCTATGCTTTGTTACAAGTGATTCTGTGAATGATCTTTTATCTAGTATTTCTATTCTCTTTGTATGCTTAGCTGGTCTCGCATTCTGCAACTTCAATTTCAGTTTGCCGATTAATAGTTGGTGATCCGAGTGACAGTCAGCACCTGGCAAGGTATGTACATTCGTAACTGAGCACCTCCATCTAGATCTTATTAGGATGTAGTTGATTTGGTTTCGGTGCTTACCATTAGGCGAGACCCACGTGTATAACCGTTTTGCGTGATGCTTGAAAGCGGTGTTCATAACAGTCAGGTTGTTATTCGGAGCAAACTCTATCAGTCGTTCTCCTCTTGACGGACGACGGACAGATGGCCGTTGGGGAAGTAAAGTCCTCGAATGGTGACCACGTACCGAAAGACGCAGTGTTGGCAGGCCCCCACAAGATGGACCGACGCTCTGGTCAAGATCGCCGGAATACGTTGAATGAGGGCAGCGCAGGACCGAAATCGTCGTGGAAATTTTTGGGGGAGGCCTTTGTCCAGCAGTGTACGTTTTCCGGCTGATGGTGATGATGATGTGTTACGAAGAGCTGTTTCACCAGATCCTGATTCGAGATTAGACATAAGTTTGAAATAGTAATTACAATATGGTGACAAATTATAAGCCGGATAAGTTTGAAAGCGAACAGTTGCTTAAAACGTAGTAGATTTCGGCTATCTCTTCAATCGAGTGAATCGCTTTTTCTTAGACAGTTTCGCTAGGCTGAATTTCAACATATGGTTTCAAGTCAGGTTGGCGGAGCGGTCAGATTTAAGTTCTGAGTTTCCTAGGGAAGCGTGTTTCTTATCCCACACCGAAAAATGTTTTTTTGTTGTATTATATTTTTATTATATAAATTGTAAAAAAAAAAATTTTTTTTCTTTCGTTTATTATGCTTATACAAAACTATGGAACGCGTTGGATTCGCTGCCGTCTTCAAGGTCACCGATCACAAGAGATCATTTAGATGTTATTTATTGAAAACACTTGCATCGAGGTTTCACAAAACCACACAATTTTTTACTTACTTGCGTGTTTTTCATTATTTGTTGTTTTAACAGCAATAGTAATTACATACTCTGCCAAATTGTTTGTCCACTGACAGACCAACAGACAGTGGACTTAACAGGGTTTCCCTGACCACCTTTTATAGAAACTCATACAAAAGTTTATATTACTAATAATTCCATGATCTATTGTATTCATTGAAGATGCTATCCAAAGCATAGAGTATGTACATATATTAAAGGAAACCATAATCGAGATGGAAGAAAAATTTACATCTCCTATGAGGGTTCAACAACCGTAAAGATATACGATAGGAAATACATTCATAAACGCCCGACTTTTATACAATCTATAAATCACAACCTTCTAGCATTTGTAAAGAAATCCATGTTCTATACCAATATTATAAAATACTAGCTGACCCAGCAAACGTTGTATTGCTATATAAATTAGTAGCTATATAAAAAAGTAGATGCAACCGATTCTCAGACTTTCCAAATGTATCGTACTACAATTATTGTAAATATTGATCCATTGCCATCTTGCAACCCTATAGCGGATTTGTGGATGGAACAGAATAATATAAAAATAGAGATACTAAAATAGGGGTTGATCGTAGAGGGTTGAAAATTTAGGGTTGTATGTATTTTTTAATGCTGTATCATAAAAAAATTACGTCCAAAAAAATAAAAATAGAATTTAGGGGTTAACCTTAACATTTAGGGGGATGAAAAAAAGATAGTAGTCGATTCTCAGTCCTACTGAATATGCATATAAAATTTGGTATAAATCAGTAAAGCCGTTTCGGAGGAGTAAGGTAACTAATATTGTGACACGAGAATTTTATATATAAGATGATATATATGTATTTTTGTATGTATCTGTTTTTTATTTTTATGAACTCAAAAGTACTTTAATGATTTTATTACTTCTTTCATCGAATGGTAAATGGGCTGTCTCATTTATTTTAGAAATCAAATATCTATTGAAATTAATGGAATAAATAAAAATAAAACAAAACAGTCCATACTAAAACACTTTATCAAGACCAGGGTTACAATATGAATTACATTTTTTTTGTTCTATATTCATCAAGTAAAAAAATATTACAATATTATTTATTTATTTTATTTATTAAGTATGTTATACGTGTATATTTCATTAATGAAGATAATCTTCCAAAGGCGTTTAGACCTGGGGGACCAGTTTCACACTAATTCTATTTTTTTATGCAATAGGAGGACAAACGAGCGTACGGGTCACCTGGTGTTAAGTGATCACCGCCGCCCACATTCTCTTGCAACACCAGAGGAATCACAAGAGCGTTGCCGGCCTTTAAGGAAGTGTGCGCGTTTTTTTTGAAAGTACCCATGTCGTATCGTCCCGGAAACACCGCACGAGGAAGCTCATTCCACAGCTTTGTAGTACAAGGAAGAAAGCTCCTTGAAAACCGCACTGTGGAGGTCACGCGCCACACATCCAGATGGTGGGGATGATATTTATTAATTATATTATTTTGTAACAAGAAGTCACTTTAGCAACAAATACTAATAGAGATAAAAAAAAAGAAATAAGTAATGTAATAATATGTGTTTATTATAAAATGCAAACGTGTGTTAATTAATGTTACTAACACATCTCTATATACTACTCGCTGACCCGACAGACGTTGTTCTGTAGATAATTAATGTAATATTCGAAAACATCAAAACTATCCAATCTCTCAAGTTGGACCAAACTGCACTACATGAAGTAATCCCCATTAAAATCCGTTCATTAGTTTAGGAGTCCATCGCGGTCAAACAACGTGTCATGTAATTTATATATATTAAGATTTTGAAAAACTTGCTGCGTTCGGCTAGGACAGATATATTTTCTGAGCTTACACACGTGGACATCCGACATAAAGCTGACCATGTGAGAAGCAAGGAGTACCTAAATGGGTCCCACAAACTTTTAAAGTTTGTCCTTGTAACTTACTCATTGTCATGAAAAATGCCAGCCTTACGGCCGTAAGGCAACAACTCCCAATATTTAGTCTATCTCTTACTTGAGTTAAAAATCGTAACTATCATTGACTTTTCTGTCCCAACAAACTTATCGACGGTAACTTACCTTATCTGAAGAACTCCATCTAGACGTATAAATTAATAAAGCTTAATGTAACTTGTATATTTAAACGAAGAACTCTTGTAGATATATTTTTATGTTGGTATGTAATGAGGTTTTAACGGCGGCCATATTGGATTTCAAAAATTATCCCAAATTCGTTCTCACCCTAGAAAACCTCGGATATAGATGGGAACTGCACCTCTATTGTCTCGTTTTTTCGTTTCATCGAGTTTCAAAAAACAACGGTTCTAAAGAACTCCTTTTCTTGTACTTCAAAAATTGTTGCAACAATAATTAAATACGTGCTGTTTTTATTAAATTCTTAATTTATATTTTATTTCTTCTTTCTTTCTTACATATAACTACTACAACAACTACACTCGCCATTTGTATGTCACTTTGTCTTAGTGTTGCGTGACGGACACTGAGAGAGCGGGGAGGGAATAGAGGTGAACAGTTAACCTCAATTTTTTTCAACACATTTGCTGTTATCACAGTGTATCTAGAAGTATAAATAATCTAAGGTTTTCACTTGAAATACTGTATGCGTGTGACAAATCGTTTTGCGGAATGAAAGCTGTGGAATGAGCTTCCTTGTGTTTCCAGTCGACGACATGGGTACCTTCAAAAAAAGCGCGTACACCTTTCTGAAAGGCTGGCACCGCTCCTGTGATTCCTCTGGTATCCCTCCTCTTCCATAAACATGTTTTAGTCTGTCTTCTCCAGTCTGCCTGTCATCCAGAACTATCCTTCATATAATTAATTGTATATATATTTATAAATGAACTACCTACATATACTTTCATTATGTTGATATGATGCTTCTACATATAATACCTTTATTTGTCCGAAGCACGCCTTTGAAGTCCATGAACGCTGGAGTTCCCCGAGGCTGTGTGTCTCCTATACTGTTTCTTCTGTTTGCTGCGCCCTGTGTGGAAGCTTGTGATTATAGAGGTTTTGAGAGAAGTGACTTTTGACATACACGATCAAAGGCCTTCTATTTTTCTAAACTTACTGCCAGGCCTTCGCCATTGCTTTCGATAGCTTCCGCCCAGATGGGCGATAGATAGATATCTATTATGATATGAAGATATTTAAGATATAGACGATCACCGACTCGCGACACCGTTACGAGACGCAGCTATAGTGTGTGCATATATTTTTTGTATAATACGTTTTCTTTTCAGACAAAATAAAATATTCGTATTAGATATGCATGTACATATCGAACGCGCAGACCGCGAACGCGTCTAGATAAATAAAATGTATATATATTATTATTTTTATCCGGACGACCAAGCCTTGCTCGGATTTTTAAAATTATACAAAATTATAACAAAAAAAAAGAGAAAAGTAATAGGACATCTAGATTCCAACCGCGGTCTTCTACTTTCCGGATCACCCAATGTCCCATCTGAGCTATTATAGTTCTTGTATATAGTGGCGAAATTTACCTTTGTATTCTAATGTAACTATAGTTGTTTCTCATTAAAACACGGATTAAACTAATTTTTTTTTAATTGAAAGCTATATCGATTTATCGCCCCCGAAATCCCCTGTATACAAAATTTTATGAAAATTGTTGGAGCAGTTTCCGAGATTCAGATTATATATATACAAGAATTGCTCGCTTAAAGATAATATCCGGACGACCGAGCCTTGCTCGGATTTTTAAGAATGTACAAAACTTGAACAAGAAAAAAACTAACAGGACATCTGGAGTCGAACTGGGGTCTTCTGCTTATCCCGTAATTTCTTTTTATGCAAAAAACACTATTGAATTTAATCTTATTTTAGTTCTTCTTGGGTTGAGTCGGGTTGGGTCAGTAGAGAGTACTAAATTCATGTACTTTAAGTGTCATCATGTTATGCTAGCTATAACCCTTATCATTCTCCTACACTGGCGCGTAACCTCGACGGAGTTACGAGGGCGCATAACTGTCATTAAAGCAATTATTTAAATAACTTCATCTATTTTACAATTCTAATGAGTCAAATAACTAAAAACATTCCAAAATTTATGTGCGAACGATTTCAATCATTCATTGTTGTCTATTCGTGTTGCGGTTAAAGACAGGTGTGATCAACACACATAACACGACATAATATTGACACACTTTTCACACAAATTATCTTGCCCCAAGTTAAGCATATATAGCCTGTGTTATGGGTTACAAGACTATGATATATTTAATACAATATACTTACTTAAACATACATAAATTCATATGAACATACATAAATACATTTAACTTAACATAATACATTTAATTTTACGACATAACTTAAGGTTCGTCTGCTCCACTTAGGTTTATCTTTGAGAACCTTTTTAATTGAGTTAGGTATATTAGCTGGAGTCTGATCTGACTTATTGTTTTCAATATTTCTGTAATTCATGATAACTACCTGAAGATTGCCTTAATAATAATTTGATTAAAATATATATTATAATAAACAATGATTTTTTATTGGAATATAGAATACTTTCTTATAATAATAAGGTACAAAGCTATTATCTAACCACAAGAACTAAAATTAGAAACAAAAAATACACCACGCAGAGTCAGTAATTTCTCGTGAGTTCTATATTTTCCATGACTGTTCACAAATCCCAAAGGCAAACATTTGAATCTGTTGGGGTTCACTTAAAGCCCAGTTTGTTTTTCACTATAGTAAGAGTAAAAGTTTAATTCTAGTATTTGTTTTATTAATAATAATATATTATATACTCACGTTATTGTTTGATAAACTCTAAAAAGGTAAGGACTTATTGCTAATAAAACACAAAAACATTATTCATATATGCTGTATTTAAGCATTTATATGATGAATATGGATGTTTGTTTCCGAGTCATGGATGTTTAAATGTATTTATGTATGTTTATATGAATTTATGTATGTTTAAGTAAGTATATTGTATTAAGTATATCATTGTCTTGTAACCCATAACACAGGCTATAGATGCTTAACTTGGGGCAAGATAATTTCTGTAAAAAGTGTGTCAATATTATATAATATATATTTTCATCAGGATGATTTTCATATCTAAATATAATTTCCAAAATACCTCGATTCACCAAAAAATACCCGGCAAAGCTTATGATACAAATAACTCAGGTTAAAATAAAATCAATGTTAGCATCATAAAAGGTGTCGTTATAACACGACAGACGTTGAAAGCCATAAAGTGGACTACGAAGTGTGCAGCAAAATTACTTCTATGGACTTCAGGCGTCAGATCGTAAACTTGTCTAGGTTGCTGTTGCCGCAATGATATTATGAAATATATATATATAGATACCTAATCGGTTCAGTCGAGTAACAGCCTTTCCCAATATTCAGTCTATCTCTTACTTGAGATTAAAATTATACATGGTAGAATCATATCCCCAGAATCTCTTATAAATGTAAATCTTACAGTCCCTAGAAATAGACCAAGATTCCCTATTAAAAATATTTTCAGCCCAACAATCAGCAGAACTAATATAGGTAAAAACGCCCCCTTAAACAGAATTATGAGATCTTATAACGATATCACTGCAAAAAATAGTAATATAGATATTTTTCATATGACTAATATCAATAAATTTAAAACCGACTGCATTAAAATATTAAGATCTTAGTTATGTAAGTTAAATATAAGAAGTAAATTATTGTATTGTTGTAAAGTTATAAATTTTATAAATCTCTTTTTTTTTAAGTAGAAATGTATTTAAGTCATTTAATATCATCATTTTTGTTTAACTCTTCATTTCTTTAATTTAATTGTTCAACTTTGTTATTCTTTTCGCACTATTGTAAATGTTGTTTACACCTGTAAAGACATGTCGTATTGTACTATCCCTTGTGTTGGTGTAACTATCTAAATAACTAAAATAAATAAAATCTTTACTATTGTTAAATTTTCTGTCCCAATAAACTTATCGACGGTAACTCACCTCATCCGTGCAAGCTTTCTGTCAATGCGACGACGTATAGCCTACCAGCGATAAAAGTTTGTATGGAAATTGCAATTCACGCGTCCCAATATAAGGCGATAAGAATGACTTATCGGGTATATTGGGACAGCTTTAGATTATTGACAACAGCAGAAAGTTGTAATTTATCTCTATCTGTAGATTAGATTAGATTAGAAGCAATCAAGCGAAATTAAGAGAGATCTTATCCCCAAGGAAAAACCTTACATGGTTCCTTGTGGGCGACTTTATATATATTTTTTTTTTATTGTGAACAATAATCAAATAGAAAATAGTAAATCTTTTGTTGGTCGATGTAAAATGGTTTTAAGTCGTGATTGCCAAAGGTACAAAACACAATATGTGACGCGAAATTCAAAAGAATTGTTAAAAACGTTTTCTTAAAGTAAACTTTACCTAGATGATTTTTTTTAAATTTTAACATTTTAATTAATTAATATTTTTATAATAAAAAAGAAGTAGGTTACGTTGACTTTCTTGCTACCATTCTTCTCTGGTCTGAGGCATATTTTTTCGAATGAGTTGTAGATATTGACTTTAAGTGATTTCAAGTACTTCGTTGAATTTAAATATTTGAGTTTGCATTTTATTAATAAAAAGGATTGTGTCGTTTTATGAAACCACGGTAAAAGTGAAATTTTTTTTCACACTATAGACATTTAACTGAAAATTTTTGAAATAATATTCCATTAAGGGTATAAAAATCGCTTTATCAATCTTAGTTTTATACTTGGAAAATTGGAATGATTATCGGAAATAATAAAAGTTGACTAAGTCTCCAACTAAATGAGTAATAGTCTATACACTACACGGTCAGCTGCTGCGAACTATAGGCGCCGCCCGACCGTCACGCGACATGCAACGAGACAGACACAGACAAAAAAGTTTGAGACGATGTAATAAAAGTTTCACTTTAAAAATCAGCAAATATATAATGCTGCTGTAAGGATAACGATAGTGACAGAAGTAAAGATCATTTATACGTCTAGATAGACTATGCCAGCTGTGAAAACGTCGATAAAAATAGACTTTAGAGTTTAGAACTAACCTCTATTTTGAGCAATTCACGCACACTTACACAAAGTGTCATACAAATCGCGAGTGTAACACGTAACTTGTCACGCACACTAAACTAATATTCCTGGCCTGTTTTTATCGGTTGTCTACAGTAAGAGACTCTATCAAGACGTGTAAATTATCTATGTTTAAGGATATCACTTTAAAATAGCAAACTGTTTAGTTTAAGTTAAACTGAGTTTTATGAAACTCAAATTGAATTAACTAGTGTAATCGGGGTTTAGGGATCAAATTTAAATTCAATTTTATATAACAACAATCTCTACGCAAATATAGAGTAATTATAAAAATGGAACTGAATTTTCATTAAATTCACTGCTCTTAACAACAACACATTACGGAACGGAAAAGCTCATTTTATAACTTTGACGCGAAAACGCTTCGAAAATTAATGTTTTGGCAATTTTCATCACCTAATTAACTTTATACTTTTATGTTTTCGCAAGAAAAATAATTTGACTGACGCACGTTATTATTCATTTATAATAGGATAAATTTTTCAAGTTGATTTTTTTGATTGATGGGGGAATATTTTAGTTAAATACCTCTCGTTGGTGGAGAGACTGCCATTCATCAATGTCATATAACTAGTCAACATAAATAATGTCTCAAATTAAAAAACTACTTATTTTATTTTCTTTTAAATTCAAATTTGGAACTCTTTTATTACGTCAGAAACTACGATATTCTCCCGCCATTACACGTATAGTTTTCGAGGTTAATATTAAATCACAATAATGGAATGGGGTGTTAAAGAAAACAAAAAAAAGTTGCATATTTTATCGTACTATCAGTACCTAGATATACCAATACATCGTCTGTCAAAGGCACTGACCTCTACTATATAAAACTGGACTGGCGGCTGTCGAAGTGCTTTTGTACCTGTTTGATATTCGCCATTTTCTGAGAGTCTGCGGTACTAAAACCAGTATTGACAACCTCAGCGAAACAAACATCGATAGGAAAACTATTTACAAAAAAAAAATGTGTACTCTATTACGTTGATTCCTGAAGTATTAATTATACGGAAAACGACCGAAATTAATTCAAAATGTAAAAATACTTCAGAGTATTGTACGCTTCTCTCGCAGCCATTTGTATTATGCGTCAAAACTAGTTCTCTGGACGCTCGCGAGTGGCGCTTCAAATAGGCACAAAAAATTGTTGTCAAACATACGGCACAGCCTGTCCAATAGTATTTATACAGGTCAGTGGTCAAAGGTCATAAAACATAGGGCGGTCGGGTGTTGTTAGTACTAAAGAGTGTGTTAAATCCATAATTCTCCGAAATCCTATAAAAAAACCGAACTCAAGAACGAATTAAGAAGACCTGAAGCTTGATGCTTATCATTGATATTCAAGATTTGCCCAAAATCTTGCTGATAAAAATGCTTGCCGACCGATACGCGGGTGAAAAGTTCAGAAATATGCTTTTTCTGATGAAAATATAAAGAATTCATGAGCATCTACAACAAGCTAAATGTGAAAGTGTACGTTCATAGCTCCAAAAAAGCTAAACAAGTGGTCGGAAAAGTGCAACGTGGTCATCATCCTGATTTAGTCATGGTTTCCTGGGGGAAGTCTTATCAAGGAGGCACAACGATTCATTTTGACGAAAAAGATGGGAAGGCTTCAGCCAAAGTGCACCAAGAGACTTTCATAGTGTTGTGAAAACTATTAGCAATATGCTTTTTAAAAATGTACCTTGGACTTTCCAGAAAGACTCTGCACCTAGTCACGTGCCTTGGCACGAACATCCCGAGCTTGGCTGAAAGTCAAAGTTTGATATTTATAAGTGCCAAAGACTGGTTCTCGACAAGCTCAGATCTGAATTCATAGACTACAAATGGAAAGTGACGCTTAAGAAGTTTCTAGAACAAGCAGTGGCTAAATTTCCCACGGAAACAGTGCGTAAATTTGTAGATTTGTGGACAGACATATTAAAGGCATGTATTTATGTCAAAGATAGTCATTTCGAATAGGTTTATCTTTTATTTATTGATGAGACTTCAATGAATTAATACGTATAAGTTTTTGTTAAGAATAAATTACGTCATAACATAATAAATGCATTTTTATTTTGAACAGAAATTATACCCATTATACCTAGGTATCATCTATGGTCAAAGCTTTGATAAATCTAAATTTTTACAGATGCAGTCATAGAAACTACTGAGTTCGAGAGAGAATGGATCTTGAAGAAGAGCTGCTAAGCAATGGAACCAATTACACGGATTCATCAATATCAGAACTAGAATCTTTAGCTATCATCGTACCTCTCACAGTCGTCTACTCAGTAATATTTGTGGCCGGTGTTCTAGGAAACATAAGCACATGCATCGTGATAGCAAGAAATAGATCGATGCACACAGCAACAAACTTTTATCTCTTCAGCCTCGCTATATCCGACCTCCTCCTCCTTGTTTGTGGACTGCCTTTGGACTTGTACCACCTATGGGACCCTTTGACGTTTCCTCTCGTGGAGCCTCTGTGTATTGCAACAGGGCTGATATCAGAAACATCCGCAAATGCGACTGTATTGACAATCACAGCGTTCACAGTAGAACGTTATATAGCAATATGCCGTCCATTCATGTCACATACAATGTCGAAGCTATCGCGGGCTATAAGGTACATAATAGCAATATGGCTGTGTGCTTTGTGTGCGGCGATTCCTCAAGCCATGCAGTTTGGTGTTGTAGTGTTCAGTGAGAACGGTCAACAGATAAGTGCGTGTACAGTAAAAGGACACGGTGTTCATGAAGTGTTTGTTATATCTAGTTTTGTGTTTTTCGTTGCACCGATGTCATTGATAACTGTACTGTACATATTGATCGGTGCAAAGTTGCACACGTCCAGAGCGTTGCATCTGGTCAAGAAGACGTCTTTTGAGAGTAGTGAAAGGAATGCATCGACGCGGTGCAGGCATGGAGCCTCGCAGAGAAGAGTTATTAGGATGTTGGGTGAGTATTGTAAGCGTAACACATACCTGTATACCAACAAATTGAATGTCTAAAATATTTATGTTTTTGCAAAAATAAGCTTTGGATCAAATTACAATCTTGACTAACCCCCTTATTCATAATAGTCTGCTAACTTAAAGCATTGCTAATTCTCACTCTGTCTTCTTCTATTGACCTAAGTGAGAATGAGAAATAACACTCCTTAGCGGCTGTTTTGAGTTAGCGGGCCATTATGAATAAAGGGGGTAAGAGTTTAACATACGTATAACTAGCATGATCATATAACTCGTAATAAACCTGGGCTGCGAATAATGAAGAGCGGACGTTTTTAGATATACTACATTAAGAAAATAGATTGTTTATAAGTCCACAGTAGCCAGTAGCGGTTGTTTACGATATGTTGTGATCGCTACCTGGCCAATGAGGATCCAGTACCCTGCGTCCGCTGACCTGAGTTTGATGACTTGATTGCTTGCATTTCGAATATATAGCTACCAGTGGGAAGCTACACCACCGGAGGTACCACAACGGCACCTATTTGTGTAAACATTTCTGTGTTTCGGTCTGAAGGGCGCCGTAGCTAGTGAAGTTACTGGGCAAATGAAACTTAACATCTTATGTCTCAAGGTGACGAGCGCAATTGTATTGCCGCTCAGAATTTTTGGGCTTTTCAAGAATCCCGAGCGGCACTGCATTGTAATGGGTAGGGCGTATCAATTACCATCAGCTGAACTTCCTGCTCGTTTCGTCCCTTAATTTCATAAAATAGTGTAAAAAAATATATTTTATTGTAAAAAAAGCGTGGGGTGTAGAAGAATTATTATTTTAATAATATCTTAAAAAGCACCCCACGCTTTTTTGCAATAAAATATATTTTTTTTACACTATTTTCAATTTAAATTTATTTTCAATTTTTTGGTTGAATTTTATATAAAGCGTGTTTCTTAGTTTTCTTAAACTATTATTTATTTTTAATTTTTTAGTTAAATTTTCTATAAAAGCGTATTTTTAAAACTATTAAATACTTTAACGTCAATTCCTGCCTTATCGACTATAGATAAAAATTATATAAATTGACAAAAATCTTAGTTTGCAAATTGAATAATGGAATAATCTTATCAAATTAGTGTATTGTCATCGGTCCTAGATAAATCTACAAAGTTTCAATGAAATCTGGCCGTTTAAAGTGGATCAAAATCGCGTCTAAAGAAGTAAGTTACAAACATACAAGTGAAGCTCAAGGGTCATTCTTCTCAGGTCTAAGGCATATATTTAGTACAAATGGGTAGATTTTTGACGTTCAATAAGTGGATTTAAGTTATATATAGAATAAAAATATTTGAGTTTAAATCAATGAGGATAAATAAATGTTAAGTGCGGTACTTTAAATTACTTACCCAGTCTACATTATCATTAATTATTACCAAAGTGAGGATTTCATTATTTATAAATTTTAACTATGCACTCAAGGTATATTTTCATTTATATTATTCAGAATACAGAACGTATTTGCCAATTAATAGAATTATCAATATTAATAAGAAAACCACGTGTCTTAATTGAAATACCGAGTGATATGAATAATTTTACTGCCAATTAAAACAATTAGCGCCTCGGATCGTGTTTATCTATATTAAGTCAGCTTTAATTATTATTGTGATGTAAAATTTTGACATGTATCAAATGAGACATGTGTCAAAATTTTCACAAATTTACCCTATTTAAATGTGAAATCTAAATTGATTTAACATTTAAATAGGGTACAATTCCAGGTACAGCAACCATTTCTAACACGTTTCTTAATTCGACAATAAGATAATAAATCAAGCTAGTTAAAAATATAAAACTTTTTACTAATTGCCACAAAAATGCAATTTAAATTTCTGCGCGTAAATACATCCATATTTTTCAATAGCCATGTAACACAAGGGCAAAAATAATAATTATAAAAAAAAGGAACCTGTAATTAAGGATGTTCATTATGTCGTAGAATATATATATATATATATATATAGACACAGACACACTTTTTACACAAATTATCTTGCCCCAAGTTAAGCATATATAGTCTGTGATATGGGTTACAAGACAATGATATATTTAATACAATATACTTACGTAAACATACATAAATTCATATAAACATACATAAATACAGAATGATTGAGTCTTTTTCATTTCTATTGAAGTAGGCGTTACTTTGCGGAAATCCATAATTATTCAAATGATTTGAGTTTTCTTTAGTGTTAATTTCGCCAATATTTGTCTTTAAACATTTCGACACGTTTTTCGCCTTTACACGAGGCATCCTCAGGACATGTTAAGTCGCCAAAATCTGGCACGATACTAAAACAAATGAGTTTTTTTTGTTGCGCCCAAACAAAGGGAAAGGGCTACCCTCCGGGATAACGACGGGAGGGAGGTGGTGAATGCTCATGCATACCAACGCAGCCTAAGTCTGCGTTGGTTATGTGGGACTCACGTAAAACCTAGGTGCCTACCCACTAAACACCACCTGCAGTTGGCTTTGGGCAGGTGCCCTCTAAGTCTTCATCGAAGGCGACCTTCTCTTGGGGAGAGAGAGGCGCAAGCGGCACTCCCTGTGGAGTATCCGCTGAGATATGAGATATAACAAATGAGCCAGAAACCGCTCTTTGATACCCCCATGAAATCTGACGTTTATAAACTAAGTTGTGACACTTGTAACGGGGTATATATAGATCAAACGGGCCGAAATTAGAATAAAGGAACATAGTGCCGCATTTAAGAATAATCATCCCGAAAAATCACACTTCGCGAAACATTTAATTGACACCAGTCACTCACTCGGAAACAATATAAATCATTTGAACTTCAATATAAATCATGTGAACTTTTTCATTTCGTTTCGTTTAGTAGAAACACAGATAAGTAAAAATTTTAAATGATTTATAAATAAGTATATTAAAGAAATGTTCTTAAGATAAATAATATTATGTGATTGACGAACAAATATTTGAGTATGCTACTAATGATTTTGAGATATTAATTGATTATTAAAACATCAAATTATCATATATCTTATGAATGTCAAAAGATTTCTTATTTTTAAATGTACCACCACTACGGAAAAGGTTGAATTTTGATAAGAGAAGTGGCAAGAATCTAGATATAAACGATATTTTAAAAGAAAAAAACAATAAAATATAAATTGCTTAGATTTGAATTAGCGACTATATATTTCCTAATATGCAATTATTGGGATTTGATGCCAACAAATACAGTGTTACAGAAACATACCAAATTAATACATGTTACATGAGCTTAGCTAAAAACGCGTTGGCTTAGAGTGCCAGGAGTTATATCTGGGTGCACAGATAAAATGTTGAGAGATTGGTTTATGCTTACTCATACCTTAGATTATGGATTAGTTTCCGCTGCGTTTCAACTAGATACCGCACTACCTAAGAACAATAGCTTTTTTATTACGGCAACTATTAGATGCTTGTGTGCGTGGCATCTTGACACTCAATGGCATCTTTCAAATTTCGTAACATACGCTTCGTGTTATTTTACATTTAAATTAATAAATTACTAAATACTTACTGATGATATGTGATCCCAGTGTCTTTCTTATTTGTTGTAGTATTATTTTAAGCAAATTTTTACTACGCAATCCACTATTTTAGTTTCAATTATTAGCAAAGTTTAACAGAACATGTGGCACGTCAACATTGTTAAAGACTAGCTCAAGTACGCCCTCTTAGGCGTAGTATTCGTTGCCACACTTTGCGTCTACGTCTGCGGTATTTATTTGGAGCACAGTGGAGACCAGTCCTTAATCTGAGTTTCGTCAATTTTTAAATGAATCGTTTCGACGAAGAATATGGACTCTGTGAAAAGCAAAAAAGGCCAGGTCAAGAGTACCCTAAACCGAAGAGCATGTATGTATAGTTATGAAACAAGTATGTAAGGATCGTAGCAAGTGGAAAGAAGTGGTCTCTGCCTATCCCTACGGGAAAGAGGCGTGTTTATATGTATGTATGTATATGATAAGCAAATTCTCAGCAGTCAATATAATATCTACAGTTTAAGCAGAATTAGAAAACATTATAATCCCCTTTGTGTGGCGAGCCTTAATAGGCTAATTAAACTTCGTTTCAGCAGTCTTTGTACTAATATTCAACCCTTTTTTCTGGAAGGTTTGATCAATTTCCGTGACCTGACGTCTTCATTGTTTTAATTTTAACGTTAGTTTTGTTCTACAGTTAGAGCATAATTTGCTTGTTTTTACTTCCTATTCAAAGAGGTTCATGTCTATATTTTCGTTGTTAGTGACGATGTTTGAATGACGCTGTTACTATTTTCAGTAAATTATTATGGTTTTGGGACGGATAACTAGTATTTTACTCACAGTGTAACTCGACGGTTCCAGATAGAGTGAAAATGATAAATAACCGTGAGAAAGACGATTTGAATCCTATTAAAATATTATTGAGTAATCTCAAAAAAATCTTTGAAGTATTATAAATATCCTGTTAAATATGGGGGGATTACTCTGGCTTAGAACGGAAAAATTATTGTTTTAAATCAACGAAACGGGTATGGGGCGAACGAGAAAGAGTATGGCTGGCCCTGCGAGTGGAAGAGACGGAAGATCTTTCATTTGCCGTTGTTCGTTGTATGTGGACAAGGCCTAAGACACGACCTTCACTTATTCGTTTGATGAAGGAATACTTCAGACAAATGCGGCTGTTGCCAAAATATGTTTTGTATATTTCAAACATTTTTAATTGTCATTTTAGCCATTAATTATATTTCTCTGGTTACCGTTGGCTCCAGACATTCAAACTCGCACATTTAACACGGATTACTTAATGTTTGACGCGGGATGAAACACAATTTCACCTCGCACTATAATAATACGAGTACACACCAGTATATCAAATTTAAGATGTTTACAAATGTATCGCAAGTCGGTCGTCTGAAAAATTTCTATCACGACATAAACATATACATTCCTAAATATCTAACATAATAATAATCATAATAACTTTATTTCCCAATCATTACAATAATTAATAATCGTTAGTAGTTACAAATATTTCTAAATTATATTATTAATTATTTACATACAAAACAGGGAGCAAAGACAGCTAAACTAGTATGAACTGTGTTTCAGCTGTCAGTGACTTCTCGGTACAAGACATCATTACCTAAATAAAATAAAAAATACTGTCTACATACAAAAGTGAGATTAAAATAAAATAAAAGTATAACTTCTAATTATGTGTGTGTGTGTGTGTTAAGGTATGTTATTATGATTGTATTATATTTATTAAAATGTTTTATTGTGTAAAATTCTCGGTCTCATGGAAATTCAGCCCATGGAGCCAGTTTTTGGTTGTTTTCTTGCATTGTTATAAAGTCTGTGGGTATATGTTTAGTCTTGCGTTGGCTGCATTATATATCTGGTTACTGTAAATATAGAATTGTCGTCAAATTTGTTTTATGTGAGGGAATTTTACATCCTTCACTTTTATTTCGTTTCAGAATAGGTCCGAAAGTTAAATGTTTATGCTTCTTTAAGATAGTCATTTGTAGATAACGTTGGCGGACCGTAAGTACACCTGATTCTGAATAGACGCAATTAGTGCTATATCTGAGAGGTTTTCTAAGTAGGATTTTTAGAATTCCTCTGTTAAACATGTATTTCTGTTAAAGATTATTTCGTTTAAAACGGCAACAATTCAGAAGTGAATGAACGTTCCACGTGTCACGATACAGATTCTTTTTTAGGTTTCTATTTACTAAAGTTCCTTTATTCTTTGTATAGCCATTGTTTTTAGCTAATACATAAAGACGGAAAACAATATAACAGAATTTCTAACGCTTTACTTTTAAAAGTTAATTTGCCATTGTATTAATTATTTTAGAGCAATAACTTAGTAGTATTCTATTACAATAACAAAATTAGATTTTAAATTAAAGGTTATTTAGTATACAGTAACAACTTATACCTTTATAAATTAAAAGATATTTGAACAACTATTAAAAACAGATATACATATAAATAGAGTTGTTGAAGGTTATTTTCGAAACTGTCCAAAAGATTCGAAATAATTTAACTATAATAACTTAGAACGAGCTTTTACCTTCTTTGTGTGTTATTCGCAGCGATTGATATAAAACAAATAATAAATATTTACCCAATTATTTATTTATTCATTAAGGGTTACCAACAACATAATTTAACATATACGAATTAGATAATCATTAATAAGTGTTGTTTTTTTTTTTTTATTTTTTTTTTTGAGAGGAGGAATTACGGTTACGTATTTAAGCCCCGGAACGGGGCGTAATATGTCGGACTCGAGTGTCCGCGTAAGCGGACACCCCATACCGACTAAAACCTCCTCTGTGCTGTTAGCAGCCCTGGCTTTCACAGCGAAGTAGGACGTGGGCCGTGGAGGCCGCAAAGACTACGCAACAACAGTCGCGGGGCGTCTCCTAAGGAGACTCGAACCTCAGACCGGCTGTGTGCTTGTGGGAAGGAGAGAGAATGAAAATGAAGATGAAAGATGAAAAGGTGATAAGAACACACTCGCCGGCGAGTGTGGTGATGTTTTGTGTAATGTATGTAAGTGTGTATGTATGTGTTTATGATTGTATGTATGTGTGTTTGTATGTATGTACGTAGTGTAAATGTTTGTGTGCATGTATGTTTGTGTTTGTTTGTGGAGTGTGTTTGTGATTGTGTAAGTGGTGTATGTCAGTCCGTCAGTCAGTCCGTGTGTGAGTGAGTGTAGTGAAGCGATTACAGGACGAGGACTAACGTCTCGTCGGGTATCAAAACAATGTGTGGTGTATCTAGGGTGCGGGCCGCTGGCCATCGTCAGAGCGACGAGTGCCAGTGGTTTGCGGTGGTCGACCGCGCCTACGCCTGCGAAGGCGGTGTGTGCGTGTCTGTGTCGGTGTTTGTGTGGGTGTCGCGTTCCCGATGGTGATGTCGTCATCCGGGTCTACCGTTACGTGTCTGGGACGTCTTATTGGGTTGAGACTATGGTGAAGGGGGGTGTACCCGCATGCCTTCCTAACCAAGATGTTGGGATGGTTAGGCGCCTTGTCAAAGAAGCGTCGCGAGATCTCTTTAAAGTGTTGAGCTATCGTCGGAAGCTCTAGGTCGCGGTGAAGGTCAACGTTTCAGATGAACCACGGGGCTCCGGTTGCTATGCGCGTGATTTTATTTTGAACTACTTGCAAACGACGTAAGTAGCTCGGTCGGGTGTGCGCGAAAACGACGCTTGCGTATGACAGTATGGGCCGTACGATGGTTTTGTACAGCGTACTGAGGACAAATCGGGCTCTATTGCATACCGTATCAATATGTTTCTTGAAGTTCATATTGCTGTTGAACGTGACTCCTAAGTATTTGTAATCCTTCACCCACGGTATGGGTGTTTCATACAATTTAATGACGTCGGTCGGTCGTTTTTTAGCGCGGATGCTATTCGCCTTACCGAAGAGTACCGCTCCACTCTTGGTGGGGTTCACTTCAATCCGCCATTTTCTGAACCAGTTGCCTAGTTCATCGACGGCGGCTTGAAGCACTTTAATGTTCCTGCTCAAGGTTGAGCGGTTCAATAGAGCGGAGCCAAAGTAGAGTGCCGTATCGTCAGCGTACTGAGCGAGCTGGACACTCGGAAACTTGGGAATGTCGCTCGTGAAGAGCGAGAAAAGAGTGGGAGAGAGGACTGAACTCTGTGGCACCCCAGACCTTATGGGTCTGGGTGAGGATAGGATGCCCTCTACTCGATATCGGAAGGAGCGAGCAGTAAGGTAGGCTCGTATGATGCGCACGAGCCTGTCTGGCACTCCCAGTTGATACAGCTTGAATACTAAGCCGTTGTGCCATACCTTGTCGAATGCCTTCGCGACATCGAAAAATACGGCTGCCGTGGTAGCGTGAAGTTGACGCCGTACGAGAATGTACTCGGAGAGTACATTTTTGTACGGCGTCAATAAGTGTTGCTATTTACATATCTAAATTAAAGGTATGCACATCGTTACTAAACTAACAAACTAATGCTAAAAACAAATTAGAAAAATAACAATAATGAATTTACAACTAATACTAATTACATAGTTACTAATCTATATTTAAGCCTTTCAATGACAAGGACATCTGTTTTTTTTAATATTTGAAAATATATCGATGTTATGATCTAATTTAAATATTTTATTATAGCTTACACATATGAGTTGAATGGGAGAGTTTATCCGTAGTTATTTCTATAAAATTTAATAAATATTGGGGAATAAGTACCTATTCGACAATTAAATGACGGTACATAAATGCCAATATTTTGAAGAATATCTGGACAGTCTATTTATGAGTTTGTAAAGAAATATTAACTGTGCCGCCTTTCTACGCATTTCCAGGGAATCAATTTCAAGATTAATTAGCCTTTTTTGGTAATCATAAATATGATAAGTTTTATTGATATAACTGAGTCTAGAAACAATTTGTTATATTTTTAAAGTGATATCCCTCACTTCTAGGTTTAAAACACAAATAAAAGAGCACTGGCAAGGAATGACAACAAATTGTTTAGATTAACAAGAGCGACATCTCAAGTCAATTTCCTAATATGCAAATATTGGGGTTGAGCAGGTTATCAACTGTAAAGTATATCCTGTAGATGAAGTCACAAACTGAGAGTTGAACAAAGCATACAAGATTTTATGACGATACGTCACTCGAACGGTTAGCTCAGTTGGTTAGAGCACTGGCACGTAACGCCAGGTTGTAGGTTCGAGTATCGCATCGTTCATAAAATTTTGATTTTCAAATTTTAATTGTAAATAGATTAAAATCACTAGGGGCTAGGATAGAAATCACCAGGCCTGGTAAATATTTTTTTTCAATTTTTTTTTTTAATATTGACACACTTTTTACACAAATTATCTTGCCCCAAATTAGGCATATATAGCCTGTGTTATGGGTTGCAAGACAACGATATATTTAATACAATATACTTACTTAAACATAGATAAATACATATAAACATACATAAATATATTTTAAACATCCATGACTCGGAAACAAATAATCCATATTCATCATATAAATGCTTGCACCTACCGGGATTCGAACCCGGGACCTCTAGCTTAGTAGGTAGAATCGCTAACCACTCGGCTATACAGTAGTCTGGAGGATACTCAAGTATTTCAAGCCTCTCGAACAGCAGTAACAGCAGAGCAATATTTTGGCGAAACTAAACAATTTATGCTGCTGTGTCGTCTCCGTTTCTGGCTCATTTTATTACAGCTCCTTGATCAATATGTTCATGCAAACACCCCTTTACTTCATTGAATCTATGATCCTTACGAACGACATGCTTTAAATATCCTTTGGGTTTGGAGATAATGGTCTTTCTTAAAGTTTATTTTGTCTCTGGATCGTATGGCGAAGATACGTTTCACCCATAGTAACAGTTCGAGCCAAAATAATCTTTATATTGTTAAAACAGTTCCAAATACTAGGAATGTTTACACTGATTTCTTTTTTGCATCCTTGTAATCCAGCAGGCGATTACGATGTTGTTTCTTGCGCTATAGAACTAACACCTGCTATAACAATTTTAAAACTGTATTCTTTTTTCCTTGACCCTGACTTGATGGATGTTCTTCCACGTTCAAATTTGGCACACCTACGTTCAGCCGTAAAATAAGGTGGAGCATCCTAAAGTATCCCGTTTTTCTTGATAACTCTTTCAGAAGTGAAAAGCTCAAGCACAGATACATAACTAGGACACAAATTTCCATTTTCCATACGCAACGAGAGACTTTTTACTTCCATAGAGCTTATATCTTATTCTAAATTTTTATTGAAAGCCCCTCGTATTGTATTAATAACCGTATCCTTCACGCAAGGACATTCACAAACCAGCGACAGATTTATCATATTATGTATAGATAGAGTTTCGGGATTGACAGACATAGGCTAATAAATTATCCCGGTTGAATACAGGGGATTTTCATGCATACCTATGTGGCAACGTAAGTGGGCGGAAGTACGATCGATAACTGCCTTGATGTTGAATACTTGTTATTAAAAAGAAATGTGAAACTTGTTATAAAGAAAAAATAAGATATTAAACTATTCTTTTCTTTTATTATAAGTAATATTATATACTTAATTAGTGTATGTTTGTATATTGTAAAGGACCATTCAACACTGTGAACAAAAACGATTATTGTAATAAATTGGTTTTGGTTAGTTTGTAGGAAAAATTGGGCTTACAATAAATAAAAATGTTGAAGCAAAAGCCTTTTTTCATAACATTGCCTCTACTTGCCCTTATTATTATGTTCTATCTTTTCTAATGGGTTCCGCATAGATCTGAATAGGGTTATTAAACGGTCTTGCGGAATTTTCCATTCTTGTGAAATCTTGTGAGTTCTTGTTGCTGCCACTGTTGTGGGCACAGGAGTTCTCATATATATACTCTTTTAAGCTATTCCAACTGTGCTCAATGGGATTAAGATCCGGATGCGTGCTGCCCAATTCAGGGTACGTATCCCAAGCTCTTCGCAATATTGTCGAACTTATGCAGCGTCGTGGAGTTGAGCATTATCCTATCTTGCATTAGAGTATAATCTTCTCATATTATTCCATTGTTAGGTACCACGTGACGTTTGGAACCTCTGTTATATGTAGTGATGTGCCGCTTCTATCGTTTGAACGAACCATGACGATGAACACAAGTTCCGTTCGCCCGATCATCGAAATGCCCACCTATGCAACTATGAACATATCTCTCCCCATTTCCACAAAAGATTCTTCCCCGACCGCCTCCACCATTTAAACATGTCCTACACTCATTGGTGAACGATATGGAGGACCATTGTTCTTCAGTCTAATGATTGCTGCTAGTATCTCCTTCCTTCTTTCTTACATCTTTATTCGTGCATTCAACGTTACTCCTCGCTCTTCATTCGGCTCTGCTTTGATGTTTACTGACGTGAGGAAACGATTTCGTAGGGAAATTGAAACAGTAAATTGGTCATCACGACGGGATGCTCTCGAGTTCTGCCGGTACCGGGGCGCCTTTTACAAACCTTTGGTACGTTCGTTAAAATCAATATAAAATATTAAAAAAAAATAAGATTGTGTTGTGTGGCAATGGCAAGTTTAATTCAATTTTAATTGTATTGTACCGCAAAAAATAAATTTATTGCTTTAGTTTTAATTTAAGATCCTATTTTCACTATTTTTTGTGCTCTGTGTTCATAGAGAATTAATAGTTTGTAAACCTTCGTGGACTTAACGTGAACGGCGAGAAATTAAGCCACCTACGCTTTGCGGATGATCTGGTTCTATTCTCTGAGTGCCCACGAAAGTTAGAGCAAATGTTGCGACAACTAGCAGATCGAAGTGCAAAAGCAGGACTATCCATGAACACCTCAAAAACAAAAATCATGACGAACTCTTCAAAAACATATAAAATCACATTAAATACAGAACAAATAGTGTACGTTGAAGATTACATTTATATAGGACAGTTAATTTCAGGAACTAATACTATGAGTAAGGAAATTGATAGGAGAATAGTTAATACTTGGAAGAGATATTGGTCCCTCAGTGAAGTTATGAAGGATAAGGGAATGCCAATTAAAGAGAAAAGAAAGGTTTATAATACGTGTATCTTACCTTGCTTGACCTATGGTTTTCAGACATGGGCTCTAACCGAACAATTATCAAATAAAATAAATGTCTGTCAAAACAGCATAGAAAGAAGCGTAATCGGAGTTAAAAGAAGAGATAAAGTAAAATTGAAAGATATAAAAAGTATGCCTAATCCAAAGACGCAAAATCAATATGCAGTACACTAAAGTGGCGATGAATAGGACATATGTTAAGAGAAAAACATGAAAAATGGACAAAAATAATAACCGACTGGTATCCAAGAGATGGTAGTAGAAGAAAAGGGCGACAAACTAAACGCTGGGAAGATGAAGTAAAAAGAGTAGCAGGGCCTAAATGGATCCAAACAGCGAAAGACAGAGAGGCTTGGAAATCTTTAGACGAGGTCTTTGTCGAAAGACAAGCTGTTTAACCTAACATATAATTTAGATTTAAGTTTATTTTTAGTTAAGTATCATTTATAATATTTGTGAACAGCAACAAAACAGCTTATTTTATTATTTTATTTATTTATAAACCTTCGTGTGATAGGACTGCGCGTTAGTAGCGCTCTCTGGGTTTCCACGGAAGACCAGCGTTGTGGATTCTTTCGAAACCACAACTATGCTGAGTTGGGCGCCCATTGGCGTCATTAGATCATAATTAGAATAGTATAACTTTAAGAACTATAGTCAGAATGTATAATAACGTCAATAAACATTGTATCTTTCTTTCTTTCTTTCTAGAAACCTTATACTGGTTTTTCCCGCACCGATGCCACAATTTGAGGGGCTTTGTTCGGACGCAGTATCAATAATAATCAATACTATTAGTAAAAAAAAACAAAAACAATTAATTTCAAACTTAACTCTAACAACACACGAATTTATGCATAAATTTAATCGAATGCGGAATAAATTTATATAAACAGGTGCTCGTAACAACTTCAGAGCGAAGTAAAAGTTTGGAGGTGGAATAAAACAAGAAAGACAAATTCATTGAAGCAGTGAGAGGTGGCCTTTTTCATTATGTAAACTGAGATAAGGTATTTTATATAATTGTATGCATGTACTTTGGGAAAGTCGCACTAAGTCTAAAATCCCAAAAGTTTAGTCTAGTCCTCAGTAATAAAGTCTTCTTCTACTTAGCGTGCCACTCCGACTAATGAAGGTTGGCAATCAGCTTTGTAAATTCAATTTTTGTTCTTCGCGACGCGAAATATTTCTGCCACACGCGCGATTCCTGTCCACTGTCAGATTTTGCGCAGCCATGACTTTTTTCTGCAACCTACGCCTCTTCTTCCGGCAACTTTTCCCATCATGATGAGTTGTAGGAGTTCGTACCTCGCGTGCCTAAGTACGTGCCCCAAATGTTCGACTTTCCTTATCTTGATGGTTTGTATGACTTCGCGTTTTTGATTGATATAATAAACTCTACTTCTATGTAATTTTAAAATATAATTTTATTTAATCCCAGACTATCTTCTTTACCTCTAACTTTTTTTTTAATACAAACAGCTGATGTGGTCGTGAACTTTCTGCTACCTACTATACTATACCTACAAACATACAAACCTACATGCTACCATGTTTTAAAATGTACCTGTTCCAATAGCAGCTCTCCTACTACCTGCATATCATTACGAAGTGCCTGTTCTAAAAAATCGAAAACGTGTTTAGTAAATAATCCATATTATTCAATAATTAATTAGATGCGTCTGTCGGTGCGAACTTGAACTCACGACCTTCACATACAAACTGATTTACAAAACGAGGTAACATTAAGTATTGTATGTATTTAGTATTAAAACTCGCTGTCGTATGCCGCTCATATTGAAACAAATGTTTGGTGTGATTTGATAATAAATATTGGAATAAAACCACAAAATACTGGACAAATACCACTTCCGAGGCAATAAATGGCGCTAAACTTCATAATGACAACATATGACAAATACTATCCTTGAGTCATTTCATCTGCAGTCCCCCTGAACACCAGATCTGGAAAGGTCTTGAAACGTCAGGTTGGCTAAAATAAAAATTTAACTTTTACACAAAAATTTAATGTAAAAACAGTTACAATTACACGTGTTTTAATCCTTTAACACTCGCGTTAATCGAAGAAAATACTAACAACCTGAATGCTGCACCCAGTGAGGAAGCTGGAGGTTCACTTGCATAAGCTATCACGAAGCCCAAATGATGGAAGTTTTGAGAGAAACGCCTTGTGCCATACACGATCAAAGCCTTCACTATATCCAGACTAACTGGCAGGCCTTCCCCCTAGCTTTCGATAACCACCGCTCATCTATGTGTTAGGATATTCCAGAAGATTGCCTGCCGACCGACCATGGCGAAAGCCGTACTATCGATCGTTGATCAATTGGTGACCTTCTAGGTACACCAAGAGCTGGCGGTTGATTATGCTCTCCATGATTTTGGAGAGCAGGAAGGTAATAGCAATAGGCCTCTTTTTTGGATCGGATGCACAAGGGCTGACAGGGACCACGGCTTTTGAGTAAGAGTGCCGGAATAAACGCGTTAGCACCGGCGTCGACTCGAGTACGTTTGAACGAGATCGATCGAATATCCGTTTCCTTTCAAATCTGTGTTTATTTACACCTAAAAAAGTCCGCAATGTCCCTGTACTGCGTTTCAAAAGAGCAAACATCGCATTAAAAAGTTGTTGCAGAGAATGAATCATAATATAATGTTAATTATCTTCTTAATTAGTTCACAGGTCACGCTAGTATAACGAGATACTAAAATATTTTATTACAAATCATGCCTTTGAAATCTTGCGACGATTGTTTCTGTAATTAATAATAAAATAGTGAAGTGCTCTGTGAACGGCTGGATCACTTGGAGTTGCGTAGAGACATCGCTTCATTGTGTGTCTTCTACGGCATTTATCACGGGGAGTGTTCCGAAGAGCTGATTCACCTGATTCCTGCCACAAGAAAGGATATCATCCCCACCATCTGGATGTGTGGCGGTCCCCCACAGTGCGGTTTTTAAGGAGCCTTCTTCTTCGTACTACGAAGCTGTGGAATGAGCTTCCGTGTATGGTATTTCCGGGAAGATGCGACATGGGTACCTTCAAAAAAAGCGCGTACACCTTCCTTAAAGGCCGACAACGCTCCTGTGATTACACCACAAAAGAGTGTTGCAAGAGAATGTTTGTGGCGGTTATCACTTAACACCAGATGACCCGTACGCTCGTTTGTCCTCCTTTTCCATAAAAAAAATAGCGAACTACTGCTTATAACAGTCGTAAATAACATTATCTTAAGTGTTAAGTGAAAGAGACTTCTTAAATAATATCATAGTTTTAAAACATAGGAGAGGAGTGAGTGGTTACATCCCAGCGCTCTTCCGGCTAAGCCATCAGTCCATATGCCG
This sequence comes from Leptidea juvernica, assembly GCA_949711755.1. Taxonomy (NCBI): domain Eukaryota; kingdom Metazoa; phylum Arthropoda; class Insecta; order Lepidoptera; family Pieridae; genus Leptidea; species Leptidea juvernica. The sequence goes on from CATIXQ010000017.1 coordinate 7,323,546, forward strand.
CATGATGCGTTTTTTTTTTTTTTTTTTTTTTTTTTGGCATTAATGGGTGAGACGAGCAGTACGTTCAGCTGATGGTAATTGTTATGCCCATTACAATGCAGTGTCGCCCAGGATTCTTGGAAAAACCCAAAAATTCTGACCGGCACTACAATTGCCCTCGTCACCTTGAGACATATGATGTTAAGTCTCATTTGCCCAGTAAGTTGTACAAATTAAATTTGTATACTTATCTATTTTTTATTTAAAAAAAAAACAATTAATAAAACAGCAATTGTACTATAAGTCTTTATTTACACACGCCGATTAGTCATAATTTTATCTGTTTTTGAGATAATTTGAATAATGCTGCTTATAATTTGTCATAAGAAACAAAGTTTCGAGGCCACTGTATGTACTCTCACTAACTTTTAGTGGGACATAATTAATTATGTTCCGATTATCTCCAACTTTAATAATCGTAAACGAAAATTGTAATAATAACGATAAATTATGTTAAACTTGCGAATATTATTTAATATTAGAAATGTATGTATACAGGGTGTCCCACGGCTATGTCATATGGAGGGGACGTAGCTTAAGGCCCGGTATCCACCAAAGGCTAATCTCAGGCTTATTTTTTTGCTACATAACATAGCATCAGAAATAAAACAAAGACCATTAATTTTAACATTTTATGTAAATTTTGTTCACAAAAATGAAAAGCTAACATTTACGTAAGGTTATGCAACTGACATTATCATGGACATATTCCCTATGTCAGTCACAAGCTGACTCGATTGGTGGTAGGTGATCACCCTCGCCTATTACAACATTAATATACTGCTGATAATGTTTTTTTGGCGGAATTAAATTAAATATACATCACTAAGCCTTTACTGAAATAACAGGACACATCCAAAGATCGAAAAGTAGCAATGTCTCTTTAACGGGAGTCGAACACAACCCGTTCCCCTATACCACAATTACGCGTAGGTATAAGACCAATGGGTGTTCGGCGCTGGTCGATGATTTCCCGAGAGGCTCTCTAGTCGTCAGATACGTCATCTGCATAACAATGCATACTGAAGGCATGCAAATAATTCATGGATGAAGTAACGAATATTGCCCACTTCAACATCTTTATCAATCACGCCCACTTCAACATCAGCTACAATCATAAGTTATAAAATGGTGTTAGTGTCATTAAATTTCATGAAGAATGTGAATGTAATAGTGTACCGACCAAAACACCTCTATAAAATGATAGTATATAATGTTACGACGTATAAATTACACTAGTAAAATATGTTACTCTATGTCTCTCATGTTAAGATCTATACAACGTATTTAGACTTTGCTTAGACTTATCTAGAGAGTTAAGTCGATATCCGAATTTTTAAACATCGCTTTCAGTACGAGCTAATCTTAAGCTTAAGTCCACCTTATCGAGGACTTAGGGAAAGTTCAGACTATACGCCGAACTAAAAGGATATCAACAATTTCTTGCATCAACACAATTACTGTTGTTCGACGTTTTAAAATTCCCTAAGTATAATACACTGTTTGCTGTCACCCATAGCTGTTACTCATCTAAACATGCGTTCCGTTTCTCATAGATGATAAAATAACAAAGCTGCATTTGAGTAAATCATTCATTGGTTTATACTAAGTTCAATAACGGCTGTTCCCGATATACTATCTACAGATAGAGATAAATTACTACCTTCTACTGTCAGTAATTAGCTGTTAATAATCTGAAGCTGTCCCAATATACCCGATAAGTCATTCTTATTGCCTTATATTGGGGCGCGTGAATTGAAATTTCCATACAAACTTCTACCGCTAGTAAGCTATATGTTGTTCCAAAGACAGAGAGCGTGCACGGATAAGGTGAGTTACCGTGGATAAATCTATTGGGGCAGAAAAGTCAACGATAGTTACAATTTTTATCTCAAGTAAGAGATAGACTAAATATTGGGAACGGTCGTAAGACTGCTATAATTTAACATACTATTTATTGTAAAAGTTTGTTAACAATAATCGACAATGTACTGTATAATATAGAAATGCTCGCTTCACTTCTCTATTGGTCTGAGTAAGCTTAAATTCAACATAATCTCAGCCGTTGAATGACTATAAATACCAAATCGAAAATTGCGCTAAGCTCGCTCTTAATAGTGATTTCCATTATTATAACACTAGAAATAAGGGATTGCTTGTAACTAATTCTAGAAGGCTTCTTAAGATGCATAGTATCTTTAAGGGTAAATGTATACACTTTCATAATAAAGTCCCAGCCACTGTTCAGGCATTATCTATAAATAAATTTAAATGTTTAATAAAAAAATGGCTCTGTCGTAAATCCTATTACTCCACAGCTGAATATCTAAGTGATCGGACAGCCTGGGACTAGATAATGATTATTATATAGCGATAGAAATGACTGTACAATATTGTATATTTTTATTGAAAATAGCGCAAAAAAAGAATGCTGGGAGAGTTTCTTGCGCCGGTTATTCTCTCTCACAGCGCAATTTTTTCCAAAGCGGTAGTAGTGTCTAGTATATTAGAAATTTATTTATTTTTATGATAATAAGGGACGAGACGAGCAGGACGTTCAGCTGATGGTAATTGATACGCCATGCCCATTACAATGCAGTGCCGCTCAGGATTCTCAAAAAACCCAAAAATTCTGAGCGGCACTACAATTGCGCTCGTCACCTTGAGACATAAGATGTTAAGCCTCATTTGCCCAGTAATTTCACTAGCTACGGCGCCCTTCAGACCGAAACACAGTAATGCTTACACATTACTGCTTTACGGCAGAAATAGGCGCCGAATGACATCAAAAAGAATTCTAAGGGAATCAATTTTGAGAAAATAAATGCCTTTTTATGCCTTTTAAGTATGAGCACCAGAAGGGAGGAGCTTGAATAAATTAAAAGTGCCTATATCTTTGATATTCGAAGATAGTCCATTGTACAGTTTAGGACCTTCATATGTAATTGTTTTCAGTCCACAATTGGTCCTTGGCTTTGGTAGTATGAAGTGGTCATTATTGCGTATATTTTGTATTTCTTTCTTTTTTGTAAATGTTTATTCTGAATGTATCTGTTTGTCTATAATTTTCCTAATTAGTATGCAGGTTGTGTATTTGTATAACTGTAATGTACTTTAACTGATATTTTTACAATATCTATGAATGTGCGTCACACGTGTGTCTAAGTAGCCAGCTACGCAAACCTTACGAAACCCTATTCATACAAAACCACAGTACCCTAATATCTTGGCGACCTATTATTGTCACCAAAACGTGATATAATGCGATCGCCAATCTTTTTTGCGGTTTCGTGCTAAGTGGAATATGAATGTCATTTTGATTGATTATATATAAAATAATTCAGGGTAACCACGTCGGTCTTTCCGGCTTCCGCACCTCAAAAATATTGCTTTATTTTATGTTTGTCAATCTGCCAAGACGTAGGAACGCGTGGAGAATTTAAATTGATATTGGCAACAATACCAAAACCTACCAATCAACTGTCGCTGGAACCTATAATATTGATAAATCAAAGGAAATGAAGGATACGGTTAAGCCTTATTTTGTAAGACGAATGTCATAAAATATGACTGGAAGCAAATGTAACAGAGCAAAGCACAAATTACGAAAAACCCTTAGATAAAGGATTGGTCTCCGCTGCGCTCCAAGTAGATACCGCAGGCGTAGTGCGGCAACTAATACAACGCCCAAGTGGGCGTTCTCGACCCAGTCTCCAAATATGTGTGACTTTGACGTCTTACATTTTATACTAAACTTTGGCAATAATTGAAACCAAAATTGCGTACTGTTACTTTATCCAAATGATTTGAGTTTTCCTTAGTGTTAATTCCGCCAATATTTGTCTTTAAACAATTCGACACGTGTTTCGCCTCTACACGAGGCATCCTCAGGACGTGTTGATTCGCCAAAATCTGGCACGAGACTGGAATTAACACTAAAGAAAACTCAAATCATTTGGATAATTATGGATTTCCGCAAAGTAACGCCCACTTCAATAAATTTTATTGTAACTTTGTAAAATAATAAAAAGAAAGACACTGGGATCACATATCATCAGTATGTATTTTGTATTTTATTAATTTCAATGTAAAATAACACGAAGTGTGTGTCACAAAATTTGAAAGATGCCATTGAGTGTCAAGATGCCACGCACACAAGCATTTTTTACAAATACAAATACTTTACAAATACACACTACAATATAAAGTTGCCGTAATAAAAAGTGGGTCAAAATCGCGCCCAAAGAAGTCGGTTACAAACATACAAACATACAGGTGAAGCTAAAAAAAAGCGTGTATAAAAGGTATTGTTATTAGGTAGTACGGTGTCTAGTTGAGAACAGAGACCAATTCTTAATCTAAGGAAAAACCGTTGTTGTAATTATATAAATGGAATTACTCGCAACAACTCCGAACACATATTGCGTTCAGTGACTGGAATTTAATAAATTTTGGATCGTAAAAACAAGACCTTAGGCGCCTAAATAATAAGGTCAGTAAAGTGAATATTGAACTAATTATCACTAAAATGAATAATAAAATCATTCATAACTCTTTTTCCATCCTGCTACTAATAATTTATTTTCTGTTATAGTTTTTTGTAATTTTATTTTAATTGATACTTAGTTTCTAAACGTTTTTTTTTATCTTTATGTTTAAGTTAAGAATCTACGTATCTATATCTATACTAATAAATCGAGTCGAAGTTTTGCCTTCGGTTATACTGCGAAAATTACGAAACAGGTAAAGGTTTCTTAAGGCGACACTAAATGCCAGCGACCTTGAGCGATATGAGTTCACGGCTCATATGTAACAAAGCCAATATTTTAAAAATTCTTGCTTTGAAAATGTAACATTTTAACAGGCACAAACAGTTTAATTCCTTTCAATCATTATTATTGACTACTAATCTGAATAAATGTACCAATACAAAAAAAAAGTAAAAGCTACAAAAACAACTTTTATGAGAGAAGTATATTAAGCAAATGCATCATGCCGAGAAAAAACTTGTTTAACTGCAAAGAAAACTGGTACTTCATAATAGTACTGGAGTGGTAACTTTAACCAACAGCAAGCATTAGCAACCTACAAGTGAGACGTAAGGGTATGTTTAACAGGATAAAGTAGTGTTCATAGCTCCAAATGCTATATTTTCACCACAAAACTTGTCTAAAAACACCTTGATTGCGTGTTTTCTGTTTACCCTTCGCCTTAATAGTGGAGGAATAGTCTCAAATTTTGCGTATATTATTTATCAGTACCTGGACGACCGAGCTTTGCTCGGATTTTAAAGAAGGTACAAAACATGAACAAAAATGACTAATAAGACATCTGGATCCGAACCGGGGTCTTCCTCTTTCCGGCCACCCAATGTCCTATATATCTGAGAATATTACGTACATTCTGTACATAGTGGAGGAGCAGTTTCTCATTAAAACTCGATACGAAGATCGATTTCTCGCCCCCGAATCTACCTGTATACTAAATTTCATTTAAATCTTTGGAGCCGTTTCCGTTTTATACATAATTAGGATATAAGATCAATAAGAGCTTTTAAGCTTCTAAGAATAAATTTCAAATTCACGTCGAGGTTAGTGGCCTGTTTCACAATGCGACGCCTATCGTCGCGAACTGCCGCTCTTCTCGTGCATTCATGCAGAGTACCGTCGACAGCTTGCCTCACTTTGTCCGTCCACCTCATCGGGGACCTGCCTCTTGGTCTAGTGCCCTCGACTTTACCCTGCACTATTAAGCGTTCTATGGAGTCGCTTCCACGTCGCGATACATGCCCGAAGAAAGTGAGAATGCGAGCTTGTACGGTAGTGGACAGTCTCTGTTCGATGCCGAGCTCCCGAAGAATGGACTCATTGGTTCGGAATTCGGTCCACGATATACCGAGCATTCTTCTCCAGCACCACATCTCAAGAGCATTGATCTTTTTCTTCTCACTTTCTCGTAGGGTCCATGTCTCAGCAGCGTAGAGGAATATAGGGAATATGAGAGCCCTTACAAGTCGTATTTTTGTGGTTTTAGTGATATTGCGATCCTTCCATATTTTCCTCAATTTATCCATAGCCGATCTGGAGATTGCCATGCGTCGTTTGATTTCGTCTATGCAGCCGCCATTATTTGAAATCAGTGCCCCCAGGTATATGTAAGAAGGCACTACCTCGCAATTTGCTACTTTCTTAACCTCTGGCGAGTTGTTCTTAGCACGGTCGACAATCATCACTTTGGTCTTGCTGCGATTAATTATGAGGCCAAAATCAAGACTAACGTTTTCCAGCCTGTGTAGTAGCTCTTCCATATGAGGGATGCTACTTGCGAAGAGGGTGGTATCATCCGCGTAAGTTCGATATGTTTTGTCCTCCAATAATGATACCGTCTGTCCAACCATCCAAAGCAATTCTCATAATCAGTTCTGTGTAGATGTTAAACAGTAATGGAGAAATTATACATCCTTGTCGGACTCCTGCACTGGGGTGGAAACTGTTGGATAGAACCTCATCGGTTCGTACTGAGGCCGTACCATCTTCGTAAAGTCGCCTAAGAAGTGATACCAGATGTTTTGGGGTACCGATTTCTAGGAGAGTATTCCAGAGTTTCGGCCACTTGACAGAGTCAAACGCCTTGGAGAAATCCACAAAACAGATATATGTAGGTTTATTGAATTCTCGGGATTTTTCGATTATCTGGCGGATGGACAGTATCTGCTCCCGTGTACCCTTTCCTTTTACGAACCCAGCCTGCTCTGGCGATATTTCTCTAGATAAATAGGATTTCAGACGCTCATTCAAGATGTGAAGAAGGATTTTGCTAGCATGGGGTATCAGAGCAATCAGGCGGTAGTTGCTGCAGGATTTGGTGGAGCCTTTCTTGTGTAGAGGGATTAACACGGTGTGCGCCCAATCGCGAGGCCAAGCGCAGTAGGCCCTCCAGGTCTCGGAAATAACGTCCAGTTCTGTTACCGTTTCTCCCCGGGCATTCTCTATAGCCCACGTTTTGGAAGAGAGGGTTTTCGTGATGGACTTGATCTTGTGGTGGAGGTCTCTGGATTCGTGCTTATCAGCATGAGCTTCTACTTTGTTACATATTTTTTGAAGATGAGTGTTCTTATCTCTCCTGCATGCCTCCTGAATACGTGCTGACTTTGCGTTAAGGTCCCTCACGTTAGCTCCTGAAGCCTTCATCAACCTTCTTTCCTCAACAAGGGTTAAAGTACTGTCACTCATTCAGTGCTGTCGTTTACGTATCCCCGCAGGTGTTTTTGATTCCTTGACAGCTTTGGATATGAGAGCTTTCGCCTGATCCCAAAGTATGTCTGAGCTCTCTGTATGGGGATTCAACTCCGTCCATTGACTCCAGTTTTGCTCTAATACAGCTGAAAATTTTGAGACATTGTCTACTGTTAATCGCCTTTGATTGGATGTTTTTCAAGCTGCTCTTAGTTTCAGCTTTATTTTGGAGATCAAAAGTTGGTGGTCAGATCCACAGTCGGCTCCAGGAAGCGTGTGGGCGTTCCTGATTGAGGTTTTCCATCGTGACCTGATTAAGATATAATCTATTTGATTGCGATAATTCCCGTCTGGTGAAGTCCAAGTATACAGTCTCCTAGGGTGGTTTTTAAAGAAACTGTTCGCTATAATCAGGTCGTTTTCTGCCGCGAATTGCATCAGGCGTTCTCCTCTCTCATTGCGCTGACCCAGTCCATACTTTCCGGCACAAACGCTTAGTTGATGGGCATTCATACCTATCTTTGAGTTAAAGTCTCCCAGTATAAGACTAATATTCGAATAGAAATCGGGCAGTGTGACGCCCTAACTAGTCAACGGTTGCAGCGAAAATGTGTCGACGCTAGAGAGATGTCGCCTTTTATAGACGTCTTCGCCCTGTCCACCTGTCACTGTCAACACAATTTAAATAATTACTCACTACAAACAATAAATACGAAAACGGACAGAGTTTCGGTGAGATGTTCAGAGTCCGACGACAAACGAAGTAATGGGCACCAACTGTTTTGCTAGCGCTTGTGTAGCGGTCTGTCGGCTGCAAGTGGGGAGAGGTGACGTTACGTCTTGAAATTTTCTTGTGTTTCTAAGAATAATATATTTATATACAAGAGTTGCTCGTTTATAGTTATGAGATAAATTAAAAAGATTTTATTTAATTACTCCACACACCAAACTCTAATACCAAACAAATAACACTAGCCCAATAGGACTTAATGGTGATAGTTTCTCATAATTAAGATGATATTATTTTACAGTCGCTGTGGCACTCTCATTTTTTCTCTGCTGGGCTCCGTTCCACGTGCAACGAATACTCGCAATCTACGGCAAGAATCTAGAGCATCCGAGTGAAACATTCTACAAGGTAAGTTATCAATTTTTAATAAAGTCATCCAAGGCGCTGCGTTGGCCCTATCTAGCCTATCAAAAGAGTCCAAAAATACACTACGCGAAAAACTTCAAGATTATGCAAGCTTCAAAAGTGTTTTGTTTTTGTAAAAAGATTTTTATATTCAAATGTGTTACGTTAATAGTCGAAAAAAAAGAGAAAAGGTAACTTAATTAGGTAAAAAAGGTAAGTTATGTTATAATAATTAATGCTCATCTTGTTCACAGGTGTACATAGTGCTGACGTATTTATCAGGAGTGCTCTATTTCCTGTCCACTGCGATAAATCCGTTTCTCTACAACATCATGTCGAACAAGTTCCGGAACGCATTTAAGGTAATGTAAAATCTATATTAATATTATTAATTCGTCAATCTAAAATCGGGATCTATACGGGAGTATATCAGCCTAGCGAAACTCTCTAAGAAAAAAAAAGCGATTCATTTGATTGTATGAGACGTGCAGTCATTGATAGATTGACAGATGACGGCTATAATCTTGTAAAGAACGGAAATAGCCGATATTTACTACATTTTGACTGCAAAATACAACTAAAAATAATGTAACACTATTTTCATATTCAATTATATTTTCTTAACTGCAGACCTATAAAGTTAGGCACCATTAGAAAATGTTAATTGTAGGTCATCAACATAAAACCACCGTCTAACAACAAATAAGTGTAACATTTGTAATAGAAATGCTGGGAATGGGAATGCTACCGAAATATGAAATTTTGAACAATAATCATAATTGTTTTATAGCATAATTTTTTTTAGGAAAATAAGTGACGAGACGAGCAGGACGTTCAGCTGATGGTCATTGATACGCTCTGCCTATTACAATGCAGTGCCGCTCAGGATTCCTGATAAACCCATAAATTCTGAGCGGCGTTACAATTGCGCTCGTCACCTTGAGATATAAGATCTTAAGTCTCATTTGCCTAATAATTTCACTAGCTACGGCACCCTTCAGACCGAAACACAGTAATGTGTTTTTACATTACTGCTTCACGGAAGAAATAGGCGCCGTTGTGGTACTCAAAATCCCAATACAATACAATTTGTGGTACCAAAAACTCCCAATGTAATTGTCTAATAAACACAAGGCCGTTTATATAATATTTAGAAACAAACTGTGTAGATAATTTAATAAGACAGTAATATATAATTTGGTCGGGGTTCTGGTTAGAGATAGATTGATCATTACCATGAAATCACAAAGGGTGTTTAATTACAGGCATCTATATATCTACAGATACAGATGTCTGTAATTGCTCGCCGTGAATATAATGAGATCAAGTCTTACGTAATTGTCATAGAAATCTAAATAGGAAGGTACTAGAAGTAACATAGCCGCGGTAAGCATGATTCCTCACAGACAACCAACGAGTAAGTAGTGATTTAGTATTCATCAGACGGTGGTGAAAGAATGCGTAAATAATATGGTGCAACTTACTACGAAAACACTTCTACATTCGAAGCAATACAAAATATTAATTACATTACGTCTCGATTTTGAAGTTAAAACTTTTTTGCATCGTTGTGATTTGATAGTCGATGGAACAAAAAGCGAGACAGTAAAAAGAGACAGACACATAAAGTCATAAGATTTTATGGGAGAAAATGAGATAGGAAGCATAATACAGTGTTTTGGTATCAGGCGATCATAGTTAAAGAAGAGATTGTCTTAAGTATGGCGCGAGTATACCTTAATATATTCTGACTCCAAGACGCACGACGTATTACTACATAGACACCAGGAGAACATATTATTATATATATTAGTGGTGGTAGGAATTTCTTTCATAGCGGTTGAAATCATGTGTCATCCTAGCAACACGTACCATGAATTCATATGCAGTTTAGAGGTTCATGCACCATGCAGGTTTCACTTCTGACATGTGTACTTTGTATGCACGCAATGTTTTTGTTGCGCTGTGTGTGAGCGGATACGGAAACATTTTTATAGGGAGTAAGAAAGAGAGAACAATTGGTTCTAATAGCGGTGCAAAACAAACTTGAGATTAAGAGATTGAGAGATTGTCTTATGTATGACGCGAGTATACCATAATTTTGTTGCGTAGCAACGCTTCGAAGTATATGACGAGAGTTGTCAAACTTCAAGACATTGTTAATTTCAACAGCTCCGTCAGCAATATTCTTAGCTCAGCGGAAAAGTGTTTACTTTAGACGCTGTAGACCCGGGTTCGATACACCTACCAGTGTATGTAATTTTTTGGGTTTTGTAAAGTTAATGGAAATTTCTAGTAAGTTCAGGATCAAATCGAACAGAAAAAAAAGGGATGGAAAATGTGTAAGCAGGATAAAAATAGTTAAAAGAATTTTTGAGTACAATTTAAATTTAAAGATGGAATGGAGGAATCATTTTGAAAATGGAACAGATCCGGGGGTATATAAGCCGTACTAAGCGTGGCCTACGGCAGTTCTAGTTCTGACTCGAAAGTGTAAAAAAGAAAAAGAAGAAGAAAAGAAGAAGTAGTGAAAAGTGGAAGTGTTCCAAGAAGAAGAAGATAGAAGAGACCTAGTGTTCGGTGCAGTGTGACGCGTTGAAGGTACTGCCGCCCACAAAAGGAACAGCGGCAGACCGGCAAGTGCAAGTTCAGAAAAAGTGAACGCAAATAAAGACTCGTTCCTATAAGCGAAGTATTATTTCCAATCCCTGACCCACTCCCGTGTCAATATATTCTGTCGTCATGCGCATGACGTATTACTACATAGTCACCAGGAGAACATAAGTATGGTAGCGGAACATAGCCATGTCGTTCATAGTGGTTGAAATCATGTGTCATCCTAGCAACATGTATCAGGACTTCATATGCAGTTTAGAGGTTTAATGTTAATTTTGCATGGGATACAGCGTCCGTTGATTGAGTTTTTGCACGCTCAATTGAATTTGAAAATGTGCAGCAGTCGTATTGTATCAACAACAAGATCAAAAATAGTAATTGCTGCAAGATTTAAAAGATATATTGAACATATTAAGACCAAAGTATTTATTTCATACTTTAGTTACCATAAGCCTCTTTGTATTATTTATCGAAAATGTAAGCTCTGAGTAAGAAATAAATCTATGTAATAAATACGAATAAAATGTAAAATAATTATCAAACATTGTATCACTGACCATTACTAAAACCTACAATTATTCTCCTCCTCGCGTCGTATTCCTCATTGCCGAGGGTCGTGATTTCTCTGAGGATTCAACTTTTTGACAATAGTTCGCCATCTGTCTTGTCTTTGGCAACGTGCAGAGCGTCATGTAGTCCGGTGTTCAGAGATGTGCGGATTTGGTCTTTTTGGTCACTTCACCTTTTTTTTCAATTTCACCTTCGCACGACACGCCACAAGTTAGGATATCACCCCCACCATCTGGATGTGTGGTGGTCCTCAACAGTGCGGTTTTCAAGGAGCTTTCTTCCTCGTACTACGAAGATGTGGAATGAGCTTCCTTTTGCGGTGTTTCCGGGACGATACGACATGGGTACCTTCAAGAAAAGCGCGTACACCTTCCTTAAAGACTGGCAACGCTCTTGTGATTCCTCTGGTGTTGCAAGAGAGTGTGGGCGGCGGTGATCACTTAACACCAAGTGACCCGTACGCTCGTTTGTCCTCCTATTCCATAACAAAAAAATACCAATTTATAGGGCTGCGACCTCTGGGGCATCGTCCGTCTACCTTCCCAGTAACCATCAGTTGTTTGAGGTTGTGGACATCTTTTCTGGCGATATGTCCAAAGAACTCTAGGATTCTACGGAGGCAGATGGATGAGAGTTTAGTTTTTACACCAAGAGTGTTAAGGATGGATTGGTTGAAGCATCTTCCTCCAGCACCACATCTCAAAGGCATCAATCCAATCTCTGTTGGCCTTCTTTAGTGTCCATGTCTCAACCCCTACAATTATTATCTTCCCGAAATTTTACATTCGTCATAACTTTACTTAAAGCCAACATTTTTTAAGGTTTAACTTCTACCACGTGTTTTTTTTTGTATGAGAAGGGGCAACCGGTGTCGAGACTCACCACCCATGACATCCAGGGGTCAAGGATGCATTGACGGCCTTTAAGGTGGGTATGCTTCATGATTGAAAGTGTCTGGATCGTATCGGTTCGGGAAAACATAGCCAGTATATGAGTTCACAAAATAGTTTCTCGTAAATATAAGTTCCTCGTAAAACGCGTGGTTGTGGCATGCCAGTCGTCAACGTGATACTATAATATAGGTTTTTCGTATTTTAACGTAATATTCAGTGCTGGGATTCGGCTGGTAGTAGCAATCCGAACAGGTCCTCTTAGAATTCCCCGTGATATATGCGGTAGAAGATGCAGAGTGACTTGACTTGATCGTCAATGATTCGAGTTGCTCTTCGTTGTATGCGGTCAAATGGAAGAAGGCAATTTTTAAATAAGTAGTTGTTTATCTTTATACATCCAAATGATTTGAGCTTTCTTTAGTGTTAATTCCGCCGATACAAAATCTGGCACGAGCCTGTGAGCACTAAAATGTAAATCATTTAACGCCAAAACGCTTAAAAATTAAGAAATTTGTCGTTTCCTTTAAGCCTTTAAGATCTTTACAACTTCATGAATAAAACCTCAATTATTACATAATTATTCTTTGCGCCAAACTCTCCTTAAAAGCATTAAGTTTTAAAATTTGTAGCCTACGTTTTCGCTACTCGTTGAACTAAGTTAATTCTAAATGCTGTTTTTAAAGTCAAGAAGTTTAATTTTTATACGGTATGGCGGCTTTTTCCGCAATTAACCGCGTTAATTGGGTTCATAAACATTGGGTTGCGTGAAAAGTTTTTCCACTTACTCCAACTAGACCATCTCTTTCTAGATCCTCAGTGACTGTCTGACTTCTCCGAGCGTCATATTTTAGAGGAGTTTTACTCATTGGCCACTCCTGTATATCCCAGGATTATGGGTGATCGTATTTTCTTCATCAAGACATCCTCCACACTTAGCACTGTTCGTTACGCCGATTGTGAATAAGGTGCACTATATAATACGGATATCGAATCTGATGAGTCGACCAGACTGTGTGCTTGTGGGGTTTGCCCATTATATTGAATAATATAATTTGAATACAACGCCCAAAATAAGTCTCCGCACGGCCTTTTCGATACGAACGCACTGTCGATACAAGACTGTTTATTTATTTATTTAGATCTTTACTTCCTTACATTTGTACATTTAGGTATTTACTTATAAATTATATTTATTAGTATAAGTTAATATTTCACTATTTTCAATAAAAGTATTTTGTTAGCATTATTATTTATTATTTTCGATATTCTTCTTCTTCTTCTTCACAGTCGTTCCCTCATTGCTGAGGATCGTGACTCCGCTTAAGTTCGTCTACAGCTTTCCTCCATCTGTTTCGGTCTGTCGCATGGTGGAGTGCGATGCTGATGGGTTGGTTAGTCTGCTCGGATATTTGGTCAGACCAGCGTCGTGGGCTCCGGCCTCTTGGTCTCTTCCCCTAAATTTTTTCGATATAAGGACCGCCTTTAGCGGTAAAAGCCTCCTCTATTAATTTCCACTAGTTCCTGTCTGTTGCAATTCTTGTCCGCATTTTTCCTGCTGTTTCTACCATATCACCGCTCCATCTCTTATTAGGCCTGTCTCGATTTCGTTTTGTATTCATAAGGTACCAGTTTTGTTTACTACTTTGGACCACCTTGCGTCGTTTGTTTTTTGTAAATGTCCAGCCCATTTCCATCTTTTGCTTTGGTTTTCTTTCTTATTGTGATATTACTAATTTTCTCACTTAGTATTAGCCCCATATTACAAGACGGTGTACCTGCATTAAATACTTTATTTATAGTAACAAATATTAATTTAAAATTTTGAATAAACAATGGTATCATCCTGATACTTGACATAATAAATACTGGAGTAGTCGCGAAATGGCTTAAAATTTTCACAGAGTAGAAACCCACATATATATGTCAATGAGTGGCATCAAATTCTTTGACAGCTCTTACAGTGAAAGTTGTTCATTTTCCTGTATAGAACATTATGTGTAAATTTTTGAATTTTTGGCCCTAATGAGACATAAAAGATTTAGTATTAGATTTATAATAAATTACAATGGATAGATGTATGGATACTAGTAAAAACTTTCCTTAAAAACCCCTCCCTTATATTGGGATTATCTATTCCTTAATGATAATAATAACATTTTCATAGCACCATATTCATCTTATGCGTATCAAAGTTCCCTTTATATTTGGATTCAATTTTCTTTAGGTTAAACTACGGATTCAGTATTTTTATTTCATTACAAGAAAAACAAAAAAATAACTTCCATTTTTCATTCGAAAGACACTATTTCAAAGTTTCTTCTTATATAATTAATCCTAGTATATTTTTTTAACAAATATTCATTTTCTAACCATTGAACATTTCCTGCTTGAATTAGTCCTTTCCATAAAATGTGGGCTAGGTACGAAGGTACCGTCTTTTTCTGCCCTATTACTCAACATTGATAGAATTTCTTCTATTCTTTCTATTTAAGTTTTTCTTGTTTTTCTTAATTTAAATGTAGTATTTTTCGTTTTTGTCTAAAACTACAAAGTTTGTCACTTACTATTATTTTTAGTATTCCCTTAAATTGGCTAATCCGTTCTGTTTTATTTTATATATACTCTCTTAGATAATTTATACGTCTAGATAGTCTCTTGCTGTTAGACAACCGATAAAAAAAGGCCAGGAATATTAGTTTTGTGAGCGTGACAAGTTAAGTCTTACACTCGCGATTTATGTGACACTTTGTGTTAGTGTCCGTGAATTGCTCAAAATAGAGGTTAGTTCTATAGTCTATTTTTTCGAAGTTTTCACAGCTGTCATAGTCGTGACGTGTAAATGATCTAAGTATACTCTCTACATTTTGTTAGGTGTGAGAGATAAATAAGTAAAAAAATAATTATTCATTTTTGCTTAAAATTAATAATTAATTTGAAGATCATTTACCATAAATCAAATCGAACCAAAATCACTTTATTCATGTAGGTCACGGAAATGACACTTATGAATGTCAAAAATAAATCTTTTTCTTATTGAATCTACGGCTACTTCATAAAGGGTTGAACTAATGACAAGAAGTAGCAAGAAACCCATTGCCAAACTTTTAAATCAATATTTACATTTTCATCGTTTTACAAATAATTTCAAATACAATATAATATGAAAAGTGATGCAACATATTTATACTATATTAGTCCTGCATTCAAGTTATACAAGAATAAAAACTCTTTTAAATATTTCGTTACACGAAAAAAATTCAATTTCCTTTAAATGCAAAGATAATCATGATTTGAAGAGTTTCGAGTTGATAACAAAATAGGTAGGCACTCTTGTTTACTTCGTTTTCCTTCACGAGCTAGAGTTGTTATGATTCAATTGTTGTTTTCGTGTTGTCGCATTGAGTATTATTCTAACATCATAATAATATAATATTATATTTCAAACGTTACAATAAAATAAAAATAAAAAAAGCCTTTATTTCTCTACTACAACAATATATTTTTTATATCTTACTCTAGTTTGAACTATATACATATATGATTTTTAATTTTACTTTATTAGTATTTAAAAGCAGTAGTCGCTTCTGTAGCGTAGGCCTCTCCTAAATCCTTCCAAACATCTCTTTCTTGTGCCGTCCGCATCCAATGGGATCCACATCTGTTGATGAAGATGTCTCTCCATCTCTTACGTGGTCTCCCTTTTCTAATAAGGTGGTCAAGGTCACACATTTTGTTTTTCTTTCACACACACACACGGTCACACTTTTTAGCTGCTACAAAACAACAGATGTCTTCCGTCTATTTGATATTCCTTATTATATACAATAAGTTAAAAAGTTTGTATATATATTGTTTCCAGAACAACAGTGTGCTTAAAAACTTGCCGCAAGAAAAACCAATATTTTCCGTAACTTTCAGAATATTGGAAAAGCTGTAACTTAGTCAGCGTGTTGCGGTAGATAAATCTTACAATCACAGTTACCATTAATTACGTGGATGACCCATATCTTTTAATTGACAAGATAGTATATAAAATAAAACAAAGGCTAATTTCCGAACTTTTTGATCAATCATTTTGTTTCATGATAAGATTGGACGGTCGGTGTTGGAACTCGAGGAATCGATGTAAATTAAGAGGTAAAGGACTTTTAATTGTGATTAAAATTGCCGAGAGGCAAGACGTTAGAATGGTAAAAGATACGCCCTTCTCAATACAAATAAGAAGTAAAATCGCAACAGAATAGCAATTTTACTAGAAAAAACAATTATTTATATTGAAGCTAAGCGTTTAAAAACCTAAAACAGTTTGATAATGTACGGTAACTAGTTCAACATAAAATTGGGAGACAATTACTTATTTATTTGCTAAGTAGTTACAATAAAATGTTTTATCTTCCTACCTTTTCAAATTAATTTCTGGATTGAGTCTGTAGTCTGTAGTCTTTCTTTCTTTAGTTTATATTCATTAGTGTAGTGTAGGTAACTTATTTATGAATGTTCTTTAGATTATAATTTGTATAGTTATTTCTATTTAAGTGTTTCATCTAGTGAGTGTTTACTGTTTTTTTTCCACTTTACTTACTCTGTTAATATTTATAGTTAAAGAAGAAAAAATAATCGATATATTATAGATATTGTTATATTCTCACGGCTCGCATATTATATTATATAGTAATTAGAATATATTTTCTCTATAAGTGAATATTGTAATATTCTTCTGAGAAATAAAGTTCTTAAATCGTAGTCATATAATAAAGTATTACCTTACCTTTTTAGTAGTTCATGCAAGAATTATGTGTTTCTACATTAATAATTGAAATGGAGGATGAGCGATGTCTTTAAATATATGCATTAATTGCTTACCGCGGCTAAAACAATGTAATTACATACTAAGATTCACAATATGTTGTAAGTTCGTGAGAACAGTAATAAATTTACCAATAATTGTGTTATTCATAATACCAAAATATGTAAACCTGCTAACATGCTAACCCAAGTTAGTAATTCTTTTGTTGGGTGAACTAATCATTCTCCAACAGAATCTCAGAAAATCTGTATCAGATTCGTTAATGAATTGTTCAAATACTTCTGTGTGGTAAACATTTGGCCATAAAAACATAACTTGGACAAAAAACAAGTCTCGCAACTCAGTTCTTCCACAGAAAAAAGTTGTGAATACCAAGTCGATGAATTTATTCAGTCCCAACTTAAGGGTCCTTCTGTATTAAGTTATAACGTTATTATTAAACAAATAAAATTTTGAAAATAAAATTTTATGAACGATGCGGGACTAAAATCCGCGACCTCTCCCGTTCCGTGCGAGCGCTTTTACCAACTGAGCCAACCGTTCGAGTGACGTATCGTTGATAAAATCTTGTATGCCTTGTTCAACTCTCAGGTTGTGGCTTCATCTACAGGATCTACTTTACAGTTGATAACCTGCTCAACCCCAATATTTGCATTTTAGGAAATTGACTTGAGATGTCGCTCTTGTAAATCTATAAATTTTCTTATGTTCATAAAATTCTGTTTTCAAAATTATACTTGTGTAATAAATTGAATCCCAGAAGTGAGGGTTATCACTTTGACACATAACAAATTGTTTATAAAGTAATAAGCTAACCTAATAACACCATATAGTGACCATATCAATATTAAAAATATAAGTTAATATATGGCTGTTTAAAGTTAGCGGACCATTATGATTGATATAAGGGGGTCTATGTTTATACAATACCTACTTGGTTAAATTCAGGATTCTAGTTTTATCCATAACGAGGTTATAGGGTTCGAAATAGCGCGTTATGCTTCGCAAAAGGGACGGTATGGCCGTACCTTGTTTTAGCTCGACGTGGCGTGGGCACTGCCGTGGCTTCCGATATTATATCATCAACTTTATGAACAAAACGTTCCTTGAGACTGGAACGTCATCCTCTAAACAAATATTAATCAATGTACCATAAGCAACTTTATCTTCAAAAAGGCTCGCTTTTTTATCTTGCACCCGTTCTTCACAGTTTTTTAATGATGAAGATTTATCTTAGTTAGTGGTACAAAAGTCTGACCGAATAAGACTACTTGAATATTTATCGGATTTCCTTATCAAACAAGTTATTATTTCGTAAGGTTGCAATTATTGTCAGATTAGTTCCATATGTGTGAACTCACCTAATCCATTTAAAAGCATCATAATCTTGGGGTCTAATTATAGCCTGTTCTTTCTATTACCATTTCAATTCTAATGTATGAATGACATAATAACAAATTTAAATGTTCTCACAAGGAAGTCCCGCACATCAGAATTACAAGACAATTGTAATGGTTGTTATGTTATTCAAACAGCAAAATTTAGACAAGGCAAAGCTATGACTAAAAATAACAAATAAACTAAACTAAAAAGAACTAAATTAACTTAAACTCCATTATAAGGCGCTCCTCTTTATGAGTGGAAAAACTTGTTTGCAATCTCCTACAGGAAAAACAAAACTTTTAATTTTCAACTTGCAATGTAATCAGAGAATATTTTCCACTTTGCGTACGGCTTAGAACAATTTCTTCTGAACTTTTGAAGTAACCATGAGAATAAAATAGATTCGAACAAATTCAAATATTCAAAATAGGATATGATATCATCTATCAAAGTCAGAATCTACCACCTATTCAAAAAAGTATACCTCAGATTTGAGAAAAAATTACAAGTTAATGATGATTCCTTTGAAGTTGGTGCAAGAGAGGTTGGGTGGCAGTGATCAGTTACCATCTGGAAAATTGTGGATTTACTTGATACATATATTTTTTAGCCGAAGAAAGTAAATTTCTCAGTGTCCGTCAGCAATATATTTATGGAATTATTTCACGATTTCATGTAAAAAGTAATATAAACTCTAATGATAATAATAGAATTACCACATTTCGTACCCCAATAATTACTAACAGGCTTTGCTCAGTCACAATATTAATTTAATTCGGCATACGCTTATAACTACTTTCGTAAATTTAATAATAATATAAGTACAATGAACAAATACACTTTAACAAATTCTTTAAAATCATGACTAGTAGTATTATAATACAACAATACAGAAAACGTTCTTAAAATTATAACATAAGCATCAATTACTAACACTTATCTTGTGAACAGTTTGACATACTGACATTAGACTTAATAAAACAAAACACACACACACAAACCTCTTTTAGTGAGTTTGCTAATTATGTAAAATAATGTATAAGCTTTCGGAAGGACCTAGCCTCTGCAACTCATGGTATTCTACCGCAGAGGTTATGGCACAAAACATTCTGTACCGTATATAATTAGACTTTAATAAATGATTATTATTATTATTATTAAGGCTTTATATTCAATCGGCTTTTATTCACCACTCATCGTTGTTTGTTCCGACTAATTTTGGACCATTCGGAGGTCCTTCATCAGGGCGAGTGTATTGAGTTCGCTAAAACGTCCACACCGTCTCACACTGCGGATTTGCGCTCGTAGTGCGCGGCGTGAAGGGAGGGGGGCGCGGGGTGCGTGCACAGAAGCACTCAAACTTTTTTGTCACTATTGTTCTGTTGTTAGAATATTTAATTTTGGTATGAGTGCACAGTTAATATATTATGGTGAGGACACAAGCCAATTCATTTGATAATTTTGAATATAATATGCCATTCGAATGATATTAGTGTCTCCCTTACTACCAACGGATGGCCGCTTCGATAAATGCTGAAAATTAAAATTTTGGATATGTTAATCGAACTAGATCATGACATAGAAAAAACATAAAATTCCTGCTTATTTAATTACCTTCTAAAAAGAATATTTAACAAAAAGCAAGTTGTAATTATACATGTGATTATAATTAAACGAAAAGCTGTTTAAAATTCGTTTACTGGCTGTCACAGATAAAAAAAAATCATTATAGTAAAATTGTGATACGTTATAAAGGATTAAAGTTTTGCTACATTTTATTTATAATATAATAGTTCTATAAGCCCCACACATACCTACAAATTAATAGAGGCATTTAAATAAGGCATTGATATGACAAGGAATCTTATACATTCCTTTTTGGTCAGTAGCTAATCTACTGTATAAAAATAATAAAACCTCGTCTACGGTAACAGGATTCCAATTCTCACGCAGTCCGTGGGAGTATCAAAATATATATTACAGTAAAACGTGATATTAAATCGGATGGAAGGCTTATATCCAAGGACAAAAACAACCGAACAATAAATATTAAGGAGATTCCTTCGGCCTACTTTCTCGACATTTATTGCGCTACTCTCATGAAACTCGTATGAAACTTAATTGTTTAAATGTATTGTGGTTTGTTCTTGTATGCGGCAGGTACATGCTCTAGTAAAAGACTTTTCAGGCTTTTATCTCTGTTTTGGGTCGATCTATTTTTGTTTGTAGCCATCCATAAATTACGTTAAACCACTTTTAGGGATTTTATCCCCCACAATTATTAGTGAATTCTCCCTGGTGAAACTCCGATTTTTATATTCAGAAGTAATTAAATTAAAACAGCAGTTTTTTCTAATTCTTTTCGTTGAAACTGAATCAATATTATCAAATACCAGTCAACAATTTTAGATGATAGACAAAAGAAAAACAAATGAAAGAATGAGAAATATTAATGTTAGTAATAGATATAAAATTTAATCATCTTGTGTATACCAAAATTTTAACTAATAATTTTATTGTTACATCTAATTTAATTAATAATTTCATTGTTACATCTTATTCTATATTATTCAATTTATTGTAATGGGTTTTAAATGCCTGAAATAAATGACGTATTATTATTATTTTCCGTACTTTGGACACACTCCATCACGTTGTTATCACAGACGTTTCAATTTTGTTTTTTATAGCAATATCAGGAATATCCGTTGTGTCAACATCTTTTTCTTCCCATCATAGCTCATCATCATTGTTTTATTAAAACGTTAATAATTTGGTGGCCCCCTTCTCTCTTACATATTATATAAATAAATGTGACTACTCGCATGTATATAGCACAGTGGTTAGTCATCCTACTAAGCTGGAGGTGCCGGGTTCGAATCCCGGTAGTTGCAAACATTTATACTATGAATATGAATGTTTGTTTCATTGAATGGATGTTAATCAAGGAGTCGTCCTTGATTAACATCCATGGTATCTATTTATGAATGTTTATGTATATTGTATTAAATCTATCGTTGCCTTGCACACATCGTATAGGCTATTTCTAATCAAGGCCACCATAATTTGTATTATTAAAGTGTGTTTTTATTATTATTATTAATATAGAAATAAATAATGGCCGGCCCTTTTAATGAAATCATGCCATATATGTATACAGTGGAGACCGCTTATCCGAACAGTAGTAACGCGCGGATCAACGCTCCCCCCCGCTCCGCGAGCGCCTTGCACGCCTCGCGGGCGCCATACTTGCGCCTCAGTTACTTTTGGTAAAAGAAGAGGATGGAGAAGAAAGCCTGATAAGAAATTGTAAAAAGATTGATTTAAAAGACCCTATATGATCGGAGCAGCATGGGACAGTGTAAAAGAACAGAACCTGAAAAAAGCGTGGAATAAAGTTTTGGGTATAGGGGAAAACCCTCAAAATAGATGTGTAAATGAGAAACAGGAAGATATGTCTGAAATGAAAGATATGCTAAAAAATCTCGATTGCCCCGAATGTGATGAAGAACAGGTTCAAGAATGGATGGATATCGACGATGAATATCCCGGGTACTAAATTATGCAGGATAGCGAAATTTTAGACCTTATGACCAATAAGGCTGACGCCACCGCTAGCACCACATCAACTACAAGTTCAGATAATGTAGATGAAAACATAGTTAGTTCTTCTGAAGCGTTTTCTTGCTTAGATATTGCCTTGCGCTGGTTTGAAACACAGGCTGAGAGCGACCAGTATGAAATATCTGTTCTCAAAAAAGTACGTGATCTAGCCGCTCGTAAGCGGGTAGGTTTGCTTCGGCAGACGAAGATTCAAGATTTTTTAAGCGTTAATTGTAATTAGTAAAGACAAGTTTTACTACAAGATTGTCTGCACTTTTTTTTGTTTATTTCCTATTTATCATTAAAGATATAATGTAAAATGTAATATGGTTTTCATTTACAGTATGTATGAAAATATGTATGGTTGAATCAATATTCAATAGGTAGTTCGATTATCCGAAAATACTGGTTTTCCGAACACCCACGTACCCCAATTAGTTCGGATAATCGACGCTCTACTATATATATTATATACAAACGTACTATTATCGTAGGCAACGTAACAAAAGGATGGGAAAAGATTACTTCAATTTGCTACTGTCGTAAGAAAGATATCTCATATTCTCCTTCTCATATTCCATCAACTCTTTCATGCATCGCCATGATTCTTGGTATTCCTAACCTGGCTACTTTGTATTCATCAAAGATACCTTCATTATACGTTAGCTCGATAAAATTAAGAGATATTTCTCAATTAAATGAGGAGTGTATTTATGCAGTACATACTGCATAATATGAGGACATTCCTACGGTGAATATATGAATGGGAGCAAGTAAGGTCGGAAATTCATTCTAAGTTTGAAGCGAAAGTTATAACAACTTAACTGATTGATATGTTTACATTATAAGTATTCTAATTCATTATTTTTTTCTAATCTTTACTAATAAAAGGAGATCCGGTTTTTGTTCAGTTATTTTGAGAAAACGACTGAACAGATCTGAATAATACTTCTACAATAAGATGCGGTGTGATATGATATGTTGGTGATTCCTTATCCGGAACCTATTCTTCCAAATACCTATATATTCGCAATACATACATTTATATATGATTATAAGGTATGAGACGAGCTTGACGTGCAGCTGATGGTAATTGATACGCCATGCCCATTACAATGAAGTGGCGCTCTGTATTTTTGAAAAACCGAAAAATTCTGAGCGGAAGTTGCGCTCGTCACCTTGAAACATAAGATGTTAAGTCTCATTTGCCCAGTAATTTCTCTAGCTACACACGAAACACAGTAATGTTTACACATTACTGATTCACGGCAGAAATAGGCGCCGTTGTGGTATCCATAATCTAGCCGGCATCCTGTGCAAAGGAGCCTTCCACTGGTAGATAAATTAGATAAACTACTTAGATGAGCGGGCGCGGAGTACTTAATATACATGGCAAAACAATGTCTGCCGGGTAACTTAGTTGTTTATATTTTGTATAAGCCTATATTTATTAAGCACATATTAGATACTGCGAAGACATACATAAGTAGGATTGAATGGTAGTAAGTACGGACAGCAATTTGCTGTAGAAAGAAAGAATGAAAGAAATCATTTACTCTGCAACTTAAACCTAGTATAGTAAACCTAAATCAAAATAAATAAATAAATAGTATAGAAGTAGACTTATTTATTAATTTATATTAACATGCAGAATAATTGGAGTTCACCTCAGCATCAAACTGATCATACCCAACGGTGATATGGTCAGCGCTGGTCTTCCGGAGAACCCCAGTAGGTCTAGCGGATTGTCATACTACATATAGGTTATACATATATAAAGAGTTACCATACTTAAATAATAATATCTTAATAAAAAAGTTATAAAACAAAACAAAAATTACATAATATTTCGTGAACTTACCTAATTCAACATGTTAGTAGTATAATAAAGAACACTAAAATAGTAAAAATAATAATAACAAATGATTTGCGTGATTGAAAGAGTGCTAATTCTGTTGATACTAATAAGAATCTCTCTAAGAAGAACTCTATGTTTTTGAAGCTATTTTGATATTTCTTGGATTTTTCAGCGCTGAGTATGTGTCAATATAAAAATAGATTACGTTTATAAAACAGGCTTCAATAACTGAAAAGTATCAAATAACTAAAAATTTAATTTAATACACATTTACCTTTAATATTAATAAAATGCTATTATTTATATGAAAACTCCTTAAAAAAGCGGTACACAAAAAACAATTATATCATCGAGGTAAACAAAAATTTTCATAAAATGAAAACTACTGGGCTAAGCTATGTAATTTTTTATGGGACCAAAAGGCATCTATTTTGCATGGAACTTAAGAAAAATTACGTGAAACGGATCGTAAATCTCAGAGAAATTGGTGAGTAAAAAAAACTGATCGAATTGATAACCTCCCCCTTTTTGAAGTCGGTTAAAAAAGCGATTAAAAATGAGACGCAATAATAGCGTTATAAAAACAATAACTTAACTCCTCACTTAAGCCCTGTGCTTAAGGCTGTCGTCTTTGAAACTTGACAACTATTCATCCTGGATTATACCAAGCGTTACGTAAACAATAGTTCGTAACGAGTTTGTGTGTGTCTTACATTGTCGTGTTGTAATATCATGTGTTGTACAATAATGTAGAATAATATGTGGATTATCATGATATAAAGCGGTATGTGACAATTTTCCTACTCTATAATATACGCTAAAACTATCTAAGACGTAGCGTTATGCGATACTTCGAATTCCTTTAAAAACACCCGCAACTACCTGTTTGAAGCAGTTAGGACCTACAATCAATGAATTAAAAAATTGCTAATTATCAATAATAAACTTCACCATAGTTTTTTTATGGAAATGAAAAACTTACAAGGAAAATCGTTGCAAGAGCGTTGCCGGCCTTTAAAGAAGGTGTACGCGCTTTTTTTGAAGGTACCCATTTCGTATCGTCCCGGAAGGACAAGCAAGGTCATTCCATAGCTTTGTAGTGCGTTGAATATAGCTCCTTGACAATCGCACTGTGGAGGATGTGCACACATGCAGATGGTGGGGATGATATTTTAATTTGTGGCGTATCATGCGAAGGTGGAATTCGGCGGCAGGAATCAGGTGATATGCCCTTGATAACTACGGTAGAAGACACACAATGAAGCGAGGTCTCCACGCAACGCCAAGTGATCCAGCCGTTCACAGAGCACTGAGTCACAGTAGACAGTGACTGAGTCCTCGACAATATGATGTTATGGATACTAAAAGAATTTCCGTGATATTTGCTGGATTAAGATTCTAATCTTAGCCTGCCCACAATGCTGTAGGGCTGGCGTGAGTTTATGCATCTATGTTATAGGTTCTAAATATGATGAAATAGGTACAAGTGAAAATAAATTTAATATTTTAAGGACCCCGAAAGTTGCCAGGGTGTAAATTATTACACGAAGTCATCATACCCAGATACACTTTTTAAACGCCTAACACCTCACTTTTACGTCAGGGTATCCGAAATTTTGAGAGCCAGTATTATTAATTGCATTTTCACTAAAGGATTGCAATTATAGGAAAACGGTCTTATACGAAAACACTTCCGTAACAAATAAACTTATTTCTTTCTATAGGTATGTGAAATTCTACTATTACAATTTATAGGCTTAAAATCGTCCAATCCAAGCAATATAAGAGCACAAATTACAGAGGAACTTAGACCTAACATCTTCATCCTATAGTATAGAGTCGCGACCGCAATCATGGTACTGCTCAGAACTCTGACTTACCAAGATTCCAAGCTGGACTGCATTGAGGTAAACGAAGTGTATTAATTGCCATTTACCGCGTGCAACGAAGAGCTGCTCTGTGAACGATTAGATCGCTTGGCGTTGCGTAGAGACGTCGCTTCATTGTGTGTCTTCTACCACATTTATCATGGGAAGTGTTCAAAAAAGCGAATTAAACTGATTCCGGCCGCCGAACTCTACCTTCACACGTCATAACACAAATTAGGATATCATCCCCACCATCTGGATATGTCACGGTCCACCACAGTGCGGTTTTCAAGGAAGTTTCTTCCACGTACAACTAAGCTGTGGAATGAGCTTCCTTGTGCGGTGTTTCCAGGACGTTTTGACATGGGTACCTTCAAAAAAAAGCGTGTACACTTTTCGAAAAGGCCGGCAACGCTTCTGTTTTTCCTCTGGTGTTGCTAGAGACTGTGGGCGGCGGTGATCACTTAACATCAGGTGTCCTGTACGCTTTTCTTGTCCTCCTCTTCAAAAAATATTGTCCTGCTCATCCTATTATAACAATATGGTATTCGTTCTTTGAAATACGTCGGTAAATGTGAACCCTAACCACAACGGCTTAAATAAATCACTGTATACGTCCATGTGTATTATAACTACCCGATAACCGGCAGAATTTATTACATCGGTACCTCGCATAATGGCCTAACTTACACAATTACAATGGCACCTGTATATCTTTTAGATAATATTAGTCGTACCCAAATTTATCTAAATAAGTAAGTAAGTGCTAATTTCGTAATTTTAATTATAGCCTACATTTCGCAGCTCTACTTTTCAGTGTGGTCACATCTAAGTCTCCCGCATATTTATATCAGAAATTTAACTGGTTGAGCAATACTAATAACTTGTACCACACCAGATCAGCGCTATACGGTCTTCTGTCTTTTAGTCGGCATCACACTGCTGCCTTCAAAGGTAGTTTTAGTTATAACGCAACTAAGTGCTGGAGCAATATACCGCCAACTTTCAAAGCCTTCTTATCTGTTAATTCCCTTAAATTAAAAATGAAAACATATCTATTAAATGAATATCGAATTCAGTATTCAAAGCGTTGCGTTCAAAGCGACTAGGAGCTTCTTGTTTTCCAAATGTTCGGAGTTTTCTTTAGCATTAATTCCGCCAACCGCACGAGACTCGCGCCAGATTTTGGCGAGTCAACATGTCCTGAGGATGCCTCGTGTACAGGCGAAACACGTTTCGAATTGTTCAAAAGACCAATATTGGCGGAATTTGATTTTGGATTTCCGGAAAGTAACGCCTACTTCAATAAAAGGCTTTTTATTTTGTTTTATTTTATTATTTGTCATTATTAGGAATTATTTTGCTTTAATTATAATTACTTTTTATATGTTTGTTCTTGTTTTTATGTTTAGTAGTTAATTGTTTTTACGTTTAGTTAGTATAGAAATAATTTAATTCAGACGAGGTGTCCCCCTTGAAGTCATGTATCACGCGAGGGTTACAGAATATCAGCATTGCAACACACTTGTGTTGAAACACATGCTGTGTGGCTCCTTTTTTAAACACCACACGTTTACATTTCTTTTTTTTTTGTTATTTGTATGTGTGTGTGTGTTTAAATAAATGTTTTTCTTTCTTTCTTAATTCCTCGCGTACGATTGCAACGCTCCAGATTTTGAGGGGCTAAATTAAGAATAACATAGTTAATACTAATTTTTTATTATTATTAGAAATGTAATATAATAAATGGTTTCCGTTAAAGGAAGAGTTTCCGCTGGTAGTATTCAAGTGCGCTATTCCGATTGATACTAAATCACTACTTATAGTCTGGTGGTCTTTAAGTCACCCGTGAGGCGTGACCATTTCACTTCTAGCACCTCCTTCTTTAAATTACTATGGCTGTAAGGTTTATCCAATTTATACACATATACTTAAAATTTATGTCTCTGTGTTTAATGTGATAATAGTTGCTTATATATGATGTTATAGATGTATATGTGTTTACAGGTCTGTTTGTATGTTTTACCAGTGGGAGGCTCCTTTGCACAGGATGCCGGCTAGATTATGGGTACCACAGCGGCGCCTTTTTCTGCCGTGAAGCTACCGCTTACACATTACTATGTGATTCGGTCTGAAGGGCGCCGTAGCTAGTTAAATTACTGGGCAAATGAGACGTTACATCTAATGTCTCAAGGTGTCGAGCGCAGTTGTAGTGCCGCTCAGAATATTTGGGTTTTCCAATAATTCTGAGTGGCACTGAATTGTAATGGGCAGGTCGTATCAATAACCATCAAATGAACATCCTGCTCGTCTCGTCCCTTATTATATGTTTTGGTATACGGGTTAATATAATTGCAAACAAAATCCGATTCCATGGTTAAATTGGCACGAACGTAAACAATCCAGGCCACATATTCATTTATAATTTATATATTAAACTGAAATGTGTGTACATTAGTCAACAAAGTAATAAATGTGTTAATTCTTGATAGAAGTCCTAAAAATATGAGCGATAGGTCATTCAGTTCAGACGAGATGCATAGAAAAATTTATCCCTAAATTTTTTTACACATAACAATGTCAATTATTATTTAAATATTGAGATGAAAAATGAGGCTATTTCGTTTTTCGTTAATAACTACAGTTTGTAATGATTATTTATATATTAAGATGAAAAATGAGGCTATTTCGTTTTTCGTTAATAACTACAGTTTGTAATGATTATTTATATATTAAGATGAAAAATGAGGCTATTTCGTTTTTCGTTAATATCTCAAACCAGTCTATATATATATATATATATCTTTATATATATAATTCTTGTGTGCGTGTGTATGTCACTGAACTCCTCCTACACGGCTGGACCGATTGTAATGAAACTTTCTGTGTGTATTCAGGTGGATTCGAGAATGGTTTAGATTCACAATTGAAGTACCTCCTAAACGGCTGGACCGATTTTGATGATATTTTTGTGTGTTCCAGTGAATTTGAGATTGGTGTGTGTCTTCAGGTGGATTCGAAAATGGTTTAGATTCACAATTAAACTACCTCATAAACGGCTGGACTGATTTTGATGACTTTTTTGTTTGTTTCAGTGAATTTGAGATTGGTTTAGATTCGCAATTCCGCCCATATAATATAATTCTCCTGCTCATATGTATGTTGTATGTTAGTGAACTGCTCCTAACGGCTGGACCGATTTTTCAAATTTAAAACATGTGTACAGGACAACGTCTGTTGGGTCCACTAGTATATATATATATAAGAGAATGTATGTGTGTATGTTCCCTAATAACTCCTAAACTATTTGACAGATCTCAATGAAATCTTTTGTAATAGATTCGTTGAAGCTCAAGGAAGGTTTACAAATATAATTTATATGGCAAAACAACGTTTGCCAGGTCAGCTAGTTATTGTTAAAGAAATTTTGAAAAGAGATCCTTAAAGAGAATCCTTATATTACCTATGTATAATTTTATCTCTATTATTTATAATTTTAATTCAAAATTCAAAATAGTTCTCCGCACTGCCGCAAAAAACACAGAAAACCACAATAAGTAACAAAAGTACTAAAAGTAACAAATATTAATTTAAAACTTTGATTTAGCTATCTTACCAATTAGAGATTTTTTAAATGAATTATTCAAAAAGTAATACAATTGTAAATTAACATGTTTTTCCAACCTACCGTTTTCAAATATAATAATATATTTAGCATGAAAGTTTTAATAATATATTTAAACTACTAATTGTTTTTGAATTGTAATTTGGAACGCGTTTAAAATATTAGAAATTTTTCAAAATTAGGTTTATGGTCCCCCTGAAAATGTCACGCTTCCAATTGGAGTGCCTCTCAGTATTTTGGGTTTTTCAAGAATTTTGAGTGGCACTGCATTGTAATGCGTAGGGTGTATCAATTACTATCAGCTGAACGTCCTGCTCGTTTCGTCGCCTATTTTCATAAAAAACAGATAAAACAGAAAAAGGGATATACAGTTAATTGTTAATTTGATATTATTCCAATTTATGTCTGTATGAGTACTAAATATTTAATACTGATGAAAGACAGTATCTCTCAATAATTTAGGGTCTTAAGGGCGTGCTTCTCGACATAAACTGCCTTAAGGAGGGTTATTCTTAGAGGTAATTTAGTTATAAGGGCAACGAATCACCTGAGAGGGAGACTCTGGCCACTTTATCGCTGGGAACGAATTGCCGGCAGCCGAGGTCAAAGGTCACTCAATATTGTCAATAATTTCTGAAACTGTTTGACAAATATTGGACTTAGTTTATTAGTTCAGAAAACTTGATTTAAGGAACATTAGAGGTAGATAGATAGATAGATAGACACTTTATTGCATACCATACAGACTTAAAAATAAAAATTTATAGAATAAAAAAATGATCCTAAGCTAATTACAGTCCTAGGTACGCAATGGGCGGACTTATCGCTTGAAGCGATCTCTTCCAGACAACCCAAAATACAATACAGGATACAATAAGTAATTATAACAGTTATCTTGAAAATAACGTCTGTAAATATTCCATTACTTAATTTAAGTTATTTAATAATTACAATAATATTACATACATTCTTATGTTTAATGTAAAAAAATAAAAAGAAAAAAAGAGTTTATTTACATACCTATACTTATACAAAAATAAATACAAAATAATACTACTAAATACTATATAAATACAATAACTTCAAATTGATAGTATTATCTAATCTAATATGCTTGTGAAATAGTGTTTGGAAAGCATTAATTTGAATGAATTTAAGTTTTGAGCACGCTTAATATAGAGTGGTAAACTATTCCACAACTTCACTGCAGTTGCAGCAAAAGACTTCTCGTAAAATGAAGTATTATGGGGATGACAGTGTAAGATGAGGTTGTTGGCAGATCTGATAGATTTAGTAAAGGTAAAACGTTCTTTTAGATATGATGGAGATAAAGGGAGACAAAAATCAAATATAATAACACTTTATCTTGGTAAACTTTAAACTTACCGTCTCATCCACATTCCAAATATTTGATACACTGAATCCATGTTTGTTGAGCTAGAAGCTCAACTAGCCCCACCCCAAATTTTAAGAAAAAGGTGAGATTATGAATAAACTGTTAGAATTATACGCAGAATCTTTATATATTGTATCAAAAGTAAAATAAATTTATCATAGCATAACACTTACCCGATTGAAAACGAATGACATTTGACAATTACAGACGAAATATACAACTATTTTACTCTTTGTTGTCAAAATAAATAATGCGGTGTTGTACTTGCGATAAGTTCTCCTCTGTCGACGCTTCTTTTCGCTATTTGATGTATAATAATAATAATAACTTTTATTTCTCACCAAAAACCAAAATTACAATATAGCGAAAACTTAAAAATACAGGGGATACATAAGTTTTGGTCGTGGATCGCTGGTGCCCGTGGTAGGTAATAAAATACCTGTATTACTGGTCACTAGGATTCCACTTTTACACAGTGACTAAAAAGCTTGAAATTCCAAAGGATAGAGGTAAATGTGTGTGTGTGTGTGTGAGTGAGAGAGAGAGAGAGGGTGTACGTGTACGTACTATAGGGTGTTCTCGGTTTATAGGTGTGCTAACAAATATCTGTATCTGCGTGAGGTGTAAAGTTTCCGAGATATTTCGATTGCCCAACTTGCCCCTATGCTCAACTAGCCCCGCCCTATCCTACTTTAGTAAGATTGTTTTCTCCCCAACCATTTCATAGCTGGTTTTCTTTTCGTACTGCTAGTGGACTGCTGTGTCTGTAAATTATCTCGCCCCGGTTTAATACTTATATTAAAAATATTGAATCAATCTAATGACTGTATTTCGCACTTCGTAGCCGATTGCAATTAACGGTAGAATTTTCCTAATGTTGTGACTGAACTAACACAAAGCGGTCTATCAAACAATTGTGTGTTGCTAAACGCACGAGGACATACACCTCTTGAAGCTTCAATCAAGCCTCAATCAACAATTGTAAACAGTAAAACGTATTTGTACTTGATACGCCCTGCCCATTACAATGCAGTGCCGCTCAGGACTATTGTAAGACCCAAAAACTCTGAGCGGTACTACAACAGCGCTCGTCACCTTGAGACATAAGATATCAAGTCTCATTTGCCCAGTAATTTCACTAGCTACGGCGCCCTTCAGACCGAAACACAGTAATGCTTACACATTACTGTACGGCAGAAATAGGCGCCGTTGTGGTACCCATAATCTAGCCGGCATCCGGTACAAAGGAGCCTCTCACTGGTAAACTGTTTGACTCAAACAAAAATCTAAATGATTTTTCCAACATGCTTGGCCGTATGGCAGTACATTTAACATAAATTGAAAATAGTGTAAAAAAAATATATGGTGCCTTTAAAGATATTATTAAAAGAATAATTCTTCTATACCCCACCCTTTTTTTACAATAAAATATTTTTTTTTTGTACTATTTTCAATTAAAATTTATTTTCTATTATTTTTAGTTGAATTTTATATACTTGTAGCGAGTTTTTATTTTTTTTTAACTATAATTTATTTTAAATTTTTCAGTTAATTTTTCTATAAAAGCGTATATTTCAAACTATTAAGTACTTTAACATCAATTCCTGCCTTATCGACTATAGATAAAAATTATATAAATTGACAAAAATCCTAGTCTGCAAATTGAATAATGAAATAACCTCATCAAATTAGTGTATTGTCATCGGTTCTCGATAAATTTACAAAGTTAAATGAAATCTGGCCGTTTAAAGTGGGTCAAAATCGCGTTTAAAGCAGTCAGTTACAAACATACATACAAACATACAAGTGAAGCTAATATAAAGCGTATAAAAATAAACAAATTTACTAATTGTGACAAAAAAACATGCTTTGTGGATTCCTCTACAAATGTGTGATAACTGTCTGATCAGATTGTGTTTATATTTTATATCATCACGTTAAGACACATATTTATTTCAACGAATAACAAATAAAACAAAAAAAAAGCTAGATAGCTTGTTTTTAGATATACACATCGTTATATATAAGTTTTGGTCGATGGAATAACTCTGTTAATGATGTGTCAAAAGGGTTCATCATATCGGAAAACGATATCTGTTATAGACATCGCACCAAATGAAAACACACTCTAGCGGGGTGGTGTAGATATGAAAAACATCGCTCGGGCCGAAATAACAAGTTCCTCATGTTCATAAGATACTTATCTTTTTGTTTTCGATAGATTTATTATTATATTAGATTGTTCGCTATTAAACCCTTAAGCTTCCATGTGTTCGAAATATATATATATAGCCGAGTGGTTAGCGATCCTACCTACTAAGATAGAGGTCCCGGTTTCGAATCCCGGTAGGTGCAAGCATTTATATGATGAATATGGATGTTTGTTTCCGAGTCATGGAAGTTTAAATGTATTTATGTATGTTTATATGAATTTATGTATGTTAAAGTAAGTATATTGTATTAAATATATCATTGTCTTGTAACCCATAACACAGGCTATATATGCTTAACTTGGGGCAAGATAATTTGTGTAAAAAGTTCAATATTATTATATTATATCTCAACGATGAACTAAGAATATATAAAATAGAGTGGCGATAAAATCGCGATATTAAATGAACACAGGAGAGAACTACTTATGGCTGGGGACCGAGCCAACGGCCTTGAGGCTCGCACAAGATCGCTGTAGTTTTAATTCAGAATTACAAGCATTTTTAATTTATTACAAACAAAATACAATTTCAAAGGAAAAATTTTATGAACGATGTGGGAATCGAACCCACGACCTCTCACGTTCCGTGCGACTGCTCTTCCCAATGAGTTCAGTTGGAATAGTCGTTCGGCATCGTTCATAAAATTTTGTTTTCAATTTCGTTAGTGTATTAAATGTAGAAGTGACGGTTATCACTTTAAAAACATAAGAAATTGTTTATAATACAATTTTCTTTATAATAATATCAAAGCTATGTCATGTTAAATAGTATTGGTAAACAGTTTATGTAGAACTAATGATTAACATGGCTCCAATTGTAAAAGTTATAGGTATTATTTCGCAATGTCTATTAATGGTAGATTTTTTTTTATTTTTCTTCTCATATTCTGTAAACATATAATTATTTTTCGTAAAAATTAAAGCTTCATATACTTAAACCGGAAATGGTTTCAATTATGTGCTATTTTGGAAATTTCTTTAGATAAAAAGGATTATGAAACCCCGGTAAAAGTGACACTTTTTTTCACATTATAGACATTTAACTAAAAATAGGGTGGAGCACTGGCACAAATGGGCAATAGTCTATACACTTCACGGTCAGCTGCTGCGAACTATAGGCGCCGCCTGACCGTCACGCGACATGCGACACACAGACGAAAAAGTTTGAGACGATGTAATAAAAGTTTCACTTTAATATGTAAATGAATAATTTGAAGTAAGAATTTTTAGAATGCTGCTTGTCTGTTGTTCATTGCTATTATGCCTTCCATGGTGTATGTGATAATAAGTTAGTACTTGCATTTACATAAAACACTTTTATAGGATTAAAACGCGTGCAATTGTAACCCCCTGAAAACGAGATCTGGTAAGGTCTTGAAACGTCGGGGCTATCTAATATAATAATAAAAATGTAACTTTTACGCAAAAATCTAATGTAAAAATACAGTTATAATTACATGCATTTTTAACCCTTTAAGAAGAATTTATTTAAATGTGTAACACGTTATTCAAATAAAATACTACTACTTGCATGATTTTGTCACAAAAAAACATCCCTGAATCCATACTCTTATACTAAAAGCCGTAATTGGTATTGTTACTAATATTACTGCGATAGGTAATAAAGTTTTCATTCATTCATTCAGGTAGGTACCTACTGAACGACGTAAAGGAACCATGACCTTGAAATAATGTCAACTTCAGTCTAGAATGATCCTTATCGGTACATAAAGGGCTGTGTATTATTTATTCATTCATTTTGTAACAGAGCGATCAAGTGAATAGTTTGGGCAATTCAAATACAAGCGATACTAGTATTCAAATGATTTGAGTTATCTTTAGTGTTAATTCCGCCAATATTTGTCTTTAAACAATTCGACACGTGTTTCGCCTCTACACTAGGCATCCTCAGGACGTGTTGTTTCGACTAAAAAAAACTCAAGTCATTTGTATAATTATGGATTTCCGCAATGTAACACCTACTTCAATTTCTTTTTTAGCGATGCTGGAATACTGTTGTACTATTGGTACTTTTGGTTATTATTATGTCAGTAGTGTTATTGTTACGTATGCAGCGATGTAAACAAATCATTTGCGGAGTTATACCGGTGTTTTCCAAAACCCGTAATCCTGCAAAAGAGAGCTGTTCGTGCTTTATATCAGCTTGGTCATAGACAGTCACTCAAACAAAAATAATAAATAAATTTATTATACACGGGTAAAACCGCGAAGCACAGCTAGTTCCACTAAGTCATCCTTCAAAAACAATGTGTTATGTAAGCGGGCTACTAGTAGTAAGTAAATGAAATTAATGAGAATGTTCCGTGCGTAGTTAAACCGATATTCAATAAAATATTCACTACGCTCACAATGGCCCCAACAGCTGCCTGGAACATCAATTATTGTTAGTTCCATATAATGACGTAATAAAAAGATAAATGTAATATGTGATGATGAATTTTGTAAAGGGCAACGAAATAGGTGATATAGGTATTCGATATTCGAGGTTTCTAAAGTGATATTTGTGCGTTTCTTGCTTTTAAGGCATATTTTGGGTGTATTGGCAGATCTTTTAAAATAGAAGTAATAGATAATTTTGTGTATTTTTTGTTTTAATTAGACTCACTCATAGATAGGAGGTGAACTTTACCAGGCTATAATGATGTCAAGCAGTTGTGTTTTTGTGTTTCGCTTTGAAGAAGAGACGAGTCAAAATGTTTCAAGGTGGCGAGCGCAATTGCGATACCGCTCCAAATTTTGTGTTCAATCAAGAATCCTTAGCTAGACTGTATTGTGATCCCGTAAAAAACTTCCAAAACAGCAATATGGGCTATGTTTGTGAAACCAAAGCAATTTTTATTATTTTGTAATTTTATAGACCTACCTTTTATAAAAGACTATAACCACCATAAGGACTTATATATCATCGTAAAAGTTAAAAGACGAGCAGGTGCTATAAATTATAATAAGTGGCATTATCAAGCCTCTGAAATTATAACCCATTGATGCCTAAAATCATCCATCCTTCACACTCTAGGTGTAAGACTTTCATCCATCTTCGCCTTCGTAGAATCTTAGACTTCTTTGGACATATCGCTAAAAAAGTTGGTCACAACCTCGAACAACTGATGGGATGATTGGGAAGATAGACGGATGACGCCCCAGAGGTCGCAGCCCTATAAGATGGTCTGATCAAATCCGCGCATCTCTGGATACCGGACTTCATGACGCACTGCACGTAGCCGAAGACAGACACAGAGGGCGAACTATTGTCAAAAAGTTGAATCCTCAGAGAAATCACGACCCTCAGCAATGAGGAATACGACGCGAGGAGGAGGATGCCTAAAATGCCTTAAGTGCGAACACTTTCAGATATAACATTAGGACCTTGCAACACAGAGATACTCGAATTGTCGGAGATCCAGTGCTCTGTGAACGGCTAGATCACTTGGCTTTGCGTAGAGACCGCATTTATCACGTCCCCGTGATAAATGCGGTCTCTACGCAATGTTCTGAAGAGTGTTCTGAAGAGCTGTTTCACCTGATTCATGCCACCGATCTCCACCTTTACACGACACGCCACATATTAGTATAATATCATTACCACCAATTGAATGTATGGCGTTTCTCTACAGTAAGGTTTTCAAGGAACTTTCTTTCTTGTACATCCAAGCCGTGTAATGCGCATGTGTACCCCTTTTCAAATGGCCGCCAACACTCCTGTGATGCCTCTGACAATGCAAGAGAATGTGGGTTACGGTGATCACTTAATTTCAGGTGACTCGCTCGCTCGTTTTATTACTCTACCATAAAAAAGGGAACACAGATCTTATAAAACCGCAGAATCCAAGAAGTATTGTTTTATATAATATAAAGTTTTTATTCTTAGATGACCCACCGCGCCCCCTCACCTCATTTGGTTCACAGAATTGTTTATTATAGGTATTATTATCTTAACAGAGTTTTTGTTTGAATAAAATAAACCAGTTTAAAGTAAAGTAATTTAAATTAATACCGCGCGAAATTACCGCTTCAAGTCACAACATAAGAACTAAATATTTCGGAAACAATACGTTTTATTTGAAATATGTTTTTACCAATTTATTTTGTTTTTGATATACAACAAACTAAAAATAATAGTGACATTTTCATTGCGGCTAATTTGTGGCCGAAATCAGTATGGTAGCCGTACTACTGAGGTCGAACAGTAAATACAGGTATATATAGTACTGACCGCAAAGTTATTGGAGTAGCAAATTATTAATAATGTTCAATGTTAGTTGCTAATAGTTATATTAGATGATTAAATCCGATTTACTGATGAGATCATAGAGATACTCATCGTTCGTAAATTTTGGTTATAAATTTAATTTAATTAATGCCAGAAGATTCATTGAGAGAAAAGTTTGGTGAAATAAATATTATGCCAGTACATATACGAGAACCTCCCATGCGCTCATGAACATATTAGCCAATTTAAATAGAACAGTTATGTACATATTGTCAATACTCGAAACAAACATAAACTCGCAATTCCATCTACCAGGCTCCGCAAAATTGCTAAATCTTTTAAAGTGGATTGTGTTATATTTTATAATAAACTCCCAAATGAATTTAAAATATTACCTATTAAAAATATAAATGTATCGTAAAAAATAAATTAACATCTAAGGCCTATTATAATGTGAAAGATTATTTGAATGATAAAGATAGTTGGAATTAATGTTCTAAATTTTGTTATCTATACATTTCTGCCTTTGCTCCAATTGTTTAAGATATTATTGGTCAATAGGCAGCAATGTAAACATTTTTTCAGCTTAAGCTGCATATTTTGAATTTCTTTCTTTTCTTGCGTCCTTATTATTTGAGTACTTTTTTAAGGCTCACATAGACTTGATGATTGACACACGACTAAGGAGAAAAGTGTGCTTACATTGTCTTTAAGCACACTGTTGCCGTTCCACTGTCAGACTGCTAATGATATGAAAATATGACGTATAGATTGTCATTGGTATTGAACCGTTACGTATTTGACATTTTGTGTTTAGAGTGGTCATACCATAGACAACGTGCGGACGTGCGGAAAGTCGGATATTCTTGTTTACAGTTAATTATTTATCGCATTATTGTAATTTTAAATAGTTTAATATGATAAATAAATGATATTATTTTTTTTATGAAAATAAGGGACGACACGAGGCGGGCGTTTAGCTGATGATAATTGATACGCCCTGCCCTGCAATGCAGTGCTGCACAGGATTCTTGAAAGATCCAAAAATTCTGCGCGGCACTACAACTGCGCTCGTCACCTTGAGACATAAGATGTTAAGTCTCATTTGCCCAGTAATTTCACTAGCTACGACGCCCTTCAGACCGAAGCACAGTAATGTTTACATAATACTGCTTCACAGCAGAAATAGGCGCCGTTGTGGTAATAAATAAGCCATGAGAACCGGGA
>CATIXQ010000017.1:7367243-7422925 GCA_949711755.1 Leptidea juvernica
ATTTTATTTGTGTATTAATCCTAGAAGTGAGGGTTATCACTTTAAAACATAAAATATTGTTTAGATTTACAAGAGTGACATCTCAAGTCAGTTTCCTAATATGCAAATATTGGGGTTGAGC
Organism: Leptidea juvernica; assembly: GCA_949711755.1. Lineage (NCBI taxonomy): Eukaryota > Metazoa > Arthropoda > Insecta > Lepidoptera > Pieridae > Leptidea > Leptidea juvernica. The sequence goes on from CATIXQ010000017.1 coordinate 7,367,365, forward strand.
AGGTTATCAACTGTAAAGTAGATCCTGTAGATGAAGCCACAACCTGAGAGTTGAACAAAGCAAACAGAATTTTATAACGATGCGGTACTCGAAAGGTTAGCATAGTTGGTTAGAGCACCGGCACGGAACGCCGGAGGTCGTGGGTTTAATCCCGCATCGTTCATAAAATTTTGTTTTTCAAATTTTATTTGTGTATAATTTATTCAAGTTTCTGCAATTTTACAAACAGTCTTTCAGAATACAAAACCATTTATTATCAATGTTGTTAATTTGAAAGCTTTGTCATATCACTTATCGTAACAGTATCACATTGTTGCAGTCGCAATAAATAACGGCGTGATAGCAAAACCGAAACATCCGTAAAGCAACAAATATCAAACTGAAAACTGAATACAAAAAATGTACTCGCAATATTGACACATGCAATACGTCTGGTTATGTGTCATCGTGTATGAATAGAGCACGTTCTTTTGTTAGATTGTGTGGTATTTTGAAATATACTATCAATAATCGTATCAGTAGAAACATATATATTATCCCACTTACGATATAATAAATCTATGAGTAGATATGCACGTACAGTGTTCATTCGCGGTAGTTACTTTAATGAAAATAAGGGACGAGATGAGCAGGACGTTGAGATGATGGTAATTGATACGCCCTGCCCATTTCAATCCAGTGCCGCTCAGGATTCTTGAAAACCCAAAAAATCTGAGAGGCACTAAAATTGCGCTCGGCACCTTGAGACATAAGATGTTAAGTCTGATTTGCCCAGTAATTACACTAGCTACGGCGCCCTTCAGACCGAAACACAGTAATGTTTACATATCTACTTCACGGCAGATATAGGCGCCGTTGTGGTACCCATAATCTAGCCGGCGTCCTGTGCAAATGAGCCTCCCACTGGCTCCCGCTACTATTGCTACGACACCTGTTTCGCAATATATCAAATTTGCTCTTTTATGTTCGGTTGTTAAGTTGTGCCGGTGTAATAACAGACACAAGACACACTATGCTATTTAGGGTAAAGGTCGTAGTTCATTAGATCCACCCAGCATCCAAACCGCATCGTACCGTTTCGTGTTGTTGCTATTCTTTATTTGTAGTTGTATGGATGTCTCCGGCGCCTAGCAGTCGTAACAACGCACGGTCGACTAAGACTAGACCACCTGGTAACAATCCCTTGCTCGTTTCCTTCCATTCTGCTAACATCGAAAGACCCCCAGATGAAGAGGGTAGAAGAAAAATGTAGGTATACTCTAGAGACACAGCAAACGAAGAGGAGGAAAACGATCCCAAAAGAAGCCGAAAACGACAAAGGACTGACTGACTGACTAGCTACTAGTAAAGACAAAAGACAAAAAAAATCACAAAAAAAATATTCGACGTTGGGTTCCAAGCGATTAGTGCCGAGAATCTCATTACCCAATTATAGGGCTTAGCCCTGACACAATACTTCCGCCCTCACACAGGGGGTGAGAATATAATTTTTCTTCAATTAATTTAAATTAAGTTATTTGACAAGGGAGGACAACTCTTGCAATATCATACAAAATAGGCAACATTCACCAAATATACTTACTGCTATAGATAATCATAATATAAAGCTCATAAATATTGTTCACCAGAATATACAAGGTATCTCAAGTAAGGAATTAGAAATTGAACTGTTTTTGAGCTGCTGTAATATAGATATATTATGTATTACAGAACATTGGCGTAAGAGTCATCAGCTCCAGTTTAGTTTTAGAGAACATAAAGTAGTCAGTTCGTTTTGTAGAAGTAGGGCAATACATGGAGGTTCCCTAATTATTATTAATAATAGATTAAAATGTAAAAATAGAAGAGATATTGTTAATCTCTCTATAGAACAACTAATTGAGATAGCTTGTATAGAACTAGAGCAATTTATTATTGTAAGTGTATACCGCCCCCCCACTGCATCATATGAACAATTCCAACATAGAATGGAGGAGGTACTATCAAAATTTAGCAAAACTAGCAAGTCAATTATAGTGTGTGGAGATTTCAATATAAACTTGCTTGAACCTTCGGCCAATTGTACTAGCCTTAAAAATTTATTTCAAAGTTTTAATTTGTTCAATGTATTTTGGGAACCTACTAGAATCACTTCTACAACAGCAACCTGTTTAGATAATATTTTTACAGATGTTACTATTACTAGTAAACTCATAATTAATAATCTTCAGTCTGACCATAGTGGGCAACTTATAAAAGTAAATACAAGATTGGACAATGTCAGACCAAAAAAGGTGACGATTATACCAGTTACGGGTAGCCGTCTTGAGAGGTTTAGAAATAATTTGGTAAATACAATACCATTTTTACACTGTTGCGAAACTGCTAATTTTCACTACAACTTAGTCTTCAATTCCTTCTGTGAGGAATTTGACAGGATTTTTACTCCAGTAACGGTGACAGTAAACAACAAACATAGTTTTAATGATTGGGCAACAATGGGTATCCACAAAAGTCGTAAACGCTTATATGACCTTTATTATGAGAAACATTACAATAATAGTGAAGAATTTAAAATATATGTAAAAAATACTCCAAGCTCTTTAAAATAGTTTGTCATAAAGCGAAAACACGTTTCATTGCAGATAAAATTAAAAACAGTAATAATAAAGTAAAAGCGACTTGGAGTGTAATTAACAATGAAACTGGTAGATCGAATTGCCGTAACACCTCTATCTGTTTAAATATTAATAATCGCGTTATAAATTCGGAAATAGAAATTGCAAATGAATTTGATAAATACTTCTCCGAAATCCCGATTGTCACGACCAAATACCTTAACTCTTCGCCAAAAGCAGCATATGATATGCTTAGATTACACGTACCAGTATCTTCTACTGACTTGAAATTTAAGTATGTTACAGGTAGCAATATAATAAAAATCTTCAAATTAATTAACCCAAAAAATACAAAAGACTTATGGGGCCATTCGACTAATATTGTTAAATACATACTTGACATTATAGCACCTGAATTAGCAATAATATTTAATGAATGCATAGATGAGGGTGTGTTCCCTGACCTCATGAAATACAGCAAAGTTATACCTTTGTTTAAATCGGGCAGTTCTTTTGACCCTGCTAATTTCAGACCTATTTCAGTGCTGCCTGCTTTTAGTAAAATTTTTGAAAAACTTTTGCTTCAACAGCTACAAATGCATTTTTGTAAATTAATGAACAAAAATCAGTTTGGTTTCACTAGGGGCTAGGGGAAATCTGTTAAAATCATATTTAAGCGAAAGAGTTCAGATAGTCGATGTAAATGGCAAACGGTCTTCGGGTAAACCTGTGGGAATAGGTGTTCCACAGGGTTCTATTCTCGGTCCTTTCTTGTTTCTTATATATATTAACGATCTACCGTTTGTGGTAGATGATAGCCATGAGATTGTATTGTTTGCTGATGATACTTCACTTATTTTTAAAGTGAAGCGACGTGCGGATATTGATGACGAGGTAAGCAATGCACTCTCAAAGATAGTGCGTTGGTTTGAGACGAATAATCTGCACTTAAACAGTAAAAAAACAAAGTGTTTACGGTTCATTACACCAAATACAGCGGAGGTACAAACCAACGTACTTATAAATGACCAGAGATTGGAACTTGTGGACACTACGGTCTTCTTGGGTATCACGTTAGATAAAAAGCTTCAGTGGGGTCCACATATTACCCATCTAGCAGATAGACTCAGCTCTGCGGCATATGCAGTTAGAAAGATTAGAGAGTACACGAATGTTGCGACCGCTAGATTAGTGTACTTTAGTTATTTTCACAGCATCATGACGTACGGTATATTACTATGGGGTCATGCTGCTGACATTGATATAGTGTTTGCACTGCAAAAGAGGGCTGTTCGTGCTATATATCAGCTTGGTTATAGACAGTCTCTCAAAGAAAAATTTAAAGAAATAAATATTATGACTGTTTATTGTCAGTACATTTTTGAAAATTTAATATATGTTCACAAAAATCGTCACCTTTTTGCTCTTAATAGTGATTTTCATTATTATAACACTAGACATAAGGGATTGCTGGTAACTAATTCTAGTAGGCTTCATAAGATACATAATAGCTTTAAGGGTAAATGTATACACTTCTACAATAAAGTCCCAGCCACTGTTCAGGCATTATCTATAAATAAATTTAAATGTTTTATAAAAAAATGGCTCTGTCGTAAATCCTATTACTCCACTGCTGAATATCTAAATGATCGGACAGCCTGGGACTAGATTGTGATTATTTTATAGCGATAGAAATGACTGTACAATATTCTATATTTTTATTGAAAAGAGCGCAAAAAAAAAGAATGCTGGGAGAGTTTCTTGCGCCGCTTCTTCTCTCTCAGAGCGCCATTTGTTTCCGAAGCGGTAGTAGTATCTAGTAGTATAAGAAATGACATCAAAAAGAATTCTAAAGGAATCAATTTTGAGAAAATAAATGCCTTTTTTATGCCTTTTATGCCTAATTACTCGTCTTCGTTGTGCTAACCTGCAAGTCTTCGGGTCTGTGTTCACAGCGAGTGTTTCACGCGAAGACCACATCTAGTCGATTTGAAAGTGAGAGTCGTCTTCCTTGTTTCGTCTTTCATTTTCTTATTCATCAAGCGTGTTCGACACACGTTGACCACGTGGTGTCTTCTCGTTGACCACGCGATATTCACTGGCGAAAACGGAGACGAACGACGAGACGGTGCGCGATAGGTGCGGAGTTACTCTAATGAGGGATGACCTTTAGCGTGATAGCGATCTGGGACGTGCGATGATACGTAAATACCATTTTTGTCATTTTTGTAGCAGATGGAACCGCTGAAACACAGACATCTGCTAGTTCTATCACAAAATATATTAACAAAATTACATTGATTCGTAATAAGCATGTTATGCAGAAATCCCTGCTAACAGCGAAAACATCCACCGAATTTTGATGTAGCTAGTGTAAATTTAGAATAAATATGTATTGGGTAATAGTTTTAGTAGTAGATAACTCAATTCAAAATTGGGACTGCTGGTTTTTGCATTTATACACACACGGTTTTTTGATTAAATTATAAATGCATAGTTTTCAGACTTTTCACTGTACGACGGCATTGCTTGACAAAATTTCATATTTTAATTCCCTTGAGAGTTTTAAAATGTACGTTTTTTATTGCATAAACAGCGGTATCTTTTTTACGTTAACTTAAAAGTTTGGTTGTTTACTAGCTTCACGAGACTGCAAACATGAGTATATCGTAATTTCAGCAAGATACCTCCATGTATTCCCAAGATAAAGATAAGTCTTGAAAAATAAACATACGGACGGAAACCAAAGTGATCCTATAAGAGTTCAATTTTTTCCTTTTTAAATAAAGACCCTAAAAAAGGACTAAGTCAAATGCAAAAACAGCCTGTTTTTTGACGTATGTGATAGAAGTTCAAGTAGATTGTATGTGTGTACCTGAATTAAAACCATTTATTATCGCTTCATACATATTGTACCAAGGTAACCCTGAAAATGTTTAGAAAATGAAAAACGGCTTAATGTAGAAAGTTGCCAATACTTTTATTGTTTTTCAAAGTAATTTCCGTTCCTCTCTGCACATCGTCGAATTCGATGAAACCACTGAGAAAAGCAGTGGGCCCATTCTTCTTTAGGGGTCTCTTTTATGGCATTTTCGTACGCTTTCACCCCATATTCAGGGCTCGTAAAGCGAATACCACCAAATTTTATCTTTACTTCTTGGGAATAAATAAAAGTCGCAAGGCGCCAGGTCAGGACTGTATGGCGGATGACTCATTCATTCAACAGTCCGTTTTATGGAGTGCGCTGAAGCATTGTCGTGGTCAAGGAGGATCCTGCTTTGAGGGCGCTGCTGTCGAATTTTTTACAAGACAACAAGCAAACAGCGATTGACATACCAGTATGCAGTAACTGTCCTTCCATCTTCTAGCACAACTGTCGCGAAATGATCTTTCCGACCAAAGAATGAGGCAATCATCTTTTTTCCTTGACTTCTTCCTTTCTTTACCTTAGTTGGCCGATCCTCGAAAGGACACACCCACTGAGCTTATTGTCTTTTGGTTTCGAGTTCGTAGCAATAAATCCAGCTTTCATCACCTGTGACGATGTCAAATACAGCATTTGAGTCACCGCCGTTGAACTTATCTAACATTTGGCGACACCAGTCCATGCGAAGGTGTTTCTGGTCGTCGGTTAAAATATGGGGAATCCATCTGGTACAAAGCTTCCTGACGCCTACATGTTCGTGTAACTTGACTCATACCAATGCCTAGGCTTGCCCTTATCTGTTGATAGGTCACTCTATTATGTTCCTCTATCATGCGTCGCACAGCACTGATGTTATCTTCAGTAGTTTCTGTTAAAGTTTGTCCCTCACGCGGATCATCATTGAGATTGCTACGTCCACGCTTAAACTCGTTAAACCAATTGTAAATAGTGGCACGAGATGGGGCTTCATTAAGAAATGCTAATCGCAGCCTATCATAGCTTTGTTGTTTTACTCAACAACAAAGCTACGATAGCCCATAACGAAAGTCATTATAAATCATTGACCGAAAATTTTCTCGCGTTAGGTTCTTTTTAACGTGTAATAAGAGTTTTAGATTTGCTGCCAATTCACAAAAACAAATGACAAATGAATGCAATATTCTACATTAGGTTACCCAAGAGTTCTAAAATTGAAATTCAAAAAAAAAGTTTTCATTAGCAATGTTTCTAACTAGCCAGTTCTTAACATTTTCAGTGTTACCCACGTATATTATAATAAACACCAGGGTTCGAACTCATAATAATATGTATCTAGCACTCCTTTCCACAGATCCACTTCCTACTATGTCAGAATTTGTAAAAAGAAGTGTAAAGAAGATAAAATTTAAGGACCATTATTAAAATATATCATTAAACTATGTTCATGCTATAGTCCAGTTGTTTATAAACAATATACTTTGTTCGTTCATTTTAGTTTAGTGACTATAAAATACCAAAGTTTGTCAACTGTCACGTGCACCCTTACATTATGGATTGGTCTCCGCTGCACTACAACTAGACACGGCACTACCTACGAACAATAGCTACTTTATTACGGCAACTATTAGATGCTTGTGTGCGTGCATCTTGACACTCAATGGCATCTTCCAAATTTGGTAACATACGCTTCGTGTTATTTTACATTGAAAATAATATAATACAAAATACTTACTGATGATAATATATGATCGCAGTGTCTTTCTTATTTCTTGTAGTATTATTTCAATTATTAGCAAATTTTAACATGTGGCACGTCGACGCCACATTGTTCGAGACTGGTTCGAGTACGCCCATTTGGGCGTAGTAAAAGTTGCCCCACTTTTTGTCTACGCCTGCAGTATCTGATTGGAGCGCAGCGGAGACCAATCCTTAATCTAAGCTTGAGTCATTTCAACAAAAACTTTTAACAAGACTTTAGTAAAAGATCTTTTAATAAAACCTTTTTTCTTATCTAAATTAGGACAAAGAAAGATATGAACTGAAAACGATAACACTTCCTCAACGAACCGCCCTAATCAGGTTTATATTGTTTCAGTCCTACCGAAGAAATCTCTCAATCGTGAACGAGTCACCAAATGGCCACTGGGTGTGGCAGAAGGGTGCCCTAAACGAGTGCTCGGATTCAATGACGTCACCGCGCAGTATATCAAATTCAAGTTTACACGAATACGACCATGATTTGAGTGGGGAAGAGCTCGCAACGTATATGTATCAAGTCAACTGTAATATTGGCGGAATTATTTGAGACACATCCGTTTAGACTGTCCGGAGCAGATCTAAACGCAATGCTAGCTAGAACTATGAGTGTAAACCAATGACTAGTAATTAGAAATGCTGTGATAGAGTTATTGTAAATATAGAATTTGTAGTGTTACCAATCAAAATAATTGTATCTACCCCGCAAATAGGCTGCATTTATACAGTGATGACAGATATTAATTTATTATATAACTACCTAAACGCCGGTAAAGTTACTTTATCTACACCCATGCTTTAAATCCTCTTTTACAGTTTCTAAAACAGTTAGCTTATTGCCAACATTAAAACACCCAATGTCCTAATTTCCCGTTTTCATAATAACACTCCTTTGAATGTTATTATGGTAACTAGTCTTTTTTAATGCTACCTATTTCAGAATCTTTTATAGATGATTCATATTATGGGTGTAGATAAAGTCTTGTATGCAACTGTTGATAATTAGGTATTAAAACACTCATGTGATACTATTATCGCCCACATTCGTGTTTTAATATACCCTGATAACACAATTGTTGCATAAATAACTATTACTTCATCAGAAGTTTTTAGTACAATTTGTATGACGAAAAATTGTTTTAATATAATTATTATTTTATCACGGGTGCATTTAAAATATCGATTACCATGCCCAGTTATTGACATTTATAATTGAATCCTGACAAGCCTCGTGGTGACAAGTGGGACTATTGCTGGCACTGCTAAATAAGTATTAGGACAATTATTCAGTGTTTCGTTATTAAATAAAAAAAAATAACTGACGTTCACTTTAATCTTTACTATTCAGTGGATGAGGTATATGGTTGTTTAATTGGCACTTTAACAATATGATTTATTTTTCAAAAAATGACTGAATTCAATTGGATAACAAAGTAATTAACTAGGTAATTCTCATTCACGATACAAAATAACTTGTTTTGCAGAAATGACTGGAAATTAAAGAGAAATTTTTACTTGCTATATTTTTTATACAATATAATTTTAAATATATTATTGTATAAATAATAGTTTAATTTATGGATTACGCTGCTATAGAAGTCCCATTGTAAATTTTAATATCAATTAGATACAATTGAAAATCTATTGAATTTAAAATAATACAACCATTAAGTTTCAGTCCTTATTTTTGAATGTTAATTAAATATTGGTTATTAAAATACCCCATAGAAAATGATGTGCATATAAATATAATCATAGAATTAGAAGAAATTAAATATATTATTGTTATTAATTAAATTTGTTAAAAAGAATGTTTAATATATGAATCTGTCCGGAATAAATTGTAACTAGTCATTAATTTATATTTTAATAATATAACATGATATATTATTGTAACGCAAATAATTATATTACTATTGTATGTGTGATAGCATAAAATGGAAAAAAATATACATAACTATAACTGTAAATAATATAAATAAATATTAATAGAAGTGGGATATACAATTTGTTATTTTTAAGTGACTTCCTTTACTTCTGGGATTAAATACACAAGTTTTTGTGAATTGATCGCAAATATTTGCCTATCTGTGGATCGACCTCCAATCCGCGTCTCAATAACGAAATGGTACATTACGATACAAGTGCGCAAAGTAGGTCGTTCCCGCACGAGCGTAGCGAGTGCAGGATGAAATACGTGCGCACGAGTATCTTTTACTATTTTTAATATTAATTTGCGCAAAGTTCGACCACTTTCATTATTTTCAAACATTCCTGCACGCCCAACACATTCCCGCACGCTCAGCTACTTTCCCGCACGCTCTTGTCAACGTGTGGGAAAGGAGTACTTTGCGAACGCAAATGCATGCGCAAAATCGAACTTTGCGCACGGTAGTAGGAAAAGATTCAAACCATCATTGGGCTATCTGTAGATATGCTTTACCTCTTTAGACGTTCCGTTTATATCGTTTATTTGTAACAGTTAATTTTAAAAATTAGCCCTACACGAGTGGGATTATTTCGGTAACTACTTTTTACTTCGATGCATTTATTGGTCTCTGGAAATTTAATATAGATTATTTTTTTATCAATTTATAATCGATAAATTCAAAATTATTTGCAGTGAGAGTGAGCGAAAATATTAGAGGCACGGGATCATTGTATCCATAAATCTTTGTATATAAATTAGTTGTTGGAAAATATTGTTGTTTTTGATGTAATAGAGTTATTGTTTGTTAAATAATGTTGTAGTGCATAGCATTCATATAGACTGGCGGGATTTTAATAAACTTTATGTGAAATAGAAACTCGGAGGAAAGTCAATATACGGCGCTTCGAAGTCGATTTGATTGCATGGGTACATTCTATAGAAGGCTTCTACACATCTATTGTACATTGAGCTATAGCAAACATTCTCTATTTGACCAGCCCTATATCTGTTTTGATGTCAATTGGAGTCCTTAATGTTCGGGACGTCTTTGTTATAATAAAATTGAGGTTTAATAAACGTGATTTTTACAATGTTTTTTTTATTATATATCATTTACCATTCCTTGTAATCGATGTTACTAATTCAAAGCGAGCTATTGAGTAGTTTGAGTACTATTATTACTAGCTCTTCTGTCTGAAGTAATATTTATAATTTATATATTATGTTATATAGTTTAATCCGGACGACCGAGCCTTGATCAGATTTTTAAGAATGTACAAAACTTGAACAAAAAAAAATCTAACAGGACATCTGGATTCAAATCGGGGTCTTCTGCTTTCCGGATCACCCAATATCCTATCTGAACTATTATAGTCTTGTATATAGTGGCGAAATTTACCTTTGTATTCAAATGTTATTGTAGCTGTTTCTCATTAAGACATGGATAAAACTACATTTTTTGAAATGTAACTAGCTAGATATCCCCTAGCTAGATACTAGGGGATATCTAGCTAGTAATCCCCTGTATATAAAATTTCATGAAAATCGTTGGAGCCGTTTCCGAGATTTAGATTATTATAATATGCGGCCTATGTCCCGATCTATTAATTATATTCATGCAAAATCCCGTCAGTAGTTTTAGCGTTGTGCCCGGACATACATACAGACAAAGACATTATTTAAAAAAGATATTAAGTAAGTTTTTACTGTTTCGATTTTATTATCAGAAATTAAATTATAAAAGAAACCCTAAATTTAGTTTGTATCCAAAGAAAAATTTAAAAGTCTTATTCAGTATCATATAAATTCCAATGAAAGCAAAGAGTTGCAATACAAGTTTTCGTGTTCAGAATAACTGACAAATTTACTCCCCGGAAGAGATTCGATTTGCAATTTCATATGTCGAGGAATTCGGAATTCTTTGCAAGCATTTAATGGCTGGGGTTCGCAACTCAATAATTTTATGACCTTACCCGGTGATATTAAAATGATATTATTAAAAAGGAGCAAATACATGGCCATTAGACATCACATTATATTAAAGAATCAAAGAATAAATGGTTTTAAGAAAAAATACTATGTGTTGAAGAGATTTAAAAAAAGGACCCAGTTTTGATTTAAACAATGAGGCAAATATAATGTATCAATAAACTAAAAAAACACGTCAGTCAGCCATGTGAAATGAAATTTCAATGACGTCACGTCTCACTTACGTGAACATCACAAATAAACTTGGTATAAAGTTATACCTGAGAATAAACCAAGAATAAGCAAAATGAAAACTATATCGCTGACAACACTGTCAATACAATCTATAAGGGCGTTAAAGTTATCATTGATTTTTGAGATGTTACGTCATATACGTCCGCCATGACACTTACGAGCGTTTTCGCGCGTAATTCGAATTAAACTCATAAATATATATTAATTTGCATTAAAGATTATTTAATATAATCTAAAATAAACATTATCTCTTTAAAAACATAACAAATTGTTGAGATTTACAAGAGCGACATCTCAAGTCAATTTCCTAATATGCAAATATATGGGTTGAGCTGGTTATCAACTGTAAAGTGGATCATGTAGATGAAGCCACAACCTGATAGTTGAACAAAGCATACAAGTTTTATGACGATACGTCACTCGAACGGTTAGCTCAGGTGTTTAGAGCACTGGCACGGAACGCCATAGGTCGTGGGTTCGAGTCCCGCATCGTTCATAAAATTTTGTTTTTCAAATTTTATTTGTGTTCTAAAGTTTTTCCCAAAGTAGTAGACAACAGACATGATAGATGAGTAAACCACAATCTATCAACATGCCAATTGGGACACTTTTAAACAGTAAGTATCGTTAGTTTGATGTGATTATTATAAAACATCATTTAATTGAAAAGGTTTTTTCTATCTTTTTTATGCAACAACTGTTTAAGCTCGGCTCGACAAATTCAAGCTAACCGAGCTTGGGAGTGTAATACATCTAATGTGTTTAAATTATATACTACTTATAGATGATTTTTTTGAGAATACAACAAATTTTCTGTTTAATTATTTTTACACGAAGAAAAATCACTTATTCGAACATTTTGTTAGAAATCTTACTTTTTTTGTTGATATTCTATTGAGGATAAATCCTGTCATGGTATCAAATGCAGCAATGCAATGACCTTCATTAGAGTGACGTATAAAATTATGGATTGGAGCGAACGGAAACAATTTTGAGCAACATAAAAGGTAAAAGTGAGATATGAAAAGCAATTTGTAAAATTTTCTATTCGCTTTCATTTTTGGTAATACATATCTATGCATAGATTGATCCTTATCAGCAACAGAGTCCATTGGTTCAATAATAAAGGATGTAATTTTTTAAAAATCATTCGGGTTGATATCCGTCAAAAGTTCAAGAAATTAAAAAAAAACTAAATATGCAGTTATAAGTTTGTTATAAATCGAGGGCATGACTCCTTCCACGACTTTTCTCTATGTCTCGTAGTTTCCGACTCGGCCATCACTACCCTTCTCAAAAAACCACCCTGTATATACTACTCATATTATTTATATATTTATTTATTTATTAATACATATATTTGGGCAAGTAACAAATTACACTCTTTACATGCTTAAACTTAAAATATAATAATAAAATGAATAAGAGTTAATTCAGTTATAAGCTACCACAGCATTCATAATTTTTACTACGCTTATAGGACAGTAGTTTTAACAACTTATAAACTAAAATCTAAAAATATTATAATATATAATTTAAAATAAAAATGAAAATAGGAAAACAAGGTTTCTAAGTCACATGTGTAAATTAGGTATTATCTTTTTATATTGAGCAAGCGGAATGAATAAATCAATGTTCTGCGATTTGGCCAGTGAGTTATATGACCTAGAAATAGTTGCGTTTTGACCCAGATTAGTCCTAGATTGTGGTACTACAAACAACGAATTGGCATTTCTTCATATTAATTTTGGAGGAACGTTTATTTTGAATTTGGATAGCAAGTATGGAGAATCTATTTTACCGCTAAAAATATTGTGTAAAAACAAAAGATCTAACACTATCCTTCTATCCGCCAGCTACCAAAAACAGCTAAAACATCACACCGTAATGTTTTAGCTGTTTTTGGTAGCTTGAGTGCTTTTTCGCTAAGAAGTCATTATAAATTATGCTACTATATTAAAAAGGGTTTTCATTTTTATTTCAAGGGATCATTGAAAATTATTTTTTCCCCGCGTGAAACTAACGCAGTAGAAATATACTGTGTTAAAATACGGTTAAGTAACAAACCGTGGGTTTTACGATTAATCCCTTTAATATTGATCAACTTGAACAAAGAACCGCAATGAAAATCAGCCACTAAATTTATTTATTGTAATTATTGACTAATAATGATGAAATACGATTCTAGAAGCTAACTCGAATCAAACTAACACGGAAAAGCTTACACGCAGAGCTACCCGAATTGTTGAGGACCCAGTGCTCTGTGAACGGCTCGGTCACCTGGCTTTTCGTAGAGATGTCGCTTCAATGTGTGTTTTCTACTGCATTATGTTCTTATTATCAAGGACTATTTCACCTGATTCCTGCAGCCGAATTCCAGCTTCGCACGACACGCCACAAATAAGGATATCAACCCCACCATCTGGATGTGTGGCGTTCCTCCACAGTGCGGCTTTCAATGAACTTTTTTCAACCTACCACAAAACTGTGGAATGAGATTCCTTATGCGGTGTTTCCGGGACGATAAGACAAATAGTGCGTACACCTTCCTTACAGACCGGCAACGCTCCTGTGATTCGTCAATTTGCAAGAGAATGTGGACGGCAGTGATCAATTAACACCAGGTGACCATAGTTTGATTATTTATATAATTATATCTTAAAGTTTCGTACAGAGAGAATTCTTCATTGAAGCAAAAAAAATAGTAACACTCCCTATAACGCGCTAGCATAATAAACCATTTTTATACTACGCGATTACACAAAACTGTTTAAAGAGATATCTGTTATGTGCGCGATTCCCACATAAATACTTCTGTACTGTGAAATTTATAATGATTTGTACAGTTCATAATTAGCTTCGCGTAACTTTGCACGTGTGTCAATTGTGTTATTATAAAATTAAATTATGTTATTAAATCTATGTATTAAAAACTTTAATAAAATAGTAAAACTAGGCAAACAATTGGAAATACTTGTTACGAAATACGAATTCGCCTATAACGCGGCCACTCGATCGCGTTATAGGGAGAACTACCTGTAATTGCTATTTTCTCTAAAGTTATGCGACGTCACAGTCAATATTTAACATAAAGATCAAAAGAGCGAAAATCATTTCCTCACAAATATTAATGATAGATTTAACACTCCGTCTCCTACAGTCAAATTTGTTGTTGAGGATCAACTTTTCTTTCACAAGAATAGTTTTTAATATTCTTGAAAGAAATGTTGAGAGGAATGATTAACGTTGTTGAGGAGACGCACAGACTGAGAGAACCTCATTAGCGTTATGATATCTTATTATGTTCGTCCCATTGCATCTAACGAACATCAGCAATCATGCTTTAGTTTTTCTTGGATTAATATTACTCGGAAATATTTTTCGACATAATGTTCGATGTACAGTTAAATCATTATGTGCTAAAATAACAGAGAATTGTACTTATAACAAACCCGGTCCTTATTTAACTGATTAGTAAATCCAAATTCAATGATATCACTTATTTAAAGTCAAAAACTACCATCCATTCAAGAAAGTATGCCTCAGATCCGAGCAGAAAGGGCGCACGAAACTCAGCGGGTTTTGTCGATAGCAGGGTGAGAGATGTTGTCATGGCAACACTGAAGTGTATGTATTACCTTTATACATATATGCACACACTCATCTCTCCAAGTACTATACAGGGTGTCCCAAAGTTATGGGACATGAAGGGAAAGTACCTTAAATATCGAAGATAGGCTATTTTACTGAAAGAAGACTTTATGTTATTTTTAAAAGTTAGTAATACTGCATTCAAAGATTTTCTAAAAATTACTTGCCTCGTCTAGGAATCGAACCAACTTAAATGTAAATAAAAACACCCCTACTCTTATGATGCCATTCAAAAGAATGGCCAAAAACTAATAACTCTTCTTAAGTAACATAGTATCGTCGATGTTTTTATGATAAAAAAGGAAAACAAAACTACGTACGGGTCAAGTCAGAAATTAGGAGATCCGTAAGAGAACCACAGTCACCGACATAGCCCAAATGATTGAGAAACTGAAGTGGCAGTGGGCAGGGCACATAGTTTGACGGACAGATGGCCGTTGGTGCAGTAAAGTCCTCGAATAGCGACCACGTACTGGAAGACGCAGTGTTGGTAGGACCGACGATCTGGTCAAGATCGCCGGAATACGTTGGATCGAGGCAGTGCAGGACCAACCGTCGTGGAAATCTTTGGGGGAGGCATTTGTCCAGCAGTGAACCTCTTCCAGCTGATGATGATGATGACAGGTCACCTAATTTTAAGTGATAACTGCTAACGCACTCTTTTAAAACACATTGAGACATTTAAGTAATAAATGAACTGAATTATAATAAAGTTTGCATGAAATATATTCGAAACAGATAATGTCTTGTGTCTAGACATGATAGAGTCTTATTATTGACACTTCATATGAAATACAATAAATGAAATGATAACGATAGTACTTACTAAATTCAAATATGAAATACAATACTTGTATCAAGAAATATACAATTTAATGCTAAATGAACGTTTCGAGGAGCTGTTGACTGGATTGCTACATTACCTCGACAACATATTTAAACCACAATGCGATCAAAAGAAACGTAGTTCTATGGTCTACAAAACATTGGATAAAAAAATATAGTTACAATGTAATATCCCACAACAAAATTTATTATTTAATAGCCCGAGGGCGGTCGCTCCATTCCCACTCCGTGATATTATTAAGAAGTCATTTATATTATATCAACCTTTACCACTTACGTTTTTAAATAATGCATGGAGGAGTTGTATTAATATTATCAATTGAAGAAGAACACATCAAAATACTGACGTTTTCTAGTGTTTCGTGTTCGTTAGCACACAGTTTTCTGATTTCCACGATTTTAGTTCCATGTGGCACAAAACTGACTCCCGAGTGGTTTCAGGTTTTAAAAAAATGCACTGTTTGTATTAACAAGGTATTTATATTTAAAGACAATGATGCAGAGAGGCAGAAAAAAGCGCCCCTCTTTCCGAGACCTCCCGCGCCTTTGAGCTACAAATTTATCCTCCGCCCAGCCTAGCTGGAATAGTTGTTGAGCTACAAGCACAGGGGAGGTTTTTTGTCGGTAGGGGTCCCACGTATATGAACACCCGAGCCTGACATATGGTCAATGCTTTTTAAGCATTCGGCTTAAATACATAAAATGTATTTTCGTTCGTCCTCTCGGAAATAACCGCCTAACCGGCATCCGTGCAATGAAGCTTCGCACTGTTTATTTATATTATTTATTTAAAAAGAGTCATACATAATAATGTAGTAAAGAGTAATCCTTTTCCGTAATAAAACAAAAAATGCCACATGTATTTCAGTAAAAAGTTTCCGTTTGGAAAACTTTATACCGCATCCATTTGAAACTCTCGTGCTAGTACAATGTTTTAGTTTCTCTTTTTAGGGTTCCGTAGCCAAATGCCAAAAAGTGTAACCCTTATAGGTCCAATACTGTTGAAACTTGGATAGTAGATGTATTTTGTGAACCGCATTAAGACTGTCACACAATAATAGAACAAAAAACAATAAATTTTGGTGGTTCCGCATAGTTAGAACTGAAACTCATAATTTTTTTTATGAGTAGGTCTTCAAAAATGATATCGAGGTTTCTAATATAACTTTTTTTCTAAACTGAATAGTTTGCGCGAGAGACACTTTCAAAGTGGTAAAATGTGTGTCCTGTAGCTGTAACTTCTAAAATACGAGAATGCAAAAACCAAAAAAAAATATATGATGTACATTTCCATCCAAACTTCCACCGAAAATTGGTATGAACGAGATCTAGTAAGTAGTTTTTTTTTCATATGTCATAAATCGTAAACCGCAATTTACCATTCATTCAATCAACTCAAATATGAAGTTACAACTAACTGCAAGAACTTGTGTATTTTTTATTATGAATTATCATGGCGAGACGAGCAGGACTTTCAGCTGATGGTAATTGATACGCACTGCCCATTACAATGCAGTGCCGCTCAGGATTACAACTGCGCTTGTCACCTTGACACATAAGATGTTAATTAGTCTCATTTGCCCAGTAATTTTACTAGCTACGGCACCCTTCAGACCGATCACAGTAATGCTTACACATTACTGTTTCACGGCAGAAATAGGCGCCGTTGTCCATAATCTAGCCGGTATCCTGTGCAAGGGAGTCTCCTACTGGTGTATTATGTTACTTCCTGCTACGGAACCGTTCATGGGCGAGTCAGACTCGAACTTGGCCGCTTTTTTATCTCTAAATCTAGATCGTTAAAGGACAGGAATCGTATTACAGTTCTATTCTTTCATCTTCGTACCTGATCTATTATTGACTACCAGTATTTCAACGACCATAATCACCACCACAATCTCTTGACCTCGTTATTGTTGCAATCTACATACACACATGGTTTTGATATTTTAGATTTCAGTTGAACCACAGTTATAGCCGATCTAATATAAGAAATAATTGATTACGTATTTTCTAGCAATATTCTATGTATGTAATGTGTGTTTTCGTTAATGTTATAACGAAATCATCCAACTTAACTTAGACCACGTTGGAGACTTTACTTGACGAGAAGATTGACCACAAACAAATCTGACACTTATTTTATTTGTGAGATGGTTTATTTTGCATGGTCTTATAGCTTGTTTCAATAGCTTTCAGATATATTCACTCAAATCATCATAATTATGAGCAATCTATTAAACGTCAAATAATACGTATTTACAAACGCTGCGCGAGCGACAGAATCACGCCAATCTGAGGCATACCGGAACGGAAAGGATTATGATAAAATTGGAGCATTCCAAATCCTTCTCACGCCACTAACGGCAGACAAAATCATGTAACAATATTGACAATGTCGACTCATTAATACAAATTAATTGAGGCACCTAAACAAACACAAGATATTCCCTAGTGATAAAATGTATTTCATTCCAAGAGTAATTTTCAGAGAACTGTAGATAACATTTACACACTCTTAGACATAAAACCATAATTCAGTTAGCTCGACCCACCTAAATAAATCTTTCAAGCACAGATACAATATTACGGTTACGATAAATAGTATTGTGTAGGCTGTTTTCTTTTCAATGTTTGTAAATATACATAAAGAACTATCAGCTGTTATCCCTTAGTTTGGTTCATTCCCAATTTTTATGATTGTAGCTGGACTTTTTTTCTAAGTGAAGCCAGTATGGGTTACTATTAATACGTGTTTTAGTATGTATGTAAATATGAAATATATATGGTATTTTACTGTGGGGTCATGCTGCTGACATTGATATAGTGTTTGCTCTGCATAAGAGAGCTGTTCGTGCTATATATCAGCTTGGTTATAGACAGTCTCTCAAAGAAAAATTTAAAGAAATAAATATTATAACTGTTCATTGTCAATACATTTATGAAAATTTAATATACGTTCACAAAAATCCACACCTTTTTGCTCTTAATAGTGATTTTCATTATTATAACACTAGAAATAAGTGAATGCTTGTTACTAATTCTAGTAGGCTTAAGCGCAAAAAAATAATTCTGGGAGAGTTTCTTGCACCGAATCTTCTCAGAGCGCCATTTTTTTTTCGAAGCGGTAGTCGTATCTAGTAGATTAGAAAATAAATGCCTTTTATGCCTTTTACAACTTGCTGACTCCGTTTAAGATAATGTAGGCTGACGTGAATTAAAACAAGTTAAACGAGTCGCTGACTCTCATAAAGGTGAAAATGTCATCTGGACTACAATGACTACCGATAGATGAAGGAGTGGAAGCTTTTATAAGCCTAAAGCAAGGAAATATGCAACATTTGGTGGGTACATTGCTTCCCGATGGGTTGTGATGACCCTTCGTGATGATAAAAATTCATAAAATATTTCCTATCCCAGTTAAATGAGATATCATCGCAAACTTTCGTTTTTGACAAAATTTCATGCTCTTAGTGAGGCTAAATATGCATTTCAAAGCACAAGCAAGCTTTTAATAGTGATATTAAACAAAAAAATACAGGTGATATTATTAAATAATGTTATCAATAAGATTAATGGGAAATAACTTTGAACTGGTTAGAAATTTATGTTAAAAATAAACTCACTAATAAAAGTTCTGGAGAGAGTTGTAATGCTTTATAAATTTAATTCGACTAATTGAAATTCAGGTGTTATACAAGATAATATATGCTATAGCGATGTATATGCTTTTACAACAAGATCTCAGAAAATGTTCAAAACAAAAGTATTACGTTATTCAAAGGAATTGTTAAAAAACGTTTGTGTGGTGAAGGTAACTATAACATAAATGTCTTTTTTAATGATGCCACAGATTGGGAATATAGCGACCGCCCTCAGGCTATTAGATATAGTATAAAATATATTATATACTTAAACCTTCCTCGAGAACCAACCTACCCCATTTGTGAAACAGCATGAAAATCGGTGCAGTCGTTTTTGAGTTTATCGCGAACGGACAGACAGGCGTGGAGGAGGACTTTGTTTTATATTATGTAGTGATTTTATAAAATAGACATGGGATGACAATGGGAATAAGGTATCTCATAGGTAGTTTCTACGTTTAGTGGTTTAAGTAAGGTTAATTGTACAATATTAATACGTAAACATATTTTTTTGATGAAAAAAAAATTTCCGCTGAGTTTTCTTCTTCGGCATTCGTTTTGGAATGGGTGGTAGATTTTGACTTGCAATAAGTGGTGTTTTGAATAAAAAAAAAAGTATTTTACACTCATTATTTCTACTCTGCTGTATTAATCACTAACCAAAATCGAAATCAAGAAATAAATGCATTTGCGGTTGACGCAACGTGTCCATTTAATAAATAAATGATGACACAGTTGTAAAAGATAAATTTTTAAATATTATAAGTATGAAAAAAAGAAATAAATTATATGTAAGCATTGGGAAAACCAAAATAAGAATATTTTAAAGTAACAAAAACACGATTCTTATAGTAAAAACTTTAGTTAATTTATCAAGATAATGTAAAATTTATTCATAATGTCTCTATGCTTAAAAACTTCTAAGTTTATAATACTACTAACTGTCCCAGCAAACGTCGTATTGCCATGTAACATATTAAAAAAAAATATAAAAATTTTGCGGGTATAAAAAAGAACAGAAAGAAAAACAAAAAATTATGTCCAAAAAAAAATTTTGGGGTGGACTACCCTTAAAATTTAGGGGGATGAAAAATAGATGTTCGATTCTCACACCTACCCAATATGCACACATAATTTCATGAAAATCGGTCAAGCCGTTTCGGAGGAGTATAACTACAAACACCGCGACACGAGAATTTTATACTGATAGATAAGATAAGATAAAACTAATTTCTACTAGCTTAAAAAATGCAAACTCTTTTTATAAAGTCTATATATATTTACTGTGACCGAAATCTATGTGCTAATAGAAGCTCAGTTATTACTTACTAGCTGATGCTTGCAACTTTGTCCGCGCAGATAAAGGGTTTTTAAAAATAATAAGCAAGTTTGGAATTGAAGATGATGTCCTATTCCAGTTCTGTTTCCCGTTTTCGTATATATATATATATATATATATATTTATATATATATATATAGATAATAGACATAGAAATATAGATAATCGCAGTATGTACATAATGTGCCTCCATAAATGCAATTTCTAATATTATTATTGCCCCAATCGACTACAGTTTCCTATTACACCGACTTCAAAAAAGGAGGAGGTTCTCAATTCAATCGGTATGTTTTTTTTTATGTTTGTTACCTCAAAACTTTCGACTGGGTGAACCGATTTTGATAATTATTTTTTTATGCTTGCAACTTTGTCCGCGCAGATAAAGGGTTTTTAAAAATAATAACCAAGTTTGGAATTGAAGATGATGTCCTATTCCAGTTCTGTTTCCCGTTTTCGCTCCCGTTCCCAACATATTATATGAATCTTATTTCGAAAAAGATTGTTATGGCAAATTAAACCTATTATTGGTATAGTTATAGCTCATCGACGTGGTTTTCACAAATCCCGCGAGAATCATGGATTTTCCGGGATAAAATGTAGCCTATATCCTTTCCCAAGCTACAGTCTATCGCTGTACCAAATTTCATCAAAATCGCTTCAGTAACTTCGGCGTAAAAGCGTAACAAACAAACTTAAATTCACATTTATAATATTAGTAGGGATGAAAGAGATTATTTAAGAACTTTTTATGCAATTCCGTATTATTTATTGCACGTTTTGTCCCCAAATATAAATCTTGTCAGCCCTTCAGTTACAGTATACACGAGCGGTTCTCATTGATAGGACCGACATAGGTAAGAGATGGGGGATATGTCCCGTTGATCGCTGATATTAAAACAAAAAGTTGGTACGTTGGCATTTCTCAGGACACAAACAATTGACATGAAAAACTTTTTCTGGCCTATATACAACATGCCTGCATTGCTCTTGTTTTTTTCTCAACTGGTTAGTTTTTTTTTATGAAAATAAGGGACGAGACGAGCAGTACTTTCAGGTGATGGTAATTAGAAGATTCGCCCTACCCATTACTATGCAGTGTCGCGCAGGATTCTTGAAAAACCCAAAAATTTGTCGTCACCTTGAGACATAAGATGTTAAGTCTCATTTGCCCAGTAATTTCACTAGCTACGGCGCTATTCAGACCGAAACGCAATCGTTTTCTTCATAGTTATTATATAGAGACTGAATGATATAATGTCTGGGACTGAATTGTACTGTAAATGTATTACTGTCTTATTCATTAATAAACACAATATAAATTTACTACAAGTTTAAAATTATTCCTGCATGTCATGTACATCTGTCGTGACAAAAGGTAAGATAAAAACAATTTAAATTTGAAATAACTTCACTTTGCGTATATTCACAACACAGTAAGTGTTTGAAAACTTCATCACTGTTGAATTTGTTACTCAATTCAATTAATAATATCACTCTCTGTTTACTGAATAAAATGTGTAAAACAATATCTAATATACTTTCGAGGTTAATGTGACATATAACTCCAAAATGGAGCATCTCCATCGATAAAGACTGTCGAAGCATCCATTACAAATTGTCAGGTGACGAGCAATAATGTTTTCTATAAATAAATTTCATTATAGTAAGAAGTTATCAATAACATCCACTCGTCTTCGTACCATTTTAATGTAATGAGTGTCATTTATGTTGTCAGTGAGTTGTCATTTTAATGTAATAGATTCCACTGTCAGATCTGAACCAAATTACATTGGGACCACAAGGGAAGCACCAGCTTTCAAATAAAAAAATAATTATCAAAATCGGTTCACCCAGTCTTGAGTTTTGAGGTAACAAACATAAAAAAAATATACCGACGAATTGAGAACCTCCTCCTTTTTTGAAGTCGGTTAAAAAGGAAAATGTAGTCAATTGGGGTAATAATAATATTAGAAATTACATTTATGGAGGCTTATTATGTACATACTGCGATTATCTATATTTCTATGTCTATTATCTATAAATATATATATAATGAAAATAGTCATTGTTTGAGGCTCTCTCACGCCTAAGTCACTGATCGTATCGACATGAAAGTACCACCATTCGATGCGAAATTTATCCTAGATGGTTTATGGCTACTTATTTTTTTAATTTCAACGTTCCTTCATTAATTTATTTCCTTTTAAAATTCGCCCAGCGACGCTGGCAGGAACGGCTAGTTTATAAATATAAATAAAATACTTCTTCAAAGGGGTTCAAGCCGCCTATAGATAACAAAATTTTTGTGGAAAATAAAATAATTTATTATCCTAACGGACACACATAATCCGCTAACTTTGTGTGTCGTTACTTGCTATGCTTACCTAGCTCCTCGCTTCGTTAATGAATTACCCACTGATGTACGGAACTGTACAAATCCTCGTTATATTAAGAAAAAACTGAAATCATACTATTTAAGTCACTTAAAATAAATATACATACACAATATAACTAATGTTCTGTAGTTAACGTACCTAGATTTAACTCTTTGGTAGCATATATTACAAACCCATGTGGTTTTCTGATGCTAGCTATAAGTATTTTCTTTTATAAAAAGAAAATGTATATACGATTTAATTAGCCAGGCAAAGTTACGGGACATTTTATTAACATTGCAGTCACAATATCACTCTTTTTATCTTATAAAATATATTTTATTTAAATGTTTGAGATTCTCCAATACAACTGTCTGACTATTAATACTCAGCATTATTCAATACAAACGTATTCTCCTTCTTTTCCATGGATAATGCTTCTAGAGCAGTTATTTTTGTCACAAAATCTAGGTTTGCTAAAGCTATGTCTGTACGTTTTATTTGTTTCAATCAACTAACGTCATAAGAAAATATGACTCTTCAAACATCGTAAAAGATGCCATTTTTATACAGTCCTATCCAAATGAATACGAAACAATATTGAAAGGTTTTAATAATAAAAAGATAAAGTTGGGACATAGATTAGTTCTTCCTAAAAATATTCCATCAAAAATTCTTTTGATAGGTGCGATTTTCTAGGAGATAACAGTCAAAATTTTGTAGGTAGAATCGGTCTAAGCTGCATTTGTCGCTATCGTAAGTAAGTATCTTCGGGGGAAGGCTGGAGATGGAGGGTTTGTTTGCAATATATAGTGCAAATAGTCTACATACGGTTTGCTTGAAACTTATTTATGGATAATTTTATTAAATATTATTAAACTACGCTTGGACCGGGTCCTCTCTTAACTTTATGTAAGATATTTGCGCGTTAAATAGATTAATGCAATGCAGTATTTAAATGTATCAAAGAGTCAGTTGTCAAATTGCATTTCATTTCATTTTAAAAATGAACATATTCAAAGGTATGCTAAGAGCTAAAGAGGTAAAAATTGTATGTTCCAAAAATTTCAATATTTTAAGCTCTTACTGAACAGAAAATTGAGATAGTTATTTTATTTTAGATAATTAATTAATTGCTTGTCAAATCGATAAAAAATATATAATATCTACAATGCTTTCTTTCATTTAATGTACGAGTAGCTTAAGGCTCTCAACTTGAGAACCTCTTTATTAAAACAACAATAAACAGCGAAGGTTGCATTAAGATAATCCTTAACGCAAATGGCAGGCACTATTGCGAACAACACAAAATTTTACTAGATATTTACTGCTTTGTTTTGCATACAAACTATGAGTTTCATCGAATTGTTATTGAATTTGCATTAACTTGAAAATATTGTTAAAATATAAAAAAATTAAGTGCACGAGTAATTAAATTGTGCATTATTATTATTATTTGGAGAGGGTGGCTATTTGGCTAGTCCTGATGAGTCCTAGTAACACCGCGTCCAGAATTGATCTATTGTGTTCTCCACTCATTCTTATAGCTAGTATAGTCAAGCCCTGCCGCATTTACGAACCGCATCTTCTTAACGCGAGTATTGCAAACAGCATCTGGGAGCGGGGTATAGTCGCCAAGTATGGTGTTACGCTTATGTATTAGTGGGCCGCAATTGCAGAGGAGGTAAAGAGTCGTTTCATCGGCCTCAAGGCAAAACCTGCAAGTTCTTTCGTTTTTTATTGCAACCACACTGAGGTGCTTATTTAGGTGACAGTGCGCAGTTAGCATCCTAGTGAGTATGCATAAGTTTTTCCTGCTCAATCATAGGGCTTCATTCGCGTTTCTGTTATTCAATGCCTTTATCAGTGCTTTGGAATGGTTTAAGCCTGTTGATTAGGTCCAGTGTTTAAGTACTTCTAGTTGACATTGGTTCCTCAGGGTGTGACGAATGGAGCTCTTAGGCAGTCCACAATTAGGTTCCGGATCGTATTGGACTGCTTTAACTTCTGGATCACTTGGCGTTCCGTAGAGACGTCGCTTAGTTGTGTGTCTTCTACCGCATTTATCACGGGGAGTGTTTCGAAGAGCTGCTTAACCTGATTCCTGCCGCCAAATTACACCTTCGCACGACAAGTTAGGATATCATCCCCACTATCTGGATGTGTCTTCCACAGTGCGGTTTTCAAGGAGCTTTCATCCTCGTACTACAAAGCTGTGGAATGAGCACATTGTGCGGTGTTTCCGGGACTATACGACATGGTGCACCTTCCTTAAAGGCCGGCAACGCTCTTGTGATCCCTCTGGTGTTGCAAGAGAATGTGGGCAGCGGTGATCACTTAACACCAGGTGACCCGTACGCTCATTTGTCCTCCTATTCCATAAAAGAAAAAGTCCAGCTCTTGCGAGCTCATCGGCCATTTCATCATCATTTGCCTATGATTCCGGCATGCCCTAATACAAATTGTGCATAGTGAAACATTTAAATTGTATCAATTTCGGAATTACGAATGAAACTTCATTGATTAACGCAAATAATTTCAATAAAGTACTTCAAAAGTTCTTACTTGAAAAGTTCAAAATGCATATAATGATTATAACTGAGTTATTACGAAAATTTAATACCTCTCGTACAAATATTATAATATTTCGATGGACTTTGAAGCTTTATGGAGGCACTATACCTACTAAAACACAGCACGCCTTCGTTGCTCGCCTATTCTCTAGAAAATGACTTCCAAAAAATCTCGACAGGCTTCTAGGTTGTTGAGAGATCTTGTTGCTACACCTCTCGCATCCACACACTGTGCCACATAATTTAACCAGACATGCTTTTGTCAAAATCAAATCAAAATATTTTATTGCAGATCATATTTTTACAAAAGGGTTGGTACTCGTACATTAGATGGGTAGACAATATGTGACGCTCTGCAAGGGCACAGCAATGTTTTATATAAAATAAATAAGTTTTATACAATATAAGAAAACAGATGGTAAAACTATTATTATTAGTATAACTATTTACCTATTTCTATGTTATAACTAATTCTCAAACTTAGTGTAATTAAAAAATCAGGTAAATCGTAGAAGCATTTTGAAACTAAAAAAAATTTAAGATCTCTTTTAAATAGAGAAGGCTTCTCTTTATTTTTTATTTCCTTTGGGGTGTGATTATAAATTTTTATTGCCATGTGGTGAGGGCTCGATGACATGCTTGTTTGGGGTATTTTTAATATTTTGTTTAAATTTCTATTATTTCGCTTGTTATTTGGTAGTGTTGAGTATAAGTCCGAATATTTTTAACAAACTTACATGCTTCTAAGATGTAAATTGAAGTAAGAGTTAAAAATTTGTATTTAATAAAATATGGTCTACATGAATCCATCTGATGAATATTTTCTAAAATTCTGATACATTTTTTCTGTTGAATAAATATATCATTTATTTCACTAAAGTTTCCCCTTAAATTAATTCCCTATAAATAGTATTTGATGTCACAAACAAATAGCGAGCTGAGACTGAATAAACGACGCAAAAAAATCTCCCAGCATTTATTTTTTGCGCTCTATTAATAATTTAAATATATTAAATAATTTATTGATAAATACAATCACAATCTCAGGCTATGTAATGACTTAAATTTTCCACTTGTTAAGTAGTAAAATTTACAGCAGAGCTATTTATTTATAAAACATTTAGCGCTGATTTTAGTAACGATACTTCAAACTGAGTTTTATAAACTCAGGTTTAATTAAATTAATCCAAATTCCAGTAAGTATTGATCTCGACTAAAGACGACGCGATTTCACCAACACATTCTAAATGCTGTCACTAAATCTACGTTTACATACCAAAAACAATAAAATTTATCAAGTGGCTATCAAAACTATAATCAATAAGTATAAAAAGATTAAAATTCTTATATGTCAGCTAGCTTCCGAAAGATGTGTTTTCTGAATAAAATACTGTGTTTCATAACATAAAGAATTATTTCGTAAAATATGCTCCCTGTTGTAATAATGAAATCGTTTCAAAGCAGAACTATCAAACCGTGTGTCAATAAATTCTCTCATAGAAAATATTATGTCAATACAAAACAAATATTGAAAATAAAAATACCAGCCCCATACGGCAAAAGAGAAAGCCGATTTACTGTACGCTCTTTTCACCTCCAACTCGACTCTTGACGACAACGGCAAAACACCTCCGACCATCCCGCGGTGTCAGAGCTCAATGCCTGAAAAGTACAGTTCAGACAGAAAACTGTTCGGCGAGCTCTGTTTTCGTTGGAGGTAGGAAGTCGAGCGGGCCGGATGGCATTTCTCCAATCGTGCTTAGAACGTGTGCCCCTGAGTTGACGCCGGTGCTAACGCGTTTATTCCGGCACTCTTATTCAAAAGGCGTAGTCCCTGACTCATGGAAGACAGCCCTTGTCCATCCGATCCAAAAAAAGGAGACAGTTCGAATCCGGCAAACTACAGGCCTATTATATACACCTGCTGTCCAAAATCATGGAGAGCGTAATTAACCACCAGCTCTTGGTATACCTAGAGGGTCATCAGTTGATCAACGATCGACAGTACAGCTTTTGCCATGGTCGGTCGGCAGGTGATCTTCTGGTATACCTAACACATAGATGGGCGGCGGCTATTAAAAGCAAGGGGGAAGGCCTGGCAGTTAGCCTGGATATAGCGAAGGCCTTTGATCGTGCATGGCACAATGCGCTCTTCTCAAAACTTCCATCAATTGGGTTTCCCGAGAGCTTATGCAAGTGGACCTCCAGCTTCCTCACTGGATTCAGCATACAGGTCGTTGTCGACGGATATTGCTCGAACCCCTGCATATCAATGATATGCTGGACATACATTGCTATGCAGATGACAGCACTGGTGATGCCGTATACACGGGCCTTGCAGGTCTCTATCGGGAAATCGTCGAGCAGTGCCGGGAGAAACCTGTGTCTTCTATCGAGTCCTCTCTTAAGAAGGTTGCGGAATGAGCTAAATTGAACCTTGTCCAATTTAAACCCCAGAAGACTCAAGTTTGCACGTTTACCACAAAAAAACCCCATTTGTCGTATCACCGCTCCTCGACAACACTCCCCTTAAGGCCCCGCCGTGTATCGGAATACTGGGTCTCGAAATCTCGAGTGATTGCCAATTCCGTGGCCATCTGGAGGCCAAAGCTAAATTGGCTTAGCAGAAGCTGGGCGTCCTTAATATATCACGGCAATACTTTAACCCGGCCCACATTCTAGCGCTCTACAAAGCGCAGGTCCGGCCACACATGGAGTATTGCTGTCATCTCTGGTCTGGCGCACCCCCGTATCAGCTCGATCCATTTGACCGCGAAATGTAGAGCAGCTCTAATTGTCGGGGACCCAGTGCTCTGTGAACGGCTGGATCACTTGGCGTTGCGTAGAGATGTCGCTTCTTTGTGCATCTTCTACCGTATTTATCACAGGGAGTGTTCCGAAGAGCTGTATAACCTGATTCCTGCCGCCGAATTCATGATGAGGTGATCACTTAACACCAGGTGACCCGTACGCTCGTTTGTCCTCCTATTCCATAAATAAAAATATTAAGATGTTTCTATAACGATAACGTAATTGATAGCTTTTAAACACGATCAAATATTTCAAATGTCCATAATTCGGCGGTCAAGATATGGATCGAATCTGTAAACTCAGTTTAAAGTGTTCAATGCGCTTTCTATTTTATAGGTGAAATCAACCCTTATTTATAGATGAGTAAACAGAATAATAATTGAGCAGCCTGAACTAGGACTTTATTACAAAAGTTATATTTACTCAGCTGAACAGTTTCTGAAGCCTACTAGAAAAAGTTATAAGCAATTCCTTATATTGTCTATTATTATTATAATAATCAAACGTCAGAAGTACCTACTTATTTGTTTTATTAATTGTATTTTTTGTGTGTTCATTTCCCACAGTACCGTATCTCGTAAGTGCTATGAGTTTTTTTCTTTTTAACAATGAAACACTCACATCCTTTACAATTTTACAAATTTCCATTAAAATCGTTAAGTCAACTATGAATTAGTATTATGTCCTATGGTATATTGTTATGGGGCAGTGCGGCCGATATTAATACTATCTTTGTGCTGCAGAAGAGGGCTATTCGCTCGATTTATAACCTTCATTCAGGATCATTAAGAGAAAAATTTTAGAAATAAACATTTTGACTGTTGCGTCTCAATACATTTTTGATAATGTTCTGTATGTTTATAAGCACATTGAGGAATTTTCTAGAAACTGTGACATTCATAATGTTAACACGAGGATTAAACATAAACTTGTTATGCCTACTACTCGGTTGGGTCGAGTTAGTATGTCTTTTGTTGGGCGATATATATGGTTCTACCATATGATCCCAGAAAATGTACAAAACAACAGTGTTACGAAATTCTCAGGTCTGAGGCAGTCTCTTTTGAATGGGTGGTAGTTTTTGACGTTCAATAAGTGATTTTAAATCCTATTTTGAATAAAAATATTTGAATTTGAATAGGTCTTCTTTTTATTATTAAGCCTACTTTGATAAAATTAATTGAGACTTGATTGCTTGAGGTCCATCCATTTTGGGGTCAAGCTATTGAATAGGTTCGCGAATGATTTATTAAGATAACATAATATCTATGATAAATAAGTAAAAAATTAAATTGGAACTGTCATAAAATTAAATGAATTAGTATTCATAGTTATACTAGCCTTCCGAAATCGGCAGTGCCCCACGGCATTCGATTTTTCAGATCAGAGACCATAACCAAGAGTAGTACGGCACACAATTCGCTTACCAAGTTCTAACTCTTATTTTGTTTCTAAGATGGTTTATATTAATTGCTTATATCTTCATTCAAAAGCTTTCAGATATATTCACTTAAATTATCCTAATTATAAGCAATATATTAATTGGCATTGGCAGAACACTGCTCGAGCGCCAAAATCACGCCAATCGGAGCCGCGCGATCAGAGTTTCCGAACGGAAACGGAACGGAACGGAAAGGCTAGAACAGTTATTGATTTTATAAAGTTTTTTATTTAAAGCGATATTTGTATGAGTTTTTTTATATTTTTGCTGCATCTGTCCCTATACTAAATCTCATCATAACACAATTAAATAATCCGGTTCCAATATACATGAATCATAGAAATCTAAGTAGAAGTCCCCTTTTATTTCTAACTGACATCAATGGTTAATCACTATTATTGTAACGAGCTATTCCTTTTTTTTATGAAAATATGGGACGAGACCTGCTGGTCTCGTCGTTCAGCTAATGGTAATTGACCCACCCTGCTCATTACAATGCAGTGCCACTCAGGATTCTTGAAAATCCCAAAAATTCTGAGCGGCACTACAATTGCACGCGTCACCTTGAGACATAAGATGTTAAGTCTCATTTGCCCAGTAATTTCACTAGCTACGGTCCTTTAGACCGAAACACAGTAATGTTAAGGTACACATTACTGCTTCAAGGCAGAAACAGGCGCAGTTGTGGTTGATGTACCCATAATGTAGCCGGCATGATGGTGCTAGGTTAATATTGATGTACCTAGTGTTCTTTTTTTTGTTATTTTTATGAAAATGAGGACAAATGAGCGTAGGTTCACCTGGTGTTAAGTGATCACCGCCGCCCACATTCTCTTGCAACACCAGAGGAATCCCAAGAGCGTTTCCGGTCCTTTAGAAAAATGTACGCGCGCGTACGCGTACGTACTGGTCTCCAAGTAATTGTTTATTAACAAAGTTAAGCATATTGAAAATAAGTGTATGATTTTTAATTAATTAACTAAAATTAAGATTTAGAAGTAGTTTTATATTTCAGAGATTATTAATAATTTATACAACTTCGAAAAGGAGGAGGTTCTCAATTCGATCGGTATTTTTTATTTATGTACACCGATTACACTTAGATTTATTATCCGATTTTCGTGATTCTTAAGTGAAGCCGGTGCTAAGCCAAACGAAATAGCAGGTACCTACAGCCACCACGCGTGACTTTGGGCGGGATAGGTTTGTCTAGAACCAAACAGATTGGGTAATCTGGCAAGCACAATTTAAACCCTATCAATAGGTAGCACATACAAATAATAGTATTTGTATACTCTTCAGTTTTTGAAGTCGGTTTTTTTAAACGATGTTTTTTTTTGTGTATAAAATAAACGCAAATAAGTTAGCTATATTACGACTAATAACATTTCCTTACTAACGGCCTTACTATTTGTAAGGTCGTTAGTAAGGAAATGTGTAAGTGTAAGGAAACTTGGAAATGTGTAAGGAAACTTGGTATAAAGTTATAACTAAGCAAAGAACATGCAAAATGTTTACAATATCGTTGACAACACTGTCAATACACTGATAATTCTGAAGTTTTCCGAATGACAAGCAGCCTTGCAAATAAACACGGGAAACCTTAAACGCCCGAAAACCAAAATGTCAAAAGCAAAATGTCTAATTTAGTCCAGTCATTATAGTAAGTTCACCTCGGAATCCGAGATACCCAGCTGTGAGTCTATAAATACTTGTATATTGACACCCTAAAAGTTGTCTCAAAACCTACATATGGTAGGGTGTAAGCAACTATTAAATTTCAAGTTCAAAGGTCACAAAAATCAGTTTTTTGCGCCGTTTTTTGGAAATATCTCATTTCCTATGGATTTTTTGCTATTTGTATCTATTATCAATATTGTAGAATACAAAATTCTCTACAAATTTTGTTTAAAAATTTTTTTATACGGTGAACCGTTTTCGAGATAGAAAGCGGAGAGCGCGCGGTCACAGCATCACTTCAGGTCAACCGGTTCCTCCGGTCGAAAACGCGCCATATATAGTTGATGAACTATAGATAAATCCATGATTATAAAATTTTGTCAATCTTTTTTAACTATTATATTATATTTTATAATTTTTTCCCTAACCTATTCACTTTTTATTCAGTATTAATTTATTTAACAACACTTACCTGCCCATGTAATTGCAGAATTGTTAATGAAAATATAGGAACAATATTTGAATTTTAACCTAATTAATATTAATAACTTCTTACATGATAAAAAAGAAACAAATGAATTATGAATTAATCTTTTTATTAAATTATTATTATTTTTATTGCAAGTAAAAAAATGGAATAAAGGGTACAAAAACTACAATTTATAATTTTAATCATCTTCTTCCTCTTCATCGTCGTCTTCTGGCTGCTGGTAAATTTCAAACTGGTCTTCATTATCGTCTTCAACGACATTTGTCTCAAGTTCTTCCATGATTTCGGGGTCAAAGGTTCCATCTTCGTTAATGTCGCTCTGATATGGTAGAGCATTGAGACAAGCTTGCCCATTACATTGCCCACAGGCTAAAGAGCATTGCAAGCCCGCTTTCCTGCATCCGCATCGCGAACCACAACCACTCTTGCAGTTGCAGAAAATTGTATTTAGCAAATCTTCTGGAGCAGGTGGTAAAATTGTCATGATAGGCTCCATAAAATCGTTTCGCATCGCCCAACCCCATACCTGGGTTTGGGCGAAAATTGTAAATTAATTGTAAACATTTTACATTTTCTTGGTTTATGATTAGTTATAACTTTATGCCAATTTTATTTGTAAGGCCGTTAATGTTTATGTTTATAATGTAATGGCATATATATATGGCATTGTATTATGTAATACATCAGAAGTTTATCCCATGCAACAACATACGGTTATTTGTTTAATTTCAAAATTAAAATTGAATGCACGAGTTTTTATCTCTGAATTTCTCACAAATGAATATTCAATATTGAGAGCTCTTTTCTACAGTTAATTATTACCAAGCCCTGAATTCCAACCAATTCGTTGCGAAACTGGTTTAATGGAATTTCGAAAGTCTTTCAAATACAATTTTACTGTATTCTCGTGTTAAGACTACTGAACATATGCATTAAAATAATGTTTACTGTATGTAAAATGTAGCGTATTGTATAACTGTGTATATATAGTTATGTATATATAATGTATATATAAACTTACGAGTGATTTTTTTGAAGTGAATACTTCTATAGTGGCGTTGAGAACTTTTCTTGGGATGGGTGTAAAATGTTAAACTCGCGTCAGGACACGTGACCTGATCGAAAATTCGTAAGACAGTCGTTGAAATTATGGATGAAAGTTGATTTTTCTGAGAGATAAACTTTCTAATGTAAAATAACTGTAATAGTTCTGAGTTTTAATTTTTTTATGTGATTAATATAAATTATCATTTTGTGTATGATAGCGCAATTGTACTTTTATACTGATAAATGATAAATAAGAAAGGAATGCTGAAATGGTTTGTACACGTGGAGCGAATGAGTGAAGATTGAATCACTTATCGAATTTATAAGGCAAGTGTGTGTGGGCAAGTCAGTCGCGGGAGAACATTCCTCGAACAAATTGGGGACGTTTTGAGAAAAGGAAAGGTCCGAAGCACCCGCAACCGGCGAACATGTACGAAAAGAGTAATGAATGTAAAAGAAGCGCGTGAGGTTTGTAAGGATAGAAGCAATTGGCATTCTTTTGTCTCTGCCTAACCCGACGGTAACAAGGCGTGATTGTATGTGTGTGTATGGAAGTATGTAAAACTCTTATAAATTTTTAACGGCTCAACCAATTTCACCGCGGTTGGCGCCATTCGAAAGGGTTTGACCAAACTTAGATTTTGAATACAATTCGGAACGACAAATGATGAAAAGATGGCGAATTTCAAAATAGCGGACATGTACAAACATCAAATGTTTCTTTTACAAAATTAAAAAAAAGCACTCATAAAAAATGCGTTTTGTAGCGTGGTGAAATCATTCGTTTGCGCGTCTTACTGCAACTTGAGATATTTTTTACTTTTTAGAAGTACACAACCCTATTCAATTATACAAGAACTTGTCTATCATAGCTGAGAGCAGCCCTATACAAAACTAAGGGCTTACTCCTCGATATGGTCAACATATTAATTGGATTCAGAGTTAGTGAGAGTCAACAAGGATGAACTTGTGGGATTGTTGAGAAGACTAATAGCAAACAGAGCTTGATCATAATAATAGATAATATTAATATTACGTACCAGTTTGACAAATCCTTAGATAATTAATAGGTCTAGATAGAGTCTCTTGCTGTTAGACAACAGATAAAGACAGGCGAGGAATAGTAGTTAAGTGTGCGTGACAAGCTACGTCTTACACTCGCGACTTGTTTGACACTTTGTGTTAGTGTGCGTAAATTGCTCTAAGCAAAGGCTTGTTCTAAACACAATTTTTTTTTCTACGTTTTCACAGCTGTCATATCACAGACGTCTATCTAGAAACACTACAAATCCTTATTTTTATACGCTTTATATTAACTTCACCTGTATGTTTGTATGTATGTTTGTAACCGCCTTCTTTGGGCGCGATTTTGACCCACTTTAAACGGCTAGATTTTGTTCAAACTTTGTAGATTTATCGAGGATCGATGACATTACACTAATTTGACTAAAAAATGAAAAATAAAAAATAGTTAAAAAAAACTAAAAAACACGCTTTATATAAAATTCAACAAAAAAATTGAAAATAAATTTAAATTGAAAATAGTGTAAAAAATATATATTTTATTGTAAAAAAAGCGTGGGGTGTAGAAGAATTATTATTTTAATAATATCTTAAAAAGCACCCCACGCTTTTATATAAAGCGTGCTTTTTAGTTTTTTTTAACTATTATTTAGGCGACGTTTGATCGATAAGATTTAAACAAATAGGACTAAAGAAAATGCGCAAGATAAATTAATAACGGCTCCATTAAAAGATTCTCTTAGAAAATTTTAATAATCTGATCTAATTATCTTAATGATGTCTTGTTATTGGTTATCTCACAAGTAAAATAACTAGTTCAATTACACGGGGCACACTAAAAGTTTTGCACTTCTAGCTAATCAGAACTATTTGAATTTCGAATGTTATATTTTTTGAAACGTTGCAACCTTCTTAGTAATAAAAAAAAACAATAGGCGGGAAATCATTTGTAATTTTTTTTTATCACACATCACAGTTCTCAACGAAAATGAATTAAGTCAAAAAATTTTTAGAGCGATAATTTTTTACGATTTTAAAAGTTCTCTCTCTTTGCAAGACTGTGCCGCTCGTCTTCAAAATGCTTTTGGGAGAGAAGCACCTTGCTTGAGCACCGTGAGGCGATGGTTTGCTGAATTTGAGAGAGGTCGAGTTTCGTGAAGGGCGGCCTTCAACTGCCGTCAACGAAAATAATGTGGCTACTGTTAAGCGGCTAATTGGAAAAAAAAACCTGCGGTTTGGTATGAGCCAAATTTAGAAAACTTACACGAAAAACTCCGTAACTTTGTTGTCGTTGGATCCCTAAAGAACTGACAGCGGAAACAAAGCGAGTCCATTCCCAAGATTGCTGTTTTTTTTTTCGGTGTTTGAAAATGAGAACAGGCCAACAAAAGTGAGGCAGGCGAGAAACGTTGCTAAAAATGATCGTATTTTTTTCTCAGGTACAGGTCTCATCCGCACAATGCAACTTGAAGATCAAAAGAGTGTTAATGCCGAGTAGTATTCTACTATTTGTTTACCCAGGGTGTTAAAAAAAAGTTCGCGAAAAACGACCAAAAAGCCACGTTCTCCTACATAATGACAACGCTTCTTCACACACGGCCAACAAAACAAATTCATTTTAAGATAGCGAAAAAGTATAACTCGTCACCCATCCTGCACATACGACCTAGCACCCTGTGAATTCTGTATTTTCCGTAAAATCAAACATTTGATGAGAGGTTTCACTTTTACCAATTCCGAAGAGGCAGTGATAGCATTCAATCAGCACGTAGAAAACATGCCTATAGATCTGTGGTCCTTCTGTTTTAAATAATGGTTCGATCGCATGAACAATGTTTAAAATTTAAAGGAGAGTATTTTGAAAAGCAATTAAAATAATATTTTGGTTATAACATGTTGTTTTTTTAAGTTACGCAAAGCTTTAGGTGTGACCTACGTAGAAGATAAGACAAAATCACAAACTCACTTCAATTAGTAGACTAGCTATTTTCATATAGGCTGGAATTCAAAGCGGTAACTTAAAAATGCCCTTTATACAAAATTAATTATTTGGTTGTGTCCCTCCGTTGCCTAAAGCAATCGGACACCCTGTATATACAAATATTTCATCCACATTAAAATGTGTTGTAATTTTCTACAAGTGGATGTGTTTAATTATTCTTGGTAATGTGTAAGAACCCTTCTAATAATTATTCATTTATGTAACGTATCATGTTCTTATAATTTATTATAAATTGAAATGAAATGTATTCTGTAATGTAATGTTATCTGGGTAGTAACTGTATTGATATAATAAACAAAATATTGAATTTACTTGACAATGCTAATCTATGAATATCTTGCGCCTTAAAAATAATATTTATGGAAAATCTTAACTAAAAAAAATATTCTATTCAAAACAAAACCAAACTTATTTTTATTAAACTTACATGAAATTAAAACTCGAAACGAGGAATTGTACCAAGAATACTAGAGGCATTTACGCGTTGGATAAATAGGCTTCTTTATACGAAAAAGCTCCTAGTAGCAGGATAACTAAAAGAATTGAATTTGAAAAAAATATTCAGCTATTATTGATTCTAAATTAATAAAATAAAATTTCACCTTTCCAACGTTGAGATCTGTACATAACAAAGTGAAATACAAATCACACGACGCTTTCAGACTAAGGTGCTCAGGCCGAATCGTTGCAACTATGCCAGAATACGGTTAAGCTTATGCGTAAATACTTCACCACTATTTGAACGCTGATATATGAAATGCTAATATGAAATCACTTATTGAAAGTCAAAAACTACCACCCATTCCGAAATGAATGCATCACCTGAAGAGTAAAGTAAAGTAAGTGTATAGAATTCAAGAACATAGTGTCTCCCCTTATAGATACAACAACTAAAATGCTAATAAACATATTTTTAGTTTGCTCTAAGTCGTATATTTAAATCAAATCAAATTTCTTACTAGTTGGTTAGCTTAGTAGTTGCTATTAATGGCTATATTCCGATTAGAATGCAAAATATACCTAAAAAAATAACAATTAAACTGAGCAGAATTGTTTAGCCTGGAAATATGTGAGAAATATCTTAAATCTGTTGGAGTTACTATGACCAGCATTAGGTCTTCAGATTTTTTGTAAGTTGCCAAGAAACTGACATTTATTGAAATTCCAGTTTCTATCACAAGCACTCTTGTTTCCTCCACCAGTGTTGCTGAGTCACTTCTTCTGAAAAATGTTAAAGAGTGCCAACAAACATTCAATTTTAGTTTTGTTAGCCCTGGAGAAATAATTAAAACTTTTAAGTCTCTCGACATGAAAAAAACTGCTGATATATGGGGCATTTCTGTTAAAATAATAAGTTCAATAATTGATGTCATAGCACTATATATAGTATTTAATAATTGTATTAATCGTGGCGTGTTTCCTGACCTTCTGAAACATAGTAAAATCACACCAATATTTAAGTCGGGATGCTCTTCTGACCCGAACAACTATCGTCCTGTGTCGGTTTTGCCGAACCTTGGTAAAATTTTTTAAAAAATAAATTTTAGCCAAATGCTTACTTACTTTAACTCTCATAAGTTACTTCATTTGAAACAATTTGGCTTTACTAGGGGACGTTCAACAACGGATGCAGGTGTTGAGCTGATCAAGAATATTTTTGATGCCTGGGAGGAATCGCAGAATGCACTTGGCATCTTCTGTGATTTATCTAAGGCTTTTGATTGTGTTCAACATTCAACGCTGGTCAGGAAGCTATACCACTATGGCATAAAAGGAACTGCGCTCGATCTTCTGACTTCATATTTAAACAATAGAATTCAGAGGGTCGACGTGAATGGCAGGAGATCTCCTGGGACTCCTCTCAGTATGGGGGTACCACAAGGGTCTATTCTTGGACCGTTCCTCTTCCTTATCTATATAAATGATCTTCCTAATCTAATAGAGAAAAAACATAAGGTATTGTTTGACGGGTGACACTTCACTGATTTTCAAAGTGAAAAGAAACCAAGCTATGTATGACGAAGTGAACGATATTTTATCTGACATCGTGTACTGGTTTAGCGCTGATAACCTATTGTTAAATAGCAAAAAACTAAATACATTAAATTTACCGTACCAAATGTCAAGAATGTAAATGCAAATGTTTTGTTTAACGGAGAGGTGATAGAACCGGTGGAATCTGCTATATTTCTTGGCATAACTCTAGATTCCAAATTACAATGGGGCCCCCATATTGAAGGATTGGCGAACAGACTTAGTTCTGTAGCATACGCGGTTAAAAAGATTAGACAATTAACTGACATAGATACGGCGCGACTAGTATACTTTAGTTATTTCCATAGTATTATGTCCTATGGTATATTGCTATGGGGCAACGCTGCCGATATTAATACAATATTTGTGCTGCGGGCTAAGAGGACTATTCTAGCTATTTATAACCTAGGTCCTAGAGAATCATTGAGAGCAAAATTGAAAGAAATTAACATCTTGACTGTTGCTTCTCAATATATTCTTGATAATGTAATGTATGTTCATAGGCACATAAGTGAATTTGCCAGAAACTGTCATAACCATAATGTTAACACCAGGAACAGACATAAACTGATGATGCCTACTACTCGGCTAAGTCGAGTAAGTAAGTCTTTTGTGGGGCGATGTATATGCTTTTACAACAAGATCCCAGAAAATGTTCAAAACAAAAGTATTACGTTATTCAAAAGAATTGTTAAAAAGCGTTTGTGTGGTAAAGGTTACTATAGCATAAATGACTTTCTTAATGATACCACAGATTGGGAATGGAG
Source organism: Leptidea juvernica (assembly GCA_949711755.1). Lineage (NCBI taxonomy): Eukaryota > Metazoa > Arthropoda > Insecta > Lepidoptera > Pieridae > Leptidea > Leptidea juvernica. Next base: position 7,406,498 of record CATIXQ010000017.1, read on the forward strand.
CGACCGCCCTCAGGCTATTAAATAATAAGTTTAATTGTACAATGTTACTTTGTAAATGTTACTTTAATTGTAAAACATATTTTTAATGGAAAAAAAAAGCCCGCTGAGTTTGTTGCGCCCATTCTTCTCAGGCCTGAGGCATTCATTTTGGAATGGGTGGTAGATTTTTTGACTTCCAATAAGTGATTTCACATCCTATTTTGAAAAAAAATATTTGAATATGAATTTGAATTTGAATTGAAGTAGGCGTTACCTTGCGGAAATCCATATTTATACAAATGATTTGAGTTTTCTTTAGTGTTAATTCCGCCAAATCTGGCACGAGACTCGTGCCAGATTTTGGCGAGACAACACGTCCTGAGGATGCCTCGCGTAGAGGCGAAACACGTGTCGAATTGTTTAATGACAAATGTTGCGGAATCATTTGTAAATCATTTGTAGAAACTGACATTTTCAAGTAAATGAAGTACTGTCATGGATTTTAAATTATTTTTCTACTATTTACTGCTTTGATAATTTTCATAGAATAATTATTAAATATGTTATCATATTAAGTTTTAACTTTATCTACAATTTATAAAAGAAGTGACACATATCGAAGTAAGGCAAAATGAAAGAAGGTATTTATGATAAGCTGTATGTATATGTATGTATTTATCAAAGGTCTTAAACAGAAATGGTTTGTTTCGTAAGAATGAACTCTAAAATGGAATTTCTCCAACAGAATGGTATATTATCACTGAAGTCTTAAACAGAAATGGTTTGTTTCGTAAGAATGATTTCTAAAATGGAATTTCACTAACAGAATGGTATATCATCACCGGTAGTATTGGCTGTGTTTCAATGAAAAATAAACAAAAGATCCCGATGTAAATTCCAATAATATGAAAGAAGTAAGCATTGTCGCCAATATTGGTTTGCAATAGTTTGCTGTTAAAAAGATCGAGGCGTAAAAATTTCCTTTTTTCGTTCTTTTTTCAAATTGAGTCTTGACTCTTGACACGTGTCGATAATTTTTGAAATCAAAACAAATAATATAATATTTTTATAATATTTTTAAATATACAATAAATAATAATATTTTTTTTTTCACTTTTTATCATTATCAAAGGCTTCAGTTAAAAATATAGCCGGCACCTGCTTTCTGTATCTGTATCTGCAATCGAAGATTTAGTTTGATTTTGGATTCAAACAAATCGCTGGATTGCTCCTACCTGTTTGCCAATAACTCAACTAGGCTCACAATCTTTACTCCGTTCCTTCTTGGCCGTTCCGTTGTATGCAATGTGTGTACTTTTACAAATATAAATGTTATGTCTTTTAAAAGAAATAATTTATAAAAACATCTAAAACCTGTTTAAAGATAATTTTGGAATTACAATAAATAGTATTTTGAATTATAACCCGCTACGCTTAAGTTAATTTACACAAATAAAAATTGAAAAACATATTTATGAACGATGCGAGACTCGAATCCGCGACCTCTCGGGTTCTGTCCGAGCGCTTTTCCTTTATTAATTTAATTTAATTAATCCCAGAAGTGAGGGTTATCACTTTAAAACATAACTAATTGTTAAGTTTATTAATGCAATTGTGATTTCACATGGATAGCCTCAAAAAAGCCCGGACACCTTCCTAAAAGGCCGGCAACGCTCCAGTGATTTCTTTGGTCTTGCAAGAGAATATGGGCGGCGGATATCACTTAACACCACGTGACCCGTACACTCGCTTGTTCTGTTTTTTCATAAAAAAAATTCAACAACTGATCGGCTGAGATAATCTTCATTTAGTAGCCTTATTGAAAACGTTAACGTTAATAGAACGCAGCGCGATGCTCTGTTGTCCAGCAGTAATGTGCATGTTATTGTGTTTCGTCATTCTACTAGAGAGGCCATCCTGAAAAAGTATTGATTGGTGGCTATCCATAACGTGTACTGTTCCGATAATGTTATGTAACATATTCTCAGAATGACGGAACAAAATTGACAGAAATCCATTTGTTTTTTTTTATTACGGGCACCACAACGGCGCCTATTTCTGCCGTAACACCAGTAATATGTAAGCATTACTTTATTTCAGTCTGAAGGGCACCGTAGCTAGTGAAATTACTCGGCAAATGAGACTTAACATGTTATGTCTCAAGGTGACGAGCGCAGTTGTAGTGCAGTTCAGAATTTTTGAGTTTATCAATAATACTGAGCGGCACTGCATTGTAACGGATCTGAGCAGAGCGTATCAATTACCATCAACAGAACTTCCATGTAGTCTCTTTCCTAATTTCCATTTAAAAAAATACGAATGTATAATAAAATAAACTACACATCTATAGCATACAATATTGTCTGCAAAAAATTCGCTCTCTAGAGACTCATTAATGTAAACTAAATCTCACACGTTGTTGAGAAGCGAGAAATATCGTTAATCTGGCCATTTTAAATGTTAACATGAAAATACGGAAGGTAATTGTATTTTAACAATTGTATTCGAATGTTTGTTCATGTTGTTACCGCAGTAAATTGGTAGGATTTCAGAGATTAATAATAATTAACTGAAATAACGCGCTTGAATGTTGCTTAATCCTTAAATACAATTAATGGAGAGATCATGTTCACTATTTGTCACATTTATATTTTTACTAGCTGACTCAGCAAACGTTGTATTGCCGATATTAAAATCGCGATACAAAAGTAACTGTTGATCGTAGATGGGTGAAAATTTGAAGTTGTATGTATTTTTTAATGCTGACTCATAATCAAACAAATTTAAACAAAAAATTTGGCGTGGACCACCCTTAATATTTAGGGGGATGAAAAATAGATGTCCGATTCTCAGACCTACCCAATATGCACTCAAAATTTCATGAGAATCGGTCAAGCCGTTTCGACGGAGTTTAACTACAAACACCGCGACATGAGAATTGTATATATTAGATTTATGCAAATTATAATTAATACCAATAGCATTTTCGTAAAGTAAATGTCAAAATTAATCATCGATTAATAATAATTATAATTAATACTATTGTTTATACTTATTTAAAGGCTATCTTTAAAATAAATTAATACTTTAGGACTGAAAAATCCATTAATGGTACAACTATATAGTATTACCTACATATCCCCATAAAAATCGCTTGTTCAAACAGTTACTTCACATTCAAAATGATTTCCATTTGCTTTAACACAATCCCTTAAACGTTGACCCCACTTTTCAATTAAATTTCCCACTAATATAATCACACATAAATAATCCAGCGGATTAAGATTGGGTCAGTCTTAAACTTTGTAACTCAGTGCCAAATCTTTCTGAAAGATCTAAGAATCCTATCTTTTTTTTTATGATAATAAGGGACGAGACGAGCAGGACGTTCAGCTGATGGTAATTGATACGCCATGCCCATTCCAATGCAGTGCCGCTCAGGATTCTCAAAAAAACCAATAATTCTGAGCGGCACTACAATTGCGCTCGTCACCTTGAGACATAAGATGGTAAGTCTCATTTGCCCAGTAATTTCACTAGCTACGGCGCCCTTCAGACCGAAACACAGTAATGCTTACACATTACTGCTTCACGGCATAAATAGTCGCCGTTGTGGTACCCATAATCTAGCCGGCTTCCTGTGCAAAGGAGCCTCCCACTGAGACACCTGTGTTTTGGCACCTTTTTCACAAATGTATGGCTCAGTCACTTCTTGACATTTCACTTAATGGACCTTAAAATATGGTCGAGGGAGGCTGGTCCATGCGTCATGCTCGTGAACGGGCACTACTTGAGGTGGCTGGATGATCCTCTCACCGGGAAATCTTCTACATGTTTTTTATTTCTTTTCTTCCTTTATTTTTTAAATTAAGGTTATTATATATTTTTTATATGTAATAGCTAATTAAATGCTCATTTAATGCCTTTATTTTATTTACGGTATGTGTGGATTGATGCATCTACTGTACTGAATTATACTGAAACTATAACTATGTTTTTTTCATTAATTTACATTTTTTGACTTACTCGTAGGAGGCATTAAGTAATTAATGTTTGTTGCATCACTTCGCACATAAAATAATTTGAAAATTTAATTGAAAATAAGAACTTGTAATTCCATTCTGTTTTAAAAAGAGCAAGCTTAGAGTTTCTTGCTCGTTCTTCTCTAAGGAAGTCTGCATTCCGAACGAGCTGTATGAAAAAATTACATATTTGAAGTGAATTATTCTTTTATTATTTATTATGTGTAAAATATTTTTGATTTGATTTAACAGCTATCACCTACACTCCGCGACCATCAATTAAGTCTGATTAAATCAATGTTCTACTCTTCTGACTAATTGGGAAGCTTATATAGAGCTTTGAGCATAAATTTGGTCATTCTGTTTGATGTGTTGTTGCTCTATAGTTCCTGCTTAACAAGCAATGTAAAGAATGGAATAGGGTGGTTTCTTCGGGAGTCCGCGTGTCTCTTGTAAGCAAATTTACTGAATTAGGCGTTACTTTGCGGAAATCCATAATTATACAAATGATTTAAGTTTTCTTTAGTGTTAATTCCGCCAATATTTCTCTTTAAAACAATTCGACACGTGATTCGCCTCTACACGAGGCATCTTGAGGACGTGTTGTCTCGCCAAAATCTGGCACAAGAGAGTCTTGTCCTTCATTATTATCATCATCAGTTGGAAGACGTCCACTGCTGGACAAAGGCCTCCCCCAAAGATTTCCACGACGATCGGGCCTGCGCTGCCCTCATCCAACGTAATCCGGCGATCTTGACCAGATCGTCGGTCCATCTAGTGGGGGTCTACCAACACTGCGTCTTCCGGTACGTGGTCGCCATTCGAGGACTTTACTGCCCCAACGGCCATCAACTTGATTTATTTGGCTATAATTTCCTGAGTTAAAAACTGAAAATTAAAGTGATTTTGATTTGATTTAAAATTGAAGTGATTTTGATTAAATTGCATTTTGATTCATACCCTGAGTTTAATAGATTGCCTGCGGCCGCATATGCTTTCTGCGTCCTTTTTAGAGTCGCTTGGGCAGCTCTAATCTGAGTTCGTATTTCTTTCTCACTATTCCATTAGTTTCACACAATTGCCTAACATTCCCGTTAACTTATTTTTCATAATTCATTCGATTATATTTTGTACACAATACTTCACCTGCAACAAAAAATCTCGCTTGGATTGAACATTTAATTTCATAGTAAAAATATTTCAAATGGCTCTCTATACAATAAGGAAAACCCTTCATAGAAACTTGAATTTCTAGGTGTGCTTTTATATTGAATAACAATTCAATAGACATCCATGTTTCTGAATAGTTTTCAATTGCATTCTACTGCTATTTTTCAAGATTCAAGTTTATAAAAGTTAAAGTTATTATATTTCAATCGCTGATAAAGTTCTCACATAATACCTTTATTTATTAACGGTATGTGTGGATTGATGCATTAACTCTTTACTCAATAACTCTTATTTATTTATTCAAAAAACATTGCATCATTTTGGAAGTGAGTTTCATGGCACTCCTTCTCATTACAGCTAAACATTTTCCCGATGTGGTAAAAATAAAGTAAAACTTTTGACATTCCTAAGTGTCACTACCGAGAACAATTTCGGCCATTTTAAATGAACGAAACAATAAAATGAAATTTGAAATATTAGACTACCTAAAAGTCAATCAAATTATTACGACATTATAATGTCGGTGTCAGCCAAGGTTGGTTTATAACTACAAACATATAAACACAGCTGGTGAGATGTGCTTATGTCACACGCGCGACGTGACAAGACGAGAGGCGAGAGCGGGGCGGCGGCGGGAGGACACCGATAAAATAACAGTCGGTTGTTTTTTTGTTAAATTTTTTGTTAAGTATGAGAGGGCATACGGAGAAGAGGCCCATGTGATGGGGAATGGTGAGGCAACCGTGGACATCCGCTACACCAGTCAAGTAATACGTTTGCCAGCCTTAAGTCCCTTAAAGGCATATCGGTTCTAGACTGCAGCCGATAATTGATTCCACAAAGTGGCTGTGCGAGGCAAGAAGTTCTCGCTAAACGTGCGGTTGAAGAATGCGGCATGATGCTGGTTATATTTCGTATTTTAAATTTAAAGTTTGGTGGTGGAATTTGGCTGCTGATATCAACCTGAATAACTCTCCCCGTGATATATGCGTTGGAAGATGCAGATATCCTCTGCTCTATGCAGCGCCAAAGAATCAAGCCAATCGGAGATGACTCGAGCCGCTCGTCGTTGTATGCAGTCTAATGGAAGAAGCTGCTAGTGAGGAGCACCCGCATACAGGAGAGATCAGTACACCATTGGAGGCCAAATTTGCGCGTTATAGTTGCAGTCGGTGGCTTGAATTGAAGTACTGTCACGCCCCACTCTGAGTACGCCAAGCATTTTAGAGGTCAATTTGGCCTTCTCTTACAAGTGACTACGTCCACGTCCCTTGATATATAGACGTCGAGTATGCCGACACGTGATGTGGCAGTTAGAGGAGTGATCTGGAAGATAGGGAAATGACATTAAAGAGATTATTACAGAATTACGGCGTTTGATACCCGAGCCACACTTCACCTTCACCGATTTTAAGAAGGTTCCCTCTGATTCCAACTGCGTAAAGCTTTCTTAGTAGTATACTGTGATTGACTCTATCAAATACCTTTTCAAAATGTGTGTATAAAACATCTATTTCTGTTCTATCATTCATGTCTCACTTAACCGTATGAGTAAACTCGAGCAAGTTAGTTTAGTTAGAGATTTAATATAACCGTGTTGGTTAATAGGGATGCATTGTAAGCTATTTCTATAAATATGATCATAAGCAATTTTTTCTAACATTTCACCAAATATATTCAAAATGGAGATACCTCTAAACAGTTAACAATATTTGTTTTCGATTCTTTTTATGCATAGGTACGGTTCGGTCTTCCTTCGAAGGTCTTTTTGGAGAATTCTTTAATGGAGCTCTTAAAGAGTGTTAGTAGCTAAGATGATAGGCCAGATTCGAAAACATGTAAAATTTAAATCATTCTGTACACAATATTAACTATTTTTCAGTAGAAAAAGTTAGTACTGACTAATTCGAAATACACGAATCTCGTACAAGGACATTCCATAGGAATTTATTCTTATTTTATCTTCAATACGGCAATATAATCTCTAACAAATCGCTCTCGTGGGACAGATAACGAGTAAAAAATATCCTTAACGCCTGTCTGAAGGCTTGAATCATCCTTAATCCGTATAATTTAAATGACACAAACATGTGAATACAGTGAGATTGTATTTCACGATTACTTGTGCTCCATTTAACTTGGTTTTGTTGTGTATTGATAGCGTTCGAAGGGATTACGGATTATGTTATTACGTTAAGCTGTGTGGGTGTTTCTTGCAGAATTAGTACTTATTTATAACTTAATGCTGCTTCTATCACAACATAGTTAGCTGTTTATTGATAAACTAATTAAAAGGGATTGTAGGTATAAAATTTGTGTATATTTTATATAAAGAATATTTGCGTTTACTTCTATGCGAGACTGTGGTACTATCGCAGTTCAATTAGAGCGTGTCCACACGGCGCAACTGTAGCTGTAGTTACTGTAGCTACTGTAGCTCCGTCTATGGGCCGAGGTTGACCGCTAGCGCAGAGAGGGCAATACAAAGAGTGCAAAACTCATGTGTACGCTTTTGTTTCAACATACCCAGGAAAGCATATATAACTCCCTACTTGAATAGCAATGGCATCCTGAACATGAGTGCAAGAAGACAACTTCACTATGCTTGTTTAACTTGAAAGGTGATTTGGAACAAGAAGCCTGAATATTTATTTGAAAAGCTCCGTTGGGTTAAGGATTTCAACGTACAACACATCTTGCGTGCAAACAGACAACTCGGCCTGATAATCCCTAAGGACAAAACAGCTCGGTTTAGGGGATCTTTCAGATTCTCTGCAGCAAAAATATGGAATGACTTACCTCCTCCTCTAAAGAAACAAATGAGTATCGAGTCCTTTAAAAAAAATACCACTTTGCTCTACTGTGGTTGTATTTGGTTGTACATTGTGATGGATATAATTAAATTATAACTTTTAGATTTGTGAATATATATTGTAACAAGCGTAATTATTTTCAAATAATACGCATGGGATGTTATTGTCGCAATTAATTTTAGTAATTGTATCAGCTATACATTGTCTTAACGAGTTTTTATGTTATTATGTTTGTAAAAACTTTAATAGGCGTTCCTTCTCTTTCCTAGCCTCAAAGTTGTTTAGCCTTCTTATGTTTAATGTTCAAACGTAAATCGCTGTACATTTCCGATGTAATATCATTTATCAATAAAGAATATTGAAATGAAATGACTTTGCTCTACTAAAAAAGCAACGTGCTGCGGAGAAATTGAACCACTTCCACTGGAAATATCTTTCTCTAAAAGACTTTTTCTGTGTACGGACAAACACACGCTCACACTCACGCACATACGCAAACACACACATACATACACACACACACACACACACACACACATATACCAACACACACTTATATACACTTGCAAGGGTAATCAGGACACATTTTTTTTCTTATATTACATTTTATAAAAAAAAGGATAGCTTAAGTAGGTAATCGGGGAGCCACAATACATCCACTCCCGCTCAACACCTTAGGGAGGAGGGGATGGCTGAAAAACAGCGCTGCATGGAAACATAAATCCATGATTCCATGTCAGGTGAAGCTGAGCCTTTTCCTTTTGCTTTTTGTTTCAACGCGTATCCTAATTGTTCATTTTATATTTGTAATGATTTGTATGGCAATAAAGAATTTATTATTATTATTATTAATTTTGTGAAAGTACTATCTTCGCGCCTCAATAAGGCTACTGGAAACCCAAGAGCTGGCAGCTATTTCGGTCAACGGATCAGCCTAGCTATCCATCGTGGATATGCTGCCAGTATTCTTGGTACGCCTCCACGTAACGATAGTATTAATTTTATGTAGTCATAGTATTTTAAATATAGTTATAAGACTTGTTTTGTTTGAATCGAATATATAAAATTCTCGTGTCGCGGTGTTTGTAGTTAAACTCATCCGAAACGGCTCGATTCTCATGAAATTTTGTGTGCATATTGGGTAGGTCTGAGAATCGAACAACATCTATTTTTCATCCCATTAAATGTTAAGGGTAGTCCACCCCAATTTATTTTTTCATATTTTTGTATTTTTTTTTTTTTAATTTTTTATTATTATGATTTAGCATTAAAAAATAGATACAACTTCAAAGTTTCGCCCTTCTACGATCCACATCTATTTTTGTATCACGATTTTCATATCATTGTGTTCCATCCACAAATTCGCTATAGGGTTGCAAGATAGCAATCGAATACAATAATTGTAGTAAGATAAATTTGTTAGGTCTGAGAATCGGTTGGGTATAAAACGTTAGCTTTTTATTCCCCAAAATTTTTTAAATTACTTTTTATGGCAATACAACGTTTGCTGGGTCAGCTAGTATAGGTATAAGATTTGTTTTGTTTGAATAAAATATTATTTTGTGACATAAAATCAATAATTGTTTTTAGTTATATTTTATGTATACATATCTACAAATACAAGAAAAGTATGTTTAATATAAAAATAACTACTTTTTACTTATTGAATTTGAACGTTTACTTATACCAGAATATATATTTTATAATTTTTGTCGGCCTGTCTGTCTGATTTAGGATTGCAAACTCTGTATGAAAGAAGTAGAGTATATATCTCATTTCAGAGAGTCTACATACAGAGAAGGAGTAGCATAATATACTGTTTTTTCTGATTTATTAAAATCTGGAATCCAGTCCTGTATACGCACACTCTAAGAGAGACATAATATCCTTTCTTTCATTACACTTTAGTTTTTTGTTTACTGCTGACTGCAGGTCAATAGAAGAAGACAGAGTGAGAATTAGCAATGCTTTAAGTTAGCAGACTATTATGAATAAGGGGGTTATTCTCAGGTATACTTTATGCAAAATGTAATCACTCTTGTTATAGCAACCTAAAAATGCATTGGAACATTATATTTTTATTTTATTTATTAGAGTCATATTGAGTAGGTAATTAATAACAAAATATGATGAATACAATTTACGAGAGAAAATTTATGATTGCGTGTATGTAAAAAGCCTTTGAAACTACTGGAATTTTTCCTCCGTTAAAGCTTTGTCACAAACAAAGGTATTTTTGGGGTGTAGGTTTCCGCATAGGGAAAAACTTTATCCACGTCGTTGAAAAAAACTTTTATAAACACAAAGCAACATTATTCCTGCGCGACGGTGCGTTTGATTTATTTTGGGGACATTCTATATATATTAGGAAAAACTTTATGCACATCTTTTTTAGCTACGGCGCCTTTCAGACAACACAATAATGCTTACTCACTTACACTTTACCAATGGGAGGCTCCTTTGCACAGGATGCCAGCTAGATTATGGTTACCATAACGGCACCTATTTCTGCCGCTAAAGCAAGTAATGTTTTTTTTATGATAATAAGGGACAAAACGTTCAGCTGATGGTAATTGATACGCCCTACCCATTACAATGCAGTGCCGCACAGGATTCTTGAAAATCCAAAAAATTCTGAGCGGTGCTACAATTGCGCTCATTGAGACATTGATGACCTTGAGACATTAGATGTTAAGTCTTGTTTGCCCAGTTATTTCACTAGCTACGGCGCCCTTCAGACCGAAACACAGTAATGTTACACATTACTGCTTCACGGCAGAAATAAGCACCGTTGTGGTACCCATAATATAGCCGGCTTCCAGTGCAAAGGAGCCTCCCACTGGTAAAGTGTAAGTGTGTAAGCATTATTGTGTTGTCTGAAGGGCGCCGTAGCTAGTGAAATTGTCTGTTGTAATGTTTTGACATAAATTAAATAAATTATCAATGAAAAAGCCAAAAGTAGATATTTGTTTTGCTAACACTTTTTATAATGTTTTTAATATAATTACCTGTATTTATTTCTAGAGGGTGATTTGATAAGTATTTTCGAAGTAATGATCCGTGAAGCGAAACATTCCTTTTCCTGAAATTACGTTGTTTAATGTTGCGTTATTGGAATAAATAAACAATTATTTATTATTATTATTTAATCTCGTTTTTAGCCTCTCCTTATATTAGAATAACAATGTTATATTTTATAATTTAAAAAATAAATTTAATATTCAAATCCAAATATTTTTATTCATAATAGAATTTAAAATAACTTCTTGAACGTCAAAAACTACCACCACCCATTTGAACAACTCAGCGAGTAACCTTTTGTAAATAAAATATAGTTACAATATAAATCTCTGTGTTAACGGCGTACATACTTACAAAAATATACTAATCGAATTGAGAACCTTCTCCGTTTTGAAACCGTTAAACAGGAGGATGGCGAGAATGCATATATTTTGGGACCCACTGAAAGAAGTGGCATACACCATGGAAATTTATTAAGGCGTCACTAAATGCTAGCGACCTTGAGCGATATGAGTTCACGGCTGCCGGCCCGCGATCTATGTAACAAAGCCAACATTTTCAAAATTCTTGCGTGGAAATCGTAATATTTTAACAGGCGCAAACAGTTTATATGCTTACAATTCTCAATAATGATTACTAATCTGAATAAATGTACCTACACAAAAAAAGTACGAGCTATATAAATATATTTTCTGAGAATAGTACTAAACAAATGCGTCATGCCGAGAAAAAACTTGTTTAACTGCAGTGAAAAGTGGTAGTTCAAAATAGCTCTGGAGTGTTAACTTATAACCAACAGCAAACATTAGAAACCTACAAATAAGCCTTAAGGGTATGTGTTATATGATAAAATAGTGTTCATAGCTCCAAATGGTGTCATTTCACTAATAAACTTGTCTAAAAATGCCTTGTTTGCGTGTTTTCTGCCTACCCTTCGCCTTAATAATTGTTGAACGTAACAAAACTAAGGAAAAAGCAAATCGTAAGTAAGCCTAAAAAAGTGGGAGAAAAAAGATATACCTAAAAGTAAAATATAACCTAAAATTATTTTACAGTATCTATTCTTCAATCAATAATTTGTATCTTATGTCTATAGTAGATAATATAATATATATGTGGAAGGTTGGCCAGCAGCTAATAATTAAGCATTCACAATTCATTATGTTTTCAAGCAGGTATCAATTCGTTAAAATATACTAATCTACTGATTTTAGTATTAAAAACGATAATAATCTTATCGAATATTATTGTGAATTACTACTGAATTACTGAGTTGAGTTGGTATAGATAGTTTGATGGTGTCTTAACATCCATATAAAATATGACATGTCATGTTAAAAAAAATGAACTTAGATGTCAATAATCAATTGCGAAAAACGTTCCGTTATGCAAGATGACTTATTTTTTAATAAATTATAATAATATATTTCTTTTGACTTCCATATCTTAGCGCCTCAATATTTTTTGTATAAACATCGTAAACACTTAAGTTTTAATATAAACTTGTATTTGTACGATGCTTCCTTAATTTTAAATTATGTGGGTCCATTCTCGCCATCCTTCTTTATTATTTCATAGCCTGAGGGCGGTTGCTCCATTACCAATCTGTGGTATTAACGGCCGTTCCCAATATTCACTCTTTCGCCGGTTGTGGCCTTCTTGAGATAAAAATCGTAACTATCGTTGACTTTTCTGTCCCAATAAACTTATCGACGGTAACTCACCTTATCGGTACACGCTGTCTGTCAATGGGACGACGTTTAGCTTACCAGCGCTAGAAGTTTGTATGGAAATTACAATTCACGCGTCCCAATATAAGGCGATAAGAATGACTTATGGGGTATATTCGGGCAGCTTCAGATTATTGACAGCTAATTACTGACAGTATAAGGTAGTAATTTATCTCTATCTGTAGATAGTATATTGGGAACGGCCGTTAACCGAGGCATAACAAGTTTATGTTTGGTGTAAACATTATGATTATCACGTTTTCTAATTCGCTAATGTGTTTATGTACCTACATATATAATAATAATAATATCATTATTAATAATGTTATCATTATCAAGAATTTGAGATGAGATGCAACAGGTAATATGTTAGTATCTTTAAATTTTTCTTTAATTCCTTAGGACTTAGGTTATAAATAGCGCGAATAGCCCTCTTCTGCAGCACAGAGATGGTATTGATATCGGCAGCACTGTCCCATATCAATATACCATAGGACATAATACTATGAAAATAACTAAAGTAAAATAGTCGTACCTACCGTGCACAACCACTGAGTACGAAAGTATAAATATTTTAATTTTGCCCACGTTCTATAAATACAACTTGATTCACGTGTTAGATTAGTGGTTTCAATTATAAAATAAAAATATGTATTGAAAATTGAGTTTTTGTTATCTAGAATATATTTAAGAAACGTGCAAAGAGCATTGAGGTCATCGTACTCAACCAGAGAACACGTGTCCATTGTTTGTAACACGAGTTGTGGCCAGCTGTAGTCAACAGATGCAGAAGAGTCACAGACAGTTAGAACGGTATACGCACGTTTTTTGAAGATACAGATGTTGTATCGTCCCGAAAACACCGCACAAAAAACATTAAAAACAAGAGCTAAGATACAAAATATTTTTAAGAAAACTGATTTACCAAAGTAAGATAGATTAGAGTTTTACACCATATTGACGCGTTCCTTCATGTCTACTTTTAGGTTTAATACTTAATAACTACTTACTTATTCAAGAGCGTTGCTGGCCTTTTAGAAAAGTGCAAACACTTTTTTTGAAGATACCCATGTCGTATCATCCTGGAAACACCAAACGAAGGAAGCTAAATCCACAGCTTGATCGTGGAAGAAAGTTCCTTGAAAACTGCACTGGGAATTAACACCACGCATACAGGTGGTGGGGATTATATTGTAATTTGTGGCATGTCGTGTGAAGGTGGCATTCGGCGCCAGGAATCAGGTGATGTTTCACATTTCATGAGAGCTGTTGCTCTCCGGAACATTCCCCGTGATAAATGCGGTTGAAGAGAGAGTCTCTACGCAACGATAATTCCAGCAGATTTCGTTTGGAATGATTTCTCTTGGAGGAACGCAATGGCTTCAATAATGTTCATATCCTATTTTGAATAAAAATATTTGAATAGAAATAGTTTATCATGATATAATTCGATTGCAATAAGTCACCCATCGTGCACTTCAGAACGGTGTGTTATGCACGAAGCGTAGCATCCTACTTTGTAAAACAGATTGAGAGATTTGCCAACTTGAAATATGTCTCACTTTGAATTCGTGTCGAAACTTTCATGAAATAAGACTGAAGAAGAATGGCTGAAAGTTAAGAAATTTGTTAAATTTGTCGGAAATTGTAATATTCATACTACATCTAAGTGTATAACTTAATCTGAATTTTAATTGTTAATGTTCACTCGTGTAAGGAAGATGAATAAATCAGAATTAATTTCATTTCGGGGACGATTTAAATTTTGTAAAAAAGATTCAGATATTATTCAGATTTAATTCAACAGTGGAAGGCTCCTGCACAGGATGCCGGCTAGATTATGGGTACCAATAACGGCGCCTATTTCTGCCGTGAATCAGTAATGTGTAAGCATTACTGGGCAAATGAGACTTAATAATCTTAATTTTTTTTTAAGATATTGACACTCTTACACAAATTATCTCGCCCCAAACTAGGCATCAGGGGTGTTACGGATATTCGCATCCGCATCTGCATATGCGGAATATTCGTATTAATTCGGACGTCAAAATATTATTCGGATGTCAAAATATTTGCATCTGCAACAACCCTAGTAGGCATAGCCTGTACTATGGCTACAAGGCAACTATATATTTAATACAATATACTTAAACATACATAAATACTAACAAACATTCATATTCATCATATAAATGTTTGCACCTACCGGGATTCGAACCCGGGACCTGTAGCTCAGTAGGCAGGGTCACGAACCACTGGGCTGTAGGGGTCGTCTAAATATCTTATGTCTCAAGGAGACGAGCGCAATTGTAGTACCACTCAGAATTTTTGGATTTTTCATCAATCCTGTGTGGCATTGCATTGTAACGGACAGGGCGTATTAATTACCATCAGTTGCAAGTCTTGTTCGCCTCACCCTTATTGTCATAAAAAAAGAAGCCCGCTGCGTTTCTTGTCTTGCCCGTCCTTCTCGGGTCTGAGACATACTTTTTCGAATGGGTGATAGTGTTTGACGTTCCACAAGTAATCTTAAATAAATTTGAATTGAAGTCACAGAAATCTAAATAAGAAGGTAACAGTGATAGTTATTATAAGTAATGTAAGGTAATAGTAATAGTTATTATAAGTAATGTAACGTTATAGTAATAGTTATTATAAGTAATGTAAGGTAATAGTATTATAAGTGTAAGTCTTAGCAGGATGACTGGCGCCAACATATTCATTGCTGATACGTACGCTTGCAACGCTTCGGATATTGAGGGACTTATCCAGTTATTTTTCATAAAATGACAGCAATACGAATAGATTTCATTGTGAAAAATAAACTCCATGTTTAAAAACAGGAGTTACAAATATATTTTTAAAAAAACATGATTTTCCACAATTAGATAGATTAGAGATGTACACGTCCGTAATTATATTTAATACTATTATTAATATTATTGTACTACATACTCACTGTTGGTCAATAAGTCACGTGTGAGGCGACATTTTTAACGCTTTGCAAAGCAAAGTAAAGAAATGGGGCCTATACTTCTTATATAATCTTGATCTTAAATACTATTATTATAATAGAAATCTATAATGGTATTTAAACAAAATATGCTGACATCGTGAGAACAAGCAGTGACTAAATTTCCCATAGAAACAGAGCGTAAGTCCATAAATTAGTTAGGATTAAAGACCTACATTAAAAGCAAAGATTTATAATATTTTTTATTATTTGCTGAAACCTCAATAAATAAATTCATATAAATTTTATTAAGATTACATTAAGTAATTCTTTTAAAATAATTGCATTTTTATTCGTAGCAGGACTTATGATCAGTAAAAGAAAATAACCATTATTTTTCCTACATTTATAAGCTTCGTCAAACAGTATGGTAAAAAGCTCTTGGATCCTTGAAGAGAAAAATCCAATGATGTCCATATTATCACAACACGAGGCTTCATCGTATAAAGTCAACATAAAATGAAATAAAAGCATCAGTTACTCAAATGACTTTAATTAGTATTACAATTATTTATGCCTTTGAAATGGCATGCTCAATTCAACTCCGTAAAGTTTATAACAAATTAACAACATCAAAATATAAGATTGTAATAAAACTCTTATTAACATGATATACAATAAGTTATGAGAATCTCTTATTCTATAGATTAACATTGATAGGAGAATTATAAAACAGTTTT
>CATIXQ010000017.1:7423325-7462595 GCA_949711755.1 Leptidea juvernica
GTTGCACTGACTAACTTTAGCAATAACAAACATGTTAAAGTACCGGTTAATCAAAAAAAGACCACCACCATTTGATAATTTTTAGATGACGTCATAACTATAACTGTTAACTGTTACCGTCCAATTTTTGTCGGTTTAGGGCCGTTTTCAATAACCTATCTATCCTTAGTTTAACTTACGGATACATTGCTGTCACCGTTTAATGACAAGATCTAATCTATCCATAGATATGTCCAATATAGTTATAGTCCAATGCATTCTGTCAATAGGTTATTGAAATGTAAGTAAGCGTAAAAGGATAGATTTGTCTACCTCTAGTAAGTTAAACTAAGGATTAATAGGTTATTGAAAACGCAATTGTTAATATTAATTAGCGACCTGTCAAAAGTTTCAAATATTCGATATGGCCTTGATATTAATACACTTTTCAACTTTAACTATGCCAAGTAATAGGATGGTGCAACACATTCCGCAGTCTATGTTAAAGTCAGTGTTACTGTTAATGTTACATTTGACTTAAACCTTAACTATAACAGCTATTATGATGCAAACCAGCCTTAATTTACTCAATTAAATATAGTGAAGTTTTAGGTTATTAAGTGGTATTCCAGTGTTGGCGTGTTCGGACTCCCCACTTCTGGATCTACACTGAGTATTCTTGCTTTTCAGTAACCTCTGAAAATAAAGTAGTAATTTAACAAAAGAAGATTATCTTGAATTTTTTATTCATATTAAATTAAACAACAAAGTACATCTTAGCGCCACGTTTTCTACTATTTCACTAATACTAAATGTCATATTTAAAAAGAATAGTTTGGTAGGTAGAAGGAGTACCAAGGAGAGATATTTTCCTCAAGTATAAGTTTAAAGGTGCGTACGTAAGTTATTTACTGACCATTTAACGTATGTGCTATCTCTATGGGTCAGGATTAACCGTTGAGTCACTCCTATATCACGTCAGTCTATTTATAACCAATGAAAAAAAACCTTAAGAGCGTCTGACTTCGACGCGTATATATATTTTTATCTAAAACCACGTACAACTTTTTATAGAGTTTTTTTAATAATTCTTTTTTCTGGAAAGAGTATACCCCGGTCTTGGGGCCTACCAACATTGCGTCTTCTGGTACGTGGTCGCCATTCGAGGACCTTTCTGCCCCACCGCTCATATGTACATTGAGTTATGTGCTCTACCCACTACCACTTCAGTTTCGCAATCATTTATTTTCCCCAAAATTTTAAATCCTATAAATTCCTACCCTAAGGATGTGGAAAGAGGGATGGTTTTTTGTTCACTCACAGATAAGAATGTTTTGTGTATTATAAAAAACTCACGACGCATGTGCTTGAGACCTGTGAGTCTGTTGTGTGCAGACCTGTCAGTCTGTTGTGTGCAGGCCTGTCTGTCTGCTGTATGTAGACCTGTCAGTCGTCAGTCTGTATGTAGCACTGTTGTGTGTAGACCTGTCACTCTGTGACAGGTCTACACACAACAGTGCGTAGACCTGTCAGTCTGTTGTGTGTAGTCCTGTCAATCTGTTGTGTGTAGACCTGTCAGTCTGTTGTGTGTAGATCTGTCAGTCTGTTGTGTGTAGACCTGTCAGTCTGTTGTGTGTATACCTGTCAGTCTGTTGTGTGTAGACCTGTCAGTCTGTTGTGTGTAGATCTATCAGTCTGTTGTGTGTAGACCTGTCAGTCTGTTGTGTGTAGACCTGTCAGTCTGTTGTGCGTAGACGTGTCAGTCTATTGTGTGTAGACGTGTCAGTCTCTGCGATCCTGTTAAAGGTCGTCATTGTGAGGTGTGTGTAATACCTTACCTCTAGATCGGATAAAGCAAAACCGTTTAAAAAAATAAGTTTACTCTACTTATTACTTCCAGCGTAGTCAGCTATTGTTAAAGTAATAGAGAATTTAAACAAGAAGTAATTAGTAGATCAAAGCCACAAAAAATTATAAAAAAACCTAATAAATAAATAAAAGGCAATAAATAGTTATCCTTCTTTATTTAGCTTTAATTAAGTAAACTAATGTTAGTATACCTAAGTAAATTTAAGTCAGTACCAAACATGCAAATTAATTAGTTACGTTAAGCGTGAAGTGAGGCGTCGGCGCGACCTTTAATTACTTGGATATACTTACATTCATTTAAGAACTTAATTACTAAGGCTAAATAAAAAAGGTTAATAATGTTTTGCAAATTTTTTAGGCTGTTTAATTTTTTTTTTGTTAAAAAATCAATCTATAATTCACATATTAAAGTTCACAATACAATAACAAATGTAAAATTAATTAATTTTATTAATAATCAAAGTATAAACATAGGCTTTTAGCAAGGATATTGTTGGCAAAAGAATTTTCATTATATAACATCGTATAAGTTGACATACCTTAAACGCATTTCTGAATTTCCGTGACATTAAGCTGTAGAGGATAGGGTTGACAACTGTATACACATAGCTGTTGATGACACTGACGTACAACAAAACTCTCTCGAACTGAAATGAAGAAAAGTTGATAATACATATTAAATTTGTAACTAAAAGTTATGAATAATGCGGGACTGGAACCCACCAAAGAGTATGTAAACACTACGTAATCAGGGGCGGGATAGTAAAAAAATTTAAATTTAGTTTAGTATGAAACGTGCAGTTATTTGACATACGTTTGAAATAGTAGTAATTACAGTATCACGATAGACCACGAAGTATAATCCGGCTAAGTTTGAAAGCAAAAAGTTGCATAAAAGGTAGTCGACTTTGGCTTTCTCCTTTTTTACAAGATTACAGTCATCATCTGTCAATGCCTGCACGTTTCATACAATAGAGTGAATCGCTTTTATCTAAGAGAATTTCGCTAGGCTTGAACCCACGACCTGACGGGTTCCTTCCAATCGCTCTTACCAACTGAGCCAACCGTTTCGACAAAAGTTTCGTAAATCGTGGTATGTCACAGGCCAACAGACAGGCAGACAGATGGTCGGACGGACGGACAACAAGGGTATAAGGGTTCCATTTATTCCTTTTCTAGACCTAAACATTTTCTCCCAACACTCCCCGTGAAATATGCAGTAGAATACGCAGAGAGATCCAATCCGAACGGTGAGGACTAGATGATCCATGTTTCAAATCATTCTTTTATATTATCTTCGTCGACAAAATTAAATAATAATTTCAGCCTTTACGAAAACCGAAAATTATGTGATTGCTTTTCGAGTAATACAGCACATGCATGCATGAGATGCATTTTTTTGCATGATTTGCATTACGCACAGTTCTACAATATATGGAATCCTAAGAACGTTGCATATTAAGAAATGTTCAAACATTTTATTCCCTTATATTTACAATAAAAAACAGGAAATACCCATCATAAAATAAAATATTTAAATAACTAAATTAATAATTTAAAAACATCTTCCATAGTTAATCGAATTAATTGTTCTGATGGGCGATTATGTTGTCTGTAAATTGGAAGTGCGCGATACATATTATTTCGAACAGAACCATTTTTTTTGACATTATAAGTTCACGATATATGACTGCATTTTGCTTAAGGCGACATTAAATGCCGGCGACCTTGAGCGATATGAGTTCACGGCTCCTATGTAACAAAGCCAATATTTTCAAAATTCTTGGGTCGAAAAAGTAACATTTTAACAGGCGCAAACTGCTTAATTGCTTACAATCCTCATTATTGATTACTAATCTGAATAAATGAACCTACACAAAAAAGTACAAGCTATAAGAATAACTTTTCTGAGAGAAGTACCAAAAAAAAGCGTCACGCCATGCCAAAAAACTTGTTTAACTTCAAAGAAAAGTGGTAGTTCAAAAAGGCTCGGCAATGTTAACTATATAAGACTTAAGGATATGTATAACAGGATTAAGTAGTGTTCATAGCTCAAAATGCTATACTTTCACCACAAAACTTGTCTAAAAACACCATGTTTGCGAGTTTTCTGCTTACTCTTCGCCTTAAACGCTTCAAACATATCTGTTGGCTAGGAATTAGATCGGCTCCTAGCCACTACCGACTTACATAGTAGCTACGGACCATGATTTTCAAAATGCACAATAATTTGGAAGCGTTGTTCAGACGTTCGTCTATTCATGTAGAAATGTCAAACTAAACTAAACATAAATCATTTGACGGTTGACAAAATGGCCACCATTTTTTTTTAATTTATTTAGTGGCACGAGATGCAAGAATGGCCGAAAGTTAAAAAAGTATAACCTCTATTAAACACCCTAAAAATATGAGCGTAACTTTCTGTTACTAATAATATTATGTACCGATCTGAATGCTAGAATGTTGTATGTTTTTTCAATTACCTTAAAGTAATCATCTGGATTTTGTTTTGGTATCAACAGAATAATACGTAGGATGCTGTATGGTGACCAACAGACGAAGAATGAAAAAGCAACAGCCGCTGAAATATTAAAAAAAATATATTATGATATATTGTTAAGAATAAGTCGCTTATAACTTAATAAAGACTGAAAGTAAGTTATTAATATTCATGATATCGTGCGTCGCTCTTTGATAAAATTAAGAAATATTTACCGAAATATTTGATATATTAACTCACTTATTACCATCTAAAAATTAATGAAGGCTTCTAATATTGTTAAAAATATTACTGAGTACAGTAGTGACATAATTATACGTTGAAGACGTAAGAAGTGACGGTCGTAGGAAGCGAAATATTCTCTAATTTTAATGATGAACGGGTTACTAACGAGTGAACCAGGATAAAATAACAAAAATTTGGGTCACCTGGTGGTTTGTAATGATCACCGCCTATTCTCCCTTGCAAAATAATCACATGGATAGTAAGAAAATTTATTGAATTAGGCGTTACTTTGCGGAAATCCATAATTATACAAATTATTTAAGTTTTCTTTAGTGTTAATTCCGCCAATATTTGTCTTTAAAACAATTCGACACGTGTTTCGCCTCTACACGAGGCATCCTCAGGACCTGAGTCCTGAGGATGGATAGTGTAAATTTTCGAAATCTAACATATTAGATTACATAAAAAACCTTTGAGTTAACTTACTTACTAAATAAGAAACTGGAATGTGTATTAAATACCTTTTTCTTTCAATGAAAGTAAAATAGTAATAAATTTCGTAATCGGGTAGGCGCTAACTCAAAATTTTAAACCACTTATAAATATATTTTTATAATATATAAAAAATACAAGGATTATTTTGGAACCCGTAATTTTGATTTTTGTATGAAAAATTTACAAAAAATACAGGCTGTTAAAACACAACTGTTCATCGTAAGACGTCAAAAATTAAAGTGATTGGAAAATTGTTATAATTAATGTTAATTTATGTTATCACTGTGAGGTATTTTTCACAACTGAACTGTAACACAGATTGATTCGTCAAGAGATAATATTTAATTTAATTAACTGCAATAAACAAATTAGTATTGAATAAATTTTATATCCATAAAAATATAATTTCACTATATTTAAATAAGTTGAGTTTGGAGTACACTAACACCCAGCAAATATTATGGGTATTAGAGAACATTATTCAATGAAACTGAAAGTATGGCCATAAAGGCGGAAGGAAGGGTTCGGGACTTCTGTAAAGAAATGCTCAAATAGTCTTTTCTTCCCTTACCACCACAATCTCGAACAGGTAATGGGCCCAGACCACGAATCAAATCAAGAAATATTCCGATAAATTATAGACATCCAAGTAAATGGTTAGTAGTTGTAGACACCTAGTGGTTATAACCTTGAATAAAATTCAAAATTTCCAGCTTGGAAATTTAAAAAAAAAATATATTGAAGTCCAAGGGATTATTAGATGTGGTGCAGAGAAAAGTTGGCGTCAGGGAGCGACAAAACTCCATGGGAGCAAAAAGATGGCAGACCTCAAGAAATATTAACTTACCAACTTCGTTATGAAATAATGTATGTTAGTCGTGTTTGGGCTTCTTGAAATTTTATTGAAACGCATTACCTACCCATATTGTTGACAAAAAATTATTCTTAAAAACCCATTAAAATAATTATATACTAAAATACCACCTTTTGAGATTGATAACGACTATCAAAGATCAACATAAGTTTTGAATATTTAAATTGGCAACGACTTAAAAATATTAAGGCAACACTTAGTTTGACACGCATTTATAACTTGGTATATACGGTATCTGCGTCTCATTCTCATGTAATATTAACAAGTCTTTCCCACTTTTTTAACTTGCTGTTTAACTTCAAATTCAAAAAGTTGGAAAATTGGAATTTTGCACACTTATCAGGGTCCGATGGCGATGAAATAATTAAAATCTATTTTAGAATCTCTGTTTACAAGATCAGGATAATGTATTTTTTTAATCACATTATTTTTAATTTTAATGTATTGAAATTAATTTTCAACTTTTTATTTTGGTGTTTTATAAACATCATTTCAGTTTATTTAACAATTCCATATTTTACTTGGCCAATATTAAAACACAAATTAATGCGATATATCGGGAACGATATAGTTATAAATCAAAAAAATAGAATACCATTTCATCATTAATTTTCACGTGAAAATTTTCTTTATCTCGCTAAACTTTAAATATTCTCATTAAATAATATAAACTGTACAATTATTTATAACAATACTTACGCACCTAGCATTTTAACTGCTTTATTTTTGTTTTGCACTCCATACGCCGGGTTATAGGTTCTTGACGTTTTCTCTTTCAATTTAACAGCAATTAAGACATACAGAACAAATATTACCGACATTGGTAATATATAAAACATCAACAAGTTAGCTGCGATTAAAATTATCTTTTCACTTTCACGAACAGTGTAGAAACAATACACATAGCTCTTTCTCTGAACTAAGTACGAATAGAAAGCGTTCGGAATCGAAAAAATTGCAGATAATATCCAATTTATTGTAATTATTTTGAAAACCCGCGAATTTATCACCAGTTGCTGTCGTAAGAATGGTTTAGAAATAACTAAATATCGTTCTATAGTGAATGCCAGAATAGTTAATACACTGCAGTTGCTAAGAAGATCCCAAATTAGGAAGTGCATTTGACACCCTTCTTCACCAAAAGGATAATAGTCTGGTACCCAGAGAATATATATCTCTATGGGTATGAAAAGCGCTGTCATTAAGTCTGTTATAGCTAAATTAAGGAGATAGTAATTAATGGGAGTTTTCATCGATCGCTCTCGAGCTATAACTGCAACAGTACATGTATTTCCAATTAAACTTAATACCATAGACACGCCCAGGAATGTGCTTACAATAGATTTAACTAAGCAAGATTCTTCGAAAGTACTGATGTCATCATGAAATGATAAGCCTATGCCGTAAGAGGAGTACGTGTCGTTTTCGAAATTATTACTCTCGTTTGTCATTCTCGTATATTCTAAGTACAGAAACGAACTTGACGCTTCTTCGAGCGCGGTAAAGAAACTGAAGGATTCACAATATTAAAGTGTACTGTACAGGGTGTTTCGAATATGTCGCTATACTTGGATATTTGCGTGTATGAAAACATCGGTCATGTAACAAATCTACAGTTAAATAACAATCTTTGTGCCTCAAGTAGCTATAATGGAAGTTTTGTGTTATATTTATTATGATTAATAAAAAAAAAACATTTTTAGATGTTTATGTTATAGAGGATGCTCTTAATATACATTGTTTTATGATGTATATAATTAGAAATTGCTTTTAGACTTAGGCTACACTAAAAGATGTTATGGTAATACAATTATTTTGTCACAAACGGATGATACAGTAAAAGTTATGATATTCAAGTCTTTTACATAACATAAATGGAAAGTCGAAAATTTCCATTAGATATCATAACAGTAAAAAATTGTACAAATATGTTTTTAATCCGGAAAACGTATAAAAACTTACAAAGCTTGAACTAATTACACAATTCGATCCCATTTTTTTTTATGACAATAAGGGACGAGACGAGCAGGACGTTCAGGTGATGGTAAGTGATACTGCCCTCTACAATGCAGTGCCGCTCAGGATTCAATAATACTTACACATTCCTGGTGCTATCATATCATATCTATGTTCTCCTGGTGTCTATGTAGTAATACGTCGTGGGCATGACGTCAGAATATATTAAGGTACACTCGCATCATACATAAGACAATCTCTTCTTCAACTATGATAGCCTGGTACCGAAACACTGTATAATGCTTCCTATCTCATTTTCTCCCACGTTAAATCTTATGAACTTGTGTCTGCCTCTTTTTCTGCCGCTTTTTCGTTTCAAATCACATCGATGCAAATAAGTTTTCACTTCAAAAATAATAATAAAAACAAGAAAAATGCAAGAACATTTCGGAGCACCATCAAGATGATGGTAATTGATTGTATCCAAACAAGAGCAGAAATTGACGGAAACCATAGAGTAGCGCCCAGTTAGCCCTAATTGAAATTGCTGCATACTGAATGATGTGGGTGTGTCTGTTTGTGAGCTCGTTAGTAAACAAAGTTACTTTGAACGCGTCTATTTTGCAGTTCAAACACATTTTTATGACGCAAAACAACAAACTGATGTAAACTTATAACGTACATATTTGCCATGTCACTATTAATCAAACGAGAACCAATATTTTTATGTTTTAAGTATGAATATTTGGTTAAGTTCTCTGGTCTTAAGTTTTTGTAATCCCTAGCTGCGGCAGAGAGCTTACACAGTGCATCTCCATTCCAATTAGTTCTAGGCATCTCTCCTGTTTTCACTACAGATCTGTCTTTAGTAACAATTTGCAGTCAGATTTCCTTTGCACTTGCCGCGTTTGCTTTTTTCCTGGGAGTTTGAAAATGTAAACATGAAGATTATTGAAATATTATAACTACAAATTTATTTGAAATAGGAGTTACAAATCTCTTCTTGAACGTGAAGACGTTTTTCAATAACTCTGTCAAAGTACGTACTTACATATCAATCTGTAATAGCTGTGCAGTTTTCAATTATTACTGACGTGTAATATCCACACACCAGTAATAGTTGAAAACGGATTTGCCAAAAAAATTTGCTACTATTTTCATAATCTATTCTTTAAATAAAAGAAAAAAAGCGCTGTAAGATGAACGGGAGAGGGCTGCACGTTCCAACGAGGTCCAAAGTTGTAGCAAATATTTAGCAATGCATCCTGATATCCATATACTGATATGAGTACGATAATTAATAAGTTGTCAGTTCATGTCAACGTAAAATTTACGAAAGACAAGATTATGATGCAATTATTCATAGTGTGGTAAATCTATACTAATATTATAAAGCTGCAGTGTTTGTTTGTTTGTTTGTTTGAACGCGCTAATCTCTGGTACTACTGGTCCGATTTGAATGATTCTTTCAGTTATTCGGGGTCAAAGGTAGAAATTTGAGGTTTTTTTTTGCATTTTTTCTCGAAAACGGTAAATGTTATCAAAATAAAACCTCAAACCATAGTTGTAGATCTTAAAATTCGCTACAAAAATGGTCCTCTTGATTTTTTTCCTAAGATATCGCGATTCTAAGAGTCTTATTATCTATACTAATATATAAAGCTGCAGTGTTTGTTTGTTTGTTTGAACGCGCTAATCTCTGGTACTACTGGTCCGATTTGAATGATTCTTTCAGTGTTGTGTAGTCCATTTATCGAGGAAGGCTATAGGCTATGTTTTTTTTTTCAAAATAAGGGATCCGTAATAAAATTGCTATTTTGTAACACAAGGTGTAAAATCGAAAACCTATTTTTGCGTGCGCTGCAAAAACTATTGACAATAGAACAAAATGATGTACAGGCTATAATATAGGCAATATTTTATTACTTATAAAACTATCGCGTGAATTATACTTTATATGGCAAAACAACGTTTGCTGGGTCAGCTAGTTACAGGATATAGACTTTTTCTAGATACCCCAGGAGGCACTAAAAAAACATTGATTTTCGCATGCTTCTTCACGAACTGCCGCAACCACGTTAAATAATGAATGGGACAACAGAATGCACCTTCAAGCTACCACTAACAATGTCTTAGGAGCACCAGTCAGTACTTAAGTATTTTAGTACCTTCACTAGATGATGTTGAATTTAAGGAAGCTCTTAGCAACGAAGATTGTCCATCCATGAAATTTGTTGTTGATAGTATAAAACCAATTAAATAAGTTAATAATTTTTATTTATTGTTTTCAACGATAACGAACAAGTCCGCAGGTCACCTGAGGGTAAGTAATCACGCTGTGTTTATTTCTATAATTATTTTAAGACTGACAATTTACTGATAACTAAAATGTTTTGGTTATCAGCATCGGCGAACGGAAAAACACAATTTTTTCACATATTTAAGGAAACATTTTATGTATGTACAAATGAATTCATTTCGTTGGATATTTTATCTTTTCTTTTTTTGGATATTTTAGGCTCGTATCGTAGTCTCCTAGCCTATTTATTATGTATGGCTGTAGAACATATAAATACTATAAAATCTTAAAACAGGTCAAGTAGAACCGTAAGAGGCAACTCGAGACGAAGAGACAGGAATGTGGGAAGAGAGTAAGAGTTTTGCTGGTGCACGGGAGCACCGTTGATTCAAGCCTTTTCTAATATATGACATTTACGGTGTGTGTGGACATTTTTTTTAGTATTCGTAGTTTGAGTATTATTGCTGCATCACTTTACATATATTGTAACTGAAATGATTTGTGAGTGAGTGATTGTCACAAAGAGTTTCTTGCCTCTTCATCTTATTAAAGCTCAACCCTCAAAGGAGGTGGATATAAAAAGAAAAGTCATTTCCTTGACCTGCCTGAAATAAGGTGATTTTGATTTGATTACCCTAAAGGTTAATTGTTAGTAAAAATATAATATTAATTACAAGTTTAAGCAGAATTGTCAAATTGTAAGTAGAGGTATTTGGTGAGTATTGCATGATATGTAGATTAGGATTATTTTATTGTTGTTTGCTGAGTTCTCGTAACAGGTTTCGTCATGCTCGCTTAAATGTCACTGCTTGTGGCGGCGACATGGGACGGGTCGTCCCCTTCCCTAAAATATGGTTGAGAGAGGCGATGGCTGGCTCATGCGTCATGCTCGTGAACGGGCGCTGCTTGTGGTGGCGGGATGATCCTGTTGCCGGAGACTTGGTTTCAGTTTCTTAAAAGTTATTGTGTGTATATATATGTATGGATATATACATATTTATTTATTTATAATCGCTATAAAAATGCTCACAGAATACCTTTTTTATTTATGGTGTGTGTAGATGATGCACCTACTGTACACAATAACTTTTGTATTAATTTACATTTACTTTTTTGACTTACTCGTGTAAGACATTGACTATTTGACGTTTGAGTGTGTTTGTTGCATCATTTTACATTTTACATATTATATTGTAATTGAAATGATCTGTAAATCTTGATATAAAAGAGTGGCAATGAGTTTCTTGCTACTTCTTCTCATTAGCTCAACCCTTTACGAAGTAGCGGTAGATTCAATAAGAAAAATATTTTATTTTTTTTGACATTCATGTCATTTCCGTGAAATGAAAAACGTGAATTAACTGATTTTGATTTGATTTGACAGCGCTCCTGCATGAGATCGTGAAGCAGGAGGCTAATGACTCTGTTATAGTCGTAGAATTTATCCGGACACTGACCGAAAACCGACTCGTCTTGTGAAACACGTTTAATTCAACTCTTTTGCTAATCGTAGTCTTAAGTAAACGCGGTACCAATAAACAGCGAATCATCCCTGGTTCAATGTGTCACATACACATGGCTGCAAACATAAGAAGTATATTAATTGCGTGGCACTTAAGATTCAAAATGTCAGAAGTTGATTTACAAACAAGCTTTGGATACTTTAAGTGGACAATTGCGAGGATGAAATCCATCCATGTATGTCATTAAGACTCTAGGTACTATCGAAAGCTGTTCTTGGCAACTTCCACAAACCCCTAACCGTGCGCATTGCAAGTTCATCACTAGCAAAACCCCACTCGTGGTATTCTATTCAAAGATATCCATTTCACTGCGTTCAAGGTAGAATGGACTTCAAGAATGGTACAAGTGTATTCAGTACTCTGCAATTCACTTTATATATTAAAGTTGCGTATAGACGTTGCTTTTTAAACGTCGAGGTCTACGTCTTCTGTCACATCTAGTACAGGTATGTAACTGTTATATATAGGTATGTATGTTAACATATTATTGCGATTCCTCTGGTGTTTCAAGAAATCGTAGGCAGCGGTGAACACATTTGTTTTATGATAATAAGGGACGAGAGAAGCAGGACGTTCATTTGTTAGTAATTGATACGCCCTGCCCATTATTATGTAGTGCCGCTCAGGATACTTGAAAAACCCAAAAATTCTGAGCGGCACTACAATTGCGCCCGTCACCTTTAGACATAAGATGTTGAGTAATAATTCACAGCCCAGTAATTTCACTAGCTACGGCGTCCTTCAGACCGAAACACAATAATGTGTGCTGCTTCACGGCAGGAATAGGCGCCGTTGTGGTATCCATATTCTCGCCGGCATCCTGTGCAATGAAGCCTCCTCACACGGTGAATTGCACTGTTGTCATGTTATTTAAAAAATCACACCAGTTTCATTAAAGAAACAAGTTTTGATCCTTAATTAAATTTTTCGCCGATATCAGTTACCAGCTAACAAATACAAACAAGGATTATTTACGAGCTGGAGGTTGTTCCACTTTGAAAACGCTTTGTTAAACTTTCAAGCTAGAGAAAATTTCCTTTCAACTTTATAATGAACTTGCATTAGACTTAACTTAAGAATACTTAAAGAGCAATTATCTAATACTTAGTTGTGATAAAACTATAAAAATATCAATTAAATATAAATTCAATGTGCGATGAAACTTCTCAACTTATCAACATTTGAATGTATGAATTTTGTTCAGATGTCAAATATTATGTACTTGCATTTTTTTTTATATAAGAGGGGGCAAACGGATGGAGAAAGGTGAGGCGACCGACCATGGACATCCCCAACAACAGGTGTCAAGAAATGCGTTGCCGGCCTTTAAGGTGGGAGTATGCTCTTTTCTTGAAGGTCCGTAAGTCGTATCGGTTCGGGAAAACGCAGCCGGTAATTGATTTCACAAACTGGCTGTGCGAGGCAAGAAATTTCTAACAAAACGCGCGGTTGCGGAATGCTAGACGTCAACGTGATGCGGATGGTACTTTACACGTAATGTCCCGATGGTAATGGAATCAACCCGAACAGCTCCTCTGAGCACTCCCCGTGATAAATGCGGTAGAAGATGCAGAAAGAATCCACATCTCTACGCAATGCCAAAGAATCAAGCCGATTGGAGTTGACTTGATTGTCGATGATTCGAGCCGCACTTCGTTGTATGCGGTCAAATGGAAGAAGCTGGTACTGGGGAGCACCCGCCCAGAGGTGAGAATAGTACTCCATGTGACGCTGAATTTGCGCCCTATAAAGTTGCTTTTAGTGAAGTACTGTCTCGCTAATCCGCTCGGTAATCCGAGTACACCAAGCTTTTTAGAGGCCAGGTTGGCCTTCTCTTCCAAGTGACCACGGAACTGAACGTCGCTCGATATATCGACGCCAAGTACGCTAATAAAGGCTGTGGCAGAGGAGTGATTTCGAATCGAGGGGATACGACGAGGGGAGACTTTTTAGTGGTGAACGCACAAACGTGTGTCTTCTTGGGGTTGAATTGGACCAAATTTTGTTGGCCCCATTCCGAGATCATATTCTCGATTTCAGACACCAGTTTATTCCGGTTCTCGTCGACGCTATCGCGGCACATGTTGGCACGGCCGGTATAGGAAGCATACCCTGTGCTGTCGTCTGCATATTAATGAAAACTGCTGATATGCAGCATCTCATTGATATGCAGAAGGAATAGTGTAGGGGATAGCACGCAGCCTTGCGGGACGGGACACCAGCGTTTATGGGTTTTAAGTCAGAGCATGCATCTTTGATAACAACTTTGATGCGCTATTTTGGCGATTTATTGGGATACCTAGGTCGTAGGTAATTTATACGTTTAGATAGAGTTGCTTGCTGTTAGACAACTGATAAAAACAGGCCAGGAATATAAGTTAAGTCTGCATGACAAACTACGCCTTACACTTGCAATTTTAATCACACTTTGTGTTAGTGTGCGTGAATTTCTCAAAGTAGAGGTTAGTTCTAAATACAATTTTTTTTTGATGTTTTCACAGATGTCATAGTCTATCTATACGTATAAATTATCTAAGGTATAATATAATATAATATTGACACACTTTTTACACAAATAATCTTGCCCCAAATTAAGCATATATAGCCTGTGTTATGGGTTACAAGACAACGATATATTTAATACAATATACTTACTTAAACATACATAAATTCATATAAACATACATAAATACATTTAAACATCCATGACTCGGAAACAAACATCCATATTCATCATATAAATGCTTGCACCTACCGGGATTCGAACCCGGGACCTCTAGCTTAGTAGGTAGGATCGCTAACCACTCGGCTATACAGATCGTCAGGTATAGGTATAACATGCCTATAATTGACAAACATGAATCAGAGTTTGATGTGAATAATGTCTGTGTATTTTGCTATTCTTGAAAGGGATTGAACCGTTTGTTTAAGTTCAGCTACAACGACTTAGGGAGCATGATTAATTAGAGTACAATTGACCGAAGTAATTTTCATACAAAGTCATAAATTTCATAATAATCAATATAAAACTTTATGAATATATCTAGCTGACCCAGCAAACGTTGTATTGCCAATTAAGGTAATAAAAAAAAATCAATAATTCAAATTTTTGGGGTATTAAGAAAAGACGACAACTGATTCTCAGACCTACCAAATACATCGCACATAAAATGTATCGTACTACAATTATTGAGATATTAATAGAATACTATTGCCATCTTGCAACCCTATTGAGAGAATTTGATATATTAGATATTATGGTATAATACTTTTAAAGTGGACAAGAAATTGTAGCGCCAAACGATGTCATCTGGAAACAGCTGGAAGTACTTAGTATCATTTCCAATACCATAAACTAAAGAGCGTAAAGGATCTGGTGGTGGGATCAATTGTGGCAATTTTACTTTGCATCCTCCAGCACAACATAATCAAGTAAATTAATAACTGTATTTTGTCGGCACTATAATCTATCGCCGAATCATAGTGGAATGCAGCTCGTTCCAATATCACAGGAGCACTCCGTCTGCGAAATCCAATGACGTTTTGGCAGAATCGCTCAATTTCAATATGTCGTGCTCGAGATTGTTATGTTTGATGCACGCGAACTCGTTGCTCGTTAATAGTCGTATTGCTATGTCGTTCTGACATAGACGTAAGTCAGGTCGTCTTTTCCTCGGCATCGTTAATTGTAATTAATCTAAGTGAGAAAAGTTCTCACGCGCTTAGCAGTGAAGTGTCATTATCACAAAATTCAACATATATTTATGAATAACTTGAAATGTCACTATCATAAAGGATAACCGAAGAAAAGAACATTCTCG
The DNA here is from genome assembly GCA_949711755.1 of Leptidea juvernica. Lineage (NCBI taxonomy): Eukaryota > Metazoa > Arthropoda > Insecta > Lepidoptera > Pieridae > Leptidea > Leptidea juvernica. The sequence continues at coordinate 7,438,867 of CATIXQ010000017.1, forward strand.
CGCACGTAACGGTAATCGTCACTCACAAAGATAGAAGGATTCACTTTTTGTCTAAGGTATCAATCGACATAGAAGATAGATCGACATATTGGTTGTCAAATGTCAAAAATAATGGTTAGGTTCAGAAATTAAAATTGTGACAAAACTTATTGCTGTTGGTTGTCAAATATTATAGTTGTGTTTAGAAATTTAATTTGTAACACAACTTACGATTTTTCTATCTACATAAAAATAATCTGATAGATTGTTAACCGTTACACCGTTTATGTATGTAGTCCAATGAAATGTTACATTTTTTAGGCCTAACCTTGAGTTGTAACCAAAGTTAATTTAATTTGCAACAAAAAATGTTAACAATTTTTTTTATCAGATAAATAGTTTAAGAGATAAATCGTGAAAACCATTTGAACCCCTATTTTCAAGATGGCGGCCGTGGGACAAGGGTGGCGACCCCACAAACTTGGTTTTAGCTTTACACTGCCCCCCTACACATCAAAAAAAAATAAAATTGCGTCCTCTAAAAACGCAACCCTAAATGTAACTTTTCAATGGACTAATGGACGTTTGAGAGAAATGCGCCGATGGTCCAAATGATATTGACATAGTAACATATTAAATTATCAAAGCTTTCGCAGGACATTATTAACTTTATTCATTACTTGTGACGACCCGCTCGTGCCCCGCGTCTCTCCTACCCGTTTATGCACACCTGGTACACAAACCTTCTTTTCAACTAGCTGACCCGGCAAACGTTGTTTTGCCATATAAATTATTTTTAGAGTTAGATCGTTTCTAGGACATTGCAAAATTACTTTATTTTTCTAAAATAAAAGATTTTCTCGAAAATAAACCGTACATAACGTAGCCTAAGTTACTCCTTATTACATCAGCTACCTGCCAATAAAAGTCCCGTCAAAATCGGTCCAGCCAAAAATTGTAAAAAAATGTTATTTTGGTGTATGTACCGTACCAGACACTCCAATTTTATTTATATATATAGATGTAACTCTATGGCTATTGTTAGAAATTGAAATGCTTTTGATCCGGACCATCTAGAAACTCAACTATTTTATAATTTGCTTATCTCATCAAGAACTTTCCAACGATGGGGTGTAACTTGTGCTTTATATTTCTATGTATATATTTCTTTTGTGCAGGTGTTTGTCACTAAACTCCTCCTAAACAGCTGGACCGATTTTAATGATATTTTCTAGTGTCTTCCACGTGGATTCGAGAATGGTTTAGATTCACACATCTCCTAAACGGCTGGCCCGATTTTGATGATTTTTTCTATGTTCTAGTGAATTTGAGAATGGTTTACATTCTCAATTCAGTCCATGTATAATTCTCCTGCTCATGTGTATGTTAGTGAACTCCTCCTAACGGTTGGTCCGATTTTTCAAATTTAAGACGTGTGTACAGGACAACCGCGTCTGTCTGGTCTGCTAGTATAATATAGATCTCACTCCACTCACTCTGATGAAGAACCTCCGAATAGTGCGGAACCAGTCCGTGCCTACACCGATGAACTTTGAGTAAAGCCATTAGGTATAAATAATTAATAGTTATTTATGCAACTGTTGTGTAATAAGGGGTATTAAAACACGAATGTGGGTTTATAATAGTATCACATGAGTGTTTTAATACCTTATTATCTACTGTTGCATACAAGACTTTATCTACACCCAGAATATGAATCCATTAAAAGATTCTGAAACAGTTAGCTTACTGCTAACATTAAAACAGCCCTAGTAGTAACCTAATATCATCCCTTACTGATTATATACAAATAAACTAAGTATTAATGAAATAATTATTAATTTTAGTAGTAATTTACATTTTGTATAGTGCAATTATTAAAATTCACTTGAATATATATGTTATTTTGCAGCGTTTAAAATATCCGGCGGTGTGCTGTCAAAACTTGAGTCGTTAATTTTTTCAAGAATAATGGCAGGGTTTCGAATTGCCTACTTTTTTTTACGGCGCGCTATGTTCTGGTAGTGTGGAACGCGCGTAAACGAAAATGTTCTTTTTTTGAAATTCATACAGATACCACGCATCGAGCAATAAGAATGTGGCTGTTTGTTGAAACTCTATGTGCATGGAGGGATCGAAAAAAAAAACCAAGGAGTGTTGTTATGAAATTCAGTACAACATTACAACACTCGTTTGGATGATGTAATGGTTATTACGACATTGGGTGTTATTTTGTTGGTAATAAGCTAACTGTTTCAGAATCTTTAATAGAGGACTTAAAGCATGGGTGTAGATAAATATAGTAAACACATCCCAAAACAACCTAAAGCGACGAGTAATGTTCATTCCTGATCACATGGCTTTGCGCCCGTCATCCTACGAATGAAGACACTTCGGTACAAGTGTTTGGCTGCAATATGGATAAAAAAAAACCTTATGTCAATGGACATACATTTAGTTTTACAAATTTTTGTATATCATTTAAATATCTGGATAAACTATGACAGCAATTCACGCACACTAACACAAAGTGTCATACAAAACGCGAGTGTTAGACGTAAGCTACGTCATTTACATCAAAGTAATATCCATGGCCTGTTTTTATCGGTTGTCTAACAGCAAGAGACTAGAAAATTTATACGTAGACTGTAACTGATATGAACATGTTGAAAAAATTTAAGTGAATTGGTAGCCTCTATTTTCAGCAACGCACGCACACTAAAACAAAGTGACCGCATACTAAAGTAATAAACCTGGCCTGTTGTCATGCATTGTCTAACAGTAAGAGGCTCTATTTAGACGCATAAATTATCTAAGCATTTAGTCTAATTCTATTTCAAACTCATGTTGTTGAACTAGGAATAGAATTCAAAGCAAACTTTTTTTCCCATTATCAATATTATCACATTCCAAATCTTCATTTGATTGTTTTGTGCCAAGAAAGAATAAATGAATAATGGAGGATATTTTCTTTCCTGTTTTCGTTCATTCGTTTCTGGTAAGTACAGGGATAATGGTTGTAATTCTATTTTTATATCATTTTGCTAGGAATCGATAATATTATTTCCTTTAAAGTTAAAGTTATTATATATTTTATTTTATGAAATGCTCACATAATGCCTCTATTTATTTACGGTATGTGTGGATTGATGCATCTACTATACTCAATAACTCATGTGTGTATAAGTATTAATTTACTTTTTTTTTTTCTTTTTTGACTTACTCGTGTAAGCCTTTCAGATTTTTGACATTTGAGTATTTTTGTTGCGTCACTTTGCATATATATTGTAATTGAAATAATTTGTAAAACAATTAAAATGTAAATCTTGACTTAAAAGAGTGGCAACGAGTTTCTTGCTACTTCTTCTCATTAGCTCCCTTTACGAAGTAGCGCTAAATTCAATAAGAATCAAAATTTTTTTTTTGACATTCATAAGTGTCATTTCCGTGACCTACATGAATAAAGTGTTTTTGAATTTTTGAATTTGAATTTATTTCAAATTCTAAGAAATTGGACATCGAAATGGAGCCATTAGGCTATTTAAATATTTAACAAAAAAGAAGAAGCCCGCAATATTTTTGCGCCCGTTCTTTTCAGGTATGAGGGACATTTCCAAATAGGTAGTAGTTTTTGACTTAAGTTTGCAATAAGTGATTTCATTTCCTATTTTGAATCAGTATTTTTTGGTTTTTCACGATGTTGAATTTAATATTCATTCCCTTAAAGTTAGATAACATCATTTTAAATCAATCTTTTTGAATGTTCTTAATCCTACTAATATTATAAATGTTAAAGTTTGTATGTCTGGATGTATGTTTGAACTTCTTTAACGAAAAATCTACTGAATAGATTTTGATGAAACTTTACAATAATATAGCTTACACGCCAGAATAACAAATAGGCTATAATTTATAAAACTATAGTGTGAATTATACAAAATATAAAAGAAGTGTTATTGTTACTAATGAATACAACTAGCGCCATCTCTTATCAACTAGCAAGCACAAGATCAATACAATTTATATGGCAAAACAACGTTTGCCAGGTCAGCTAGTTTATTTATATGATCAATATGGATGTTTGTTTCCGAGCCATGGATGTTTATTTGTATTTATGTATGTTTAAGTAAGTATATTGTATTAAATATATCATTGTCTTGTACCCATAGTACAGGCTATGTCTAGTTTAGGGCAAGATAATTTGTGTAAAAGTGTGTCAATATTATTATTATTATCTGGTTTACTTTACATACTCGTAATCATACCATCCAATCTGACTATACGTTTGGGATAATAAATAAAAGTGAATTTATTTTTATGAATTAATGTAATCTAATATAATAATCCCTTGCCATTAAAACATACTGCTATCACTCAATAATTCATTATCAATTCAATAATAATTAATAAAAAGAGTTTACAAAAACTTATAAACACGCCTTGGTTGTAAAGATAATGACTGCAATTTTAGATCATCAATTCCTGCCTTATCGACGTGAACGAAAAAATTTTATAAATTAACAAAAATCTTATTTTGCAAATTCAAAAATGGAATAATTTTATCAAATTAAATTATTGTAATCAGTCCTCGATAAATGTACGAATTTTGAACGAAATGTTACAAACAAAAATACATACAGGTGAAGCTAATAAAAAGCATTTAATATGCAAAAAAAAACATTGTTATCTAGCTCTTTAGTCATTCGTTTCAAATTGCAAATAAAATTCAAATTCAAATTCAAATTGCATTAACATTCAAAGCTACATACAACACAGGCAGCGGCAGTGTTTGTAAACACAATAACAATAATTCAGTGGCATGCATTCGTGTAAGACCGCTGTCCCGATGTTACGCCGTTACTGGCAATACGCCAGAGATTCATTGTTATTTTTTTTTTATGAAAGTAAGGGCGAGACGAACAGGACGTGATGGTAATTGATACGCCTTGCCCATTACAATACAGTGCCGCTCAAGATTATTGAAAAACCCAAAAATTCTGAGCGGCACTACAACTGTGCTCGTCACCTTGAGACATAAGATGTAAAGTCCCATTTGCCCAGTAATTTCACTAGCTACGGCGCCTTTCAGACCAAAACACAGCAATGCTTACACATTAATGCTTCACGGCAGAAATAGGCGCTGTTGTGGTACCCATAATCTAGCCGGCATCCGGTGCAAAGGAGCCTCCCACTTTTTTTTGAGAGCTTACTTTATTGGCGCTATTAATGAAACAATTACATAACATTGGCTAGGTATTACGTTCCTACAGTTCTAGTTATAAGATGTGTAATTGCTTCCCATTACTTTAACGAAATATTCACAGATTCTGCAACAGACTATTATTATTATTTTTATATATTACGGAAGACTGATGGCTTAGAAGTATTCTCAAGTGTTTGCTGATAAGAGTCCATTATTTACCAAAAAGATTCTTTCACTCTATGCGTATCGATGAGTAGCAGAAAAATACTTATAGTTACGATGGTTTTAGAATGAAGCTGTAAGCTATTGAAACAACCATTATAGTTTATTTTTTTATTTTATACAGATATTTCTTTAGAAAAAATAAAAATAGTTATATTTTAGAATAAATGTGTATTTTAAAAAAATAGTTTTATTTGTTAGTGTTTTTCTCTTCAGCCGTAAGAAAATTGTATGGTTTTATGATCTCCTTTTTAAGTTAGTTCTAAAACGTTTGCATGCGTTGGTGACCGTATTTTCATAATGTACTTTCATTCCTTTTATGTATAGATGTTTAGTATCTAGACTTTATGTTTACATACTGAACGATAGGAAATTTATTCTAGTTCTAATTCGAAAATAATACTTATTTAATAGAATTTATACAAAACAAGTTAATTCATAACTACAAAATCAGTCTCGAAAGAGGCATCGGATCAAGTGTGACACATTATGTCACATTGGTATTGTGTTTTGTGTCGAAAAATAATGATGGTCTCCAATGGTAACAGACAGGGTAGAAAAATAACATCTACGAGTTATATATAAAATTCTCGTGTCATGGTGTTAAACTTTGAACTCCTCCGAAAAGGCTTGACCGATTCTCATGAAATTTTGAGTGCATATTGGGTAGGTCTGAGAATCGGACAACATCTATTTTACATCCCCCTAAATGTTAAGGGTGGTCCACACGACTTTTATTTTTTATTTTTTTGACTATTTTTTTTAAATTTGTTTGATTATGAGTCAGCATTAAAAATACATATAACTTCAAATTTTCACCCATCTACGACCAACAGTTACTTTTGTATCGAGATTTTAATATAGGCGTTTGCTGGGTCAGCTAGTATTATATATATACATAAAGGACTACGCATATACTAATAAAATTATTTATTTCGATCAACAAAGGATCATAATGTGTTAGTAACAAAGTAACTTAAAACCTATTGTGAGTACAAGATATCTTTAAATCTTAGCCTTCTTCCTCCTTAATATAATAAAAATCATAAAATAATAAAAATCGTAATGTAATAATAATAATCTCTTGCAGAATCTGTGAATATTTCGTTAAAGTAATGGGAAGCAATTACACATCTTATAACTAGAACTGTAGGAATGTAATACCTAGCCAATGTTATGTAATTGTTTCATTAATAGCGACAATAAAGTAAGCTCTTATTAAAAAAAGAACAACGTAGCCTCTGGCGTATTGCCAATAATGGCGTAACATCGGGACAGCGGTCTTACACGAACGCCTGCCACTGAATTATTGTTATTGTGTTTACAAACACTGCCGCTGCCTGTGTTTCTATTCTTAACCCCTTTGCATTTTGTAATTACAAAAATTAAAAATTCTTTGTCGTTTTCAGTGGCTTATTAACTAATACAATATGGTATAAATTCTGTAGAATTATTATTGTTATAATTTGTTTTGTGTGTGATAATAAAGTTTTTATTGTTTGCTTTGCTTATCGTTACAGAGGACGAATAATTGTGCTACGAAGTGATGCTCGTAAGGGCTACGTTTGAAAGAAATACTCAAAACCCCGGTCAAACTCCGCTATGTTAAGGCGAAGAGTTAGCAGAAAACACGCAAACATGGTGTTTTTAGACAAGTTTTATGGTGAAAGTATAGCATTTGGAGCTATGAACACTACTTAATCCTGTTACACATATCCTTAAGTCTTATTTGTAGGTTGCTTATGCTTGCTGTTGGTTATAGTTAACACTGCTGAGTCTTTTTGAACTACCACTTTTCTTTGAAGTTAAACAAGTTTTTTGGCATGGCGTGACGCATTTTTTTGGTACTTCTCTCAGAAAAGTTATTCTTATAGCTTGAACTTTTTTATGTAAGTTCATTTATTCAGATTAATAGTGAATAACGAGGATTGTAAGCATATAAAATGTTTTCCACGCAAGAATTTTGAAAATATTGGCTTTGTTACACAGATGGCGGGCCGGCAGCCGTGAACTCATATCGCTCAAGGTCGCTGGCATTTAGTGTCGCCTTAAATGTGTGGGTTGTCTTAACCTTTGATATCTTCTAAAGCACTCATTAGAATGAATTAATGTAAAACAACTATTACAACAGAGTGTAAATAGCATCGCAAGTTGCGTTTGTGACTTTTAATTAAAGTTTTAATGACAGAAATGTTTACACTGAGTCAACCGTGACAGATAGATAAATGTCATTGCGTAGGTTTTCTTACGTTTTAAGTAGAACTGCCATGTAAAATCTTTCTGTTTTCTTTCTAATAAATAATATAGATTTTTAGTAAATGTCGTAGGTATATTGTCAAAGCCGCGATATTATAATTTCACTTGTGATATTATAATAAAACGGTAAATTGTCAATCGACTTTATTTCTTATAATTTCACACTATAGTGATATTATAATTAATTGAGGTTACAAATGAAGTTAGCACTGTGAGACGTCGAGCGTTCTGATCGGTCAATTTTTTTTCATAAGCAATTTGCAAAACAATAATATTAAACATTGCAGCGTGTCTCCAATTTTCCATTGGAAATTATTGTTGAAATAGTGGTCTCAAAGGGATGGGATGGTCCCGTTGACCAGCAACGTATCCCTTGACCTCTGGTGTTGAGGATGTCCATGAGCGTTTTCCTCACCACCATCAATGACGTGAGGCATTTGCCCGTTTGTCCCCTCTTATGTTTAAAAAAATCTTTAGTGGATATGATACATATGATATGGTAAGCGACAACTACGACACAGCACTAAACTGAATGAAAAATGGAATAAATTTATCAAAATAATGCAATGTCTTCGGTCCTCGATATATCTACGAAGTTTGAACGAAATCTGTCCGTTCAAAGTGTGTACAAACATATATACATACAGCTGAAGCTAAAATAAAGCGTGTAAAAAAACATAATTTAAAAACTTGTGCTAATAAATAATAATACATTGATAAATTCGTTTGAAAAAAAAAACTTTATTGAATATCAACACTTTTCTCACATAATATTTCAAAACAAAACCGATACATTGAAACTATGTATTTACATGTGACAGACACATGTTCAAAAAATTTTGTGTAGTTCCCTAGTATGATAGCGCGTAGAGATTGGCTGGCCGCCATTTTAGTGACGTCGTAAGCGTAAACATAATTTTAAAAAACTAAGGCAAAGCAATTATTTGTTAATAAAGCTCGAAATTAATTAATAGGTACTCGTAACGATGAGCATACTTCGCTCCTTCATCTTATAGAGATATATATCATGTAAATTAATTGCTCGTTCCCATCCGAACATTAATGAAGTGATGATACGGTGATAAGTAATAAAGATTGGAATGTAATTTGGTTTATGAGGCAAGTATCTAATTTAAATTTATAATTTTATACTTTACTTTTCCTTTATGCGACCACGCACCCGAAGACGGAGTGTTGGTAGGATTACAAGATGGACCGACGATCTGGTCAAGATCTGCGGAATACGTTGGATGAGGGTAGCGCAGAACTGATCGTTGTGGAGATCTTTTGGGGAGGTCCTCTGCTGATGATGATGTTATTAAACTGAATAATAATAAAAATGAAGATTTTGGCTAGTATTATTATTATATCTGCACGATTGATATCATTTGAACCTAATTCGAGCTAAGTAACATTAAGATATTTGATATTATAAACCAGTTATATTTATATTATTACCAAACGTGTTTTAAATTTTTGCATCAGACATTTACCTTTCATCAATATTGCAGAAATATTTAATAATTTTGTTGTGTATCCAGAATTTAAACCTCTCTAATTTCCTTTTGTGAGTCCCCGAGAACCTTGGAAACCATATTCATAGTGCTGCAATATCTTTACAAGACTTAGATTTCAGAAGTAGGTAATCACAAATTTGTTCTCTTTTACCCCAAGAACTATGAAAACAATATTCATATAGAATCTTGAATTCGTTGTTTATTTCCAACAGAACCTTGAACAAAATATCCATATTGTAGAAATCAAAGTCGCTTGGTAGCAATCTTGTATATTAATAACCTATCCCAAATTAGTCCTTTGAAACCCTGAAAACCTTAAAACGAGATCATCCATACAGCATATTACGTAGGTTATTTTGCGCTGCGGCCATCTCATATTCTACAAATGACCCTAATTCATTATATGGCAATCCGAGATTTTTCGACACCGCACTGATTCGAAACTGTTAGGTGACCAATTTTGGTTTGACAATGTGTGCGTTAGCTAGTGGTTTCATAATCAACATACTAAGGAGCTTGTGTGAAGCGTGGCTGATTTTGTACTTGTCCAACGAAATCGTTTACAATAACAATAGATTGGCTATCCTTTTCTATCTCGCTGTCTCCTTTAGATATGTTCGTCTCTCTCGCTCGCTTTGTTCATCTCCACATACGCACATGGACATCATTCAGTGCGTGTGTCTTGAGAAACCTATGATTCACTCCCATCGTATGTTATAATCACTAAAGCTTATAATGTGTATCATATCAAAATATAATATATTAATCCGGAATCACTACAAAATACGTATTAAACAAGAATACGTAAAGGAAAATAAGGTATGAGACGAGCAGGACGTTCAGCTGATGGTAATTGATAGGCCTTGCTCATTACAATTCAGTGCCGTTTAGAATTCTTGAAAGACCCAAAAATTCTGATCGGCACTATAACTTATATAACCTTGAGACAAGATGATGTTTAGTTTCATTTGCCCAATAATTTCACTAGCTAAGGCGCCCTTCAGACCGAAACACAATAATGCTGACGCATTTCTGCTCCATGGCAGAAATAGGTGCCGTTGTGGTTCCCATAATCTAGCCACCATCCTGTTTAAAGCAGCCTCCCACTGGTATATCATATATGTTGAATCCTCTTAGGTTGTTAAATAAAAGCAATAATTTATATCTATTATTTTATTACTAGAGTCTCATATTAAAAGTCTTGTCCGTACAATCTTTTATCTTTATAGGTATCATCACCTTTGGCCTTAGTATTTACACAAATAAATAAGTTATCAATGTATCACAAATCCAAAACCAGACAACAATAATTTAAATAATCTATAATATCACATCGTGGAACTTGTATAAGAATACTTTTCCTGTATTTGGTATCGTGCAATATATAAATATTACAAGGAATTATTGGGTTTTATCATTCGTATCAATTATTTCTTCGTATCCCCATTCTTCGTGCGAGCCATCACCTGTTCTCTTAACTCGTTTCTCTATGACCTCAGAGGATACAGTCTTGAGATCATAAGCCCAACCAATCTTCGCCATTGTGTCAATAAATAATTTAGTAAGGTTCAGAGAATAGCTTCCCAACTCGGCAGTTTTATAATCCCAAGGGAAAACGTGATGGTAGTTGTGGAAGCCCTCACCTAAAACGACTAACGACACTGATTTTGTTTCGACTGGGTTGATGTTTTTGTCGTACGGTTTGCTCCCCCACTTATGTGCTGCAGAGTTGACCAGCCACGTAACGTTCAGTACGTAGACATATCGGAATACTGCACAAACGAAGTACGCATTCCAGATGGTCTCTCCCCATAATGTTGGAATGTAGGTGGGCAGAATGAAACACGCCAGTGGCATAAGAATCAAGTAGTGCCTGAAACAATATATTGTAAATTACGCGACTGTAAATTAAATTCCCTTGTCAAACAACGAGAGGAATTTCTAATATATTGCTTTTTCAAAGTATGCGAAAATAAACATCTTGTAAGCGATGGAACGGTTGCTTAAAAATATAACTCAACGTACATGGATATAAAGGATGAAATTGGTCATCATCATAAAAATAAATAAATAGTAATATAGACAATAGTATTAGGATGTATTGGCATCAACACATTCACAAATATTCCCGAGCACCGTATTCTGGTAGACTAATAATCGGATTGCAATCGGATTAATTACTAATACCACGGAGGATATGGATTAAATACAACAGAATATCAATAAGATTATAATCAGATTATAATAAAGTACATGGAGAATACTTTGTCATCCTATTAAAGCTATTGAAAGTTATATGACAACTAACTTCTCAAAAATCTATACAAAATTTCATATATTTTTACTAGTTGTTCTTTAAGTTTACTAAAAACTGTATCGGAGTGCTCAAATGTAATATTCAAATTCAAATATTTTTATTAAAAATATTATGTGACATAGCTTTTTGAAAGTCAAAAACTACCACCCATTCCAAGAATGCCTCAGACCTGAGCAGAATGGGCGCAACAAACTCAGGGGGTTCTTTTTTTTTCATAAAAAATATGTTTATAAAGTAATATTGTACAATTAAACTTATCCGTTGTAGTTTGTTATTTATTGTGTTTTTATCACAAGAAATACGAATTCAATACTAATTTGTTATGAGATGAGATGTAATTATAGTTTCCAAAATAAAATCAAAGTTTTATTATCTGTGACCAATACGGCGACCGCCATTTTGTGACGTCAATATTGAATTAAATATTAGATACACTATTAATCTTACACTAACCATAATTAATTAATCACAACTTTAACAATAAAAAAATGTAAATTTAATACAAACAGCTGAAAAATACAAAAATAAAACATAAAATATTATAGCTGTGAAGATGTTATATGAATGTTGTCACAAGAAATAAGCGAAAATCTAAAGAAATTATAGGTTTACATAAGTAGTGCTTCTAATAATTAATTAAAATAATTTACATTATTTTAGTTGTCACTAGCATTAAACTAGGCCGGGCCTGTATTTATTAGCTTTATAATATCGGTGACGCTCTTTTGACTGCTCTGGAGGTCTACTCGCAAAATCGACAACGATATATTCGGAACGATACGACAATACTCCGAATATATCGCACTTACCCTACCCTAACAAATGTTCGTATTCCATATCGTTTATCGTAACAACATCGTAACCATAGACTACTATTTTGATTTTTTTACGATGTTAGAGTGAATGAATTATGCGCAAACCTAAATATTATCTGTGCTATGTCGCTGTTAAGTGTCAAAAGTCAAAACATAGCTTAGACGCTAAGGATCATGACAGACTCTGCACCACCAATTTAGTATCATTTACACATAATGTAAATATTAAAAAAATATGTAATGAATATAATATGACCATTTAAAATTGAATAAATAATACAAAACTCGCGGTTAATAAAATGTAAAAAAAAAGTAACTCAACCCTTCTCGTCGACTTCCTATTTCTCAGGCGGCCATTTGCTTTACTTCCTACGCATAAGCGATCAACAAAATGACTTAAATTACTTGGTAGTGAAAAAATCCTATTGAATAGTAAATCACAGATAATTATCTTAATAATATATATTAAGTATGTATATTGTATGGCAAATATATCTATACAACTTTAAACGATAATAGCAACGACAGCCTAGTAGGTGTCGGTGAGATTATCGTAAAAGTGACGTGTGATTATTTGTCAAATTCGAATATTCGTCTCTGACATTTTCAACTAAGAGTAGGGACAGGACCGATAATATCGAAAAATGTTTCGTTCGTTCAATCGTCGTTTCGACATTGAATACGATGTAACTAAGAGTAGAATTCGACACGACTAATGCCACGATATATCGAATTTGGATTTTAGGAGTAGGCCCCTTAGGTTTTACTAAAGAGTATACTAAGACGATATTATATAAGATTACCTTCAAGTGACCAATGTATTCTCGTTTGTCGTATTCTTCCTTATTTTTTTTTTTAAATATTGCATAAACTACTGTGAATATATTTTGAGCAAACTGCGTTTTATTGAAGACTTACTTCTTTTGGAATCTTAATACAGGATCAGCCCGGAGGTCATCTAATTCGATTGTAGGTCCCTTAGCTTTGATCTCAGGGTGTTTTCTGACCAGCAACCAGCCAATGTGGGAGAAGAAGAAGCCTCGAGTGGCGTTGTGTGGATCTGCGTCAGTTTCCGAGTATTTGTGATGCATTCGGTGGTCGCGAGCCCAATCTAGTACGGAATCCTGCAAAAAGATTAGAATTTTATTATTTTTTGTATTAGAGGGCTCTTTATTGGCTCACAATTTGATGATCCACAGTAAAAGACATTTGATGCGAGAAAACACTCTTGCTATCAACATTTTGTAGGCGCTAAATGTCCGTTTTGTTTACACATCAATAAACTTGTTATAATATAAAGTTGTGATGTGTGTTTTTTTATGAAACTAAGGGACGAGACGAGCAAAACGATCAGCTGATAGTAATTGATACGCTCTGCCCATTGCAATGCAGTGCCACACAGGATTATTGAAAAACGCAAATATTCTGAGCAGTACTACAATTGAGCTCGTCACCTTGAGACATTAAGTCTGTTGTGTGTTAAGTGAGATGTTGTCTCATTTTCCCAGCAATTTCACTAGCTACGGCGTCCTTCAGACCGAAACACAGTATTGCTTACACATTAAATCACGGCAGAAATAGGCGCCGTTGTGGTACCCATAATCCAGCCGGCATCATGTGCAAAGGAGCCTCCCACTGGTTTGATGTGTGTTACCGACGGTGAGCTCTTGTATTCAATATATAACCTGAGTAATATAATACCGGAGCCGTCCAAGTAGTATATGAAATATTATTTGTTACTTTGCTTAGGTTACCATAAGAGCTAGAATCGTAATAATATGATCACTTTAAAATTACAAAAAACGTAATACTTTTAATAATTTATCCTGTTCCTTCAAGATAAAATGAATTAAGTAATTCGAAATTTTAATATTTAAAGCTGTTATAATAATGGATTACATTTATAGTTAAGTGACGCGATTCTTATCTGCACTTATAAGGGTCGCGCGAAATGATTTATGGTATGTATTTAAAAGGATTTGAAATTTTTTGAGAGCGCTTTTGCACTACGTCCGATCCGTACCCGTGAACATACAGGTCTAGAAATCTCGGGACTGAATTCGGATATTGCTTACGCACTAGTCCGATCTCTGATCCAATTCGAAGCAATTCAGGGGCCACTTTTTGGCATACGGCATTTTAGGCGAAACCACACCAGAGCATTCACGTCGTTGATCATAAATCCTTTCAGTCGACGACAACTTCTGGCAATGCTATTATACGTACGAAGGCGCAGAAGAAGTAAAGAATTCTGGGTGCAAATCTCTTGGTCGACCGACGATAAAAGGAGCTTTTTTCAATCACCACGCAGTGTTACGTCAATACGACAGAAAATTTTATAATTACTACCGAATGAGTGTGTCCACTTTCGATTTTGTTTTACATCACATAAAAGATAATATTTTCCGACACGACACAAAAATGTAGACAATGTATACCGCCAGATGAAATGCTTCCAGTCACATTAAGGTAAGTAAAACTCAGTTCATAATCAGACAATATTTAGTATTGTTTACTTATAAGTACTTATGAGGGTAGATCAACACTACACATTCCTGTAATTCGGATTCGGATCGGGCGCAGTGCGCGAGCGTTCATACAAATAATACTATGGTTACTTCGGTCCGTCAATAATCTTCTCTGGAACGAAAATTAACAGTTGACGGAAAGAAATCGGATGACGGAAGACGGATCTAGTGCGTTAACTATCATAGAAATAGTTCTACGACTACTTCGGACCGTGTTTTCACGGGTACGGATCGGACTCTGATCGGACGTAGTGCGAAGGCACTCTAACTATTGATATCTCTTTTAAATGTTATGATCGCCTTAAGTGTTAAATTCTAGCGTGTGGCTAATTCTTTGATAGAGAATGCGTAGATATAAACTTTAGAGGTTAGAGTAAGCTATATAGGCTATACGTGCATTCTGCACTTAGAATAATAAACCTTAGTGGTATAACTCTAAAGATAAGTCATAACACTTGTATAATCATGGATTTCTGTTCAATAACGCCCAATTTAAAAAAAATCCTTATTTATCTGTGGATTTGGTATATCGATAAATATAACGTGTAATAACTTAATTAGTGATGTGCCAATTTGCCAACTTTAAGATAAACCAACGTCAAGTATCTGAGTAAAACATCAAAAAAATTTTCTTAAAAAAAATGCCCACCGTACGTCCCCTTTAGCGTCATGATAGACAAATGGCATGTTAATGGGCTCGTGTTGTAAATTAGAATCGTTCGTTATTTAATACCAAGCTACGAAATCGATTCTATTGTGTCCGTATCACATTGCTAATTAATTTGTAAACAAATAGATTGAAAGCCGGCAAACTTATAATCAAATTAATGATAACGATATAATAGCAAGAGTCTGCAGAATAGTCTTTCAATATATCACATTTTCGCAGTATATGTATTTTTTTTTTTAAATAATTAAAAATTGGCGATAGAAGTAAAAATTTTAAAACAATTAGTATTAAAATTTGATATTTTAGTGTTTAAAAACAATTAAATTTTTTTTTTAATTAAATTAATTTTAAACCTTATTTAGATATACACTGGCCTGCAAAACTAAGTATCACACTTTTCAAATTAATTTTTTTTCTTAACTAAGGTAGAGATTTAAGATTTAAAACGTTTTGTTGCAAATTTTATAGGCTTTAATTCTTAGAAACTAAAATTATACATTAGTAACATTTTTAACTTAAAAAAGATAAAACAATGAAAATAGACATTTTTAGTTTAGTGTAAAAAATTCAACTAAAATGTATTACATGTTATTTAATTTTTAATAACTTGTATTGCCTCCTCGAGCTCTGATTACAGCTTCGAGCCGGTTCGGCATACTGAACACTAGGTTTCGGAGCCGATGTTGGGGAATATTCTCCCATTCTTCTACCAGGGCCTGCTTTAGTGCCCTGAGGGTAGTAGGTGGTGGTCTGCGATTTATGACTAGCCTCCCAAGCTCATCCCAGGCGTGTTCAATCGGGTTGAGATCAGGACTTCTTGATGGCCAAGCCATCACGCTGATACCGACCTCCTGAATATACTCTTGTACGATATGAGCCGTGTGTGGCCGGGCATTATCATGCATCAGCATCGATCCATCACCCATTTTTTCTAAATACAGCCCTGCATACTCATTGAGAATCTCTTGAGCATATCTTTGCCCAGTGAGGGTGCCATTTTCGATGGCTACTAGCTCTATGCGACCTTCTGAAGATATGCCAGCTCATACATGTACAATGCCTCCACCGTATATTTGTTCTTTCTGAGATGCAGGCTTGAAGGTATCGCTCACCAGGTCGCCTGTAAACACTTCGCCTTCCATCAGAAGTGTAAAGGGAGAATCGAGACTCATCTGCAAACAAAATTCTTGACCATTCTTCTTCATCCCACTGCATGTGTTCACGGGCGTATCGCAGTCTCGCTACTCGATGCTGTCTCTCGAGTTTTGGGCCACTCGCTGGTCTTCGGGGTTTCAAATTTGCTTCAGCAAGTCTTCTTCTCACTGTACTGTCACTAATGTAGTCAATCCGGGTCTGAAGTAGCTGTTGCTGGACTTCAACTGCATTTTGGTGGCGATTTCTTAACACAGTGGAAATAATATAACGATCTTCTCAGGCACTGGTACACCTGGGTCTGCCATTACAAGGTCTCCTCAGATGGTGTCCAGTCTCTTCGTACCTTCGCTTTACCTTCTGGACCGTTCGTACCGTCACACCCACCATTCTTGCAGTGCGACGCATACTGATGCCTAGTTCCAGAAAAGCCATGATCCTAGCACATTCTTCAACTGAAAGAGGCATGATAAATAAATGTTATGTGCTTTTTAGCATAAATTTTTAAAACAAGACCCATCGATCTTGAAAAAAATTTAAAACAGAAAGAAAAATGTGAATGGTAAAATTGTAATTCGGAAACGTCCACTTTGAAAAAGGAATGGTTTTGTTTTTGGAGTTTTTTTTCAGCCAATTCTTAAAAGAAGGTTACTGACTATAAAGTTTTTATGTACAAAATTAAATTCTCTTTGGAGTCCTTTTTATTTCGAAAGTATATCTTGTGAACTTAAAACGTTATCACAATTTTAAAAGTGTGATACTTACTTTTGAAGGCCAGTGTATTATTCAAACAAAATCACTATTTCAACAATGCACAGTATATACACATTGAACTTTTTACAAATTTTTTTCAATTTCACTTATAAGATATACACAGCACTAATGTTGCACAATACGTCAGCTGTATAGCTACAGATATACTGCTATAAGCATTTCGGTGAAGGGAAATCCCGATATTTCAACCATACAAAAAGTGTCAACTATATATCATCATCAGCTGGAAGACGTCCACTGCTGGACAAAGCCTCCCCTAAAGATCTCCACGACGATTGGTCCTGCGCTGCCCTCATCCAATGCATTCCGGCAATCTTGGCCAGATCGTGAGTCCGTCTTTTGAGGGGCCTACCAACACTGCGTCTTCCGGGACGTGGCCTTCATTCGAGGACTTTACTGCCCCACCGGCCATCTGTCCTTCGAACTTAATGCCCTACCCAATGCCACTTCAGTTTCACAATCATTTGGGCTAACTAAACTAACTATATATATTTATATTTTATTTTCAATTATTTATTTATCGCGTGCGCCAGTTATTCGCATGTCGTTGACGCGAACCGACAAGATTTTCTCCTACCAAAAAGCGCCCAAGGCGGCCAAAAATATTTTCACTTCAAATATGTTATGTTTTTTTAAAGTGATAACCCTCACTTCTAGGATTAATACACAAATAAAATTTGAAAAACAGAATTTTATGAACGATGCGGGATTCGAACCCACGACTGTGCTCTAACCAACTGAGCTAACCGTTCGAGTACCGCCTCGTTATAAAATTTTGTTTGCTTTGTTCAACCTTAAAAAAATATAACATATTGCTTAGATTTAGAAGAGTGACATCTCAAGTCAATTTCCTAATATGCAAATATTGGGGTTGAGCAGGTTATCACCTGTAAAGTAGATCCTGTAGATGAAGCCACAACCTGAGAGTTGAACAAAGCAAACAGAATTTTATAACGAGGTATGGGTAGGTAGGTACTCGAACGGTTAGCTCAGTTGGTTAGAGCACCGGCACGGAACGCTGGAGGTCGTGGGTTCGAATCCCGCATCGTTCATAAAATTTTGTTTTTCAAATTTTATTTGTGTTCAAATATTAAGCTGAATAATCCAGCCGCAGAGGTGAAGCGTAGGACACAATTGTTATAAAGTTAATGCATATTTTTCTCATAACATCTATAACTTTGTAATCAAAATAGTGATTGACAACAAGGTGCGACGATAACAGTAATTCAAGGCATATCAGAATAATATTGCCGCTTATTTTAAAACAGATAATATTATCTATCTCGTGTGCATTTGTTTTTCGATTACCCAAAAATACAACAACACGATTTCATGAACTTTAGTGTCGATGTTATATTTACCAGTAATAATCGTTTCTATGGTAACAATATATATTATATTTGGTAGAGGCTCTTAGAATTTTTCAATTAGATAGCGCAGGCGTAGTCGCAAAGGCTTTACTACGCCCAAATGCGCGTACTCGAGGCAGTCTCGAACAATGTGTGACGTTGATGTATGTTCAGTTAAACTTTGCTAATTATTAAAAGGTTGCGTAGTAAAACTTTGTAAAAAAATACTACAAGAAATAAGAAAGACACTGGGATCTGAAATTTATTAATTTCAATGTAAAATAACACGAAGCTTATCTAACGAATTTTTAAAGATACCATTGAGTGTCAAGATGCTACAATAAAGAAGCTATTGTTCTAAGGTAGTGCGGTATCTAGCTGATGTAGAGCAGCGGAAACCAATCCTTAATCTAAGTGATAACTGGCTCCTAGAATATTAAAGATCTGGCTCATGAAAGCTGGCCCAAAGAAAAGAAAGTATGTTCAGATGAAGAAAGTAGCGGCCTCCACGATGATTCTAGTAAATATGATAAAAGTGCAGTTTTTAATATACAAACATTGTATATTAAAAACTATAGTTTAATTGGAAAATTTATTGAATTAGGCGTTACTTTGCGGAAATTCATAATTATACCAATGATTTAAGTTTTCTTTAGTGTTAATTCCGCCAATATTTGTTTTTAAAACAATTCGACACGTGTTTCGCCACAACACGAGACATCCTCAGGACGTGTTGTCTCGCCAAAATCTGGCACGAGACTGGTCTCTCTGGTCTGGTGGTCTGGTGCTAGTCTCGTGCCAGATTTTGGGAGACAACACGTCCTGAGGATGCCTCGTGTAGAGGCGAAACACGTGTCGAATTGTTTTAAAAACAAATATTGACGGAATTAGCAATAAAGAAAACTTAAATCATTTGTATAGTTTAATTGGAACAAATCTAAAAGTAAACGGCTTGTTTTCGTTTTAGACCCACACTGCTATATTTTATCCATTAAATAGTGAAGAATTTGCAGCATATATATTTGGTCTGCATCTTACGGGTATATTATATATACATACATAATAGCTTTAAGGGTAAATGTATACACTTCTATTATAAAGTCCCAGCCACTGTTCAGGCATTGTCTATAAATAAATTTAAATGTTTTATAAAAAAATGGCTCTGTCGTAAATCCCATTACTCCACTGCTGAATATCTAAATGATCGGACAGCCTGGGACTAGATTGTGATTATTTTATAGCGATAGAAATGACTGTACATTATTGTATATTTTTATTGAAAAGAGCGCAAAAAAAGAATGCTGGGAGAGTTTCTTGCGCCGTTTCTTCTCTCGCAGAGCGCCATTTGTTTCCGAAGCGGTAGTAGTGTCTAGTATATTAGAAATAACATCAAAAAGAATTCTAAAGGAATCAATTTTGAGAAAATAAATGCCTTTTATGCCTTTTTATTACAAAACTTACTTGATTATTCAACGTTAATAAATTGCCTATAATAAAGAAGACTTCATTAGCTGGCAGCCCATAAACTACACTAACGCCCCCCTGTCAATGTCATTCAAATGCCAAAATAATCCTTGTCGCCGTGTCATATTCTTATTATTCATTTATCGTTTGACAAAAGTACGCGATCAGTCGTATTGTGACTGATCACAGAGAAAGTATTCGCTCACGTTCCGCATGCACAGATAAGCAATTATTGTCTGTACAAGTTCAAAGATAATTTATGTCAGAGGTCGTAATGCTGCATGAAAATTTTACATAACAAGCCGTGCATTTTATCTTTGGATGGAATTATTTACTTACTGACTTGTTTATAATTAAAAATTATAGTCGGTGGTCGAAGGTTAAGCTCCATTATCTGATAATAATATATTACATATTATGTTTCATATACTTCACTTCCTAATATACACTTTATCATGAGCCCTTTGGTATAGTGGTTACGAATACTTATCGAGCAACGGGTGACTGTTGGATCCTTGTTGGGAACATCCAATAATTTGCCATTGTATGTTTCATAATTGCAGTCAACTCTGGGAAGAAGGAGGTCTATTAAATAAATTCTCTCGTAGAAACACACACTTTTAATGCGGTGTGGGTGCAGTGGTGCAGTCATCTTTTTATTTTAGCGTCAACGCGGACGACCACTTAATTTTAATCAAATTTATCTTATCTTTTTGTTTAAATAAAACACTTTTAAAGGATTAAAACGCGTGTAATTGTAACGGTTTTTACATTAGATGTTTGCGTAAAAGTTACATTTTTATCTGTGAAGTGAGATGAAGTGAGTCAAAGATAGTATTTGTCACAGTTGTCATTATTGACAAATACTATCTTTGACTCACTTCATCTGCAGTCCCCCTGAAAACGAGATCTGGAAAGGTCTTGAAACGTCGGGTTAAGTAAAATAAAAATGTAACTATTACACAAATTAAAATGTAAGAACCTTTACAATTACACGCGTTTTAATCCTTTAAAAGTGTTTTATTTAAATGTGTAACACTCGCGTTAGTCAAAGAAAATTAACTTTTGTGACAACCCTACCAAAATAGGTAACAATTTTGCCCGCTCTTAAGAAGCTTTCCCTCTGTACCTATTATCTGTACGTATTCTTATATAATATGTATGCCATATATTTCCCTTTCTATTGTGAATGTGAATGAATTCAATGAATTAATGCAATTCCTTATTTCTAGTGTAATAATAATGAAAATGACAATTAAGATCAAAAAGGTGATGATTTCTGTGAATTTTCATAAATGTACTGAATATGAACACTCATAATATTTATTTCCTTATATTTTTCTTTGAGAGACTGTCTAGAATCAAGCTGAAAAGCTTAGCATTTTTCGAATATTCTCAAAAAAATTTGAAGCAATTCAATACACTCACTTGGAAAGCAATAGTGTTGAAAACGGTGAGCATTATGCGGAGTGGGAGCTTGGCTTTGTAGGATTTGTGGGCCCAGAGTCTATGAGCACCTGCAGTTATTCCTAAGCCTGAAGCGAGGTACAGTGCCACAGCTGTAAAATAAAAATGAAGATTAAATTATACCGCTTATTGAGCATACAGCGGCAAACAAGGTGTTTTTAGACAAGTTTTTTGGTGAAAATATAGCATTTCGAGCTATGAACACAGTAGTGTATTAAGTATAATCCTGTTACACATATCCTTAAGTCTTATTTG
Organism: Leptidea juvernica; assembly: GCA_949711755.1. NCBI lineage: Eukaryota > Metazoa > Arthropoda > Insecta > Lepidoptera > Pieridae > Leptidea > Leptidea juvernica. The sequence goes on from CATIXQ010000017.1 coordinate 7,460,835, forward strand.
AAGGTTGCTAATGCTTGCTGTTGGTTATAATTAACACTCCAGAGCCTTTTTGAACTACCACTTTTCCTTGCAGTTAAACAAGTTTTTTGGCTTGGCATGACGCATTATTTTAGTACAACTCTCAGAAAAGTTATTCTTATAGCTTGTACTTTTTTGTATATCTAATTTATTCAGATTAGTAATGAATAACGAGGATCGTAAGCATATAAACTGTTTTCATCATATCGCTCAAGGTCGCTGGCATTTAGTGTCGCCTTAAGCAATCAGAGCGGAGCTAGGTTACTTCTCTTGCACAAGATTGTTTTAATTCATCATTAGAAACATTTTTAATTTATTACAAACATAATACAATTCTCTTTACAAAAATAACAAAACTATGTCATGGTACATAGTATTGGTAAACGGTAAATAATTTTTTATACAATTTTGATCTAGTTTGAATGATTAACAAGGCTCAAACTGTAAAAGTTAGTGGTACTTTGGTGACTTTTTTCATATGTCTATTAAAGAAAGAAATGTTAAGAAAAATGAAATAAGTAACAAATTTAAAAGGCTTATTACAAAAAAGGGGAGATATAACATGATACTATCTGTAGATGACACACACTGTGGAGACCCTTCCCGTCAAGAGGAAAATTTAGGCAATAAACAGTCGGGTTTCAGTTTATCAAATAATAAAATTAATTTTGTAATATGTTTTAAAGTGAAACTTATATTACGTCGTCTCAAACTTTTTCGTCTGTGTGTTGCACGTCGCGTGACGGTCGGGCGGTACTTATAGTTCGCAGCAGCTGACCGTGTAGTGTATAGACTATTACTCATTTGTGCCAGTACTCCACGCTATTTTGTTTGTTTTTGTCAGTGTTTTATGTAAATATTATTCCGAAAAAATTTAAGTTAAATGTCTATAATGTGAAAAAAAGTTTCATTTTTACTGTGGTTTGTCAAAGTCAAAGTCAAAAAATCTTTATTCACTGTAAAACTTTATAAGTTATTTAGTGCAAGTCAGGATGAAGTACAAAAGTTACAATAGCATTCAAATGAGTATAACAATATTCATTAACAAAATTGAGAACATTAATTCCAACTATCTTTATCATTCAAATAATCTTTTACACTATTATACGCCTTAGATGTTAATTTATTTTTTACGATATATTTAAATTTTTTAATAGGTAACATTTTAATTTCATTTAGGAGTTTATTATAAAATACAACACAAGCCACTTTAAAAGATTTAGCAATTTTACGGAGCCTAGTAGATGGAATTGCGAGTTTATGTTTGTTTCGAGTATTGACACTGTGTACATCACTATTCTTTTTAAATTGGCTAATACTTTTATGGGCGTATTGGAGGATCTCGTAAATGTACTGGCAGTGTACTGTCATAATATTTATTTCACTAAACTTTTCTCTCAATGAATCCCTTGAACGCATTTTATAAACTGATCGAATTGCTCTTTTCTGCTGCACAAATATCCTTTACTTCAAATAAATGAGAAAAGTATCGAAAGAGTTAATGAAGCACGTAACTTGGGTTTATTAATGGACGAACAGTTAAGATTTGAGAAGCATACACTCACTACCGTCCGAAACTGTTTCTATCGACTTAAAATTTTATACAATATTCGGAATTACTTGAATGTAGGGACACGTATCAAGCTTTGTGAGAGTCTAGTTCTATCTAAATTCAATTATGCCGATGCAGTTATAAGTCACAGGCTCTTAGCAAGAACTAAAAATCTTATTCAGCGGGTACAA
>CATIXQ010000017.1:7472595-7529983 GCA_949711755.1 Leptidea juvernica
GAACCCGAAGCCCGTGAATGCTGGAGTGCCCCAAGGCTGTGTGCTATCTCCTACGCTGTTTCTTCTGCATATTAATGATATGTTGGACACCTCCAACATTTATTGCTATGCAGATGACAGCACTGGTGATGCCGTATACACGGGCCATGCACGTCTCTCTCGGGAAATCTTCGACCAGTGCCGGGAGAAACTTGTGTCTTCTATCGAGTCCTCTCTTGAGAAGGTCGCGAAATGGGGAAAATTGAACCTTGTCCAATTTAACCCCCAGAAGACTCAAGATTGCGCGTTTACCACTAAAAAAACCCCATTTGTCGCATCGTGACGCGTGTCGCACCACATTTTTTTCGCGCTCCTTTCAATAAAAATATACCATATTGTACAGTCATTTCTATCGCTATAAAACAATCATAATCTTGTCCCAGGCTGTCCGATTACTTAGATATTCGGCGGTGGAGTGATGGATTTACGACAAAGCCATTTTTTTTATAAAACATTTAAATTTATTTATAGATAATGCCTGAACAGTGGCTGGAACTTTGTTTTAAAAGTGTTTACATTTACCCTTAAAGCTATTATGTATCTTATGAAGCCTACTAGAATTAGTTACAAGCAATCCCTTATTTCTAATGTTATAATAATAAAAATCACTATTAATAGTTTCCCACCATCTATCGATATTTGCTGAGGTTGTCATTACTAGTTTTAGTAACGCAGACTCTCGCTATATGGCCAACAGCGCCAAAATGGCGAGTATCAAACAGTCATAAAAGTACTTTGACAGCCGCCAGTCGAGTGGTATATAGTAGAGGTCAGTGTCTATCACGTCATTATTGTCAATTTTGGCATTGACCTCGAACCATGTTAGTGTAAGACAACGTGAAATGGGGCACTCTAAGGTTATTTGATTATTTATTTATGCATCATGTTAACAATGCAAGGTCTTTATAAAATTTAACAAAACACTATTAAATATTTATATATATACACTTAAATTGTGACTTAGGGCAATTTTTCACCGGGACACCACGGTAGCGCCACTGTGGTGTCCGTAAGCTGCCAAACTAGAACCATACAGACACCAGAGTCATGACGAGTCCGAGCTGGTCGCTAGAGGTCATTAGAGGTTTTTTAGGAATTTATGTTGTCGTCAAATCAAGTCGTAAATTGAATCGCAAACTGTTTTAGTTCGTTCATTCATTCTTAGCATGAGGATTTCAACCTAAACTGGATAGCATATGTGTCAAAGTGAGCGGCTTAAAAAAATTTGCTACTTTCTTAGCGGAAAGTGAATAGTTTTGTTAATAACTTTTAAAAATTATTGAAAACATAAATAAGACATACAGAAAATGAAAATGGAATTGATGAAAGATGAGATGACAATACTTTATTGCTTTAAGGTAAAACAAAATACTGAAATTAAATACCGAAAATTAAAATACTAACCACAAAGCATAAAGGCCCCTGGCTATAGCCTGTTCGCAATAACGAATTTAAAATGTACTCTGTACTGCTGTCAAATAAAACATGAGTTTCGTTCATAACTCGTTTTAACCAGTTTATTTTTACGCAAATATTTATATATTGGCTGATAATGATTTTAAACTATAGGTACACATTATTATTCGTAAATTAAAGTTAAAATTCATTAGTTGATTTTTTTAATATAGAGAGACCTGTAATTGGCTGTTATGTTATGTACACTAATTTTTAAGACTCATTTGTAACATTTATGCTGTTGGTCTTTTCAATAAATAAATAAAAACAACTAAGCAAACCTTTAATATTTTTTAATTCAAAGAACTTTATATAAGTTACTATTATTTAATAAGTGCTAAAAAGGGCTTAATGGTTTATAATTTGACGCTATAAACCGCTAAAATCATAACACTAAAGGTTTCGAAACGCAACGCATATGAATTATTAATACACAATGAATTACGAAAACTAAGAGAGACAGACTTATGCAACGACTGCACAGCGTCATCTCTTTCTCACACCGCGGACCACAGACAAATTTCTTTCGTTCATTCATTGATAACCGATTCAAACGCCATTCAGTTATAGGCACTTCATAGTAGGAATCTTAGGGATTCAGTTTAGGTACCTTAACTGAACTGCATCGGAATTGATTCGCTAACTAAACGTTGATGGTAGGCCGTCAGAAGAGTAACTCTCTATAGAGCTGTGCACATTTTGTTGGTAGCGGCGACTGGTTGCGTCACCGTGGTGTCCGAGTGAAATATAGCCCTTAAAGCAGACATAACCCAGACGATTGTATTTTTAACATTAAATGCTTAATATTAATGTTGTTGAATGCAAGTAAATGAAAATTTCATGGAACTATTACATTAACAATAGTAAGCATAGTATAAATGCGCCATTTTTTCAGTAGAGCGTCCGCTCTCAGGAAATTTTATTGTAATGTAATTTTAAATTTAAAAAAAAAGAAGCCCGCTGAGTTTCTTGCACCCGTTCTTTTCAAGTTATAAGGTCATGGGGTATATAATTTCGAATGGCTGGTTTATGTTTTCGTGCAATATAGATTTAAAATCCTAAGAAGAATAAAATATTTGAATATTTAATATATTTATTTGAGTAATTTGAATGACAAAATACCAGGCGATATGAATCGATACCTCAGTTTCAAAGTTTAACATGTCAGATGTAATTCAGTAAGTTTGAGATAAGTGGAGATAAGTATGAGAAATTCTTCCATAAACGATAGCCCACCATTACCTAAATTCAAATTTAAATATTTTTATTCAAAATAGGATTCTAAATCACTTATTGCACGTCAAAAACTACCACCCATTCAAAATAGATTGCCTGAGACCTGAGAAGAACGGGCGCATAAAAATATGATATGTATATATATATATATAAGAGAAACAAGTCGATAATTGAATGCAGTTTAGTTGTTTCTTCCAATATCTTCCACCGTCGCAAATATTACGGTCTCAGTGAGTCATACATCTTTGTGCCATTTGGTGTCGAGACACTTGGCCCGTGGGGCCCAGAGGCGCGGAGAACGTACAAAGTACTATATTTATGCCTCAATAAGGTTACTAGAAACCTGAGCGCTGGCAGCTATTCCGGTGAACGGATGAGCTTAGCTATCCATCGCGGAAATGCTGCCAAATATTATTGTAAATATAGTTATAAGATTGAAGTTTTAATTGAATATAAATTTTATATATCTTCATTAGTATAGGATATTTTCGTTTGTATGGTTCTGCAGCAAAATGGCAAGAAACGGATTCCTTATGGAATCGTCATATTGTCTGTCTGTCTGTCCGTCCTTATGTAACAGACACTTTTTTGAATTTCGTTTGAGAACCCTTTTCTGAACGATTGATCTTTGGAACTCAGGTATTTATAATATGTACTCGTTTGGCCTTCTCTTCCAAAAAAAAAATATTTTAATTGGTTTTAAATAACGTACCGAATATTCTAGTGGCCCACATCGCCTTCGTGAGGAAGAGATAGCCTCCATATACACCTCCTATGTGTAGTAATGCAAATAGAATGACATTCCTCCAAACTATTTGCCATTTCCGTTTCTCCGCCGAGGGCAGCACTGGGGCTGCTTCTTTGGCCATATCTGACTCAAATAACGCCCACGATGCTGTTTGTTGATTATGTGGCGGCATTTCCTTCTGGAACAATACAGAATTCACGTACGTAAGTCATAAATGTCAGCTAATGTGCTGGTTTAAGATCTTAGATTAAGTATTGGTCTCCGCTGCGTTCCAACTAGATACCGCAGGCGTAGTCGCAAAGTGCGCCAAATAATACTACGCCCAAGTGGCGAACTCGAGCCTGTCTCGAACAATGTCTGACGTTCTGTTACAATTGAGACTGAAATTCCGGGTTTCGTTATAAAACTTTGTAAAAATAATATTACAAGTAATAAGAAAGACACTGGGTTCACATACGAGTATCATCAGTACCTAAGCATTTTGTATTTTATTACTTTCAATGTAAAATAACACGAAACGTATATGAGTTACAAAATTTGAAAGATGCCTTTGAGTGTCAAGATGCCACGCACACAAGCATCTTTACAAATAGCCAATACACACTACAATATAAAGTTGCCGTAATAAAAAAGCTATTGTTCTTAGGTAGTACGGTACCTAGTTGGAGCGGAGACCAATCCTTAATCCAAGTTAGAGATATTATACAACAGGAGCTCAAATCATTCAATCATTTGTGCTATCAGTGTTTTACTAAACAAACTCTACTTGTTACATAAACGTCCTCTTAGATACTGAAAGTGCCTCAAGAATTTTTCACATACAAAAAAATCCAGTCAAATAGAAAATCTCCTTTTTGTAGTCGTTTGAAAATTTATAAAACTACAGATTCAATTCACCAATAAACAAACTAAAACTTCTACAATTGGGGTTCCATTGAGGTTATGCATCTGTTAATGACTACTGAATCATTCATAGATATGAGATAAGATTCTATATTAGCGTAGAAAATCGCTTACACGGACTGACGTAACAAAAGATTGATAATGAGTGGCTCGAAATAGTAATGACTCATCCCATACACTAAAATTAAAATTAGAACACTAAAATTAGTACTTTGGTACTCATGTCGAGATTTTCATGTCCTGGAATTAGTTTAGAATATTTAGAAAATAGTAACCGACATAGTCCAAACGATTGCGAAACTGAAGTGGCAGTTCAGTTCGACGATCTTGACCAGATCGTCGGTCCATCTTGTGGGGGACCTACCAACACTGCGTTTTCGACCATTCGAGGACTTTACCCGGTACTGCCGTGCCGGAAAACGCAGCGTTGGTAGGTCCCCCACAAGATGGACCGACGATCTGGTCAAGATCGCCGGAATACGTTAGATAAGGGGAGGGCAGGACCGATCGTGGAAATCTTTGGGGGAGGCCTTTGTCCAGCAGTGGACGTCTTCCGGCTGATGATGATGATGATGTTGATGATTTAGAAAATAAAGATATTAAGCCTTATAAACATACTGTAAAGTATAAATCTTTTAACTTTGAAAGTCAATTTACCTTATTCTTGCATGAGTTTTGCAGACCCTCGAAATCTCGAGAACAGATACTTTTTGCAACATTCAATCTAAATTATTAGTTTTAAACCTTAAGGCTTTTCTGACTTAAAACAAACTAGATATGTTTTATCTACTTTTTTTATTCCAATGACCTTCTCAAGAGAGAGCACAAGAGGAGATACAATTCTCTTCGACCCATATCGCTTTTTCCGAGAGAGCTTTGAACCCGTAGTGAAGATATAACAGATTTTGATAGGGGAACCTTCGCCAATTGAATGGTATTTTATTAAGTTTATTTTTTTAGTGAAATTGGTCTGACATTGTTCAATCTTGTATTTACTACTAGCTGACCCAGAAAACGCAGTATTGCCAATTAAGGTAATAAAAAAATTATTTGGGGTTTAAAAAATAGATGACGACTTGTTATAAACATCATGTTAATTAAATTAATAATATTCATAAAATTTATCGTAACTACTAAAATTATTGTATTCTATTGCGATCTTGCAACCCTTTTGCGGATCTGTGGATGGAACAGAATAATATAAAAATCGCGATACAAAAATAGGTGTTGATCGTAGACGAGTGAATATTGAAGTTGTATGTACTTTTCAAAAAAAGGGTATTATGGGTATCATTTATGGGTATGAAAAAGATAAGATAGAAGGATGCACTCTTTGTCTAAGGTATCGATCGACATGGAAGATGGTTAGTGGTTAGATATTGGTTGAAATTTTTGACACAACTTATGATTATCAGTCTACATATAGTTGGTTGTCAAATATCAAAAATTATGGTTGCGTTTAGAAATTTAATTTATGACAAACCTTAAGATTTATCAATCAACTTAAAAAAAATCTGATAGATAGTTAACAACTGTAGTTAATCTACCAACTATAGTTAACTAATATCTGGTTTTTTTTACCTCTTGAGAAAGTTAGAAAGATATAAAGATTCTAATTAGTTATTCATTTTAAACTATTCTTTCAAATTTGATTTCTGAACGACAGGAACACATGAAAGGAAAAACATGGCTTCAAGGTCTCGTTACCAGGCCATAAAATCCAAAAAAAAGAAAGGTAAATCAAAATTTTTGTTTTTATTTATTTTTCCGAGAATTTTCATGTTTATTCATAAATAATTCAAGAGCAAAATTAGCAAAATCGGTCCAGTCGTTCTCGAGTTTTAGCGAGACTAACGAACAGCAATTCATTTTTATATATAGATTATAAGTTGCCCACTATGGTCGGACAGAAGATTATTTATTATAAGTTTTTTGATTAACTGACACATATATATGCAAAATAAAAATAATATTGACATACTTTTAGAATAATTATCTTGACCCAAATTAGGCATAGCCTGTGCTATGGGTGCAAGACAACGATATATACAATATGATAATAAATGACAAACATCGATATTTATCATACTAATGTGTGCACCTATCGGATTCGAACCCTCTAGATCAGTATGCAGAATAACTAAGCTATGGGCTGTATAGGACGGCTATATGGTATGTCTATATACATCTATTATTAATCATTTTTAATATTCGCGGATGTTAGTGCGGGGCTTAGCGTAACATATTATAAAAAACTCCATATCAAAGTAAATATTGTTCACCAGAACATACCAGATATCTCAAGTAAGGAATTAGAGAATGAACTGTTTTTGAGCGGCTGAAATATAGATATGTTATGTATTACAGAACACTGGCGTAAAAGTTATCAGCTCCAGTTTAGTTTTAGAGATCACAAAGTAGTCAGTTCGTTTATAAGCATTGCTAAGATAATTTACTGTTAAAACTAAATTTGAGTGCAATCTTAAGACTACAGATTTAAACAGAATTATTAAAATTACTCTCAAGGATGTTATGTTTACTGTTTATTTAATCCACGCAGATAACTTAATTTCAGATATAATCTATTTAATCATTCCAATATCATGTTATTGTAACGGATAGAGGTATCTATAATTCCTTTTACTCAATGAATATTGATAAAATTTGATACAACTTAATTGATATGATATAGTGATAAATCATATAATTATTTGATAATAATTTGATGAGCTGTTGGATAAGGAGACATTTTTTTGATCAGCGGGCCTGCCATCAACTCTTATTGCGATTCAATTGACAACCTAAAATGAACTGCTTTGCTATTTCGTACCACGACGTGATTAGAGCTAAAAATGTCTCATTGGCTGTTAAAAAAACTACCGTTGAGTGGCAAACAGACATATTATGACTGCTCGCAGGGGGCGCGCAAAGATATTTTTTTCGTTAAATATACACAGAGTACAACAAGCTACACGATTTACCACAAGAAAGGTTAATAAGTACAAAAAAGGGCTCAATGGTTTATAATTTGACGCTATAAAGCGCAATTTTAAAATGTATTTTTAGTATTTTCTACGCACAAAAACCGCTTAAAATCATATCATTTTAGACTTCGAAACGCAACGCATATGCTTCGAGTAAGGGAGACAAACTTATGCAACGACTGTAGAGCATTATCTCTTTCTCACACCGCAGATCAAAGACAAATTTATTTCGTTCATTATTCATAAGCGATCCAAACGCCATTCAGAAAAAGGCACTTCATGGTACGAATTTTAGTGATTTAGCTTAGGTACCTAAACTGAATTGCATCGGAATCGCGTCGCTTATTAAAAGTTGATGGTAGGCCCCCTGTTAATAGATTTTTACGGGCTAACAAATAAAACTGACATAAAGCTACACCTGAGAACAAACCAGGATTATGCAAAATGTTTACAAATAGACATTTTGCTTACGTTTGGTTTATTCGGACGTATAACGTTTCCCGCGTTTATTTGCAAGGCTGCTTGACATACGGAGAACATCAAAATGATCATTGTATTGACAGTGCTGCCATCTTAGAATATTGACACAAATTCTAAGATTGTCAGCGATATAGTCAACAGTCTGCATATTCTTGGTTTATTCTCAGTTATAACTTTATATCAAGTGTATTTATAAGGCCATTAATATTCAATAAGGTATGCGACTTAATTTCACTATTGAATTTCGCTGTTGAAGCGTCACCAATATCATCTAATAACTATATTTATTTTTATATTTGTTACCTTTCCAAACATTTGTGCAAAACAGTAATGAACCAGGTTGAATGCGCAGTCTTCTAATTTTTATTTAATTTTATCTAATAAAAAATCAGTCATAAATTATTATGATCTAAGAAAATAGTTCACATATTTTTCTTTTTCTATAAATTGTAATTGAAGAATTACATAATTTTAATTAAATTACTTGCATGCAGTAGTAATATTTCAAAACTTAAGCGAAAACATATAAATGCTTTTCTTTTATTTATAGTTGTTTTTATTATAGTTATACTAGCTGACTCAGCAAACGTTGTATTGCCTATGATATTAAAATCGCGATACAAAAGTAACTGTTGATCGTAGATGGGTGAAAATTAAAACAAATTTAAAAAAAAATGGCGTGGACCACCCTTAACATTTAGGGGGATGAAAAATAGATGTCCGATTCTCAGACCTACCCAATATGCACTCAAAATTTCATGATCGGTCAAGCCGTTTCGAAGGAGTTTAACTACAAACACCGCGACATGAGAATTTTATATATTAGATGGTAGGTACTGTTTGTTATCCAAATAAAAAAAAAATCATTGACACACAGTTTAAAAAGTATATTTAAACGTTAAATGTTATGGCACTACCTCAGTGACAGACACATTCAAATCGTTCCAGCTATTTTTGAGATAATCTCTATAGTTTTTGGAACCGGGAACAGAAGTACAGTGAGTATAACTTGTTTTTTTTTAAATATTTAATATCCACACAGAGCATGCTTATGATTATACTTTAAAGGTGTATTATATTTGATTTAAAGGTTATATCTAAGATCTTATTATAGGTTGTAATCGGTTACCGCGAGTCATATTGAATTATCTTGTACATTCGAAACATATATAAAATCAAAACAAACACCTATCTATTAAATCTGCTGATAACAACTTAATATCTATTCACTTTTACACGATTAAGTTTACTATATAATATATAAACAGGGATTTTCTAGTGTACTTCAATATTTCAGAATCCATGGAGGGCGTAAGACTAGGGTGCCTTTAAAACTCTACTACCTCTTAAAAATAACTGAAATTTTAAGATGCGCGCGCATCACTGTCAGACAAAAGTAACAGGATGTAGTTGGTTCCTAAAATTTTCTAAAGTTTGTGACATTCGTTATTTTTTTTTAGTTTCTTCGTCCATTATTAGGATAGTCAAATCCCGTACAGCCGTATTCGTTATTTAATAATTAAAAGTCAAAGCCATCGTTGCAAGACTTTTACAATATTGTTATTTCTACTAACGTAGAATAGCACGAGGAATAAATAATTTTAAGGATTTTTGCTTTGTTAGGCCAAGGAAGTACAACTTCTTGCGTGCATACATAAGTACACACACACTTTTTTTGGAGACGTCACATATACGCCAAATGGTGAGGATAATATCCATGTTTATGGCGTGTCGTGCAGAATACTACATCTCTACGCAACTATCGATCTAACGGTTTACAAAAAAATGGCTCTGTCGTAAATCCTATTACTCCACTGCTGAATATCTAAATGATCGGACAGCCTGGGACTAGATTGTGATTATTTTATAGCGATAGAAATGACTGTACAATATTGTATATTTTTATTGAAAAGAGTGCAAAAAAAGAATGCTGGGAGAGTTTCTTCTCTCTCAGAGCGCCATTTGTTTACGAAGCGGTAGTGGTATCTAGTAGTTATTAGAAATGACATCAAAAAGAATTCTAAAGGAATCAATTTTGAGAAAATAAATGCCTTTTATGCCTTTATGCCTTTTTACGGAGCACTGGATCCCAGCCAATTCAAACAGCTCTGTGTTGCTCGCGTTCAAATGCTTCAAATGGACCAAACTGATACTGGGGTGCACCAGATCGAAGAATTGAGAACAATTTGGCCGGACATGCGCATAGAGCACTATAATGTTGGCCGGCTTGAATTATTGCCTTGTTCTAATTTTTACTCTCAGATTATTGCCAATTTGGCTTTGCCGCCCAGATGAGTATGAGTATGTATCAGCTCAACCCATTTGACCTAGCAACGCAGAGCAGCTCGAATTGTCGGGGACCCATTGTTCTGTGAACGGCTGGATCACTTGGCGTTGCGTAGATATGTCGCTTCATTGTGTGTCTTCTACCGCATTTATCACGGGGAGTGTTCCAAAGAGCTGTTTAACCTGATTCCTGCCCCCGAATTCCACCTTTGCACGACACGCCACAACTTAGGATATCATCCCCAACATCTGGATGTGAGGCGGTCCTCCACGGTGCGGTTTTCAAAAGCTTTCTTCCGCGTACTACAAAGCTGTGGAATGAGCTTCCTTGTGCGGTGTTTCCGGGACGATACGAAATGGTTACCTTCAAAAAAAGCGCGTACACCTTCCTTAAAGGCCAGCAACGCTCCTGTGATTCCTGTGGTGTTGCAAGAGATTGTGGGCGGCGGTGATCACTTAACACCAGGTGACCCGTACGCTCGTTTATCCTCCTATTCCATAAAAAAAAGATGACCACGGAACTAAGAACCGCTCGAGATGAGATGATTGGACCTTTAGATGATTGGACCTTAACAACTTGGACTTAACTAACAAATTTTATAGATGAAGCACTAGACTTGGCCATATTTTGAATAACGCCTTATTATTTTATCTTAAGTCTCATGTGATGTTCATTTATTTATTAAAAAACATTTTACTTAAACTTCATTCCTATCATTAAAACCTTGCCTTATGATTGATCAATTCAACAAATTAAAGAAAATTGTATAAAAGTACGGACATTAGAAATAAACCGTCATTATTTAATTGTCTTCTAATTTTAATATTTTGTGTTCATATAATCATTCTCTTATGATCACGCAATGAAAAATACATAATATTATGCGACTCTAAAGTTACTTTATGACATTAATGCTTATTTCATTTAAATGTGAAGTTAACCAGATCCGCATTTAATTCTTAATCATACATCTTCAAAAAAAAAAATTTTGGGATGAAATGTACTCTATATAAATACCTAGGTATTCATACCATAAATACTGAAACAAAGAAAACCAAAAATTTTCAAATGCAACTTATTATAGTTATTAGGTACTTTTACAGTGTGTTACTTGAATACATAAATATAAAACAATTTAAAATATGTTGGTCTCAGTGAGTCGTACATCTTTGTGCCGTTTGGTGTCGAGACACTTGGCCCGTGGGGCCCAGAGGCGCGGAGAATGTACAAAATACTATCTTCGCGCCTCAATAAGGCTACTGGAAACCCAAGCGCTGGCAGCTGTTTCGGTCAACGGATCAGCCTTGCTATCCAACGCGGTAATGCTGCCAGTATTCTTGGTACGCTTCCACGTAATGATAGTTTTAATTTTATGTAGTCGTAGCATTGTAAATATAGTTATAAGATTTGTTTTGTTTGAATAATAAATTTAAAATATAAAAAGCTTATTTGAGTGGTCTCCATTGGCTGCAATACAGTCCTTTAAACGTTTTCCATGGGAAAATTCTTCACTGTCAATCGTACGGATTGTTTTAGGGACTACAAATTATCATGGCGCTTAGAGCAAGCCGTACTCTCTAAAACTGACGATAAATCATAATCCAGCGGATTAAGATCGCGGCTAGCCTGTCTTCAGCTCTGATGAAGTCAGAAACGTTCGTTTCCAACCAAGACTGCGTAGACCGAGCTTTATGACCCGGTGCCGAGTCTTGCTGGAAGGACCATTCTTGGTTATTGAACATAGTGTTGTTAAGGGGCTTCACTACCTTCTCTAAAATGGTATCTTGATACACTTGTGCCGATGTTTAGATTCCTTTTTCACAAAAGTATGGCTCACTCACTCCTTCATAGCTGATACCTCACCAAACCATCACTGAACTCGGATAGTGCTCACGTTGCACTCTGTCTACTAATTGGGAAGCTTCCTTAGAGCTTTGAGCATAAATACGGTCATTTTGTTTGTTAAAATGTTGCTCAATTGTAAAAATATCTCATCCGTAAACAAAGTTTTTCTGTGACCTCCCTTTGCGTACCGCTTCAGTGGTTGTTTCGATTCTACCACCCTATTCTTTTTTAAATGATCAGTTAAGAAATGACCAGTACGTCTCTTATAGGCCTAAAGTCCTATGTCATCTTTTAAAATACGCGACATGGTTCTAGGTTGCTATCTTCATCTCCCGAGATAAAATCTTTGGCTTTTCGGACAGGATTTCTTCGAATTCTTTCCCTTACTGCATTGACCACCATTTTCATACGAACACTACGTGGACTGCTAGATCTTTTTCTGTCACAAACAGAGGCGGTCTTAAGTCTCGTTGTACCTATTAATAGACCGGTACAAAAACATTTTACTCATACCAAGCGTATGGAGAGTTTTAAAAATTGCATTTGGCTCCATACCTACAATGTGTAATGCAATCACAGCAATTCGGTTCTCTTTATCACCCAATTCCATTTAAATATCGCAAAATATTGTACAATGTATTGGCGCCAAAATGAGAAAACTCATTGGACAATCATATTAAAATGACAGATTCCAAATTCAAATGTAATATTTTGTTTATTTTTTAATTGTAACAGTATTTATATTTTATGGCCAGACTAAGTATTTACAATTTAAGATGTTAAATTGTCAAGTAATGAGTTTTGTGAATATTACATTCCTACTTTCATCAACATCATCATCATCATCAGCCGGAAGACGTCCACTGCTGGACAAAGACCTCCACCAAAGATTTTCACGACGATCGGTCCTGCGCTGCCCTCATCCAACGTATTCCAGCGATCTTGACCAGATCGTCGGTCCATCTTGTGGAGGGCCTACCAACACTGCGTCTTCCGGTAAAAAAAGAAATAATATTGATACAAAAATAAATCAAGTATTCGATTTTATTCGTACATTAGTATATATTAATGATAAAATCTTTTTACAAACTCTTGGAACAGAATTCATAATAACTTGTGTAATTATTAGGTACATGAGGAAAATTAAGCGTTAACAATTAATTATAATGTCAACAAGTATTCATATATATTAATAATACACACAATAATTATTGTAGAGAGCAAAATAGCTCAATAAGAACACTCAACTTAAAATATTTTACAATAACTTAATAAAATGGTTATGGTATAATATATTTGTAAGCTATTGTGAAATCAAAACTTTACTAAACTCACTGTATTTAATTATAATAATTAGATATTTTCTGTATGCATATTTAATCTAGTTAAATTACAAAAAAAAAACTGTGTGCAGAGATATCAATGATATCTATTATATACACCTGGACTGGCAGCTGTCAAAGTGCTATAGTGCCTGTTTGATATTCGCCATTTTGGCGCTGTTGGCCATGTAGCGAGAGTCTGCGGTACTAAAACTAGTGATGACAACCTCAGCAAACATCGATAGATGGTAGGAAACTTTTTACAAAAAAAATTGTGTACTTTATTACGTTGATTCTTGAAGTATAAATAACACGAAAAACGAACGAAATTAATTCAAAATGCAAAAATACTTCAGAGTATTGTACGTTCCTTCGCAGCCATTTGTATTATACGCCAAAATTAGTTCTCTGGAAACTCGCGAGTGACGCTTCAAATAGGCACAAAAAATTTGCTGTCACACATATTATGGAACAGCCTGTCCAGTGGTGTTTATACAGGTCAGTGGTAGTTATAGATATTGAAGAGATATTAATTTAATTAAAATGTTATTGATATTACAAGTACTAATGATGTTGTATCATATTTATATCTCTCTCGTTTCTCAGCTACCTATCGCCGTAGTTTGTGCATTTAAAAATTCATAATATTTATGTTGAAGTAATGCATCTATTGTTATCCTAACGTCATCACAAACACTTTCACTAGCGACCTAAAATAAAACTAATTGTGCAACTTTTTAACCGACTTAAAAAAGGACGAGGGTCTCAATTCGTCGGTATATTCTTTTTTTTTTATATTTGTTACCTCAAAACTTTCGACTGGGCGAACCGATTTTGATAATTCTTTTTTATTTGAAACCTCGGTGCTTCCCATGTGGTCTCATCTAATTTGGTCCAGATCTGACAATAGCATCCATGAGAAAACCATAAAAGTCTTAAATTTGCTATTACGTATATGGATGATATATTTACATTTATTTTAAAGATTTTTCATTGTTGCATTGAATATTTAGTATATCTACACATATTTAGACAATTTGTTGGTTTGTGTACTTCAAATTCACTAAAAATCAAAATATTTTTAACAAAAACAACCGACTTTAATAACACTATTCCAAAACAATAGATATAATATGCTCTAAAAAGTATAAAAATAATTGCGTATTTTTATAAAATCTAATTAATTAATCTGATTCTAGTTACGATTATTGTAATTTTTGGAGTCGGTGTCATCCAAGATAGGTTTGTTGAGGACTACTGAGTTTATCTATGGGACTGAGGGTAAATTATCATTAAAAATAATGAACATATCGGGATGAGACTGATTCCCTTTAAGGCGACACTAAATGCTAGCGACCTTGAGCGATATGAGTTCACGGCTGCCGGCCGCGATCTATGTAACAAAGCCAACATTTCCTAAATTCTTGCGTGGAAATCGTAATATTTTAACAGGCGCAAACAGTTTATATGCTTACAATTCTCACTATTGATTACTAATCTGAATATATGTACCTACACAAAAAAAGCACAAGCTATATAAATACCTTTTCTGAGAATAGTACTAAACAAATGCGTCATGCCGAGAAAAAACTTGTTTAACTGCAATGAAAAGTGGTAGTTCTAAATAGCTCTGGAGTGTTAACTTATAACCAACAGCAAACATTAGAAACCTACAAATAAGCCTTAAGGGTATGTGTTATATGATAAAATAGTGTTCATAGCTCCAAATGGTGTAATTTCACTAATAAACTTGTCTAAAAATGCTTTGTTTGCGCGTTTTCTGCTTACCCTTCGCCTTAAGGCGTGATTTTTCGTTATGAGAAACTTATGATTTAGGATATCAATTCTTTTCTCATTATGTCCGTACCTAAAGATATGTTTCTTTGCTTAGTTTGATTAATTTGTACCTACCCACGTAATTACATGATAGTTATGTAGATAAAACCTGTAATCTTGTCTTGACCTGTTTTGTTCTACGATAAACCAATATTTTTCTATCGCGATTTTTATATTATTCTGTTACATCCACAGATCCGCAATAGGGTTGCAAGATGGCAATGGATTTTTTTATTTATTACTTTATATGGCAATACAACGTTTGCTAGGTCAACTAGTATTTCATATATTTGACTTTCATGAACTGTTGAATTTTCTTTATTACATCTATCTATTTATATAAAAATGAATTGCTGTTCGTTAGTCTCGCTAAAACTCGAGAACGGCTGGACCGATTTGGAAAATTTAAGTCTTGAATTATTTGTGGAAGCCCAGAGAATGTTTAAAAGGTGAATAAATAGGAAAATGCTGCTAAATTAAATAAAAACAACAAATTTGTTTTTCCTTTGATGTGTCCATACATAATTTCTATGAGAGAATTTATTGACGCACGGTTTGACAGTTCTGCTGTGAAACAATTTCATTACGACAGCAGGGTGCATATTTTATGAAGTAATTCTTGATGTTATGATATATTATTGACAAATTCATAAAAAAACATTATTTTATTTATTATATACAGAACAACGTCTGTCGGGTCAGCTAGTTTGTAATAAATATTTAATACTTATGTCTTATCTCCAATGAATTAAACTGTTTAATATCTTATAATCCTTTGTGCATACTATTATATATGTACTTATTAGTATCACTACTCTCGGTTTATGGCCACTGTCCCAGAACAACATTATACCTAAATTGTAGCTACGCAATGTATATAAAATATTTAATCATCTACCTCTAGATATAAAAAACTTACCGGAGAAATGATTAACTGGACTTCTGTATAAATGGTTAATCGACAAAAAAATAGTGTTAAGGATTTTTTAAATTTTAAGTAAAGTTTTTGCATGCTTATGTAAATTAGCCGAATAGAAGACATTATAATAAATTTTAAGATCTATAATGTTTACTGTACTCGACGCATTAAATAAATTTTATTTCAGTGCTTAGAAGGGTACAGATATTTTGATGGAGTTTAGAAGAAATAGGCCGCTAAGACATCGCGCGTGTAGGACAATTTCGTGGACAAATAATAAGAGAGGTATCGTCAAATAGGAATTTCTCATCTAAATTGAAAATATAAAGTAAAAACTGCTTATATTCATTAGACGAATATTTTCAACTAAAAACTTGACTATATACTATATAATACTGCTACTAATCTTTTGTTAAATTGATATTATTGTTACTAATGATTTAGAAATGTATTTTATAAAATTTGCACGTCATAAATGTGGCAAACATGTACTTAATAACATTTATGTTACATCAATCTAACATGTTTATGCAAATAAAAACTTTGACTTTGGGACTTTAAACGCGAAACGGTAATTCGACATTTAAAACAGAAAGAGACTTAGGACGGTATTCCAAATGATGGCGTAGACGGCACGTAAACCAGGAAGAAGTGTATCTTTATCATCTTCTTCTTAATTTCGCATAAAAAATACAAGGGCAGCCTTAGACAGTATTTATTACCTGTGTGCCAATGACAGTCCCGTCAATTTAGATCATAATATTATATATATATTAGGAAATTGTCAGTAATTTTTCAAAACATCAAGAATTATTTCGTTAAAATGCTACCTGTTGTTATAATGAAATTGTTTCACAGCGGAACTGTCAAACCATGCGTCATTAAATTCTCTCATAGAAAAAATGTCCATACAAAACAAATATTGAAAATAAATATAATTATGAGTCCCAAATAGAAATAAAAACTATCCTATCTCTCAAGTTGGACCAAACTGCACTCTATAAATTAATCCCCATTTAAATCCGTTCATTACTTTAGGAGTCCATCGCAGACAAACAAAGTGTCACGTAATTTATATATATTATGATATAGAGAGATATAATAGTTTATATAATATAATTATTAATTAATACTATAATTTTTATATTAATTAGAAAGTTGTATGTTTTGAGGAGTAAGCTGGTGAATGCGTGACGAGAGCGTTACAAACGAACGCTAGAGTTACGCGAAGGGTGATTTTTTTATTACTTCGTAATTTCATTTTATTAAAAAAAAATCATAAATTAATATTTTGTTTTACTTAAGCCGTGTTGGTCTAAAGCAGCCTTTTTTCACATTTTTTTAAATATAACATAATATTTTATTAAAAGTTCCCGAGGGATCAACATAGGTATTTAATGCAGTAGAAATCGCGGGCAATAGCTAGATTATAATAAATATCTCACAATTACTTTTTACAATGGCAATCATTTTTATTAATTGCATACTTTACAGTAGAGTTTTTTGTTCATTGGATATTTATTAAAATAAGTATATATAATTTAAATTTGCGTTTTGTGGTGAGTTTCCAATGCTATTTAGTATAAAAAAATTGACAATTTAAAAGTGTTTATTTCAGATATTATCGAGTAACGTTGATATTAATGCTATTGTCATCATGATGATGATCATTTACTGATAATATATACCAATTTATCTCCTGACAGTTATTTGTATAATCAAATACGTGGTGGTTTTTCCATTTACCTGACATAATAGTTTTGAATAAATTATATATAGTTTATGTTCCAAATAGAAAGCGACCTTTGATCTTTTTGGAAAATAATTTGAAGGAACGAAACATTATTCGATATCGGTCCTAACCCTATTCATAGTTGTAAATGTCAGTCACAAATAAAATTCGAATTTGACAAATAGTCAAACGTCACTTTTTCGATAATCTCAACGACATCTTCTGGGCTGTCGTTGCAAAGAGGATAGAGTAAAGATTGAAATTTAGTTGAGTATGAAACGTGCAGTGACTTTAAAATGTAGTTATTATAATAAAGTACTAATTCTATACTTAAAAATAATGAAAGACATAATAAAATATCGTAACTCTAGTATTTTATTAAAACTAATTAGAGTTATATATGTGAAAATAAGTAATGGCTTTTTGTAATACAAATAGATGTCAACATAGTAATAAATATCTGTAAGTTTTCTACATAAAATAAATAAATATTTCTCAAATTTATGGACAGTAACTCCTAATTTACTGTCTGGTATTCATTGCAAAAATAAATTAAATATCTATGAAGGAGCCCTAACCCCTACAGAACCTATTACACGGCAAGTACAGTATATTATTTATTCTTGAATTGAATCTAATATATAAAATTGTCATGTCGCGGTGTTTGTAGTAAAACTCCTTCGAAACGGCTTGACCTATTCTCATGAAATTTTGAGTGCATATTGGGTAGGTCTGAGAATCGGACACCATCTATTTTTCATCCCCCTAAATGATAAGGGTGGTCCACGCCAATTTTTTTTTTGACATTTTGTTTAAATTTGTTTGATTATGAGTCAGCATTAAAAAATACATACAACTTCAAATATTCACCCATCTACGATCAACAGTTACTTTTGTATCGCGATTTTAATATCGGCAATACAACGTTTGCTGGGTCAGCTAGTTATACATAAAATCTATATATAAATGCTCGTTTGCTAATCTCCAAAAGTTCTTATTTTGAAATTTTAACGCCTTGTATCAATATATGTATGTATATGTTTTTATTAATGTTCTAGCTAACCCGACAGACATTGTTCTGTACATAATAAATAAAATACTGTTTTTATGAATTTGTCGATAATATTTCAGAACATCAAGAATTATTTCCAAAAAATGCTCCCTGTTGTAATAATGAATATGTTTCACAGTGGCATGAGTAACTATCAAACCGTGCGGCAATAAATTGTTTCATAGCAAATTTGTCCATACTAAACAAATATTGGAAATAAAAATAATTACGGGTCCCAAATCGAAATAAAAACAATTTTCACCCATCTACGATCAACAGTTACTTTTGTATATCGATTTTAATATCGGCAATACGTTTGCTGGGTCAGCTAGTGATAATATAAATATAACAAGCGTTTGCATGTATCTCTAATCCCGATCAATGGACAATTCAAACGTCATCGTTATGGAGATAATACAATAAGTATCGCATGCAAAGGTCACGACCCAATGTGTTTATCTCGAGCGTGATCCTTGTCAATTGTGCGCATGAGAATACATCTAACATCACGCCATGTCCGCGCGCTCGGTCATAGACTATAGAATAGGTATAAAACCTCGCGGCTTAACAGTTATGTATTTGTAAATAAACTCAGAAAAATTTATCTTATCGGAAGCCATAACACTGTGACTCATAAATATAATATAATCGATATCACTACGAACAATAGTGACCGATTGATATTCTAATATTTAAACAGATTTAGTAGCACAGTTGGTTGGTTCTATAATGTCTTAATTCTAACAATATTTATTTTAAGTATGCAAACAACATTTCGATTTCTTATCAAATTTTATTCAATAATGATGTTTCTTGCGTCGTCTGGTGTAAATTTTTCAGTGTTCAAATATATATTAAATATTTTATGTTTTTAAAGTGATAACCCTCACTTCTAGGATTAATTAATTAGGACCCACGTCCTACGGCTTTCCGTGCCAGTGCTCTAACCAACTGATCTAACCGTTCGAGTGACGTATCGTCAAAAAATCTTGTATACTTTGTTCAACTCTCAGGTTGTGGCTTCATCTACAGGATCTACTTTACAGTTGATAAGATGCTCAACCCCAATATTTGCATATTAGGAAATTGATTCCCAAATCGTTCATAAAATCGTGTTTTTCAAATTTTATTTGTGTATATTAAATTTATCTTAAAGCATTGTTAGAACCATACATTCTTTCCACGAATACGTTTCGATCCTCAGCCGTCGCGTGTTTTTGGTTTTCGAATTCATATAAAGTATGTTTATTGGATGCTTTAAAAGGTCGTCAATGATGTTGTATTGCATCTGGTGCTACAAGAAAGTCTTAGCAGTTAACCTCTATTTGAAACAATGCACGCACACTTACACAATGTAACATACAAATCGCGAGTGTAAGACGTAGCTTGTCACGCACACTAAAGTATTAAGTCTGACCTGTTTTCATTGGTTTTCTAGCAGAAAGAGACTCTTTCTAGACGTATAATTTAATTATCTAAGAAAGCTTCTTTGACAAAGAAGGCTTACTGTATAGCATATAATATAAAAGATATTAATGCATGATTCTTGAGAATATAATAAAAGAAAATATGATATTTTGCACAATCTTTATAACACGAATTACAATATTACGCATCAGAATAAAAATTGCCAATGAAAACCTCATCGTAATCCGACTAGTCGTTTCGGTATAAGTTGGGTAAATCTTTATATTACGCATTAAATTAAATGCGATGTTGTATCTATTTTATATTTTGATCGCTCGCAGATTATAGATTTGTCTATTATGTAGCATTAAAATATTGTTTCTAAACCGATTGTTTCCAAGAAGGAAGTCCGGAGGGAAGTGCATTTCCTCAAAATTGATTCCGTAACAAAATCATCTTTGCTGGAGACCAATAGCACCCTGAGAGGGAAAAATGTCAGGACTAGTGGAAAATATTAAGATTATTATCGGATAATACTTGTATTCTGTATGTAAGTACTAATTGCATAAATATTATGTTGTGTGCGTAGTATATATGTTATTAATGATAAGGCAGGCGGTAGGTCACCACTTAGGGTTGCCATCGTTTATTAGAAGAAATAGAGTACATCTGATTTTAAATGGGTAAGCAAAGAGAAAGGACTTCCAAAAAAAAGCATCTTTCATTTTATATTTGTGGAATGGTCATTTTTAGATTTAAGTTTTCTATTTTATTGTTTTATCGCACCTTTGTACTTAGTAATAAGTATTGTTTTCAAAAGGTTGTAAATAAAGGGATTGAGAAAAATTCCCAAATAACAGATGTTTAGTTAAGATATTTTAGAATGCGTGGGAACGTAAGTATAGTTTTGTCTCGTGGCAAAAATGTACCTTATAAGTACTGAGAGTGTAAGAACGAAGTATGACTGATGCGGGGGTGAGAACCCAGGTAGTAAGTAAGATATAATTGTATGGGACTCAAGCGGGGAGTTCCTACGTAACTTCGATGTACGACAGACCTCTGTCCTTTAACTCTGTCAATTTTTTCTAGTAAATATACTCACTTTAAGTTAACCGCCCCGTGATTCCTTAATTATAACATCTTAATAAACATTAATTAGTATCCTATCCAATAAATTCCGATACTACATTTGGGGGCTCGTCCGGGATTACGGAAAATCGGAAAATTAAAGGTGTGTAATAGACGCGTCGGTGTTGTGTGAAAGTTTCGTATAAGTGCGCGAGTTAGTAAGCCATGGAAGACGTAATAGACCAGGTTGTAAGAGGTGTTGCCGCGGCGGATTTGGAAGATGACCAACTTCCGCGACTGAGAGTCCCACAGCTCAGAGAGGAGCTAAGGCGCCGGAACCTCCGTGTGACAGGTCGAAAACCAGAGTTGTTGGCGAGGCTAAGAGCTGCACTATTGGTGGAACGGGATCATATAGCCGACGATGATGAAGATGACTTTGAAGACGCTCGAGCTGTCAATGTTGAGGGACTCCCAGGCAGAAGAAACCGTGATGTACGTATTCGAAATCCTGTGAATGATGGCCGAGGACACCACGACGAAGACGACGACGATGGCGCAAATAGTGAGCGTGCCAATCGTACTCCAGTGATGCGAAGACGTGAAGAATCACGAGTATTACTTACCTTTAAAGACGTTGAAGTTTCGTTAGAGAAATTCAGTGGGGATGACCACACAAACGTCCAGCAGTGGTTGGATGATTTTGTGGAAATGGCGGAGCTTTGCAAGTGGAACGAGATCCAAAAGATTGCATACGCCAAAAGGTTATTAGACAGATAAGCAAAAATGTTCGTGAGCTATGAAAAGTTCACGAAAACATGGAAGAAGCTGAAAGAATCTTTAAAAGAAGAGTTCGAGGAAGCTGTCCATTGTTTGAAAATTCATCGAGAGCTGAGTAAGAGAAAGAAGAAGAGTGAGGATACTCTGCAGGAATACGCATATAAAATGTAGCAGATTGCATCACCAGCGAAGTTTAAGGTTCAAGATGTGATACAATACATAATAGAGGGTATTCCTGACGATGTCGTAGATAAAGCTGTGCTATATGGAGCTAAAGATTTTAAACAGCTCAAAGAGAAAATTGGACAGTACGAGAAAATGAAACAGGAGATGTCCAAATCAAAAGCACGACCACCAGAGAGGAAGCTGGAGAAGATAGGACGACCACAGAGCTTCAACCAAGGAAGAAAAGGAAGTCCAGGAGGTGCCGTTTCAACTTCAAGAAAGAAGACGAGTACCAAGTGTTACAACTGCGGAGGAGAAGACCACGTGATTGTGATGTGTCCCGAAAAAGGAAAAGGGAAAAAGTGTTTTAAGTGCGGAGAATTTGGGCATATAGCCTCCGAGTGTCCACCGAAGTCGAAGGAAGTGTAAATACACTAAATAGTGTCGCGTCCTGCTAAGCAAAAATACCAGAAGGAAATCAAGATTAAAGACAGTAAGATTTTAGCATTAGTAGACACTGGTAGCGATTTAACGTTAATGAGTATGAAAGAGTATAACAATCTAGGATCACCACCTTTGTGTGACAAACAGGTATGTTTTGAAGGTTTGGGAGCTGAGATGACTGAGACCTTAGGTATGTTTACTACCAGCATGATGGCAGAAAATTATAATTTTAATGTAGATTTTCATGTTGTACCCGACTCAATACTTAGACGTTCGGTTATACTAGGCACTGACTTTTTAGACCAGGTAGAACTTAGAGTTAGACGGGGCACAGTTACCCTTTTTAAATTAGACGCTGATGAAAGTACAGACGACGAGACAAAGCCTCACATTTATAAAATAAACACCATAGACGAGACGAAAGAACTTGAACTATCACACATTAAGGAGGAGCATTATCGGGAAGAATTTAAAAAGATCGTTTTAAACTATAAACCGGAAGCTACGCGTGATATTGGTATACGGGCGAAAATAATCTTGACATCAGATAAGCCAGTAGTATCACGACCGCGCCGATTGGCTCCTTCAGAGCGAAAAGAAGTAAATGACTTGATGAATTCATGGTTGGAAGAGGGTATTATTCGTCCCTCTACTTCGGAATATGCAAGTCCGATTGTTTTGATTAAAAAGAAGGACGGTACGCTTAGAATTTGTGTAGATTATCGGAAGATAAGTATTATCATGTTAAGACCTCTCTCTCCATTACCACTTATTGAAGACTCAATAGATGCTTTAGCCGAATACGTTTGGTTTACATTAATAGATTTAAAAAACGGATTTTTCCATGTCTGGATGGACGAAGGTAGTATCAAGTATACAGCCTTCGTAACTCCTGACGGTCAGAATGAGTTTGTTAAATTACCGTTTGGTTTATGCATTGATCAAACGGTATTCCAAAGCAATATTAATTGTATTTTTAAAGATTTAATACGTGAAGGAATTGTAGTAGTGTATATGGACGACATTATATTTAGCTAAAACTTCGGAAGAGCATTTGGAAAGAGTAAAGTTAGTGATTAAAGTCGCGGCTAAGTATAGGTTAGTCATAAAGTGGGAGAAATGTCAATTTTTTAAGACGACTGTTGATTATCTAGGGTATGTGATATGCCGAGGTGCTGTTCGCCCGTCAGAGGCAAAGAAATTAGCTGTACGAGATTTTCCCCGACCTACGACAGTAAAATCGGTTCAAAGCTTCTTGGGACTGACAGGGTATTTCCGTAAATTTATACCTGGATATTCACTCATTGCCCGACCATTGACTGATTTACTGAAAAAAGACGTTAAATTTGTATTTGGTATGAGAGAAATAGAAGCTTTAGAGAAATTAAAAGCTGCATTAGTGTGTGAGCCTGTTTTAAAATTGTATCGTCATGGTGCAGAGACCGAGCTACACACAGATGCATCTCTTTTAGGGTATGGTATGATATTAATGCAGAAAGATTGTAACGACGGCAAATATCATCCTGTATATTATGCGAGTGGCAAAACGACGGATGCTGAATCTCGATATAGTAGTTACGAATTAGAAGTATTGGCTATTGTAAAAGCGCTAGAGAAATTTAGAGTGTATCTGATTAATATAGCGTTCAAGATTGTAAGCGATTGTCAAGCTTTTACTGCTACTGTAAGTAAAGAGAAAGTATATTTACGGGTTGCGAGATGGGTAATTTTGCTTGCTGATTTTAATTATACAATAGAGCATAGACCAGGTAAAAATAAGCTACATGTTGACGCACTAAGTAGACATTCCTTACCTGAAGTATTGTACGTTTGTGAGAGTGACGATGGGTTGATTGCGCAATTAAGAAGTGCACAAGACAAAGATAAATGTCTTAAGCAAATTATAGATGCTGCATCGCACAATGAAGCCAAAGGATATTTGTTAAGAAACAAATTATTGTACAAAAGTGTGAATGGTGAACCGTTAGTAGTTGTACCGAAGAGTATGGAAGCGCAGGTAATCAAGAGAGCACACGAGAGAGGACGTTTTGGCGTTACCAAAACAGAAGCCATTGTGAAAAGGGACTTATGGTTTAAAGAGATGCGTCCAAAAGTTGAGCAGGTAGTCACAAATTGTATCGACTGTATATTAGCCGAAAGGAAACAAGGTAAACAAGAGGGATTATTGCATCCTATTTATAAAGGTGATACTCCACTCGACACTTACCACATTGACCATGATGGGCCAATGACTAATACCGCTAAGAGATACAAACACATATTTGTGATTGTAGATGCTTTCAGTAAATTCGTGTGGCTGTATCCAACTAAATCAACGGACACCGCTGAAGTGCTTCATCGACTGCGTAGCCAGTCTAGTATTTTCGGGAATATTCGAAAAATCATCTCGGATCGAGGTACGGCTTTCACATCAAGAGATTTTCAGGAATACTGTGAAAGTGAAAAGATTGAACATATTAGTGAGTAACGGGTATTCCAAGTGGAAACGGACAAGTCGAAAGAGTTAATCGAACTCTTATTCCGCTTCTCACCAAGATGGCCGCTACAACGCCGGAAAGCTGGTATAACCACGTGGAAAATGTGCAGAAGTATCTCAACGCAACTCCAAGCCGCAGTACTGGACAAGCACCCTGTCAGTTGTTATTTGGAGTTAACATGCGGCTTAAGGACGACTGGAATTTGAAAGAACTGCTATAGAAAGAGTGGACCACACAGTTCGAAGAAGACCGAAAAGAACTCCGAGAAAAAGCAAGAGAGAAGATACAAAAAACCCAAGAGGAAAATCGTCGAGGGTTTAATAAACATCGTAAACCAGCAAATGTTTATGAGGAAGGAGATTTAGTAGCTATCCAGAGGACGCAGTTTGGGCCAGGCTTAAAGCTTAAAGGAAAGTTTTTGGGTCCCTATCGCTTTACCAAATTGCTAAGGGGTGATCGCTACGTAGTTGAGAAAGTAGGCGAGCACGAAGGGCCTCAACATACATCCACAGCAGCCGATCACATAAAGCCATGGGGATTGGGTTCGGAGGAAAGCTACAAAACAACAGATGTGGAAACAGACGATGACAATTGAGGTCAATTGTCGATGCAGGATGGCCGAATGTGGAATGGTCATTTTTAGATTTAAGTTTTCTATTTTATTGTTTTATTGCACCTTTGTACTTAGCAGTAAGTATTGTTTTCAAAAGGTTGTAAATAAAGGGATTGAGAAAAATTCCCAAATAACAGATGTTTAGTTAAGATATTTCAGAAAGCGCGGGAATGTAAGTATAGTTTTGTCTCGTGTACGAAACGCAAAAATGTACCTTATAAGTACTGAGAGTGTAAGAACGAAGTATGACTGATGCGGGGGTGAGAACCCAGGTAGTAAGTAAGATATAATTGTATGGGACTCAAGCGGGGAGTTCCTACTTAACTTCGATGTACGACAGACCTCTGTCCTTTAACTCTGTCAATTTTTTCTAATAAATATACTCACTTTAAATTAACCGCCCCGTGGTTCCTTAATTATAACATCTTAATAAACATTTAGTATCCTATCCAATAAATTCCGATACTACATATTTTTATCTACACCAATGCTTTAAACCCTCTATTTAGTTAGTTACACTCTAATACAGTTACCTTATTGCTAACATTAAAACACCCAAAGTACTATAGTACATTACAATACAAGTGCGCAAAAAAGGTCGTTCCCGCACGAGCGAAGCTAGTGCAGGATGATCTACGTGCGCACGAGTATCATATACGATTTTTCCTATTAAGTTGCGCAAAGTTCGACCACTTTTCGTGCACGCTCGTCATATTCCCGCACGCTCAGCTACATTCCCGCTCGCTCGTGTCAACGTGTGGGAAAGTGGTACTTTGCGAACGCAAATGCATGCGCAAAATCGAACTTTGCCCACGATAATAGGAAAATATCGATTACATCATCCAAACGAGTGTTCTAATGAAATTCAGTACAACATTATATCATCCGTTTTCATAATAACACTCCTTTGGATGATATTATGGTTACTAGGACTGGCTTTTTTAATGTTAGCAGTAAGCTAACTGTTTCAGAATCTTTTAAAGGATTCATATTATGGGTGTAGATAAACTCTTGTATGCAACTGTTGATAATTAGGTATTATAACACTCATGTGATATTATCACCTAATTATATACGCCTCGTGTGATAAACCCACATTCGTCTTTTAATACCCCATGGAATATTAAATGGAATCATTTTATCAAATAAATGTTTTGTTATCGCTCTATGATAAATCTACGAAGTTTGGACGAAATCTGGCCGTTTAAAGTGCGTCAAAATTGCTCCCAAATGAGGTTACAAACAAACATACATACAGGTGAAGCTAATAAAAAGCGATTCACTCGATTGTATGAAACGTGCAGTCATTGACAGATTGACAGATGACGGCTATTATCTTGTAAAAAAAGGAGATCCCCGAAATCCACTACATTTTAAGCAATTGTTCGCTTTCAAACTTAGCCGGATTATACTTCGTGCCCAATCCCAATACTGTAATTACTACTATTTCAAACTTATTTCAAATAAATTTCCAATTTATTTTAGGCAATCCCGCCTCTTATAACGTAGTATTTACATCCTCTTTGCAATACTCTATTTGGACGTAATTTCAGAAAAACATTCCAAACCGCAATCATGTCGAAATTGAGTTAAGAACACAAAACTGGTTACATGATTCATATTAACGGACTGACAAAAAATGGCAGCCCTACTGTCACTCTTTAAACGATATCATATCTTAGTAAACCAACCCACATGTATGGAATACACTAATATTTATTAAACTTTAAACACGAATTCCTTAAAATGTGATGGTTGTGGCTTGGAACGTTTTTCTATAATTACGTCCATTTTAGAGTACGATTGACAACCCTATCTATCGCCACTAGATAATCAATAAGCAATGATGAAAACACTTGAAATATTAATCTACCTTTGTGTCTTATAATAACACTTATTTCCTTACATTATCTTTTAAAAGTATAGTTTGTAAGTAATTAGAAGTTTAGTTTTTTCTAAATTACAAAAAATATTTTTTAGCTTACTAAATATGTTCATAAGAAAAAATTTGTTCTGATAAAACTAATGCACTTAACATTCATACCTATTCTGTATCTAAATTTTTAATATAACTAGCAGACACAGCATCATAAATAAAGAGATTTTGACAAGTTTTGAAATTGTGTTTCATTTTTTTTTTAAAGTTCCTATGTACAAAGTTATATTATTGCAATATATATATATAAAAATGAATTGCTGTTCGTTAGTCTCGCTAAAACTCGAGAACGGCTGGACCGATTTGGCTAATTTTGGTCTTGAATTATTTGTGGAAATCCAGGGAAGGTTTAAAAGGTGAATAAATATGAAAGTGTTCGGAATTAAATAAAAACAACAATTTTGTTTTTCCTTTGATGTGTCCCCCGTCGTCCGATATTTGTTTTGTATGGACATAATATTTTCTGAGAGAATTTATTGACGCACGGTTTGACAGTTCTGCTGTGAAACAATCTCATTACAACAACGGGGAGCATATTTTACGAAATAATTCTTGGTGTTATGATATATTATTGACAATTTAATAAAAATCATTATTTTATTACATTACATTATTATTATATTACAGAACAATGTCTGTCGGGTCAACTAGTAAGCAATATTATTAAGCCCGGCCACTTTTTCTGTCATCTATATATCTTTAATCTTAATATATATAAAAAACGTGACACGTTGTTTGTCCGCGATGGACTCCTAAACTAATGAACCGATTTTAATGGGGATTACTTCATGGAGGGCAGTTTGGTCCAACTTGAGAGATAGGATAGTTTTTATTTCAATTTGGGTCCCATAATTATTTTAATTTTCAATATTTGTTTTGAATGAACATATTTTCTATGAGAGAATTTAGTGACACACGGTTTGACAGTTCTGCTGTTTTTATAACAATTTTATTATAACAACAGGGAGCATATTTTACGAAATAATTTTGATGTTTTGAAATATTCTTGGCAAATTCCTATATATCAGTATTTTTTTTTATTATCTACAGAACGAAGTCTGTCGGGGCAGCTAGTAATATATATAAATCCAGTGTCTTAATGTTTGTTCCCAGTGAACTCCTAAAGTAATGAACGGATTTTAATGGGGATTATCTCATGGAGTGCAATTTAGTCCAACTTGAGAGATAGGATTGTTTTATTTTCGATTTGGGACCCGTAATTATTTTTATTTCCAATATTTGTTTAGTATGGACAAATTTGCTATGAAACAATTTATTGACGCACGGATTGATAGTTCCACCGTGAAACATATTCATTAATACAAAAGGGAGAATATTTTTGGAAATAATTCTTGATGTTCTGAAATATTATTGACAAATTCATAAAAACAGTATTTTATTTATTATGTACAGAACAATATCTGTCGGGTTAGCTAGAAGATTAATAAAAACATATACATATATTGATACCAGGCGTTAAAATTTCAAAATAAGAACTTTTGGAGATTAGCAAACGAACATTTATATATAGATTTTATGTATAACTAGCTGACCCAGCAAACGTTGTATTGCCGATATTAAAATCGCGATACAAAAGTAACTGTTGATCGTAGATGGGTGAAAATTTGAAGTTGTATGTATTTTTTAATGCTGACTCATAAACAAACAAATTTAAAAAAAAATCAAAAAAATAAAATAAGAAAAATTTGGCGTGGACCACCCTTAACATTTAGGGGGATGCAAAATAGATGTTGTCCGATTCTCAGACCTACCCAATATGCACTCAAAATTTCATGAGAATCGATCAAGCCGTTTCGAAGGAGTTTAACTACAAACACCGCGACATGAGAATTTTATATATTAGATATACGAGTCATATATTATATTGAAATTGAAAGAATCTTTGTGTCTTAATTATTTTTTATGGCTTAATTCGGGGTAGAAGTAAAGAATGGATCAATTTTGATTATGTTCAGCAAGTTTGTAAAATTATAATAAGTTTTTAATGTTAATAAATGAAATAAACTTTTGAAGTTATAAGTTTTAAGTTTTAAGTACCTACTGATATTATGTAGTTTAGAATATTTTTAATTTTTGTAGTAGGTGCACTTACACTTATAAAACCTGGAAGGGTTTATGTTTGTACTTAGTTTTAAGTAAAATTGTAAAATACTTCTTTATATGTAAATAAATAAATAATATAAAAATAAATATATTAATGAGACTAGTAAAAGGAGAAACAAAGATATGATTGGTTCCAGGCGTGCGAAGTCGCAGGCAGCTGTAGTCTCGTAAATATGGTCGTAATGATAACCATTTTAATGACAAAATGACAGTTTGCATGTTTTCTTACAAAAATAATTTCATGAAAATTGTTCAATAATTTTCATGACATTATTTTAATGAATAATATGATCACTATTTTATAAAAATCTAAATTGTTATGCATCATAATATTTTTCGAATATATTATATTATGATTATTTTTTGTACTAAGCCGATATATTTTAAAAAGCAAATCATATAGAAAATCGCAAATATTTTGATATAGAAAATATTAAGAATTTTAACCCAAAATTAAAATAAAAAATACTTGTCACAAAAATATTGTTAACTTTTTCTGATTTAACACATTATATACTTCAAATAATAAATAAGTAATATAATATATTTATCACATAACAAAAATTTATTACAATAACAGGAAATAATTTTTTTATATAAATAAACTTACCAGGCAAACAGAATTGTCAAACATAACAGAATAAATACAAAGTTAACCACAAATATTGAATGTATTAGCATTTAATAAGTTATTTACCTTTTCAATAGTATTCACTTACGACAGTAAAATTTTCACTGAACGAGTTCTATTCTGATTTAGATTCCACGAAAGACTGCACGCTGAAAATTGATTACAGCTATTATATATATATTAAACATTTGACATTAGGTTAATAGGTGGCTTATATAATATGGCGTATTCATATCAATAATTTCCTTTACAATGACGTGCTAATCACCAGGCTTACACTCACTGACAGTAATAATGTCTCCTCTGGCTTCTTATCAATCTTTATTACTTTTTATGCAAATGTATCACTATCAAGTCAGGCCGGCAAAGTCGTAAACAATAGCTGCGAAACTATTTTCGGTTGACGAGGAAATCAGTGTGTTCCCGCGAAGACCAGCACAAAACTGATGCGTCATTTTAACATTCGCTCCATAAGTCATAACCAAATTACAGCCGTGTTCGAGATATTTGGTATGTTTTATAATTTTTTACGTTCATTTAATTATTTAATGAATAATGATGCATTATTTTGAGTATTATCTTGTTAGTAGCTATTTAATAAGTCTATTTCTCTTATTTATTATACACGCTTATTAATAATTATACTAGCTGACCCGACTGACGTTGTTCTGTACATAATAAATAAAATACTGTTTTTTATGAATTTGTCAATAATTTTTCATAACATCAAGAATTATTATTTCGTAACATATGCTCCTCGTTGCTATAATGAAATTATTGTTTCATGGCAGAACTGTCAAACCGTGCGTCAATAAATTCTCTCATAGAAAATATGTCCACACAAAAATAAGAAAATATTGAAAATAAAAATAATAATGGGTCCCAAATCGAAATAAAAAATATCATATCTCTAAAGTTGAAATAAACTGCACTCCGTTAAGTAATCCCCATTAAATCCGTTCATTAGTTTAGGAGTCCATCGCGGACAAACAACGTGACACGTACCCCCTTATTCATAATAGTCTGCTAACTTAAAGCATTGCTAATTCTCACTCTGTCTTCTTCTAATGACCTAAGTCAGAATGAGAAAAAACACTCCTTACCGGCTGTTTAAAGTTAGCGGACGATTATGAATAAGGGGGGTAATGTAAATATATTAAGATATGTACCAGTAAAAATTTTGTGAAACGTTTTAGAAACGTGAGCGATGTTTGTATTCGATAGACAGATACTTAGAATAATAACGCTAATTATTAGGATTGGTATCTCATAAGTAGCCTATTCGTAACTTTACTCACATCTTTAGAAACAAACCCTCAGTACCTGGAAGCACGGAAGTGCCCTCGCCAAGTCAAGAAAAAACAAGCGGCATGACCGTACCAGCCTTTATCGAAGGAGTTCAGACAATTTTCGCCCCCTATAACTTCTTTGTGGATAAAATTAGAAGCCTGAAGCAGACATTGTATAAACACGGTGTATTTCAAATTTCATTTTATTTGAACCAGTAGTTTAAGAATTATAACTATTCAAAGTTTCATAATTTAGTCACACTGACTGACTGAATGAACCGATCATAAAAAGATATAGTTCTTAGTGTATAAATCAAGAACGTATATAAAATATTTTACAATTTCAGTCCAGTTTTCTGCAGTAACTAACTGCATAAATAACTTTGTAATCTGATATATTTTATACGACATTACAAACTTATTTATGCAGTTGGTGTTTTTGTGTCGTGTGACAATTTCGAGAGTCACATGTTACTAATGTCGACTTTGAAAGTATTAAGATGCAGGAATTTTCAATTTGTGAATACAATAGACTAAGAAGCATTAACCACACAGATTTGTGAAAAAATTGTAACATCAAATCCTCCGAGAAAAACCCATAGAGACATTGATGGGCTTTGAGAAAAACTGTAGCTGAAGCTCAATAAGCAGTACGGGAAAAGAAAAAGAGTAAGACTACCTACAAAAATAAGAAAAGCTCATAAGACAGAGAGTGGGCTTTAAGTTAATCCGTTGTTGGTATTCAAGAAGCAGAAAGTGCCGTAAAGGAATAAAGTTGGATTATCTACCAAAAGAAATGAGATACCATCAAAAACATAACTTGTAAAACAACCCTAGTCGCGAAACTCAGTTCTTCTACGGTAAAAAGTTGTAAATCCATGTAATACCAAGTCAGTCAATTTATTTAGTCCCAACTTAAGGCGACACTAAATGCTAGCGATCTTGAGCGATATGAGTTCACGGCTGCCGGCCCGCCATCTATGTAACAAAGCCAACATTTTCTAAATTCTTGCGTGGAAATCGTAATATTGTAACAGGCGCAAACAGTTTATATGCTTACAATTCTCATTATTGATTACTAATCTGAATAAATGTACCTACACAAAAAAAGTACAAGCTATATAAATACCTTTTCTGAGAATAGTACTAAACAAATGCGTCATGCCGAGAAAAAACTTGTTTAACTGCAATGAAAAGTGGTATTTCAAAATAGCTCTGGAGTGTTAACTTATAACCAACAGCAAACATTAGAAACCTACAAATAAGCCTTAAGGGTATGTGTTATATGATAAAATAGTGTTCATAGCTCCAAATGGTGTAATTTCACTAATAAACTTGTCTAAAAATGCCTTGTTTGCGTGTTTTCTGCTTACCTTTCACCTTAAGGGTCCATCTGTTTTTACTTATTACATAATTAACTAACCTGATAACACCTTATAGTGACCATATCAATATTGAAAATAAATTATGTTTTAAATATATTAATTGACTTGGCCATCGCACTAAACAATCTATCAATGTATTACTTGTGAGATACATTGTGTTTTTAATTAAAAAGAAGATATACTGTGTTTTTATGCAATGGCCAAGTTAATCTTAAAGCCAATTAAATCGTTTTTATAGTATATTACTAAATTGTGTATTTATATGTTTATATATTAATTGTAGACGGTAATAGTATTTTTCTAACATGACAGACAAACCTCTGTGGTTTATGGTCTATTATACAGGTGGCCCACCCAAACCGGTCAGTATGGGGATTTCAGAATATATAAGAGATAGAAGAATATCTTCTAAGGAACCACGATATCGATTTTAGAGAAAACAAAAACTGCATTCATAGATTTTCAAAAAAAAAATCATACACGACTCGGGGATTTTGTTTCGCAATATTTGTTTGTAATAAAATAAAACATTAAAACAAATATGTTCTTTCAATTTAAGTAGTCTTTGTGCATCAAATTTGTCTGATACAATATGAAATAGACAATAATTTAAATATAATAAGTTAGTATCTTCCAAGAGACATTCGTAAGTAACCATTGTAATTTGTAAATACTTTTTAAAGAAATCACTTATTTGTATGAAAAATACACGGTGTCCACTAGGGAAGTTAATATTTAAAAAATGTTTAGAAGGACGGTGGCTGAGTCGAGGAAGCGGAGAGGAGGCTTGGACGACGGCTCGAACATTGCTTAATCATGATGGACCGTTGGAGTAGACCACATAACGCTTTTGTAATCGAAGGCGCAAGTTTTGATCTCTTCACGATATGTAAAAATGCACCAAGTAAAAATTTAATTAAGAAATGGATAAAAAAATTTGGGAAACAGAATCTATCATGAGCATAAAAAACATGGGACCTATTCCATCAGTTTCAACACAAGAAAACGTGCAACGAGTTAGTGATGCAGTTATCGCAAATCCACGTCGATCTGTTCGGAAGCATGCAGCGGCTTTGGCAATAAAAAAGTAAACGGTGCACAAAATTATCAAACAGAAAATATGCTTTCAGCATTACAATATCCATGTTAATTGTACATTAGAAAATATCAAAATTTTTCTATTTAAAAATTATTAGATGGGTCGTAAATATCAACGATATCTTTAAAAATATTTATTATTCCAAATTTTAATAACTCTTAAGATAATATACAATTAATATGATTTATCTACAAATTAATTCTAAGCCGGCCTTAAGGTGAGAAAAAATGATTAAGACGTAAAATATCATTAGATATTTATTTAATAAAATTATAAAGGCATTAAAATTTAGACAATACCGCCTCTTTTACTCAAATAATTTAAGTTGCTCATGGATATTTATGTTTTAATTCAACCTAAGCTACTTCTTCATTTTGGCAAAACATTTCATTATCATTGCATAGTCATCGCATTTCACCGTTATCATTACATATTGAGTTAAAACGATCAAATACACACTTAATAATTATTCACTAGATGTTTGTTCCATATTTACAGCTGGCTTATAAGTTTTTATGTTTGAAATTAAAGATTTATCAAAGATAATATTTACCATTCTATAATTCCCCACCTATGAGTTGAATTGACGTGCATATTCGCTTCTTCTCGGTGGATAGGTAGATACGTGACAGAGTGGTCATTATTGTCGAGAAGTTTCAATAGGGGCATAAAATGCGCCTTACAATTTCTCGCCATCTCACTCTGTTAGTGGTCATTCGAATACACTCATACACAGCAGATTTGATCTGATCGGTCCATCGCCTGGACGACAAGGCGATCTATGGACTGGCTGCCTCGTCTCGTTACTTGTCCAAAGAAGTCTAGTATGCAGTACTGCTCTATTTAAGATACACGTTGTTTGTTATTTAGTTAAACATCCATGACTCGGAAACAAACATCCATATTCATCATATAAATGCTTGCACCTACTGGGATTCGAACCCGTGACCTCTAGCTTAGTAGGTAGGATCGCTTACCACTCGGCTATACAGGTGGTCCAGGCTCGGTACAAAAATAACTTTAACTTGTTTGAAAAAAAAAGTAAACGGTGCACAAAATTATCAAACAGAAAATATGCTTTCAGCATTACAATATCCATGTTAATTGTACATTAGAAAATATCAAAATTTTTCTATTTAAAAATTATTAGGTGGGTCGTAAATATCAACGATATCTTTAAAAATATTTATTATTCCAAATTTTAATAACTCTTAAGATAATATACAATTAATATGATTTATCTACAAATTAATTCTAAGCCGGCCTTAAGGTGAGAAAAAATGATTAAGACGTAAAATATCATTAGATATTTATTTAATAAAATTATAAAGGCATTAAAATTTAGACAATACCGCCTCTTTTACTCAAATAATTTAAGTTGCTCATGGATATTTATGTTTTAATTCAACCTAAGCTACTTCTTCATTTTGGCAAAACATTTCATTATCATTGCATAGTCATCGCATTTCACCGTTATCATTACATAATGATTTCAAACGATCAAATAAAATGTTTGTTCCATATTTACAGCTGGCTTATAAGTTTTTATGTTTGAAATTAAAGATTTATCAAAGACAATATTTACCATTCTATAATTCCCCACCTATGAGTTGAATTGACGTGCTTAGCATATTCGCTTCTTCTCGGTGGATAGGTAGATACGTGACAGAGTGGTCATTATTGTCGAGAAGTTTCAATAGGGGCATATAATGCGCCTTACAATTTCTCGCCATCTCACTCTGTTAGTGGTCATTCGAGTGCACTCATACACAGCAGATTTGATCTGATCGGTCCATCGCCTGGACGACAAGACGATCTATGGACTGGCTGCCTCGTCTCGTTACTTGTCAAAAGAAGTCTAGTATGCAGTACTGCTCTATTTAAGATACACGTTGTTTGTTATTTAGTTACTGGAGAATTATCGAAACGTTTGTGTGAAAATCAGTCCACGATACACAAAGCATCATTCTCCAGCACCACATTTCCAGAGAGTCTATCTTCTTCTTTTCAATCTCTCGCAATAGCGAAATGGCAAGATTAGGGTTCGCTTAAGCCTGGTCTTTGTGGCTTTTGTAATGTTTCTGTTTTGCATATTCTCTACCATTACTCAACTATTAATCTATATCAGTTTTGGATTACCCATTATTATATTCTTCGCCGAAATAATTAATTCCTCTCCAAATATTTTCCTAGTTGCAAAAAATTGTTGCCCTTAAAATTACTAAAAATACTATGTAATTAAAATCGACTTTCAGAGGAATTCAGAATATTATATTCGCTCTGTCACCTGAAACATTTCTAAGTCCACAATTGTCATCTACATCATACAGAATGGCAGGCTAGTCATAAAGGGTATTATAATTTTAAATTGGCGTTTGTGAATGTAAATAAATTGCACAATAACCAATATCCGTAGCACAGAGTGACTGAATACGGGTGTGTGGTCATCTCATATCATGCCATATTATTGTACACGATCATATAAGATATCTTTCATGTATCATTGGTACGAGTCTATCTCAATTGTTTTATCGTAACTGGTTAATTCGAATTTGGTAAAGGTAAGGTAAAGGGTTTGAAATAAGTTTCACTTATTGTTTGGATGACTTAGATTTACATTTGGAACTTGTAGGTGGAGCTTGGTTTAGGAATTAGTTATAGAATTTCTAGATACATTTTTTTTTTCTTTTTCGTGTTCAAAAACAAAATTCCTCAATATCATTTACGTTCGCATCACTTGTGTCTAGCAATATTCCAACAGGACTAAGTTTAACTTGCAGATTTTGCCTTGAGGCCTATGAAACGCCTCTTCATCTCCTCTGCAATTGCGGCCCTGATACATAAGCGTCACACCATACTTGGCGACTATACCCTGCTGCTGTTTGCAATACTCCCGTCAAGAAGATACTGCGGTTTGTAAACGCGGCAGGGCTTGACGACGAGCTGTAAGTATGAGTGGAGAACACAATAGTTCAATTCTGGACGCGGTGTTACAAAGACTCATTAGGACTAACCGAATAGCCACCTTTTACAAATAATAATAATATTGACACACATTTTACACAAATTATTTTGCCACAAGTTCAGCATATAGCCTGTGTTACAAGACAATGATATATTTAATACAATATACTTACTTAAACATACATAAATAATGCATATAAACATACATAAATACATTTAAACATCCATGGCTCGGAAACAAACATCCATATTCATCATATAAATGCTTGCACCTACTGGGATTCGAACCCGTGACCTCTAGCTTAGTAGGTAGGATCGCTTACCACTCGGCTATACAGGTCGTCCAGGCTCGGCACAAAAATAACTTTAACTTGTTTGACTTAAGTTACCGTATCTCCAAGGTCGGCAAAGGATGTCTACAGTGCAAATCTACTCCGTATAAGAGAGATAAACATCCCTAACGGAGATACATCAAGATAGGAAAAGCAAGAATCCACCTCACGACACGCCACAAATTAGGATATCCCCACCATCTGGATGTGTGGCGGTCCTCCACAGTGCGGTTTTCAAGGAGCTTTCTTCCTCGTACTACTAAGCTGTGGAATGAGCTTCCTTGTGCGGTGTTTCCGGGACGATACGACATGGGTACCTTCAAAAAAAAGCGCGTACACCTTCCTTAAAGGCCAGCAACGCTCTTGTTAATCCTCTGGTGTTGCAAGAGAATGTGGGCGGCGGTGATCACTTAACACCAGGTAACCCGTACGCTCGTTTGTCCTCCTATTTTATAAAAAAAAAAGAAAGCTAGACTTTAGCTAAATAGTCAGCTACGCTTGACATAAGCCTCTTAGTATTTTGAATGTTAAACTACTAGCTAACGCACACATTGACACATCAAAAATGGTCACATTATCAGGCTGTCAGTTAATCTATACGCTAGAAGTTTTTTATGGAAGAGATGATGACCATACGGGTCACCTAATGGTATGTGAATAGTCCATACTGTCTTATATGTATAAACATTACTGTGTTTCGGTCTGTTGGGCGCCATAGCTAGTAAAATTACTGGGAATATGAGACTTTATATCTTTTATTTCAATTTAGGGCCACTCAGAATTTTTGGGTTTTTCAAGAATCCTGAGCGGCACTGCATTGTTATGGGCAGGGCGTATCAATTACCATCTGAGCTGAACGTCCTGCTCGTCTCGTCCCTTACTTTCATAAAAAAATATATAACACCAAAAGAAACCCGTTGTCGACGTTATTTGTGAACTGCAAAAAAAAACGTTTTTTTTAATATAATCACGCCTCTTTCCCTTAGAGGTAGCCAGAGATCACTTCTTTCCACTTGCTACGATCCTTACATACTTGTTTCGCTTCGTTCACTTTCATTATTCCCTTCATTCATGATCTTCGGTTTAGAGTTTTCTTGACCTGGCCTATTTTAACGACGTCTCTATTTGGTAAAAAAAATTTAAATTCTAAATTTCATCTAGATCTACCCCTTCCAACACTTTCATTCACACTCACCTTATACACTTTTTTGGTCAATCGTTCATCTCAGCATACTTTTCTCAATTTTTGACACTACATCTTCTTTCAGACCACAGCGTTTCCTTATGTCACTATTTCTTATCCTGTCACTCAGTTTATTTTATTCAGTATTATATTATCATAAAACAATAAGAGATTCCTGTCGGTGAATAATTTCTCAATAAACGTAGCTTTCATAAACAAAATGAAGCCATTTCAATTAGCCCTTCTGGGATTGCCAGTATTTTGCCATTATTCAACATTTATAAGAAATTTTCCTACCGACATTAGTTGAAAAATTAATAAGCTTTTGTAACACGAAAGAGGTGGATCTGTTACTCCACTCCTGATACTTATTGCTCTATTTGTCATATTTATCAACAAATAACTATTCCTAGACAATTTAATAACTATGTTACATGTCAGTACAATGTTGGCATTTTAATTAAAAGCCCAGTACATTTTTAATTAACTACTACCACTAGTACGTCTGTCGGGTCCACACCCGACAGACGTTGTCGTGTACACACGACTTTCATTTGAAAAATCGGTCCAGCCTCTAGGAGGGTGCACTAACATACACATGAGCATTAGAATTATATTATATGGACGGAAATGAGAATCTACACCAATCTCAAATTCACTGGAACACACAAAAAAATCATCACAATCGGTCTAACTGTTCAGGAGGTAGTTCAATTGTGAATCTAAACCATTCTCGAAACCACCTGAAGACACACACAAATCTCAAATTCACTGGAACACATAAAGAATCATCAAAATCGGTCCAGCCGTTTAGGAAAAGTTCAATTACAACATGCGCACAAAATAAATTTAAATATATTAAGATAATCAAATAATTTTCGTTTAAAAACTTATATTTATTGCCGCTACGATGTAAAAGATAACTATTTAGATCCGTATCTTTTGTAAGATATCGGTCTCTGTAGACAGGCTTCTTACCTTAAATTACCAACGCATAGACGACTAAATATAGCCCAGGGGTTAGTGAACCTGCCTACTGATCTAGAAGGCCCGGGTTCGAATCCCGGTAGGTGCAATAATTTATATGATGAATATGGATGTTTGTTTCCGAGTCATGGATGTTTATTTGTATTTATGTATTTTTAAGTAAGTATATTGTATTAAATATATCGTCGTTGCATCCATAGTAAGCTATGCCTTGTTTGGGGTTAGATTATTTGTGTAAGAGTGGGTCAATATTATTATTATTAATTATATTATCCCCTATCTAGGTTCCTTTTTTTGTATGTATCCTTCCCATTAGTTGAGGCTCAAATAAACTCTATAGTCTATTGGCAGCGGGTTTTCAATAATACTACTACTACAGTACAGCTTACAGATTCATGCAAGCAGCTGAATTATAATAGCAGAGAATTTACCAGTGGGAGGCTCCTTTGCATAGGATGCCGGCTAGATTATGGGTATACCACAACGGCGCTTACACAATGAGTAAGCATTATTGCGTTTCGGTCTGAAGGGCGCCGTATCTAGTGAAATTACTGGGCAAATGACACTTGACATCACTTATGTCTCAAGGTGACGAGCGCAATTGTAGTGCCGCTCAGAATTTTTGGGTTTTTCAAGAATCCCGAGCGGCACTGCATTGTAATGGGCAGGGCGTATCAATTAACATCAGCTGAACGTCCTGCTCGTATCTTCCCTTATTTTCATAATAAAAGAGCACCGACGCCTATCTGCCGGTTTTATCATTAAATTCCGGCCACACATGGAGTATTACTGTCATCTCTGGTCTGGCGCACCCCAGTATCAGCTCGATCCATTTGACCGCGTGCAACGCATTTCTAATATAATCTTTATTGTGTGTCTTCTACCGCATTTATCACGGGGAGTGTTTCGAAGAGCTGTTTAACCTGATTCCTGCCGCCGAATTCCACCTTCGCACGACACGCCACAAGTTAGGATATCATCCTCACCATCTGGATGTGTGGCGGTCCTCCAAAGTGCGGTTTTCAAGGAGCTTTCTTCCACGTACTACAAAGCTGTGGAATGAACTTCCTTGTGCGGTGTTTCCGGGACGATACGACATGGGTACCTTCAAAAAAAGCGCGTACACCTTCCTTAAAGGCCGGCAACGCTCCTGTGATACCTCTGGTGTTGCAAGAGATTGTGGGCGGCGGTGATCACTTAACAACAGGGGACCCGTACGCTCGTTTGTCCTCCTATTCCATAAAAAAAAATCTATAAGTCTCGATAGAGCCTCATGGTGCTAGACATCCGATGTAAACAGGCCTGGTTTATTACTTCAGTGTACGTGACAAGCTACGTCTTACACTAGCGATTTGTTTGTCACTTTATGTTAGTGTGAGTGAATTGCTCAAAATAGAGGTCAATGGCGCCATTAACATTGAAAAGATTTAAATTCGGTGGTTTTTTTCGCGTCAATTATGTAATGTATTTAGTAAAAATATATTTATCATTTAAAAATTATGGTCGATATTAATTAATGTAGTCATCTTGTATTTCCTTCATTTAATGGATGATAAAAAAATGTAATAAATTGATATGGAGATATAATTTGAGTATACCACCTTTACTTATAGATTCAAGCTTTTGTTCTGATTATTCTTATACGAATTTTGATTTATAAAAAAACTAGCTGACCCGACAGACGTTGTTCTGTATAAAGTTTATTTTTTACCTCCTGAGAATGTTAGAGAGATATAAATTCTAATAAGATATTTATTTTAAACTATTCTTTCAATTTGATTTCTGAACACATCAAAGGAAAAGCAAAATTGTTGGTTTTATTTAATTTCGAGAATTTTCATATTAATTTCATCATTCACCTTTTAAACCTTCTCTGGACTTCCACGAATAATTCAAGACCTAAATTAGCCAAATCGGTCCAGCCGTTCGCGAGACTAACGAACAGCAATTCATTTTTATATATATAGATAGATATAATATTTCAAATTAAGTAAGATCTTACCGATCGCATGCATGTTAAACAAACAAATAATAATAAATCTATTATGATTGGTTATTTAATATTGACAATCAAATAAAGTTTCAAAACTAATTAAAACGACAATTACGGACTTCATTACGAAAAAGTGAACGCGAAATTAAATATAAAAGTAGATGTTGTAGGAACACACATTCTTTCATTGTTCGTAATAAGACTGTTAGGGATTATCTTATTTCATCATATTTTGGGCCACAAACAGGATAACAAAAGGTACTAGAGACATATTTTATCCTTCAATAACAACCCTATTATGAAACAGGAAGACACACTGGTCCGAAACATTGCTAAATTACTTATTAAACGCTTAAAATATTTATTATGTACCAATAGACGGTATTACTATCAATATTGAGGCCTTAGATAGACTAGGACAGATATGATAACGTCGAAAAAAATTGAGTAACTAATCCCTATTTTGAGCAATTCACGCACACTAACACAAAGTGTCATACAAATCGCGAGTGTAAGCCGTTGCTTGTCATGCACACTAAAGTAATATTCATGGCCTGTTTTTATCAGTTGCTAACAGCAAGAGACTAGACGCATAAATTATCTAAGGACTACACTAAATAAATATTACTGGCCTGTTTTTGTCGGTTGTCTGACAGCAAGAGAGAGAGAGAATTATGTAAAATTGGGGTTACAAAAACCAAAAAATAAAAAACCAGGTGACCCTCTCTCATCACGCTCACCGATAAAAAAGTAAGCGTAACTTATGAGTTACAATTAACTTTTATTTATTAACATGAAGTTCGGATCAATCAGAAGAAACGAAAAAAAAAATAATAAGAGGATAGTGTGTTGAAACTAAGGAAATGTTTTGTAACAATTTTAATACTACTATCCGTTGTAGGTTTATTTTCAGCTTGTTAATTAGAATTGTCTAAAAACGGTTCCTCAGGATATAGTTTTTTAGAAACTAGAAACACATTTGCGAATCTCGCTGCCGAATTTTCTATACACATTATATTCCCCTGATCATTACAATGGATATAAAATACTATGTCAATATAACACAGATGTTATGTAAATTGTCGTATTTTCAAAACATGACGGCAACATAATTAAAGTGAACTTTATTTTACCGCGTGCTTTCAATATGACATCATTACCAGTTTACAGTTCCGTCGAAGGTTTCATGATGTTTTCAAAATGTTTCAAATCCTTACAGGTAAATTTAAAATTACTTTGTTCATATTATATTTTTTTTCTTTTAGACACATTAGACTAAAACTTTTGCATAATTTTTGGAAACTTCACTGGTGAATGTGTTAATTATAAGTTCTGTTAATGTTTATTATTGTAATACTGTTTGTATCCTCTACATGAATAAAAAAAAGGATTGTGTGGTTTTATGAAACCACGGTAAA
Source organism: Leptidea juvernica (assembly GCA_949711755.1). Taxonomy (NCBI): domain Eukaryota; kingdom Metazoa; phylum Arthropoda; class Insecta; order Lepidoptera; family Pieridae; genus Leptidea; species Leptidea juvernica. Next base: position 7,515,746 of record CATIXQ010000017.1, read on the forward strand.
AGTGAAACATTTTTTCACTTTATAGACATCTAACTAAAAATTTTTGGAATAATATTCCATTAAGGGTATAAAAATCGTTTTATCAATCTTAATTTTATACTTGGAAAATTGAAACGATAATGGTAAATAATAAAAGTAGACTAGGTTTCCAACTAAATCAGTAATAATCTATACACTACACGGTCAGCTGCTGCGAACTATAGGCGCCGCCCGACTGTCACGCGACATGCAACACACAGACGAAAAAGTTTGAGACGATGTAATAAAAGTTTCACTTTAATAAAAAAATATTTCGCGTTTCAACGTTATGTAAGTTGATTAATATATTGCTAATGACTAGTGTATGTACATTATCAAATTGTAAGTCGAATATCTTGAAGTACTAGTACTTTCTTACTTAAATTTATCAAGTTTTTAAGGTACAGTGCTCTCTTTGCGAAAACTACTCAAATTTATATTTATAATTACACCACGTTATATCAGCTTATTCCTGAAAACAGCTACACCAATTATAATCATATTTTAACAAGGAAACTTGAAAGTAAAATATCAATCAACAATATTTAAGAGTTATATATATATATATATATATATTCAGTTTTTGACATTTGAGTATTTTTGTTGCGTCACTTTGCATATATTGTAATTGAAATGATTTGTAAAATAATTAAATGTAAATCTTGACTTAAAAGAGTGGCAATGAGTTTCTTTCTACTTCTTTTCATTAGCCCAACCCTTTACGAAGCAGCGGTAAATTCAATAAGAAACAATATTTATATTTCTTTTTTGACATTCATAAGTGTCATTTCCGTGACCTACATGAATAAAGTGTTTTTGAATTTGAATTTGAATTTATACATGATGCGCAATGTTGCGATTTTTTAGTTTTTTTTTTTATCTGTATTATCCGTATCCTTAAATATGTTTTGGTTATTTTGTATATAAATTTAAAAGCCGATACTTACTTTCACAAAATTATCTGTGTACCTATCATGGTAAATGAATTTGGTAATTTACGTTTTAGTCAACATTTACGTTTATTCAAAATATAAGCACATACTATGACTTATTTCCAAAAAATACTACTTAATAACGTTTCAACTTTGGTTCTCCTGGTAAGGTAAAACCTTATCTGATGTACATGTACTGGAAATATAAGTTTTTTTAATATTGCAATTTTCAAATAACATTGACAATGTTAAGAAAATGAAAAACAGCTTAATGTAGAAAGTTACCAATACTTTTATTGTTTTTCGAAGTAATCTCCATTCCTCTCAACACATCGTCGCATTCGATGGAACCACTGAGAAAAGCAGTGGGCCCATTCTTCCTTAGGGGTCTCTTCTATCACATTTTCGTACGCTTTCACCGCTTACGTACGGTCTTGGGAATAAATAAAAGTCGCAGGGCGCCAGGTCAGGACTGTATGGCGGATGACTCATTATCCCGACACATGCCATAGTCAAATTTTCAACAGTCCGTTTTGCGGAGTGAGTATTGTCGTGGTGAAGGAGGATCCTGCTGAGGGCGCTGCTGTCGAATTTTTTCCAAGACAAAAAGCAAATAGCGATTGACATACCGGTCTGGAGTAACTGAGCTTCCAACTTCTACGCGACAGTTGTGCGCGAAATGACCTTTCCGACCAAAGAATGAGGCAATCATCTTTTTTCCTTGACTTCGTCCTTTATTACCTTAGTTGCCCGATCCTCGAAAGGAAACACACTGAGCTGATTGTGTTTTGGTTTCGGGTTCGTAGCAATATATCTAGCTTTTATCACCTGTGATGTCAAATACAGCATTTAATGTAATGTATGTTTATAGGCACATAAGTAAATTTGCCAGAAACTGTCATAACCATAATGCTAACACCAGGAACCACCTACTACTCGACTAAGTCGAGTTAACAAGTCTTTTTATATACAGTGGGGCGATGTATATGCTTTTACAACAGGATCCCAGAGAATGTTCAAAACAAAAGTATTAAGTAAAAGCTTTATATGGATATGACCAAGGCCTTTGACCTAGTGGACCATAAAATTTTACTATATAAATTAGAGAAATATGGTCTTAGAGGAAATATTTTTAACTTGTTAAAGTCGTATTTATGTGGTAGAAAGCAGCATACGGAGATAAAGCGCATCTGTGAAAAAACGAAAAATGAAATCACATATCAATCTTCAGAGCTCACAGTTGTCCGAGGCGTTCCACAGGGAAGTGTGTTGGGCCCTTTGCTCTTTTTGTTATATATAAATGATATGCCTAAACACGTTCCATACCCAATGACATTGTTTGCTGATGATAGCACCGTAATTATTAAATGTAATGATAAGGAAAATTTTGAATCACGCCTTGGACAAAACAATATTGTGGCTTAATGCAAATAAATTATTAGTAAATCTAAAAAAAACTAGTTTTTTGCAATTTTATTTAAGAAATAATAAATTTGGGAACCTCCAAATCAAACAAGAAGATCAATATACAAATGCATCCAGAACAGCTAGATTCTTAGGTATAACAATTGATAATAAACTAACCTGGAATCAACAGACGGACACAATTGTAAAAAGGGTGAACTCGCAGGCATACGCACTATTTCGGGTTAGTTGAATCTATACTTCGCTTCGGTATTATATTTTGGGGCAACAGTAGCAGAGGCCATGCAGTACTTCTTTCACAAAAAAGCTGTATAAGAGCTATGTTCAAATTAAAAAGGACAGAAAGTTGCGTACCCTACTTTAAAAAACACAGTATTTTAACGTTACCTGCGCTATATATTCTAGAAGTAGCTGTCTTCGAAAAAGACAACCCCCACCTTTATAAAACGAGATCCGAAGGCCAAACCAAAAATTTACGTTTTGAAAATCGCTTATGTCTGGATAAATCAAACACCACTTTAAAACACTCAAGTATAATCTGCATGGCACAATAAATTTATAATAAATTACCAGAGCATGTGAGAAGCTGGCCTAAAAGGGAATTTAAACATAAACTTAAAATATATTTAGCGCATAAATGTTATTATAAGATCAGTGAATTTTTTATAGAAAATGACTTTGAAGCCTTGAAGTAACATTGACAAATAAGTATTTAGTAACTGCGTATTTTGAACATAATTTTTAATTTAACTATGACATTTATAATATTTTTTCTTAATAATGATATGGTCGCTCTTATCTTTAACTTCATGATGCAATTAATTTAATTTAACTTTATTTCATGATGTAATCAATTTTGTTTTATGATAATTATTATGATTTGATTATAATATCTATATGTCAAATATTTGTATGCTCTATAACGGGCACGACTTGGAGAGCTTTAGCTCTCCAAGTCGTGCTTACTTTATTTAAATAATGTATCTTACTTACTGTTTACTGTATTTAAATAATGTATCTATAATGTAGTACCCTAGTCAATAAATAAAAAAAAAATTGTAAAGAAACGTTTGTGTGGTAAAGGTTACTATAACATAAATGACTTTCTTAATTATACCACAGATTGGGAATGGAGCGACCGCCCTCAGGCTATTAAAGAATAAGTTTAATTGTACAATGTTACTTTGTAAATGTTACTTTAATTGTAAAACATATTTTTGATGAAAAAAAAATGAAAGCCCACTGAGTTTGTTGCGCCCATTCTTCTCAGGTCTGAGGTATTCATTTTGGAATGGGTGGTAGTTTTTTGACTTTCAATAAGTGATTTCACATCCTATTTTGAATAAAATTATTTGAATTTGAATTTAGGTCACCGCCATTGAACTTATCTAACATTTGGCGACACCAGTCCATGCGAAGGTGTTTCTGGTCGTCGGATAGAGTATGGGGAATCCATCTGGTGCAAAGCTTCCTGACGCCTAAATATTCGTGTAATATTTTTTGAACTCGACATGAGTGATTGGTATGAACCAATGCCTAGGCTTGCCCGTATCTGCCGATAGGTCACTCTCTTATCTTCCTCTATCATGCGTCGCAAAGCACTGATGTTATCTTCAGTAGTCGCTGTTAAAGGATGTCCCTCAAGCAGATCATCATTGAGATTGTTAAACCAATTGTAAATAGTGGCACGAGATGGGGCTTCATTAAGAAATGCAAATCGCAGCCTATCATAGCTTTGTTGTTGAGTAAGCCCACAACGAAAGTCATAATAAATCATTGAAAGAAAATTTTCTCGCGTTAGGTTCCTTTTCCGTGTAACAAGAAATTTAGATTTGCCGCCAATTCACAAAAACAAATGAAAAATGAATGCAATATACTTACATTAGGTTACCAAAGAGTTCTAAAATTGAAATTCCAGAAAGTTTTCATTAGCAATGTTTCTAACTGGCCAGTTCTAAACATTTTCAGTGTTACCCACGTATACATACAAAAAGAGACTTCCTGCATATATTCCCTTTTTTAAAAGTGATAGTTACTTCAACTATAAAATACTTTGTTGTCATTAAGTAATTATAACATAATCTTCTGGGATTAATTATACAAATTAAATATTTTGTAAGCAACAATTATGAACGATGTGGGACTCGAACCCACGATTTCTCGGGTTCCGTCCGAGCGCTCTTACCAACTGAGCCAACCGTTCGAGTACGCATGGATCATAATTTTGATATATCTTATTCAACAATTTGTAGCTTATTATTAGCTTGTGCTCAACCCCAATAAGTTCATATTAGAAAATTGATTTGAGATGTCGCTCCTTAGTCGCTCTAATAAACTCAAACGATCGGCCCAGTTTGGTAAGGTTGTGGGTTCGAATCCCATATCATTCATAAATTTTGTTAACAAATTTAATTTGTATAATCATAGCATAGACAATTACTTTTAAATTTAACAGGAGTCTATGCAAGTTAACATTTATAATTATTTTCAACAGAGAAACGAGCCACGCGAGGTAAACGAATTTCGAAATATAAAGAAAGAATCAAATTTGAAAGAATTTATACGGTACTGGATAAAAAAAGCAGGACTTTGGCAAGAAACATCGTACAATATTCACTGGATTGCAAAGATTTCAATCGGATTTTTCTTCGTTACCAACGTGATGCAATTTATAGCGTTGATTATTGCAAGAAATAATCCCGAGCAGCTCTTTGCTTGTTTAAGCGTTCTATCATTCTGTGGAATTGGTTTTGCAAAGTTGTGTTCCTTGCATTTTAGGAGAGAAGATTGGAACATGCTGCTCAATGAGGCACGTGATTTAGAAAATGATCAGCTGACATTTGAATCCAACGATATTGATTACGACTCCGACGATGACGAAGAGAACATAATAATTGAAAATATTTCAACTTATACAAGCAAATTTCACTCTACAATTGCTCTACTGTCAAAATTGTATTTAGTAACATGCGTTGTCTATATTGCGTCACCATTCGTCGAGTATGCGATATACAAATCTCAAAATGAAGATTTGCCACTGCCGCATATTTTGCCAATGTGGGCTCCATTTGATGAGTACTTCTGCGGTTATTTGGTGATGGTTTTCATTGAAGTCATAGCCTCTGTGTACTGTGTGGTGATACATATTATCTTCGATTGTTTTTCAGCTGGATCTATGATATTAATTTGTGGGCAATTCTCTTTGCTCAGAGATTACTGCCTCCGAATTGGTGGTAGAGGCAACATGTTGAGTCATAGTAACAGACGGGATTCTCGAGCTCATTATAGAATTAAATTATGTCATAAATATCACGTTAGTATATTAAGGTAAGAGTATATTAAAACTCATAACAATTTCGTTACGATAATGTAATCTTTTATAGAACCTTCACTAATATTGCAACATAGGTCCCAGGGTTTTATTTAAAGAGATAAATTTAATGAAAATGACGTGTCAATGTTTTAAGGCTTCATGTTCTCTATAATTGCTATATGTATAATTTATAATCGCTTATAAAATGCTCACGGAATGCCTTTATTTATTTGCGGTGTGTATAGATGATGCAGCTACTGTACTCAATAACTTTTGTATTAATTTACATTTATTTTTTTGACTAACTCGTGTAAGGCATTGACTATTTGACGTTTGAGTATGTTTGTTGCATCGGTTTACATATTATATTGTAATTGAAATGATTTGTAAATCGATGAAAATGTAAATCTTGATATAATAGAGTGGCAATGAGTTACTTGCTACTTCTTCTCATTAGCTCAACCCTTTACGAAGTAGCGGTAGATTCAATAAGAAAAATAAATTTTTGACAGTGTCATTTCCGTGACCTACATTAATAAAGTAATGTTGATTTGACTTGATTTGATTTGAAACAAGCGATTCTCAAAGTTTAATAACACAAGTAAGGATAGTCTCGCGTTGCACATGAATAGGTTCTATTGAGTTTATTAATCCCAGAATAATCAACGCACTTTAACAACAAAAAAATAAGTAACAAAACGTCTTACTGTGAAGGAAAACAAGGTAAGGAAACCTTGCACACCTGCGAAAAAATTTGGAGGGAGTGTGTATAATTCATCAACTCCCACTGGGCTTACGAGGGCCCAGGGGAGTCTCACGCAAATTATTTGTAGACGCATTGACGTCGAGTAATGAAAAATAGCCCGGGAATTCCTATCCACCATTACTAGAAAAACATGACGTGTCTAAGGAAATATAAAATATTAACTAAACAATATTAATAATAATTCTTTATTTGCATAATGTGTGTATACAAGTAAACAAAAAAATCCTATACGAATCAACATTTTAGCCAATAAGGGCATGCAAATTACATTACCTCCACGTCATTATATAATAATAAAATTCTAAGATTACAGCACATAATATTTCATTGTTACATTATATTAAAATCTACACAAAATATACATATCATATACATATACAATGTTTAATAGCCTATTATAAAAGATCAGATTTTAAAAATCCTCGTTCAGAATTCAGTGCCAATTCGAATCAAATTCTTAGAAATGCATTTCTCTAGGAAAAAGTATTATCCAGCATCTTCATAAACTTTAGTGTAAAATCCGATTTCAAAAAGTCTTTAGTCTTTGAAAATCGCTGAATATGCATGGAGCTATATCAATAGATAATTAGTTCGTTTTGTGAAACGGTCACCGGATGCTTCATAAGCTAAAGCCAGTACATATTACAGATGGGTAATTATGGCTTTCATACTCAGACCTCACTCTCAAGAGAGTGTCTAATAATAAGATAAATATTAAGATAAGATAACCAATTATTTTAATATTCTACGACAGTGACATAACAATATTTGCAGGATTTACGCATTTGTTACGCACTTGAAAGTTAGATTTTTTTAATGTGGTTTCTAATTATAAATGATTCATTTAAAATTTAAACAAAACAATTGTATTTTTATAAGAATTTCAACTAATAAAAGTTACTGATTATAAGAAACTTTTAAATACTGATCAAGTACCTCATAATATAATTGGAAGAGCAGACATTTCTGTGACAGTTTTTTGAAAATCCTGATTAGTATCTAGGATTGAAAATAAAGGCCAACAGAAAAAAAATAAGGCAAAGGGTTCAAGCCCATACATTATTTAATAATTAATTGTCAAAGGGATCTTTGCAAGATTCTTACAAAAATGTTCTATCTAAAAACTAATTAGGAATTGCGATGAATTCCACCTTCGCACGACACGCCACAAGTCATCATCCCCACCATCTGGATGTGTGGCGGTCCTCCACAGTGCGGTTTTCAAGGAGCTTTCTTCCACGTACTACAAAGCTGTGGAATGAACTTCCTTGTGCGTTGTTTCCCGGACGATACGACATGGGTACCTTCAAAAAAAGCGCGTACACCTTCCTTAAAGGCCGGCAACGCTCCTGTGATTGCTCTGGTGTTGCAAGAGATTGAGGGCGGCGGTGATCACTTAACAACAGGTGATCTATGCACTCGTTTTCCTCCTATTTGATTTTTATTAATGATTTTCGCTTCGTTAGACCAAAGAAGTATAACTCCTTGCGTACATACATAAGTACACACGCACACTTTTTTCTATTAATAGATTTGTATCTTAATAATTTGTTTTATCAATTCTTACTAAACATATTTTATTCAGGATGGTCAGTAAGCTGAACTACTTATTGAGGACAATCATTGGAGTATATTTCTTCGTAGCTACACTCACACTTTGTTCTGTTGCTATTGAAATTCAATATGTAAGCATTATTTTTAACATTTTTTTTTATTAAGTCCACAAAACTGACTACAATTGTATGGATTGCAAAGTAGGAAAATATACAAAAATACTTTTTATCAATTGAATCTACTGGATATGGACGTGGCATGCGTGATTAAGTGAAACAATAACTACAGTGCAACAAAACACGCTCAACAAACAAGCTTGATAAAAACAGGACTTATTCTAACAGCCAATTACAAGAAAAAAAAATATTAACAGATAACTTACTTGCTAACTTATCTATGTAATTAGTTTATTTTTTATTTTGGGTATATTGTCACAGAAGATATCTATAGCATCTCTGTAATAATTTGCAAAAAATTGCATTCTATGTAGCGGACTATGATCACCAAGTTTGGTTCTGCTTTTTCATTGCTTAATGCCATATCCAAGCTAAGTATATCATATGAAATAAGAAATATAATTATAGCTTAGATACGAGTATTTACAAGATAAGATAATATTTATGAAATAAAATTTTTTACTGTTGCATCTCAATATAATCTTGATAATCCCATTATAAGCACATTAACGAATTTGCTAGAAACTGCATAATGTTAACACAAGGATCAAACAAACTTCTCGTGCCTACTACTCGGTTAAGTCGAGTTAGTAAGTCTTTTATGATGCGATGTATATGCTTTTATTTGTAAACTGATCCCATAAAATGTACACGTTTGTACATTTTAAAAATATTTGTGTGGTAATAATTACTATAATATAAATGATTTTCTTTAGCGAATCAGGCTATATAATTTTAAATTTTATTGTACGGTAATACATATTATATTGTAATGAATTTAAAAGAATGCCCATTCTTCTCAGGTCTGAGGCATACTGTTTCGAATGGGGGTAGTTTTTGACGTTCTATAAGTGATATTAAATATTTTGAATAACAATATTTGGATTTGATTTTGCACAGTGGCGTCTTTTTTTTCTGCCGTCAAGCAGTAGTATATTGCCACTATAATTAGTGGTTCGGTTGGAAGGATACTGTAGCTAGTCAAATAACTGGGCTAATGAGACATATCTTATGTCTCAATTTGACAAACGCAATCGCAATGTCGCTTAGATTTTGGGTTATCTAAAAATCATAAACCTTTCGAATATTCTAATCTTAAACCTTACTGCAATGTGATAGGTCCTGTCATTCAAAGAGGATATAAATACTACGTACAAAGCGGCTGGACTTTCTAAGTAAAAACTGAAATTTAAGTTAGTATGAAACGTGCAGTTTAATATAAGTTTGAAATAATAGTAATTACAGTATTGCGATGGTCCACTGAGTATAATCCGGCTAAGTTTGAAAGCGAACACTTAAGTTTACAGCTCAAAACGTAGTGGATTTCGACTATCTCCGTTTTTTCGCAAGATTATAGCCGTCATCTGCCAATGTATAAATGACTGCACGTTTCATACAATCGAGTGAATCGCTTTTTTCTCAGAGAGTATTCTAGGCTGGTGTCACTTAACATCAAATGAACGACTTGCTAGTCTCGTCACTTTTTCATAAAAAATACGTTGATAATTGTTCATTTTGATTTGATTATCTTACAGGACTTGAGCGCCACACAAATGATATCGTTACTACAATACATCAGTGCAACTTTAGTACAGATTTACTTGTTTTGTCATTATGGCGATTCTGTTATGAATGAGGTTGGTAACAATATTCTAAATTTGAATAATGAGATAGGGATTGGATGACTACTAAAGTAGACAACTATAGAGGCGTCTTCGAAATTTCAGTACAGTAAAAGCTCCTTACACGAGCTTCCTTCATTCGCGTTTTCACTATTTGCGGTTTAAAACAATGCTTGTAGTCTTCTTTATTCGTGGATCTAATTGATACATACATATTAAAAAAGAGGATTCCAATAGGTATCCAATATATATATCCTTTGTAAACGCGTCGTCAAAAGGACTAATAAAAAAGGAAAATAGACCTTATCACAACCTAGTTTAGGAGCCTTAAAAACTGCCAAGCAATAAAAAATTATAAAATCCTTATTCTTAACCTTAGCTTGAACCTAAAAATTAATAAAATTGGTCAAAAACTTCAATATATATATTTTTTTTGTATATTTGTTCTTTTTTCACCTAGGACTATAATCCCATATAAATTACAATTCTATATCTATTCACGGTTTCTGTATTCAGACCATATTTACAGGACATAATATAATCCCCCCATCGAATCAGAAATGAGGAGATCCGTAGGAGAACCAAAGTTACCGACATAGTCCAAATGCTTGCGAAACTAAAGTGGCAGTGGGCAGGGCACATAGTTCGACGGACAGATGGCCGTTCGTGCAGTAAAGTCCTCGAATGGCGACCACGTACCGGAAAACGCAGTGTTGGTAGGCCCCCACAAGATGGACCGACGATCTGGTCAAGATCGCCGGAATACGTTAGATGAAAGCAGCGCAGGATCGATGGTCGTGGAAATCTTTGGGGGAGGCCTTTGTCCAGCAGTGTACGTCTTCCGGCTGATGATGATGATGTAATCCCCGCGAATAAAGAGATTTTACTGTATACTATATTAATTAATAATATTATATAAAAACCTCCGAAAATTTGATAGTCTCTTGTAAATTTATCATATATCACATCCATCTAATAATAGAAAATAGATTGGAGCCTGCGACGATAAAGACTCAGGAAATAGAACTAAGCTGTAATTTGGACGCCTGATAGAGCTACTTGGATGAGATAAATACTTATTTCAAAAAAAGATATACCCGTTTATAACAGGAACCTTCAAAACAAGCGCTTTCACCTTCCTTAAAGGCCGGCAACGCTCTTGTGATTCCTCTGGTGTTGCAAGAGAATGTGGGCGTCGGTGATCACTTAACACCAGGTGACCTATACACTCGTCTGTCCTCCTCTTTCCATAAAAAAACTGGAATTTGAACCCCTAGACGGTTTGTTGTTCGATTAACGTAACGTAAAGAGGTCGTATATGATTAAAAAAATAGTATTTATTCTTATATCAGAGCTTCGTTGGACTGGGCGAGGGTCCATTTGCATGCGCCTGGTGGTCTCTCGGTCCCAAGGTGCGTCGTGAACTATCAATTCTTTGCTGCGGTATGTCACAACGCTGCAGACTTTTCGCCGGACCTTTTGATACGCTTGACCTACTCTCCTTTGTACAGGTAAAAATGTTATCCAAAAGGACCTTTTATGCCTTGAGGTATAATATTAATTACCAATTCGTGTGATCAAGTATTCGCGTCTTCCTGTGTGTAATCAACTACCGGAGATGCATGGGACTTAGTGATAATTGATAGTCAATTAGCCTGGAATATAGAATTAATTAATTTTTAATTTGAATTTTCGAGAAACTGTCATAACCATAATGTTTACAGTAGCAAACATAAACTTTAAACTCCAAGTTTAAAATTACTTCTCCCTTGTCATGTAATTCTATAGTGACAAAGGTAAGATAAAGATAAAAAGTTTTAAACTTGGAATAAATTTACTACGCGTTTATTAATAACTCAGATTATGCTTAGATCTCGGCTAAGTCGAGTTAGTGAGTAAGTCTTTTGTGGGGCGATGTATATGTATGTATATTTTACAACAAGATCGCAGAAAATGTTCAAAACAAATGTGTTACGAAATTCAAAAGAATTGTTAAAAGACTTTATATAGTTTACTACCTTTAGCAATCAAGCCTGACGGCTATTTAAATTACAAATTTAATTGTATCGAAATGTTATATGAAAAAAGAAGTTTTTTGGACCCGTTCTTCCCAGGTTTGAGGCATTCATTTCCGAATGGGTGGTAATTTTATACTTAATATGAATGATGTAATAGCGAGGTTTTCGTATGCTTTACATTAGTTCGACCGGTCTCTACGTAACAGTTTTTTTACAGCTTCAAGGCGTCAGATAACTTACTTGAAAATTTGTACACATTTGAACGATCGAAGACATATTTTCATTTTATTCTCCTAAGCAATAGCAAACATAGGAAAAAAAATGTAAGCATTGCAATGTTGAATAGCTATACTACTATACTAATCCGCAGACAAAAATATTTAAAAGTCATGTAGATAACTGTTAGTTATAATTTTCATAAAAGTATAACCTCAGATAAAATAAATAAAAACTCGGATAGTAATGTTATTTCTTCACTCAAATACACCGCGGTATTTCCAAAGATAAACCAAAGCAATTTATGCATTAAAAAAGCTTATGGTAATTAATCAGCCAAGTCAGAGCCGAGGCTTAAGTTAGGGTTCCATATATTTCCCTGTATGTAAGTAATATAAAACAAAATGAGACTACGTGTTAAAGTCGTGTATCTACGCAATCTAAATTTAAAAAAATATATATATTACATAATGTTTTTAGCTTGCAACCGAGTTTAATAAGATTTTCAACTGATGCCGGAATATGATATGGAATGATGATGGAATAATAATTGTTAAGGCTACGCTCTACTCGTTAGAGTAGTAATAGTATAATATAGTAATATATAAAAAATAGCGTCTCTTGAATCAAAACAAGGATAACATAGAGTTAAGAACCATCATTACGATTTGAATATGAAAGGATTAAAGGGGAGACAGAATTCTGATGAATAAAAAGCTGTTTTAGGTTATAATGCTCCATCGTATGCTACCGTAAACAATAGGTTAGCTGAATTTAAACGGTGCCAGAATTTCATCCAAGGAACCGGTGAGATCGGCCAAAAAGTGTCACAACTCCAGAAGTGTCATCATTACGACATAGTTCTTAGTCGTAGGTTTACAGATTACTAGTGTATAAACAAATAAATCTTGCGAGAGAAAAGAACTACTCTAACGGACAACATCTGACGGACTACATCACTGGAGAGTATTATACGCTAACCTGCTGGACATACTACAAAACTGCCTTCATGACAAAAACCCGAACTAACAAGAAACAAAAATAATTTTGCACCAAGTTCATAGATGAAACACTGCTATCCAAATTCATGAATTGGGCTATGATTTGATTCCACACTCGACCTATTCAACTGATCTTGCGCTCTCAAACTGTCATCTGTTTACCAAACTCAGACCCGACAAAGTTTTCAATACAATGACGAAGTAATGACTGCAGTAGGTAGCTATTTTGAAGGACTTGAGGAAAGCCATTGTAGAGCTGTAATTAAAGCTCTGGACCATCGATGGATGGAGACTATGCCGAAATATAAAACTATTACCGACTCAAGAAAATTTATTGAATTAGGCGTTACTTTGCGGAAATCCATAATTATACAAATGATTTAAGTTTTCTTTAGTGTTAATTCCGCCAATATTTTTTTTTAAAACACTTCGACACGTGTTTCGCATGAGTCTCGTGCCAGATTTCGGCGAGACAACTCGTCCTGAGGATGCCTCGTATAGAGGCGAATCACGTGTCGAATTGTTTTAAAAACAAATATTGGCGGAATCAACACTAAAGAAAACTTAAATCATTTGTATATTACCGACTCTCCTTGCAAGACGACTTTCGTCCCTCATACCAGGTTCTAAAAGCGAGCTTTTTCATTCAGGTGGGGAAAAAAACGTAAACGCATCACGTGAGATAAGTAGGACAATGCCAACTGCGATTGTCAATATTCCGCGGGTGAGAATGACCTACTTTTCTCCCTAGGTGCGTAATTTCCTATTTATGAGAAGGCTAGCAATGTCAGATAAACCAATAAACCTAATACATAGTAGATAGATTACTAATATAATCCCGCAGACTTTATAGATTCCACTACCGAACCTAAAACTGATGAAGACGGTAATTTTATTTGAAGCAGTATTGTAAATCCAACGGCAATAAATCCCTTCTAATGCCTTGAGCTAGTACGTGCTCGGTTATTCTAAACTCTGCGTTCAGATTACTTGAAGCATCGGTACGTTTCCACTCTGTGCAAATAAAATTAGATCCTTGATTGAAAATTATCAAAGCACTTTTACGGAGTTGAATTGTGCATTAAAATTTATTAGCTGTAATATATACCAGGCTTTGCTTGGTAATAAGGTTATATATACATACTGCAAACGTTTTTTTTTGTATTTCTTATTTAATTACTGTGTTATACTAGAATT
>CATIXQ010000017.1:7529993-7702482 GCA_949711755.1 Leptidea juvernica
TTGCGTTGCCTGAATAGTTGCTATTGCGATCTGCACTTTTTTATAGAAGGGGCAAATTGGCAAGAGGCTCAGGTGATGAGAAATGGTCAGGCAACTTTTCATTGACCTCAGCTGCAATACCAAGAGATGCGTCCCTTTAAGTTGGCTACCTAGATTGCATTGTTTTCGATAACATCTTAATTAATTGTTAACTTAAATAAATCCCCAGCGATGGATGCCAGCGCACGTGTATATCACATCTTACCTTTTCCTTCTCAAGTTCATCAAGGGGGCTGTTTCCCCGGTTTCTCTTAAGTCTCATTAGTTTCCTTCTCCTTTTTGGACGCTTGCATGGCAACCTCAACGGCTGACTACTAAGCTAGACGTCCCGGGTTCGAATCCCGGTAAGCGCAATCATTTATATGATGAATATGAATGTTTGTTTCCGAGTTATGGATGTTTATATTATGTATTTATGTATATTTAAGTAAGTATATTGTATTAAATATATGGTTGTCTTGTACCCATAGTACAGGCTATGCCTAGTTTTGGAGCAAGATAATTTGTGTAAAAGTGGGTCAATATTATATTATTGTGTTGACGTGATTGTGTTTGACACGTTTTTAAAAACGTGTCAAAACACAATACACGTTTGTTAAAAAAACATGAGTATGAAATTCTAGAGAGCCTTCTTTACACAGGATTGCCGGCTAACTGGGTACTAAAATGGCGCCTTTTTCTGCCTTCAAGCAGTAGTGTGCAAGCTAAGATAATTTATACTTCTAGATAGAGCTCCTTTCTGTTAGGCTACGTATAACAACAGGTCAGGTTTATAACTTTAGTGTGCAGGACAGCTTGCACTCGCGATACGTCGTCCCCTTGTTTTAGTAATCGTGCGATGCTGAAAATAGAGGCTAGAAAGTTCGCCGCTATTTTGTCGACGAATCTAAGCTATCACAATCTATCAACGCATAATCATTCTAAGTTAGCTTAGGTATTGTGTTTTGCTTGGAAGGGCGCCGTAGGTAAGCTAGTGCAATTACTGGGCAAATAATGGGCAGGGCATATCGTAAAATTTTCTCATAAAAAACATTTAAAAGGCAATAGATATTGTTAATAAAGTACTGACAACAATAACTTCGTCTCATGAAAATGCATTTAAAATGGAATGGAGTCACTTTGAAATTAATATTATATAATATCTGTACAAATATCTTACATCATCTTATTGTGAAACTTGTAAATTTAAACCAAAAATTTATGAAATCGAAACTCAGAACACATTTTAAACGCAAATATGAGTTGTATTAAAAAAAAAACATTATTTAATATTATATAAGCATTCACGAACAAAGATAATGAAATAGGTGCAAACTAAGTTAAAAATGAACCTTATCTAAACGAACTCACCTTTCATAAACAATCCGTAACAATGGAAATCACAAAATTCTCGTGTCGCGGTGTTTGTAGTTAAACTCCTCGAAAACGGCTTGAGCGATTTTCATGAAATTTTTTGTGCATATTGGGTAGGTCTGAGAATCGAATAGCATCTATTTTTCGTCCCCCTAAATATTAATGGTAGTCCACCCCTAACTTTTTTTTAAAATACAACATTAAAAAATACATACAACCCTAAATTTTCGACCCTCTACGATCAACCGCTATTTTTGTATCACGATTTTAATATTATTCTATTCCATCCACAGATACGCAATTTTTTTTATTATTACTTTATATGGCAATACAACGTTTGCTGGGTCAGCTAGTAAAATATAAGAAGCAGCTACTTGTTGACTTACCTGTAGTGCCTGCTTGACTCACACTATGATGTTTTCAAATTTCTACTATTTTATCTACACCCATGCTTAAAATCCTCTATTAAAGATTCTAAAACAGTTAGCTTATTGCCAATATTAAAACAGCCAATGTCATAATCATTACATCATCCAATTTTACTAGTGGGAGGCTCCTTTGCATAGGATGCCGGCTAGATTATGGGTACCACAACGGCGCCTATTTCTGCCGTGAAGCAGTAATGTGTAAGCATTACTGTGTTTCGGTCTGGAGGGCGCCGTAGCTAGTGAAATTACTGGGCAAATGAGACTTAATATCTTGTCTCAAGGTGACAGGCGCAGTTGTAGTGCCGCACAGAATTTTTGGGGGTTTCAAGAATCCTAAGCGGCACTGCATTGTAATGGGCAGGGCGTATCAATTACCATCAGCTGAACGTCCTGATCGTCTTGTCCCTTATTTTCATTAAAAAAAAAAAATCCAAACGAGTGTTGTAATGAGATTCTGCACAACATTATATCATCCGTTTTCATAATAACACTCCTTTGATATTGTTGTTACTAGGACTTGCTTTTTTAATGTTAGCTTGCGTTTAGTAAGCTTAATGTTTCGGAATATTTTATAAAGGAATTATATTATGGGTGTAGATAAAGTCTTGTATGCAACTGTTGATAATTAGGTATTAAAACACTCATGTGATAAATACTATTATCACAAATTCGTTTTTTAATTCCCCGTATTACACAACAGTTGCATAAATAACTATAACGTCTATTCAACGCTCTACAAGATCGGCAACGCTCTTGTGACTGCGTTACATGAGAGTGCGAATCCTGTTCAGTTCATATTAGTCCTCCTTTTCTATGAAATAAAAAAAATCAGACTGGTAAAATGGACATTATTTACAAATAACGTAAAGGGAAAATCGAATCATAAACCTCATTGCTCTGTGTGAAGCAGCCGGTAACCGATTATTTTTTTTTACTTGGAACTTATTTGCTTTCGCCATTTTTAAAATTAAATCAGACGTTACAGTACCGTATTCTTAATGATTTTTAAGCTCAATTGAAAGCGGGGCAATGTCAACATTGAAGTCTCCTCCAGAATGAGGGCAAAATATTTATTTAAAAAAATCTCAAGCGTTCATTTTTAAAAGAGGGCATAGGATCTTGTAACTTCAGCTACCCATCCATGCCGCTGCCGCTGCGTGTGCAGAGTAAATCCATGGCCTATATGGCAAAGGAGAAGTCCGCTCTAACGGGTGTTGTCTTTGTCTCGAACTTGACTCTCAACAACAATAAAAAGACTCCACACGACCCTCCCGTGGTGAGGAGAGCTCTATGGTTGAAATACAGTTACCTAACTCAGAAAACTATTCAGCGAGCTCCGTCGTGCTCAGAACGTGTGCCCTTGAGTAGACTGATGCCAAAGCGTTTATTCCAGCACTCATACTCAAAAGGCGTGATCATAGACTTATTTAAGTCATCCTTTGTCCATCTGATCCCTTAAAAAAGGGCAGAAGCTCAAATCCGGATCACTGATAAGGTCCATTACTATAACTTCTAAGAAACGTGGTAAGCATCATAAAACGCCAGTTTATTTTATTACATCTAGAGAATCGCTAGTTGGTCAATAGAACTAGAAGATCTCCAGCCAATTATCCATGTTGAAATCCATGGCAAATTGGCCATATTCTAGTATCTCTGTCATGTTATAGGGTGTCGTCAAAAGCAAGGCAACGGCCAAGCCTTGCTTTTGCGGCAGGCAACATTTTTTCAGGCTAACGAGCCTGGATGAATAAAAGTCAACGGCAGTAGCAGTTACTATAACGCAGGGCCCGTGATCCATGGGGTATGTTAGATACGTGCAACATACACCAGCATTGTCTACTCTATGACGATGATAGTACTGGTGATACCTTATTCACCGGCTATGCTGATCACTCTCGGGTAATCGTCGACTAGTCCCGAAAGAACAGGCCCTGAAAAAAAATTGTGATATTTACGAACCTAGTCAGAAAAGATAGCTTAAATTGGGTTTAAGCTATATTAATCCAGGAAATTGAATGGCAAAGATGCGCTTCGATGGTCTCCACGCTACGAATAAAATGCACGCCATTTTTTAAGAACTGGAGCAAGATCGGCATACCAGGAGTTACGATATAACTGAAGAACTGGGAATAGACCACAAATCAGTTTTGACCCATTCGAAAAAAGTACATAAAAATTCTGGTGCCAAATGAGCTCATTTGCGATTCTTTATTGAGATTATTTGAATAGGTTGATAACTGGTGGTGAAAATTACTCGCGAGGATCATGTACAAGAAGGTCGTTTCAACAAGGTTCTGGTCAAGGTCGTTCAGGTTTCACAGACTGGCAAAACCCAGTCCTCCTAGCAATAACGTGGTGCGTGGTGTGGTGTGTAAGGTGGGACCTTATGGACATTGTTCACTATGAGCTTTTACCGCCGGACCAATTGATTCAGATCACTGCTACCAACAACGTGCGATGAGCTTAGCTTTGGGTATTAATTAGTAAGCCTAAACAGTCACCCTCATATTAAAGGTTAACCTCGACTTCACCTGTGACGATGTCAAATACAGCATTTGAGTCACCGCCGTTGAACTTATCTAACATTTGGCGACACCAGTCCATGCGAAAGTGTTTCTGGTCGTCGGTTAAAGGATGGAGAATCCGTCTGGTACAAGGCTTCCTGACGCCTAAATGTTCGTGTAACTTGACTCATACCAATGCCTAGGCTTGCCCGTATCTGTTGATAGGTCACTCTATTATCTTCTTCTATCATGCATCGCACAGCACTGATGTTTTTTTTTTATTTATTTTATCAAAATACACACTTTCATTACAGTATATTCCAATGCGATAGAGGTACATACAATATTTCACTTTTTTTTACATCCTTAAATTTTATAACATATTATAAATAACGCTACTCTCGTGAATTCACCCTGAGTGCAACAAAACAGATCCGTCTATGAGGCTATATCATTAATAGTACGAAGGGCACGCGTCACCGCTGCCTGGCTTAACAAGTTGGTGCGGGGGACGGCACCATCAGCAACGGCGGTCGACGTCGGCGCCATACGTACCTATCCGGAACAACAAAATACAGTCTACTCAATATATCCGCATTATGCACCTTCCCTCTAAGTACTTTGAATAGATATGAGATCAGCGCCCGGTCCCTTCTTACCCTCAGCTCGCTGTATCCTACCATACCCAAAATAAATAATGTCGGGTACATAAGTGGATAAAAAGGGTAAACCCCGTATAGCCTCATATACAGGTACCGCATAAATTTATTTTGTATCCGCTCTAACATTATACTGTACTTGGCTTCATGAGGAGCCCAGGTAACGGCGTTGCATTCTAACTGGCTTCTAACCAAAGCGTTATATAAATTAATAATTGCCTTAATATTGGAAAAACTACGAGCCATACGTAATATAAACCCCAGATTCCTAAAAGCTTTCTTACAAACCTTAGTGACATGATCACGAAACGTCAAGTTGGCATCAAGAATCACTCCAAGATCCTTGACTTCAGATACCCTGGTCATCTGCGCCCCGTCTACGTGGTAGTTAAATAATGTTGGATTACGAGATTTGGAGAAAGTAATAACTAAACATTTTGAGGTGTTAAACTGCAATAAATTGTATTTACTCCAGGCTACAACCCTGTCGATGTCGCTTTGTAATTTCTCACAGTCATTCTTTTCTTTTATTGGTAATGAAAGTTTCAGATCGTCGGCGAAGAGCAAGCACTTCGCATACTGAACTACCTTAGGAAGATCATTGATCATCATAATAAACTTTAATGGACCCATATTACTGCCTTGAATTACACCGGATCTGGTAAAATAAGGCTTTGATGTATGTCCAGCATAATTTACATACTGCTGTCTATCAGCCATATAGCTGGCCATAAAGTTTAATAGTTGCGGCGTGAATCCAAATCCAGCTAACTTTTTTATCAGCACATCGTTATGGACTAGATCAAATGCTTTTTTTAAATCAAAGTAGGCTGCATCGACCTATCCGCCACCATCAACTACTGGAATAATATTTACCATGTGGGTTAATAGATTGGTTAATAGATGTTATCTTCAGTAGTCTGTTAAAGGACGTCCCTCACGCGGATCATCATTGAGATTGCTACGTACACGCTTAAACTCATTAAACCAATTGTAAATAAATCATAGCTGTGTTGTTGAGTAAGCCCACAACGCAAGTCATAATAAATCATTGACCGAAAATTTTCTCGCGTTAGGTTCATTTTCACGTGTAACAAGAGTTTTAGATTTGCCGCCGATTCACAAAAACAAATGACAAATGAATGCAATATACTACATTAGGTTACCAAAGAGTTCTAGAATTGAATTTCAAAATAAGTTTTCATTAGCAATGTTTCTAACTGGCCAGTTCTAAACATTTTCAGTGTTACCCACGTACAACTCGGAAGCACTTTAATCATATCAAGACAATAATCAAACGGAATCCTTAAATAGTTTCCCGATATTTATATATTAATATATTTCCGTGCTTTTGCCAATCAATATCCAATCTGTGTAACATTTTGGCAATCCCTTTTTCTATTTCTCTATGGGATGACGTAGTGGTATCTATTTTTATAAATGTCAGAGATTTGCATTTTCTATACAATGTATATGTCGCAGAGATATGATTTAAATAGTGATTTGGTCAAATCTCAGAAGATGTTAAAATAAGAACACGGTTTTATCATTTCTCTAAACATATCTAGTGATTTAACGAAATGACAAAAAGTATTTACTTTGGTATTTATAAGGTTTATTTGGTAAGACATAGACATAATTTGATAAGAATTTAGTATCGTGTGGGTGAGAGGGCAGGGGGAGGGAGGAAGATGCCCCTGGTTCACTCCCCCACTACCATGAAAAGGTAATGCACCAGTCTCTTGAAAATCAAATTAATGTTACCTAACCTCTAAACAGATAAAAGTATCTCTAAAGGCCAAGTAAAAGTTCATATTATAAAAAAAACGACGAATAGCGGTCCATGCCCGCAAACCCATCGACCTAACCTGTCCGGGTCGGGTATGACTCAAGTCTGATGCTCGCTTCGCTCGCTTTTACATCCTAAGTTCTTCTAGTCGCGTCACTCATTGTCATTTCATGGAACCAACCCTGCCATTTGATCAAATCACTTAGGGAATTCACCAAATCTCTGTTATTATCATTTCCCTGCGACATATACATAAGGACTCGGAAATTAAGAATGACTTATTAAAATGCAGATACGGGATGACACAAATTGTGAAAAATGAGATCAAGAGTGGCCGTAAGTATTCCTGCTTACGTTTTAGGTATATTATCAAACTTTTTTTTGTTTTCAGATTGTACGAACGGCTTACAGCGTCTACGCAGTTCTTCGACAGACATCTGAATAAATCACAGACAAGCTGAAGAATACAACGAAAATTACCTATGTATGTGCTAATAGAAGCGCAGTTAATAGCCAATAGTTAATAGTCGAAATTTCAATAGTTATATCACAGAGTTGGGATGAATACTTACTTATTTATAGCTAATAATAATAGAAGCATCTTGTTGTTATTAACATAAATTAGTCAAAGACCTCTATGTATATTGCTAGACAAGTAGTTTGGAATAGCAATTGTGTCGCAAATTAGGAACGCGCGGACGGGCAGAGAGAGGAGCAGACGTGGTGAATATGACTTACAAAAGCTGATGTAATAATAATGTTTTATTGATCACAAACAAAACCGGTGTTAGTTTGATGAAAACAATGTTCACGGCTTTCAAAACAGTGCACCGGACTTCTCGTTTGCTCGCAGTGGACTAAACGAGGCGACGGAACCGAAACTCGGTGAGCAATTATTTAAAGCCACAGAGCTTGTCTTGTTCTTACATAGAAGTATTTGAAATGAGTAGATTATTAATAAATTATTTATGTTATTCATGTGTTTTTGAAGTAAATTCGAATGTAGGTAAAAACTATTTTTTTTAAGTTAGTTTTCTATATACCTAGCACTAGTAACTTAGGCACTCTATTTTCAATAGGAGGTGGTAGTTTTTCTCGATTAATAAGTGATTTGGAAATCTATTTCGAATAAAAATATTTGAATTTGAATACCAGAAAAGTTGTCATCCTTAGAGCTGCATGTCAGAGGAGAAAACTTAGATTCACAAAATTTTTGGGTTGTTAAGAAATATTTTCAGGAATTGTTTTTATGAAAGTATATAATAATATTGTAATAAAATGTACATTATTTGGGGTGTTTTACATGAAAAAACAATAATTAACTACTTATGCAAATTTATAACCACGTATCAATTCTAATAAATTGTATTAACAATTTTGTTGTTAAATCAAATCAAATCAAATAAAACTTCTCAAGTCAAACGAATAAATATTTTTAGTTTATTTTTACTACCGTGTGTTACCTACTAATGTGTTGTGTAACATACGTGATTGTTATTTAAGATAGTATACACTACACAAATAAAATTTGAAAAACAACAAAATTTTATGAACGATGCGGGACTCGAACCCACGACCTCCGGGCTTCCGAAAAATTTTGTTGATTTTCAAATTTTATTTGTGTATTAATCCTAGAAGTGAGGGTTATCACTTTAAAAACATAACAAATTGTTTAGATTTACAAGAGCGACATCTCATGTCAATTTCCTAATATCCAAATATTGGGGTTGAGCAGGTTATCAACTGTAAAGTAGATCCTATAGATGAAGGCACAACCTGAGAGTTGAACAAAGCATACAAGATTTTATAACGAGACGTCACTCGAACGGTTAGCTCAATTGGTTAGAGCACCGGCACGGAGCGCCGGAGGTCGTGGGTTCGAGTACCGCACCGTTCATAAATTTTTGTTGTTTTTCAAATTTTATTTGTGTATTAATCCTAGAAGTGAGGGTTATCATTTTAAAAAACATAACAAATTGTTAAGTATACACTATAAAATCGAAAGGCTTTATAACTAGTAGTTTTTATAAGAATTGAATTTTTATTTTTAGAGGACTTAAAAAAAAAGGAGGAGTGCGACATAAGCACATCTCACCTATAACTACGTATGTAGTTACAAACCTACATTGGCTGACACCGACTTCAAAAATAACAATAATTTTAACTACATTATATTGATTATTAAGATGTAGAAGAATACGCAACTTTTTTTTAAATCTGTAGTGCATATTATATAGTTTTGGTAAAGTATTTTTGTAAAAATTAATGTTAGAAAAGACAAAGAGTAATATTTTTATTCAAAACAGTATTCCAAATCACTTCTTGAACGTGAAAGCTACTTCCCCCATTCCCATTAATTACGTTTCATATTATTAGGATATAACTAGTCATTCGGTTTTTTTTTTAAAGAAACAACTTGCTGAATAATTATTGTAGTACCTAGTATTGAATATTTTTTTTAACAAACTCCACACCATAGGTTTCTGAATAAAAAAACCTAGTTATTCATACAAAAAAATCACCGTATGTTGGTTTCCTATCCACTCAAATCATTGTAATAGGTCCAGGGACTATAGTACCAAGTAGCACATTTGGTTTTATTCAGTTTTAGACTTAGTTTCATGATTAAAAAATATATTTGTTTGCATTATATAAACATATCAACAAATGTTGGGTATGTCTCATATTATGCCTTTTTTATGCCAATACGGGACGAGACGAGCAAGACGTTCAACTAGTGGTAATAGATAAGCCCTGCCGATTACAATGCAGTGCTGCTCAGGATTCTTGAAAAATACAAAAACTCTGAGCGGCACTACAGTTGCGCTTGTCACCTTGAGACATAAGATGTTAAGTCTCATTTGCCTAGTAATTTCACTAGCTACGGCGCCCTTCAGACCGAATCACAGTATGCTTACACATTACTGCTTCACGGCAGAAATAGGCTCCGTAGTGGTACCTAAAATCTAGCCGGCATCCTGTGCAAAAGAGCCTTTCACTGGCCTATGACCAGGCTTAATAAAGTTCACACGCGTTACCTCCATTCACGAATGTTACCGTGTGTTACGAATTCACGACTGTTCTTGTACAATTTTTGGCGGCCATACTCATTTACCTATCTCCTTTGACCTCAATACGAGACCTTAAGATTTTTGTTTTGGGCTTCTAATCCTATCTCTTTTTGTGCAAATGTGGGTAGGTACATTAATGTAATTGTATTACTTTCACGAGCTATGAGAGAAAGAAAGACGAACAAAAAGAAAACAATCGATCGTTATTTACACATTATTCTTTCTTTTCCAAAAATTTTTATGTAGCATTTCTCAAGGCTCAGTCTTCTGAACTTAACGTTTATGCACATATTATAAATTAAGTTATATCTTAGATTGACGTAGGTGTAAATACTACTGGAGGCTAGATAAAGATTTCCTAAATTAACAATTTGATTAGTATCAGTAACTACTACAACTGTTATCTAATATAACATAAAATAAATTATACAGTTAATATATAATATTACACTTTATTCATCCGATAATTGGCCAATTAATTTAATGTAAGTATCTATATTATGTCGTAGGTAATTTCACCATAATTCATAAAATTAAAGGTTTAAATATTACCTCTAATCGATTATTCTGTTGGTAAGTAATTAATTTCGTCATCTGTCGTTTGAGTTCTGACTTCTGTTTGACAATGTTAAAAACTTATATAATTTATGCGTCTAGATAGAGTCTGTTGCTGTTAGACAACCGATAAAAACAGGCCAGGAATATTAGTTTAGTGTGCGTGACAAGCTACATCTTATACTCGCGATTTGTATGACAGTATGAGTTAGTGTGTGCGAATTGTTTAAAATAGAGGTTAGTTCTAAACTCAATTTATTACGAACTTTTCTCAGCTGTCATAGTCCATCTAGAATCTAGATTCTAGACGTATAGATAAATAATCGGAATTCGTATGAAAAAGAACGGAATTACATAATTTTTAATTAAACAAGATATTTTAGAGACTATCAGAAATACTGATAAATACCAAAAACCTGAAAAGTAAAATAGTTTCTTAACACTTAAAGTAATTAGATTTTATTTTTATTGAATTACAAACTAATTATTAAGCCTTCTGCGTTTTTGCTCTTTGTTAACATTCACTGTCAATCCCATTTATGAACCTGTGCCAGTAAATAATCATGAAAATAGATCTAAACATAGAAGATGCCTGTTAAAACTGGAGTCCCACAAGGATCAATTCTAGGACCAACACATTATATTAAATTCAGCCGATATTAAGACTGAATTAAAACACTGTAAATACCATATACTAGCTGACGTTGTTCTGTTCATAATAAAAAAAACTCTTGCGGATGGAATTTTGGAAAATCCGTTCTTAGCTGACCTCTACTCGGTGAATAGAATATTCCTACCAAATTTCAAGTCTTTAGCTCTAATGGTTCCAGTGATATCGTGATGAGTGACTATATACGTGGAAAGCTCTTAAATATATATAGATAGATATGCAGACGATTTACAGGTATATATTTCATTCAGTCTGAAATAGACAGCAGTATTTTAAAATTAAATAGTAGTGCTATTTAATTTTCATCATTTGTATATCATTTTTTGCTACTAGTGCTATTTTAATAGTTATTTATGCAACTGTTGTGTAATAAGGGGTATTAAAACACGAATGTGGATTTATCTCACGAGGTGAAGCCGAGTGTGATAAATCTTAACTACACCCAAAATATGAATCCTTTAAAAGATTCTGAAACAGTTAGCTTACTGCTAACATTAAAACAGCCAGTCCTAGTAGTAACATAATATTATATCCGTTACTGATTATATACATATAAACTAAGTATTAAGGAAAGAATTACTTATTTTAGTAGTAATTTACATTTTTTATAGCGCAATAATTAAAATTCACTTGAATATTATGTTCTTTTGGTAATTAATCGCTAATTTTTTATAAACAAAACAATAAAAATATCGTAAAAAAATGGCGGGGATTCGAATAACCTACTTTTTTTTACGGCGCGCGACGTTCTGGTGGTGTGGAACGCGCGTAAACCAAAATGTTCTTTTTTTGAAATTCATACAGATGCCACGCATCCAGCAATAAGAATGTGGCTGTCTGTTAAAACTCTTTGAGCATGAAGGGAATCAAAAAAAAATAGGAGTGTTGTTATGAAATTCAGTACAACATTACAATACTCGTTTGGATGATGTTAATGGTTATTAGAACATTGGGTGTTTTAATGTGGGCAATAAGCTAACTAATTCAGAATCTTTAATAGAGGATTTAAAGCATGGGTGTAGATAAAATAAATTATACGACCTGTTATTATCATGAGTACTTTTTAGAGAGATTCTTATTACTATCAGCAGCGTAGTACTCATTCAATCACGCAATTAGTTGTTATAGTTATTATTTTGCTGTTTTAGTGTTCTTAATGTTAGACTACTTTATTATTCGAATAAAACAAATCTTATAACTATATTTACAATACTTTGACTACGTAAAATTAAAACTATAAATAACGTGGAAGCGTACCAAGAATACTGGCAGCATTTGCGCGTTGGATAGCTAGGCTGATCCGTTGACCGAAATAGCTGCCAGCGCTTGGGTTTCCAGTAGCCTTATTAAGGCGCGAAGATAGTATTTTGAACATTCTCCGCGCCTCTGGGCCCCACGGGCCAAGTGTCTCGACACCAAACGGCACAAAGATGTATGATGTTCTTAATTATATTAATACCTAATTATTGAATTAGGTCAGGTCACGAAATTTTATGTGATTTTTGTATTCTTGTTATTACATTTTTATTGTGATATTATTATTTTAGAATGGTAACCCTTCATATAATATGTATAACCTTTAAATAGTATGACACCGCTGGACCACCTAGGGTTCTCCGCAAGACCAGCGCTCATCAGATCACCTGTGGGTATGATCAGTATTATGGTGAGGTGAACTCCAATTCTGCATTTTCAATATAAAATAAATTAATAAATAAGTCTACTTGTAAGTATACAAGTAGATGTAAGTATTACTTATTCGACAAACATGGGTTATTGTAGATTAGGTACACAGTTGAAATTTATAAATAAGTACCTAAGTCCTAAAAGTGATTACAATAATTTGGATGATAGGTAGTAACAGCAAAAATTATAATATTGTGGCGATTTCATCCACATTATGTTGGCAGCTAAGGATTTCTTTGAATGCCAACTGATCACTTTCTTTTTTTTATGGAATAGGAGGACAAACAAGCGTCAAGAGGACAAACGGGTCACCTGGTGTTAAGTGATAACCGCCGCCCACATTCTCTTGCAACACCAGAGGATTCACAAGAGCGTTGCCGGCCTTTAAGGAAGGTGTACGCGCTTTTTTTGAAGGTTCCCATGTCGTATCGTCCCGGAAACACCGCACAAGGAAGCTCATTCCACAGCTTTGTAGTACGTGGAAGAAAGCTCCTTGAAAACCCCACTGTGGAGGACATCACACATCCAGATTGTGGGGATGATATTCTAACTTGTGGCGTGTCGTGCGAAGGTGGAATTCGGCGGAATTCTCCCTTGAGAGGGAGATAGATATAGACGCCATCTTGACAAATTTTAAGGAGGCGAGTCGCTAATATAGACGCTAACTTTTACCCGCGAGTGTCATAGACATTAACTTGTATTATATACATTATAACTGATAAGTCTTGTAGGTATACTTACTTCTGTAATAATTCACGAGTGCAAACGTAATAAACTAAATAAAAAATCGAGTCGGTGGTTTATTTAACTTCTATTATATAAATTACTAGCTGACCCGACAGACGTTGTGCTGTACATAATAAATAAATACTATTCTTATGAATTTGTCAATAATATTTCATGTTAATCAAGAATTATTTCGTTAACAATGCTCCTGTTATTATAATGAAATTGTTTTACAGCGGAACTGTCAAACCGTGCGTCACTAAATTAGTTTAGGAGTCCATCGCGGACAAACAACGTGTCACCTAATTTATATATATTATGATAACTGATGTCTTGTAGGTATACTTACTTCTGTAATAATTCACGAGTGCAAACGTAATAAACTAAAGTAAAAATCGAGTCGGTGGTTTAATTTACAAGGTCCCCGACACGACAATATCAAAATTATACATTTCTTTGAGTCAGTAGTTAAATTATATTGCAGTTGTTCAAATACTGATATCTAAATGTTTTAAGTTTTCTTTAGTGTTAATTGCGCCAATATTTGTCTTCAAACAATTCGACACGTGTTTCGCCTCTACACGAGGCATCCTCAGGAGATTTTGACAAGCCAAACTCTGGCACGAGACTCAGTCTCGTGTTTGAGCAAATATTGGCGGAATTAAAACTAACGAAAACTCAAAACATTAGGATAATTATGAATTTCCGCAACGCCTACTTCAATAAATTTTCTCAAATACTGATAGTCAAATCGGTATGCGAATGATATCATAATACTGTTTCAGTTGCCCCATACCCTCCCCATAGCATCAAGGGCGTGCAACGTTTTCCCATCATTGTATTAAATGTATGCATGCATGCAAAGTTGTGCACTTTAGGTGAGACACAAGCGATACTCCAGGGTGATATTTGGCAATCATATTGTGTGAAGAACAACAAATAGATTTTAGGTAATTCATTACCTGCTGAGTAAACTTAATCGAACGTCATGCCTACTAAAAACTCTTATTGCGATTCAATTGACGACCTAAAATGAACTGTTTTGCTATTTCTTACCACGACATCATTAGATCTATCCAATTTAGGTTGTCGTCAAATCAAGTCAGATATTGAATCGCAATTCGATATTGATTAGTTCGTCATTCATTCGTACCATGAGTACTAATTACTACTAAGTACTAATATTTCAACCTAAACTGGATAGCTTAGGTATGTGTCGAAGTGAGCGATTCAAAAAAGTTGCTAATTTCTTTGGTGAGAGTGAATCGTTTTGTTAATAACTTTAAAAAAAATAGTGAAAACATATATAAAACATACAGAAAAGGAAAATGGAATTGATGAAAGACGAGATGAGAGTACTTTATTGGACTTTTTGTAAAACAAAATACTGAAAATAAATACCGAAAATGAAAATACTAAAGAAAAGGTAGTAAGGCCCGTGGCTATAGCCTGTCCGCAAGATTGAATTAAAAAAAATGTACTCTGTAAGGTGCGTTGATAACTCGTTTTAAACAGTTTATTTTTACGAAAACACCTAAGTAAAACTTTAATTTGTAATTCAAAGAAATATATTTATTTTCCTATTATTTAATAAGTAGATACTAAAAAGCCTTAATGGTTTATAATTTGACGCTATAATGCGCAATTTTAAAACGTGTTTGTAGTAATTTCTACGCAAAAAAACCGCTAAAATCATATAATTATAGGTTTCGAAACGCAACGCATATGGTTCGAGCAAGAGAGACAGACTTAAGCAACGACTGTACAGCGCATCATCTCTTTCTCACACCGCGGGCAACAAATTTCTTTCATTCATTCTTCCATAAGCGATTCAAACGCCAATCAGTTATAGGCACTTCGTGGTACAAATCTTAGCGATTCCGTTAAGTTTACCTAAACATAATCGGAATTCAAGCGCTAATTATAAGTTGATGGTGGGACTTCTGGTACTTACATTTATTTATCAAAGATGATCTCTTGTAACATACGTCAAGAGTCAGGCGGCTACTTTTGATGAAGAAACATGATCCGTACGCGGTACGGTAATGATCATGTTTCTTCGTAATTATTTAATCAATACAAATCTTATAACTATATTTACAATACTACGACTACATAAAAGTAAAACTATCATTACGTGGAAGCGTACCAAGAATACTGGCAGCATTACCGCGTTGGATAGCAAGGCTGATCTGTTGACCGAAATAGCTGCCAGCGCTTGGGTTTCCAGTAGCCTTATTGAGGCGCGAAGATAGTATTTTGAACATTCTCCGCGCCTCTGGGCCCCACGGGCCAAGTGTCTCGACACAAAAACTATAACTATAACTACGGCGCGAATATTCCTTTAGCTAAGCGCAAGCGCCGACAGGGTTAGTGTGTTCCAACCCCCCTCCTCCTTTGTCGCCCACAATCAGAGTGGAATCCGTGCGTCCGCGCGATGACCATGCTTTGCATATTTTTTTTTAATCGAAGAGAGGACAAACGATCGTACGGGTAACCTGATGTTAAGTGAATACCGCCGCCCACAATCTCTTGCAACACCAGAGGAATCACAGGAGCGTTGCCGGCCCTTTTAAAAAGATGTATGCGCTTTTTTTTAAATCACTTAACTTTTAGTTAAGTTTACTATGTAAGTCAATATTCATATTTTGCGTTATTTTCCTTCTTCATATACACGACAAATATCACGGCCTCGAATAATAGGGGAGTCCCAGGCCCATGGGTGTCGTAAGAGGCGACTAAGGGCCGTCAGAGTCACGCTGCCGTCTTTTGACGTCAGCACAATCGGGCCAGACTCGTCCGGGTTAGTTACCACACTCGCGCAGAATACCGGCGTGAAGTAGCAGCCTAGTGCCGCTACGTTTGGCATAGGTTAGTGTCGAGGACCGGTGGCCATTCAAAAAGGTGGATCTTCAAAAGATTTTACCCCAGGAACCCCTCCTGTTTGAAATTGAGATTGGTTTAGATTCTCAATTCCGTCCATATAATATAATTCTCCTGCTCATGTGTATGTTAGTGAACTCCTCCTAACGGCTGGACCGATTTTTCAAATTTAAGACGTGTGTACAGGACAACGTCTGTCGGGTCGACTAGCATAATATATATTTGAACCAAAAATCTGGAAGCACGTTTCTTGCTCTTGTGTATTGGAAGGAGATGATCAGATGAGTGAAATCTAATCTCTGTTGAAAAAATAAGAAAAAATCATGAAAATGCTGTTAAGTACTTTAATAAAACAAAACGTATATAGATATATCATTTTAATTGATTAACATATTCGTGAAGCCATTCCGACACATGCGGTGCGTGTGTTTGCGACCACACGATATTGTTTCGAACCGTCTCCAGCGCACGTTTGCGGGCAGTCTCTCCCGCGCCTGCTTGAGGATACATCGCAAAGAAACTTTCCATCTGAAATAAGAATATTTTTTCACAAAAGAGAACATAATATTATGTTCTATGTGTAGTCTATTTTGATATTTTTTTAATATTTTAAAATAACATTGTTTTTCTTTTTTATGGAATAGGAGGACAAACGAGCGTACGGGTCACCTGGTGTTAAGTGATCACCGCCGCCCACATTCTCTTGCAACACCAGAGGAATCACAAGAGCGTTGCCGGCTTTTGTATTGAATATATTTTTAAATCAAAATTTTACTGAATGTTTTTTTTTTGTGTAATATTTTTCTTTGAAATAATTGTTTTTAAACTTTGTCCGTTGAAGTTTCACTTCAACTGTGGACCAGCAAACCATTCGTTTATTAACACTGTTATATTATTAAGTTTAAATAAAAATATAATTATCTGAAACTTTTTCATGTCAAGTTAGCGACAAGATTATCAAGGAATTTAGTGAAATGTTACACCCACTTTCTCACCAAGTTATCAAAAAATTGTCGCCAACGGTTGTAAATTCAGAAGTTGACGGCAACTCGTCGGTAAGGTGGTGGCAACATAATATCTGACACCAACTAGTTGGTCACAAAGAAGAAGAAGATCAAATGTTTTCTCCTGGGTACAACAATTATTAAAACATACTTGGAAACAGTTGTACGAACTAAGTCAGTAACATTATAGTACAGATACCGGCCATGGTCGAGAGCACGATTTTATTTGATCGTTTCGAAGCGCACGTGGAGCCGACAAAATACCTATTAGGTAGTTTAGTTTCAGACCCATATAAAGTGCTCCCAAATTAATAATGCGCATACAGATCTTCGCTAATGGGCGTATTCCCGGAAACACCCGAATCATTCAATCGTAAGAGCCCTAAACAATGCTCTTGCATTTTGCACCTTGTGCGAAAGAAATAAGAGTCAAATCATGTGTTCACAATACGAAAACAAATCGGGCGGTCGGCTGTGGTAGCCGGTCAGTCAGTATTGGTGCCGACTGCACGTGTTCAGTCTATGTGGAATTATATAGAGCTCCTATTACACACCCCTCTTGTTATTATTATTGTAATATAATTCTACTATATTATGCAAAAGTAATGCATTTTACCACTCTATATAGATTTCGTCTCCCGACGGTCGGGAAATACGACCGTTGCCGAAAAGTGGCGAAGATCTGTATGCGCATTATTAATTTGGGAGCACTGTACTTTCATGCTCATTGTTGTCATTTGAAATTTTATTTCCTCCATCAGTTTTTCTATCCGTAGTCATAACTCGTGGCGGGAACTAGTTTTAGGTTCAATATATTTTAAAATTCAAATATTTTTATTCAAAATACGATGTGACATCACTTAATGAAAGTCAAAAAACTACCACCCATTCCAAAATGAATGCATTAGACCTGAGAAGAATGGGCGCAACAAACTCAGTGGGCCTTTTTTTTCCATCGAATAAATGTGTTCACAAAGTAATATTGTACAATTAAACTTATTATTTATGTTATAGTAACCTTTACCACACAAACGTTTTTTAACAATTATTTTGAATAACGTAATACTTTTGTTTTGAACATTTTCTGGGATATTATCTTGTTGTAAAAGCATATACATCGCCCCACAAAAGCATATAGCAGTTGATGATAAGTATGAAGAAGTAAATACCTCTTTGAGTTGATCATTTGTGTTGAAAGTGGAAGTTATTTCCGGTATGAGGTCTCCCAGATATCTGCTATTCAACGTAAATCGTTCCACGAGCTGGGGCCAGCGAGTGCGCACGTCCTCCCATACCAGTTGGGTACCGGCAGGGTTTGAACTGATCAGCTGAACTACGTTCAAGTAGTCCTGGCTTCGGATATTCTTCTCATCCCACGCTAAATCTAAGTACCTAGAAAACAGAATATACAAATATGCTTTCAAATTTAATAAATTTAGTCAAGCCGTCTAGGAGGATTTCAGTGAAAAAGAGACGGATAACCTGTATAGCCGAGTGGTTAGCGATCCTACCTACTAAGCTAGAGGTCCCGGGTTCGAATCCCGGTAGGTGCAAGCATTTATATGATGAATATGGATGTTTGTTTCCGAGTCATGGATGTTTAAATGTATTTATGTATGTTTATATGAATTTATGTATGTTTAAGTAAGTAAATTGTATTAAATATATCGTTGTCTTGTAACCTATAACACAGGCTATATATGCTTAACTTGGGGCAAGATAATTTGTGTAAAGTGTGTCAATATTATAACAAATAAGATTTTAAATTGTTTTTATTAGTTCCAACTCCGTATCTTTTATTTTCAATCATTTGGTTACATTTTCTTGTTATTTGAAGTCTCCGTTTTTTAAAAGATTATAGATGTTATCTGTAAATCTCTCTGTGACTGCATACAATCGAGCAAATCGCTTTTTTCTTACAGGGTTTCCTAGGCTGCAAGATTTTTATATAAATACTAGCTGACCCAGCAAACGTTGTTTTGCCGATATTAAAATCGCGATGCAAAAGTAACTGTTCATCGTAGATGGGTGAAAATTTGAAGTTGTATGTATTTTTAATGATAATCATAATCAAACAAATTTAAAAAAAAAATAAAAAAAAAATTGTGTGGACCACACTTAACATTTAGGGGGATGAAATATGTTGTCCGATTCTCAGACCTACCAAATATGCACTCAAAATTTCATGAGAATCGGTGAAGCCGTTTCGGTGGAGTTCTAAGTTTAACACCATGACACGAGAATTTTATATATTAGATTAGAAGTAGGTACATACTTCCTGAGTATCGCTGTATCATTGGGTGCTGACAGCGCACTTCTCAACTTCAATTGTTCCTGGACATCATCCTCGTGGAGATATATCTGCCACAGTTTATCCCACTCGTCCTCTGACCCAGATTGCATACCTGTTGCGATGAAATATTTCAAATAAAATCAAAATAATATACATTATTTATGGTAAAAAATGACACATGTCAGTGTCACTTATGAAATTAATTAGTTTTAATGTTGTATTGCTTGTGTTTTATTTTCATGTTTTATTTTTTATTCTCACGTTGAAATATTTTAAAGTTGATATTTTTTATTTTTTGGTAATGTAAGTTTTTGAAATAACTACTTTCAAGAATGTATGGATGTTGCTTGTTTCTTGTGAGGTTTCTTTTTATGAAAATAAGGGGACGAGACGAGCAGGACGTTCAGCTGATGGTAATTGATACGGCCTGGCCATTACAATACGGTTCCGCTCAGGATTATCGAAGAACCCAAAACTGCGCTCGTCACCTTGAGACATAAGTTGTCAAGTCTCATTTGCCCAGTAATTTCACTAGCTACGGTACCCTTCACACCGAAACACAGAAATCCTTACACATTACTACTTCACAGCAGATATAGGCGCCATTGTGGTAGCCATAGAGGTGTACAATTTCTATTATAGATACTTAAAGAGTGTGCAATAAAGAAAATAAGGATTAATATTGTGTATAATGCTAGCTTCCAATTTAATAAATAAATAAATTCAGACATGGACCTTTATTCCTTTAAAAAGTATTTCATGTTATTGAGGGTAATTTGTAAAAACATGTAATTTGTCGATATGAATGTGATTAGGGGAAGTGCTTACCATAGAAATATACAAAGTCCCGGAGGTCTGGCTCGATGTTGGCAGAGTCCGAACTGTTGTGAGTGTTGAGCCAGCCCAGGAACAGTTGCCTCACTTTTTGATTCGCGTCAGGAAGACCAAAGTACGTCGACAACGAAAGTATTTTTGTCCGCAGAAGTCTAGAAATTCATACGATACTCAATTATTATGTCTGGCGTTACTTTATCGGCAACCATGCGGCAAAATTTTCAGATAGTCACACAGGTCCATTGGCATGTTATCTAATTACCCTCAATAGGCGAAATCCGTATAGTTTACTATTTATGACCTAATGTGTGTATTTTTAACCGACTTCAAAATAGGAGGAGGTTCTCAATTCGTTGGTATGTTTTTTTTAAGTTTGTTACCTCAAAACTTTCGACTGGGTGAATTGATTTTGATAATTCTTTTTTTATTTGAAAGCTGGTGCTTTCCGTGTGGTCCCATTGTAATTTGGTCCAGATCTGGCACCATGAGAAAAATTAGAAGAGTCTTAAATTTGCTATACATACGTATAGCAAATTGAATGATAAATTTACGAATAACTCAATATTGCGCCAATCGATTTCGATGATTCTTTTTTTATGGGAAAGAATATACTTCACAGATAGTTTGGTTAGGTTCTGATTACGGAATCCATGGCAAAGTAGCGGAACTCTTAAATTAAGCGCTTACGTGCATTGAAAAAATAGTATATCTGCACATATTTTATATTTAGACAAGTAGTTAGTTAGTGTGCTTCAAATTCACAAAAAATCAAAAAATCAAAATTTTTTAACAAAAAAACAACCGATTCCAAAAATTACAATAATTGTAACTAGAATTATATTGTATAAAAATACGCAATTATTTTTATACCTTTTAGTGCATATTATATCTACTTTTTTGGAATAGTGTTTTTGAAGTCAGTTGTTTTTTTGTTAAAAATTTTTTAATTAAATATGTGCTGTGGGGCGCAGACTATTGCAGATATATTTGTACACAATATATAAACAACAACAATAAAATAAAATAAAATCTTTATGATTTTTTTTATGGAAGAGACGCCAAGCGAGCGTACTGGTCACCTGATGATAAGTAATCACCGCCGCCGAAATTCTCCTGCCAGTGGAATCGTAATAGCGTTGTCAGCCCTTTAAAAAACAGCACGCGCTTTTTTTGAATGACTTATTGTCCTGGAAACACCGCACAAGGACGCTCATTCCACAGCTTGGTCGTACGTGGAAGAAAGTTCTTTGAAAACTGCACTGTGGAGGAACGCCACACTAGCCATGTATGCCGTTTAACATACATAAACGGCTTTTGTGACTTCAACCGCATTTATCACGGAGAGTTCTCCGAGGAGCTGCTTAACACGATTCCAGCCACTGAATTTCACTGAGCACAAGCTACAAGCTTAGATATCGTCCTGCCCATCTGGATATGTGGCGATCCTCTACAGTGCGGTTTTCAAGGAAACTTCTTCCATGTACTACAACTGTGGATTTAGCATCCTTGTTTCCAGGATGATACGTGTGTACCATTGTCCTCTTCTTCTAATGCTAATGAGTAATGACCTTCGGTAAGCAAGTAATGCCAATATTGGAGGACACCGCTCTTTACAATTCTTAAGATAATGTTATGATAGATAATTAGTAATTTTAATTACCAAAAAGTTCTAAAAAAAGATCGTCAATAAGTTGTCAGTATTTTAAACTGTTCAAAAATTATAAGCTCAAAAATTCTGCAGAGAGTGAAAAGCACGAGGCGATGATTGCGCATTGGACACAATGTCAAGTTTGCCTAGCGATTTATTAATAAAGCTGTGAATTGTATAATCCTGCAGTATATAGCAGTTAATGATTTGCTATTTTTTTTTCTCTTAAATGTGACGGTAATTTAGATTTTAGATTACCGGTGTATATTATAGACCATAGGTTCTCAACGTGGGCGATAACGCTCTCTTGTGGGCGTTTGAGACTTTCGGGGGGGCAGTAGAAGTCCCAGAGAAAATTAGGGGGCATTGAGATTGCGCACATGGGGCGTGGGTAGATTAAAAAATATAGTCTAAAAAGGCAAAAAAAATCACGATAATACTCTAGAAAAACACATTCTCAAAGTGGGCGGTGAGCAAAATAAGATTGAGAAACTATGTTATAGACTAATGAGATTTAGGTCATGTGGGAGTAAATGACGAAACGAGCAGATATTCTAATGAAAGTGACTAAATTATTATATTCGTGACGCATCAGAAAATTATATAAGGCGACGCAAACCGTCACGATCCCATTTTGCCTGTAATTACAATCCACCATGAAACCGCGACTGAATAGTAGATACAATTAAAAGTTACTTATAGTGAGCACTTAACTTACCCTTCAATGATATCAAGCTTACTCTTCTCCCAACTTTGCTTTGCGTACAACGGTTTCACAAGATGCTGAACATAATTCTGGAAAGAAGAAATCGGTACTTAATAATACTATGAGATACATTTATGACGCACAATTTGATAGTTCTGCTGTGACATTATTTCACTACAAGACGGGTAAAAACGAAATATGTACAGACTGTATTTTAAAGGTATAAGTAGTTTAATTTAAAATATGCCCTGAAACAAATTATAATATAAACATTGCACCCCAGTATCAGCTCGACCCATTTGACAGCGTGCAACGTAGAGCAGCAAGAATTGACGGGGACCCAGTGCTCTGTGAACGGCTGGATCACTTGGCGTTGCGTAGAGATGTCGCTTCATTGTGTGTCTTCTACCGCATTTATCACGGGGAGTGTTCCGAAGAGCTGTTTAACCTGATTCCTGCCGCTGAATCCCACCTTCGCACGAAACGCCATGAGTTAGGATATCATCCCCACCATCTGGATGTGTGGCGGTCCTCCACAGTGCGGTTTTCAAGGAGCTTTCTTCCACCTATTACAAAGCTGTGGAATGAGCTTCCTTGTGCAGTGTTTCCGCGACGATACGACATGGGTACCTTCAAAAAAAGCGCAAACTCCTTCCTTAAAGGCCGGCAACGCTCCTGTGATTCCTCTGGTGTTGCAAGAGATTGTGGGTAAGTGCAAGAGGTATTTCCACCGCACTCTGATTAGCGCGAGATTCTTCTGGTTTTCCCTATCTTCTTGATCTTCTCATATTTTTTTTATGAAAATATGGGACGAGACGAGTACGACGTTCAGCTGATGGTAATTGATACGCCTTGCCCATTACAATGCAGTGCCGCTCAGGATACTTGAAAAACCAAAAGATTCTGAGCGGCACTTCAATTGCGCTCGTCACCTTGTCGTCTCAATTGCCCAGTTATTTCACTAGCTCCGCCGCCCTTCAGACCGAAACACAGTAATGTTTACACATTACTGTTTCACGGCAGAAATGGTACGATGCGACTTGAGGCTGGGTGGATCTAATAAGCTACAACCTTTACCCTAGATAGCATAGTGTGTCTTGTGTCTGTAATGACACCGGCAAACTTAACAACAAAATATGATAGAACAAATGCAATATTTTGTGGTGTTTCTTCTTTAGTTATTTTCATAGTATTATGTCCTATGGTATATTGTTATGGGGCAGTGCGGCCGATATTAATCTTTGTGCTGCAGAAGAGGGCTATTCGCGCGATTTATAACCTAGGTCCTAAATAATCATTAAGAGAAAAATTTAAAGAAATAAACATTTTGACTGTTGCTTCTCAATACATTTTTGATAATGTTTTGTATGTTCATAAGCACATTCAGGAATTTTCTAGAAACTGTGACATTCATAATGTTAACACGAGGAACAAACATAAACTTGTTATGCCTACTACTCGGTTGGGTCGAGTTTGTAAGTCTTTTGTTGGGCGATGTATATGCTTCTACAATATGATCCCAGAAAATGTACAAAACAAATGTGTTACGAAATTTAAAAGAATTGTTAAAAACGTTTGTGTGGGAAAGGTTATTATAGCATAAACGATTTTCTTAATGACACCACGGACTGGGATTAAAGCGAACACCCTCAGGCTCTTTAATTATTAATGTTTATTGTACGATATTACATTGTAATCCATATTTTATATAAAAAAAAAAAAGCCCGCTGAGTTTCTTGCGCCCATTCTTCTCAGGTCTGAGGCAGTCTCTTTTGAATGGGTGGTAGATTTTGACGTTCAATAAGTGATTATAAATCCTATTTTGAATAAAAATATTTGAATTTGAATTTGTAGCAATAGTAACTTCTTTTTTTAATGAAAATAAGGGACGAGACGAGAGGACGTTCAGCTGACGGTAATTGATATGCCCTATCCATTACCATTCAGTGCCAGTCAGGATTCTTGAAAAACCCTAAAATTCCGAGCGGTACTACAATTGCGCTCAGGTGATGAGCGCAACCGACGTAAGATGTTAAGTCTCATTTGCCCAGTAATTTCATTAGCTACGGCGCCCTTCAGGCAGCATGGCAGAAATAGGCGCCGTTGTGGTACCCATAAACTAGCCGGCATCCTGTGCAAAGCAGCCTCCCACTGGTCTCATCTTCTTCTTGGTCGCATTCTTCATTTGTGAAGGTCGTGTCCATTATTAAAGGTTTTAGTAACGTTACGCATTGGTTACTAAAGCCTTCCACTCCCTTCGGTCCTCGGCCTTCCTTATCGCGGTCGTAAGTGGTAGGAGAGTAAGTTTCTTGATCGTTAGCGTGGTCTATTGCCCTCCACCTTACCTATGACTATACTTTGTCTAAATTACTGGGAAAGCGTCGGGCAATGTAACCAAAAAAGTGAAAAATATAAAACATTGTAAATAATTTAAAAAAAAAATAGAAAAAATGCGGGACTCGAACCCACGACCTCTGGCGTTCCGTGCCAGTGCTCTAACCAACTGAGCTAACCGTTCGAGTGACGTATCGTCATAAAATCTTGTATTATTTGTTCAACTCTCAGGTTGTGGCTTCATCTACACTCTACAGGATCTACTTAACAGTTGATAACCTGCTCAACCCCAATATTTGCATATTAGGAAATTGACTTGAGATGTCCCTCTTGCAAATCTAAACAATTTGTTATGTTTTTAAAGTGATAACCCTCACATCTAGGATTAATACACAAATAAAATGTATATTCTTAGAAAGACAAGAAAATTTTTAAGACGTGACGTCACCTCTCCCCACTTGCAGCCGACAGACCGCTATATAAGCGGTAGCAGAACAGTTGGTGACCATTCTCATAGCAAATAGCCAGGTTTTCCCAGTTTCCTGGATTTCCCCCCCCACAAACCTCATGTATTAGTTTTTAAGAATAATAAAGTTTTATCCCCCAACACGTAGATAGGGTTGTAGAAATAAGTTTTCTGATACCTACATATATAAGGCTTAATTGTAAATTGCTTTAATAAGTAGATTTAAGTAATGTTGTATATATATTTTAATATCAAATATAGAAAATTGGAATTAGACTTTTTTTTTTTGGTGACCATTAATTCGTTTGTCGTCGGACTGTGAACATCTCACCGAAACTTTATCCGTTTTCGTATTGATTGTTTGTAGTGAGTAATTATTTAAATTGTGTTGACAGTGACAGGTGGACAGGGCGAAGACGTCTATAAAAGGCGACATCTCTCTAGCGTCGACACATTTTCGCTGCAACCGTTGACTAGTTAGGACGTTACTCTGCCCGATTTCTATTCGAATATTAGTCTTTGTGTTGTTTGAAATTTATTCATAGAAGCTTAAAAACCCTTTTTGGTCTTATTTCCTAATTATATAGTAAAAAAAGTATAGTAAAATTAATGTATATAATGTAAAACTTACCATTAAAACCTTGCGCGCAGGTGTGTTGAAGAGATTGGTGTCCAAAGCATAAAAGACTCTTCCTGCGCTGAACCAGGGCACGAAGTCTGTCTCCACGGTGAGATATGTGGTCATCTGGAGCGCTACTCGGTACGGCAACTGATTGGCCTCTGCCAGTGCGAATACATCATTCAGAATGTGGGCCCGATCTGATATGGATAGCTGCAATAACAAATACAGTACAAAATTTACATTTTATTACATATTAAAAGTGTCTTAGATGTTGACCGGGGATATAAGGTATCATCATGCGAAATTTCAATTCAATCGGTCCAGTAGTTTCAGAGATTAGCCCGTACAAACAGATAGACAGAGAAACAAAAAATTTCAAAAAAATCGGGACTTGTTCTTTTTCTCTTCTTACATCCCCCTGACTTGGTTTTGGTCATTATTTTTCTTTGTACAGAAATTTGATCTCTACAGGTTTATTATGAGTATAGATAATGCTGGGAGAGTTTCTTGCGCCGATTATTCTCTCTCTCAGAGCACCATTTCCTTCCGAAGCAGTGGTAGTGTGACAACTGACATCAGAAAGAATTCTAAAGGAATCAATTTTCAAGAATAGTAGAAGAAGAAAATCGAGGGTCGAAAGAATCAATTCCCGAGGTATTTAGACGCCCAAGCGCAACGAGGTCGGCTATAGTCCGAGTAGGAATTGATACTTTTACCCGAGTTTAACACTCTACTTTTCATTTCGAATATGAGGAAAATAAAACTAGTTGTTTATCTAAGCACAGATTAGTATCCCGCCAATTTATGTCGTCTTTTTAAATTTCAAATATGGAATTTACCGCGTAATTGTTGCGGTTTATTCCGCTCTAAGAAGTTTGCGCTAACTTCACACTGGCTATTTAGAAAGTCACATGGCCGCAGCATTTTTTTTAGTTAGTTCTTGTTTACATAAAACTCTTAACAAAAGTTCTATTTTTAAAGTTCATTCCGGCCCTTAGGTGGGAAGTAATTTGTATTAGTTTTTCCCTCTCTATGGAAGGAAGCAGCATTTTCCACCCAATAATCAGATCAAAGCAACATTACTTTCCGAGAATGAGTAATGAAAAATAAATACCATTCATGCCTTGTTTTTTATGCCACATGACGAAATAGATGACCTTGTTTCTCTCTTTCTTTATCTAAACGTTTATCGTGTGACTATTGGTCTTCCGGCTTGCGTTTGTACACGGTTTGCACATTAACTAGCTGCTAGAGACTTTGGATGGATTGGACGAAAACTTTATTTTTATAGATTTCTACTACAAGAAATACATTACAATACAAAGATTTGAAACGCAAGGATAATAAGTAATGATAATAATTCTGATGATAGTAATTATTTATAAAACCGCAAGTAATATCGAGTCAGACGACCTACTTATAAAAAAGTTAGCTTCTGAACTGCAGAGAGATGGCAATAGACTATCTCGTTCTAAAAGAAATAGTATACCAAAACTAGTGACAAGATTTGCAGACGAAAAAAAAATGAGGATTGCTCCACAAGATTGCGAATTTATTATTTGACACATTGGGTTACTGTTTGAAGGAAGCAGGTCTCTAAAGTAGCAGGTTTACAAAAAAAAGGTTAATAGAGATAAAAATCGGAATTTTATGACATAAAAAATAGATCATGTAATTCAATCATAATTAATTACCTGATGCCACAATTGCCAAAACAAATCAGAAAAGTTGAGCTTGGATGAGGAAGACAATGTAAAACTTTTAGACCAGTGTCGATAATTTTTGAAACCAAAATAATAATACTAGGATGAAACCCATTGGAAATGGAAGAGAATATAACGAAAATGAAAGGAAAAATAAATTACGGGCGGTTAGTTGTGAGTAAGGGTAAAAATGGTTTATCTCGATTTCCGGCAAAACTAAAAAAAAACAAGTCCTATGGAAATAAGTCAAATGGCAAAGTTGTAGGTAATAAAAATATCGTCAACTTTTGTTTATTGACATATCATCATCATTTCAGCCGGAAGACGTCCACTGCTGGACAAAGGCTTCCCCCAAATATCGCCATGACGATCGGTCCTGCGCTGCCATCGTCCATCCTACTCCGGCGATCTTGACCAGATCGTCGGTCCATCTTGTAGGGGGCCTACCAACACTACGTCTTCCGGTACGTGGTCGCCATTGGAGGACCTTACTGCCCCAACGGCCATCTGTCCGCCGAGCTATGTGCCCTGCCCACTGCCACTTCAGTTTCAGAGATAACCCCAAATTAAAAGTGAAAAATAAAAAAATCAAGTTTTTGGCTTTTTATTGTTATCTTTTTTTTCACGAAATTTGGTGAAAATTTACCCTTTTTATGTCCCAAATACACTGTAATTTATTAGAATTTAAATATTTATTTTTTCACCTTATTTTGACTCAAATGTCAAAAAAGAACCCTTATTTTCAATAGAAAATGCACCCGACAAAATATCACCTATTTTCAAAAAATTGGTCTGTTCGGTTCTGTTCGTCAAAATTCCTACTTTCCGATAGTGCAAAAAAATATATAAATTACAATGGTGAATGTTCGGAAAATTTAAGCCAATCAAAAGGCGTTTCATAGAGAATTCATACATGTTATT
Source organism: Leptidea juvernica (assembly GCA_949711755.1). NCBI lineage: Eukaryota > Metazoa > Arthropoda > Insecta > Lepidoptera > Pieridae > Leptidea > Leptidea juvernica. The sequence goes on from CATIXQ010000017.1 coordinate 7,558,888, forward strand.
TTGTAGCAGCAATAATATGGCTTGATAAGAAGGTTCACAAACAGAGACCTTAACTTAAACCGGATTTTACTGAATTCTTACCAAAATATAAAAGGAAATGTCAGGATTTATGGGAAGAGTACTTTGATCGTAGATCTTTAGAAAAAGGAATTTGGTATAGAACTTTGCAGTCTCAGCCTTCTCATATACCGTGGTTTTTTAATGTAAAGATTAAAAGGAGGTTTATTGCTATTGCTCACAGACTGAGATCCGGACACATGCCTTTGAATAAGTTTAAATTTTTGATGAAAATTGCGGAGTCACCTCTATGTGAGTCATGTGGAACAATTGAGAATGTTGAGCACTTGTTAAAGGAATGTGTCCGATTTCAGTCTAGTAGAGACAAAATTGTAGGACTTATGGGTTTGAACAGATTTGATACGGGCATGTTTGTAAATATACTTGCCCGCCCTGCATCTAAGTATGCCATAAGTCTCTTATTTGTTGAACACTATAGATATAACTTGCTTTTCGTTTTATTAACTTTTTTTTAGTTTGTTAAGTTAAAAATTTTGTTTTTCTTTTGTCTTTTTAATGTACTTAGATTATAATGGGGCTCAAATGTACATACGTATAAAAGCCCCTAAATCAATAAAGATAAAAAAAAGAGACCTTAACTGCTACTTCATGGACCTTTCATAAGTCATGTACTACTACAGTACAATGACGTTCTTTCTATACATATAGACAATGCACCTCATACAAAATCGCAGCTGAAATATGGCACACGCCACAAATGACACCATAATAACCTTCGACAGCTATGTCCATACATTGCTGGCTTCACTCAGTTGTTTAAAATATTATCTGTCAATGTAAACACTATTTCAGTTTCAGCTGCGTATTTTGAATTTAGAACCCGATTGTCCATTCTTACAAGCTGGTCTTATCTGGGGACTTGTCAATAATATTGTAATTCATTTTTCATTAAATTACTTCCGCATTTTGCACATCAATCTTATATAAATAAAATAACCTTACCGATGATAACTCACACCATCATTTTTTTGAGTCGTTAATGTATTATTAAAGCACTTTTTATAGCTTGTTGATTGACAGACGATTTAGGAGAAAAGTGTGCTTACATTGTCTTTAAGCACACTTTTGCCGTTCCGTTATCAGAATGCGAATGATATGTCAATATGTTGACGACCTGTATAGCCGAGTGGTTAGCGATCCTACCTACTAAGCTAGAGGTCCCGGGTTCGAATCCCGGTAGGTGCAAGCATTTTATATGATGAATATGGATGTTTGTTTCCGAGTCATGGATGTTTAAATGTATTTATATATGTTTAAGTAAGTATATTGTATTAAATATATCATTGTCTTGTAACCCATAACATAGGCTATATATGCTTAACTTGGGGCAAGATAATTTGTGTAAAAAGTGCGTCAATATTATTATTATTATATGTATAGAACGTCATTGACTAAGTAACTTAATTCGTTCACTCACCAGTTCAGACCGAGCGCTCAGTTCATGTTTCAACGTGTCCCACATCTCCAGCGAATAGTTCACTCGATAGTATCCAACCTGGTTGTTGTTTATCTTCAACAGTTTTTCATCCTCCTTCAGTTTTATTTCAACTGTTGAATAAATTAATATTATGGCTTGTGAGGGAAGGTAGAATTTTTCACGAAGCTTGTCTCTTGGTATAAATTATAAATTCCTCTATTAGCCCACTGTTAGACCACACTATGAACATCCGCAGCATTACCCAACAATAACAAACCGAAGACATAATTGCTATGGAAATATGAGCTGAACTGAGATCAGCCATATTTCTAGCAAAGAGAACGATGGCTAGTCCATGTGTCAACTCGTGAACGGGTGCTGTTTATGGTGCCAGGTCGACCTGTTATAGTTAATAAATCATTGCATTTGTTGGATGTTAATAATATGACAGTAATCACGACCATCATGTTCACGAAGCATCCTTACACAAACAATGAATTCAAGCTCTAAAGGTTGATGCATCCAATATACGATAATTTATTTTTAATATACAGTAAATTCCTGCCTGATTCTTGCCGCCGAATTCCACCTTCGCACGACACGCCACAAGTTAGGATATCATCCCCACCATCTGGATGTGTGGCGGTCCTCCACAGTGCGGTTTTCAAGGAGCTTTCTTCCTCGTACTACAAAGCAGTGGAATGAACTTCCTTGTGCGGTGTTTCCCGGACGATACGACATGGATACCTTCAAAAAAAGCGCGTACACCTTCCTTAAAGGCCGGCAACGCTCCTGTGATTCCTCTGGTGTTGCAAAGATTGTGGGCGGCGGTGATCACTTAACAACAGGTGACCCGTACGCTCGTTTGTCCTCCTATTTCATAAAAAAAAATTAGTTACTTTTTATGAATTAATTTTGACGAACTGTATAGCCGAGTGGTTAGCGATCCTACCTACAAAGCTAGAGGTCCCGGGTTCGAATCCCGGTAGGTGCACGCATTTATATGATGAATATGTATGTTTGTTTCCGAGTCATGGATGTTTAAATGTATTTATGTATGTTTATATGTATGTTTATATGAATTTATGTATGTTTAAGTAAGTATATTGTATTAAATATATCATTGTCTTGTAACCCATAACACAGACTATATATGCTTAACTTGGGGCAAGATAATTTGTGTAAAAAGTGTGTCAATTTGTATTATTTAATTCATATCATATATTGGTTGCAGCACCTTACAAACTAATTTGTTATGTATTATTACAGCCATTGTAAAAAAAAACTATTCGATTGAAAAGAGTGGCCGTTAAGTTTCTTCTACTTATGTTCTTCTCACGAGCTCAACTATTTCCAAACATATGACAAATTCAGTAATTTGGTAGAAACATTTAAGCCTAATTGAATAAATTTTATTTGACTTTGACTTGATTTTCAACGGTAAAAGCTACTCTTATACCTTCTTAAGTAGATTTCTATGCTCTTACCAGTGTCTGAAGAGTCCGGGAACCACACAATATGCTCCTGTTTACCCCTGCTCGTTGTATATGTAATTGGTACGAACCATCGGTATCTGAAATAATTTAACATGAGATGATTAATGTATATATGAATATGAACTCGAATAGTGGTATATGACAGGGATAAAACAGACGCCTGAAGAATCCTGAAACATTTCGGGCACATTGCTCGCAGAAGCGAAATCAATCCCGAAAGACCCATAGATACTCCCTGCCCATTACAATGTAGTGCCGCTCAGGATTCTTGAAAAAACAAAAAAATCTGAGAGGCACTACAACTGCGCTCGTCACCTTGAGACATAAGACGTTAAGTCTCATTTGCCCAGTAATTTCACTAGCTACGGCGCCCTTCAGACCGAAACACAGTAATACTTACACATTACTGCTTCACGGCAGAAATAGGCGCCGTTGTGCTGCCCATAATCTAGCCGGCATCCAAAGGAGCCTCCCACTGGTAATGACTGATGGTGACAGGGAAGGTAGAGAGGAAAAGACCGTGGGGTGGAAAAGATGGTCGTATCAGATATCCGAACATCTGGATATCCCTGTCAACGTAGCACTGCACCAGGGCACTGACCATAACAGATGGAGGTGGGCTGCTGACAGTAACGATCCTCGGCAGTGAGGGGAGGACGAAGAAGAAAACAAATCCCCCGGGATGAAAGGCTCGACTCCAGTCTCAGCAAAAGCGATTATAGAAAAATTTACCAATGGGAGGCTCGTCTGCACATGATGCCGGCTAGATTATGGGTACCACAACGGCGCCTATCTCTGCCGTGAAGAAGTAATGTGTAAACATTAGTATGTTTCAGTGTGAAGGGCGCCGTAGCTAGTGAAATTACTGGGCAAATGAGAACATCTCATGTCTCAAGGTGACGAGCGCAATTGTAGTGCTGCTCAGAATTTTTGGGTTTTGCAAGAATCCCGAGCGGCACTGCATAGTAATGGGCAGGGATTATCAATTACCATCATCTGAACGTCCTGCTCGTCTCGTCCCTAACTGTCATAAAAAATAAAAAAGTAACTGTCAATTAAAAATATTTAGTTACTATATATCTTATAATGAATAATACACGTACTTGAATTCCGTGTCATTCTCATATGTGGCTTTCGGGTCTAAAAGGAATCGTGTCTGCGTCAGGAGGTAGCTGTTAGAGGTTCCTTCCTTTACTGATACGACGGGATATCCCATTTGTCTTGTCCATGTATCCATTATATATCTGTAAAAGATTGTATTTAAAAAAATAATTATTCAGTAACCTTGTAAGTACATATAAAATGTTTAATTAATATTCTACTGTTTATATTTTTTATACGACCGAGTACTCAGATATGGAAAATATACAAGGTACTTTTTTTATTGTTCCAAATATACAAGAAACTACTAAACAATTGAAGCCACCCTCGTGACACTGAAGTATTTATGTGAGGAATAGCGAGTTCACTTATTCTAAATTTAAAATATTTTAATATTTATAATTATTATTCTAAACATATCTAATTAAAAGCGAAAACGAAATTGAATATAATAACACGACTGAATTTAATAGCAAAGGAGATAAAGCAAAATAAAAACAATAGAAATAATGAAAAAATGAGACAATGAGACAGGCTATGCTCATTAGTAACAGGCATTACCAAGAATAGCGGCTCTCATTCGCAAGAAATATCACTTACATCACCCTAAAAACAATGATTTTTCATTACTGGTATCTCTTTTTTTTTATGGAATAGGAGGACAAACGAGCGTACGGGTCACCTGTTCTTAAGTGATCACCGCCGCCCACAATCTCTTGCAACACCAGAGGAATCACAAGAGCGTTGCCGGCCTTTAAGGAAGGTGTACGCGCTTTTTTTGAAGGTACCCATGTCGTATCGTCCGGGAAACACCGCAGAAGGAAGTTCATTCTACAGCTTTGTAGTAGTTGGAAGAAAGCTCCTTGAAAACCGCACTGTGGAGGACCGCCACACATCCAGATGGTGGGGATGATATCCTAACTTGTGGCGTGTCGTGCGAAGGTGGAATTCGGAAACGGCTAGATCACTTGGCGTTGCGTAGAGACGTCGCTTCATTGTGTGTCTTCTACCTCATTTATCACGGGGAGTGTTCCGAAGAGCTGTTTAACCTGATTCCTGCCGCCGAATTCCACCTTCGCACGACACGCCACAAGTAAGGATATCATCCCCACCATCTGGATGTGTGGCGGTCCTCCACAGTGCGGTTTTCAAGGAGCTTTCTTCCACGTACTACAAAGCTGTGGAATGAGCTTCCTTGTGCGGTGTTTCCGGGACGATACGACATGGGTACCTTCAAAAAAAGCGCGTACACCTTCCTTAAAGGCCGACAACGCTCTTGTGATTCCTCTGGTGTTGCAGGAGAATGTGGGCGGCGGTGATCACTTAACACAATTTGACCCGTACGCTCACTTGTCCTCCTATTCCATATAAGAAAAACCTAAAAAACAAATGAGAAAAAGTGTGAGGGTACTGTTCAGCGAAATTAAAAAAAAATAATTTATACATATTTTTATAGTTAGTTTTAAAACTAAAAATGTCGGTTAGGCCTTTCTAGCGCTAACTGTCTCATTTCTATTTGATCTTAAAGAAATAAATTTCTGCACCCGAGAAATCATTTTTTAGGTTCCACACCCTAAGGCTAACCCAACGAGAACCGTTTGTCTACCAGCCCGCTGTCTATAATAAACCACAACAGACTGTTGATATTTTTAGTTTTGTAAGTACTGATTTCAAAATAATATATTTTCTACTATATTCAATAGATTTTTGAGACATTTGTCATATTCGGTTGACCTACATAAGAAAGAAAGAGAAATCATTTATTCACTTAGGTCAAATGAAATGACACTTCTAACTGAGAAAGATTTTATCACCACTTCGGAAAAGTTGAGCTTTTATCTGAAGAAATAAACTTATCGCCCCTCTTTTGAAATCTCGATTTACAGTTTCAGCATTTTATTACATTATATTTACAACAACTTACTCAAAAGTTTTGAGTTACTTGCGTAAGTTAAAGTAACTCTCTAAAACTCATAAGAGAAATAAGTGGAGTAGAAAATTTCCTAAGATTGAACGTTAAATATAATACCGTGACTTTCCTTTTCATTTTGAAAGATGACGAGAAGATAGTATATGGTTTATGAAACATTAACTTTAAGGATGCTTTCTGCAACTGGGGGTGAAACATTTTAAAATGGATAATCTAACTGCTAGCCGTCAAATATCGTAGATACGTCATAATGGTGTATCTATAGAAATTTATAGTACCTACATTACACATATACAAAACTGCTGTTCGGAAATTTATTTAAATAATGTTAAATAGTATTTACCAGTGGGAGGCTCCTATGCACAGGATACCAGCTAGATTATGGGCCTATTTCTGCCGTGAAGCAGTAATGTGTACACATTACTGTGTTTCGGTCTGAAGGGCGCCGTAGCTAGTCAAAATTACTGGGCGAATGAGACTTAACATCTTATGTCTCAAGGTGACGAGCGCAGTTGTAGTGCCGCTCAGATTTTTTGGGATTTTTCAAGAATCCTGACCGGTACTGCGATGTAATGGGCAGGGCGCATCAATTACCATCAGCTGAACGTCCTGCTCGTCTCGTCCCTTATTTTCATAAAAAAAAAAGTTTTTTGCAATTCTAAATCTCTGTTTATAACAACATTAATCTTATAAATGTTAATTCATTTTCATGTTGTGGGACCTATACCCATTGCTGTAAATAGTATTGTTTACATATTTACGAACATTAAGAGTAGAGTTCTCCATAAACAAATAATTAAATAGATAATCTCTGGTACAACACCTAGTGAGAAACTTACTTTAAGCTCAAATCTGGATTAGATTTTTTGAAATATGGTTCCAAAGAAGACAACAGGTCCTGAGTGACAGTGTTCTTGAATTTGTACTTCTTTAAATAGTCCGACACACCGTTTTGGAAATTTTCTTCACCAATAAATCCTTCCAACATTCTTAGAACTGACGAACCCTGAATGAATGTTAATATATTAATCTAGTGCAACAGCTAGGTTGCCTCCAGTGACCAGACACGAAACCAGGCCAAGGTTTGGGCCACTGACTACAACATAACTATATGTTTATTATGATAATTTTAGTATCGTCGCAGATCATTTCCAAGGTTATAAAAAAAATTCAGATCCCTGTTATGCCATCACTTGGAGGTGATACTGTGTTACATTCTTTATGTTGCAATGATAAATACTGATTTGAATTTAGTAACTATGTATTAAATATAAATATAAAAGAACCATGAAATTATAATAACCCTAGGGTACTATCTACCGTTACAAAAATTCATACAAAAATTACGACTCCATGAACATTTCTTTTAATAGATCCCGTCTCGTATACATTATTATAATATTGACACACTTTTTACACAAATTATCTTGCCCCAAGTTAAGCATATATAGCCTGTGTTATGGGTTACAAGACAATCATATATTTAATACAATATACTTACTTAAACATACATAAATTCATATAAACATACATAAATACATTTAAACATCCATGACTCGGAATCAAACATCCATATTCATCATATAAATGCTTGCATCTACCGGGATTCGAACCCGGGACCTCTAGCTTAGTAGGTAGGATCGCTAACCACTCGGCTATACAGGTCGTCAAAATGCGTATGCGTGTTTAGATTGAAATCCCGAAACTAGTTTAAAATGTATTTTCTTCGGGGTAGGGGATTTATTGTACAACTTCTAATTAATTTATTCAGCGACATCTTAAGTCAATTATTAATAATTATGAAGTTGTTGGGGTGAGTAGAAGCCATGCCTATGGATAATATTATAAACTATTTGTATTGTCTTGTAAATATAACAGGGAAAAATATATTAGCATCTAGATTAAAAATGTATAAATTAAATAATACGATAACAGTAACTGAAAAAACAACTAAAAACTGAAATATATATGTACAATAAATAAGCGCTTATCTAATATATAAAATTGTCATGTCGCGGTGTTTGTAGTTAAACTCCTTCGAAACGGCTTGACCGATTCTCATGAAATTTTGAGTGCATATTGGGTAGGCCTGAGAATCGGACAACATCTATTTTTCATCCCCCTAAATGTTAAGGGTGGTCCACACGATTTTTTTTTAATTTTTTTTACATTTTTTTTAAATTTGTTTGATTTGAGTCAGCATTAAAAAAATACGTAAAACTTCAAATGTTCACCCATCTACGATCAACAGTTACTTTTGTATCGCGATTTTTATATCGGTAATACAACGTTTGCTGGGTCAGCTAGTACAAACTATATCTGTGGCCTGGTGCTAAAAGGGCCAAAGTACGTTTTTGTATGAAACGAGATTGTAATGCCAGTTTAGTGTAAAAGTATGATATTTTTTTGTGCTAAAAGGGCGTTAGTGTATTAACAATCTTTCAAAAGTTACTATGTAAAAAAGGCCAATGTAGTGTGCGCTTTCATACAGTTAAGTAAAAAAAAAGATAAAAGGGCTGCAGTATTCTTAAGCCGCTAAGAAAATAATGATTATTGATATTGGCCCTATTAGCACCAAGCCACAGATATTATTATTCACCTTGTTGTACGAAATCCTATCAAATATAGCAGTAATCTGGTCTGGTGTGTCTACTTTCTGGACAATTGGATGACTGGACAGTTTTGAATCTATCACCAGGACTGGATGTAGTGTTTGTATGAGGAATTGATCCAGCTGAAATTAAAATTATAATTTAAAAAAAATATTGAAGTAAGCGTTACTTTGCGGAAATCCATAATTATACAAATGATTTAAGTTTTCAGCAGCATCACAATTGCGCTCGTCACCTTAAGACGTAAGATGTTAAGTCTCATTTGCCCAGTAATTTCACTAGCTACGGCGCCCTTAATACCGAAACACAATAATGCTTACACATTACTGTTTAGCGGCAGAAATAGGCGCCGTTGTGTTACCCATAATCTAGCCGGCATCTTGTGCAAAGGTGCCTCCCACTGGTTATTTATTAATAATCGCAATTTTTCTGTGAATAAGTTAATATAAAATAATTATTAAGAATTACGGAAATTATGCAATTAAGAAATAACAAATAGAGATATGTAAACATCAGGAGCGTGAAAAAGTATTATTGTCATTTCACGATAGATAATATTGAGAGATATATATAATGAGAAATAAATATTAGCTTCATTTTTTGACCCTGTTAATTGGATTTAGATTTTTTTTATAATTATCATACTTAAATACCTATTACTTAATTACTTTTAAATTTTTATACTGTTATTTGTATGGATTCATTAGTAACAAAAAATGTTAATGTAAATGTATACACTTCTATAATAAAGTCCCAGCAACTGTTCAGGCATTATCTATAAATAAATTTAAAAGTTTTATAAAAAATGGATCTGTCGCAAATCCTATTACTCCAATGCTGAATATCTAAATGATCGGACAGCGCCTGGGACTAGATTGTGATTATTTTATAGCGATAGAAATGACTGTACAATATTGTATATTTTTATTGAATAGAGCGCAAAAAAAGAATGCTGGGAGAGTTTCTTGCGCCGCTTCTTCTCTCTCAGAGCGCCATTTGTTTCCGAAGCGGTAGTAGTATCTAGTAGTTATTAGAAATGACATCAAAAAGAATTCTAAAGGAATCAATTTTGATAAAATAAATGCCTTTTATGCTATTAACATAAGTTTTTATATGGACAAATATTTAGACTGACTTAAAATTTTAATTAATAAATAAATCAGAACTAAGTTATCTGTACTCTCTCTCTCTCTCTGTCTCATCATTATTGTCATATTTTTAAAAGGCTATCACAGTATTGGTGCTCACATAATACATGAAAGTTTATTGAGAAGAACACTTCTGAAATTAGTGTACCACAGTATACTAGAAAGTCTAACCACAGAAACTTGAAATTGGCTTTCAAAAGTTTTAGTTAAGTAGTTTATAATAATTGTAGCTGTATATTTTCCTAAAATAGTAAAAATAAAATATAAATATGAATAGAAAAGAGAATTCCTCATTAAATTGTTGTTAAGTATTACCATTGTCCAAGACGGCTCCAAAGCATTCAAGGCTTTAACCTGCATATATGTTGCAAATCCTTCATTTAACCAAATGTCGTCCCACCATTTCATTGTAACTGAAATAATAAATGATGTATATAAAAACTATTTTCAGGCAATCGTCAGAGAGGCCCTGTTGGATAATGATTAGATCAACATTTTTTTTAGCAAGGACTCTACTACATAGGTTCTCAACGTGGGCGATAATGCCTCCCGTGTAGTCGTTTGAGACTTTCGGGGGGGCAGTAGAAGACCCAAAGAAAATTAGGGGGCATTGAGATGGCGCAGATGGGGCTTGGGTAGATTAAAAAATATAGTCTAAAAAGGCAAAAAAAGCGAGCAAAATAAGGTTAAGAAACTATGCTCTACTAGAAAATTAACCCACGTGAAATTTGACTGAGTTTATAACGAAATAAATTCATTCTGAAGCAGTCCGTTGCTTTGAGTGAAAAGAGTGAAAATTAAGCCATTATTATTATACTTATAATAAATTAATTATATTATAATAAATGGTTTCATGAAAAATGGCTGCTAATGCATGCAATTTCTGTTGATTGTGGATTTAGTGGGTATGGTTCTATATGAATATATCAAAATATTACTATAAAGGCATGTATATCTTATTTTTTGTTTTAGAAAGACCGAACATATAAAGCTTATTTTAAAACATAAAAACTCATATACAAAACAAGGAGTTATCATTAAAAATACAACTAATTTCCCATATTTTGTCGAAAGAACGATCTAAATAAAAAGTAAAATAAAATATAACCACAATATAATTTTTGCATGGTCTTATACCTTGTTTCAATAGCTTTCTGATACATGCACACAAATCACCCTAATTTTAAGCGATCTTTTACTACACATAAAATAATATGCAATGACAGAACGCTTAGCGAATGCGCTAATCGCTCCAATGTGAGGCATACATCAGAGTCCATGATCGGAAGGGTTAAGAAGCACTACAAAATGCCTTTAGAAATTTCTTTGATTATAGGTCCCCAGAATTCTACAGCAAAACCATAAATGAACTGTATGATAGCAGAATGAAAATGTTAATAAAGAGGGTTAATACTTCAATCTAATCTCTATACTCTAATCTAATGTTTAAATATAATAGAACCATAAATTGAGTCATTTAATAATAAATACCATTGTTGGCAAGACTGCACGGGCACGGACACTTATATTACAGACGGGCACTTATGCCCAATTTAATAACTACTCACCTAAATTTCCAAACCACATATGTGCTAGTTCATGTGCAACTGTGTTGGCAACATTGATTTTGTTTCTTGAAGATGCTGTGGATTCATCAACAAGGAATGCCGTCTGTCTATAGGTGATGAGTCCCCAATGTTCTGTTGCTCCGGATACATAGTCCGGGATAGCAATCATATCTACAGGAAAATAATTACTTTTTTTGTAATTGCAATAAATTATGATTGATTGATAGCTACAAAAATTTGATTTAAATTTATCTGGTGCTTCAGTTGTAAGCATAAAACAATCTAATGAGATTTCAATGTTTTCTAAATGCTATTGATAGAAACAGTCTTTAATTTAAAAGGCATTTCTTTTCTCAAAATGATGTCATTTCTAATATCCTAGATATTACTACCGCTTCGGAAATAAAGGTGCTTGGAGAGATTCTCTTTTTTATTGATTTATAGTATAAAACTTACCTAATTTAGGTAGAGGGTAAGGCACTTTATAATATTGTATATAAAATTCAGTTGCTCTCTTGCCTATATCTTGTGCAAATTCAATTTTATTTGTCTGGCCTTTTTGGGCAAAGCATTTTAAATTGAAATCATGCCCTATTCCATTTGCCAATATTTTGGTCTCTTTGAAATCGAAATCACATATCACAAAGCAAGCTAAATATGTTGACATAGGCACACTAGTTGCGAACTTCACTTCTTCAGTTTTGTTTTTGTTATCCAATTTCTTTGAAACTTCCTGCAATTAATAAATTTATCTTTGTTTAATCAAAATAATAATTATTTATTATTTATTTATTCAGAAACAAATGGTTATACAAAACTTTTAACAATTTATACTTAACAATACTTAAAAACCTATAGTTTCCTCTATTTTTAAACATAATGAACTAGATTTATGCTACATAGAGGTTATATTAAACAAAATTCGATATTTGACATAAAAATTAAATATACTTATATATAAAGAGATAGAGCATATTATAAAGATACAAATAGATTTTAGCAATAAATTAACAAATCAAGAAAGAGTTTATTTTTTAAGGTCAACAATTTATCAAAGAAAATATCTGTGTCAACTAGATTTTCATTATCATTAAAGTGTTTACAAGCACGCTTAATAAAAGAATTTGCACCATAAAGTGTTCTCCTACTAAAATAATGGGATTGTGCATCAGTGATAAACATATAATCACACCTAATATAAAAATATGGATTGGCGGACACCATAGCTGGTGAAAGTAAGAACCTTTGACAAGCATAATAGTGATGCTGATCTGATTTCAGGTTCAATCAAGAATCATAATGAGGGTATGCATATATTTTTTACATGAAAATAAGGTACAAAATGAGGAGGACATTCAGGTAATGGTAATGGTCCTGCCCATTACAATGCAGTACTGCTCAGGATTCTTGAAAATTCCTAACATAAGATGTTAAGTCTCATTTGTCCCACAAGTAAATTCACTAGCTATAGGCACCCTTCAGACACAATAATGTTTACAAATTATTGTTTCATGGCAGAAATAGGTGCTGTTGCTGTATTCATAATCTAGCCAGTATCCTGTGCAAGGGAGCCTCTATCAGATGAGTGACTTGCTCATCATCACTTTATCTTATAAAAAAACTGTGTGTAAAAGACAAAATACACTGAATCACAGTTTAGACATTGATACATCTCCTGGAATATAAACCTTGGTAATTTTGTATTAATATAACCCTGACCACTCAGTTGATTAAACCACTGAGACCAGAGATCAGAGTTGAGCAGTAAGTTAAATACATTAGCATCCACAACATGCAAACCAGAACTCAAATAAAAGTGCTCCAATATTTAGCAGCAGAAAGTAATTATGGAGGCAGTACTACCCTGGATAACCATACCACATACAAAATATTCTGCTGCTACTACATAACTCATAGGATGATGAAGAGCCATACACAATTTGTGCTGCATATTGCTTGCAGGTACATATTTTCAGTGCTTTGTGCCAAGGATATGTGCTATCAGACAATTTGTATACTTCAAGGATTGTAACAGAATATATATTTATATTAAAAAGGAAGTTAAACCAAGTAAGGCTTGAGACAACTCTGTGGTTAGTTGTTATGATGATTACCTTATAGAAGAGATCTTACATTCATATTGGAGAGCGCAATGTAGTCAACAGGCTTAACCAATGTTATGTCATATGTAGCTTTAAAATCCGGCTCATCAAAACAAGGAAATGCTTGCCTAGCATATGTTGGTTCAAATTTACTGGCCACCATTGTTCTGGAAATTAGATTAATTATCAGGTGGAAATCAATTTAAAGAGTAAATTTTTTTTTCTTGGTTATGGAATAGGAGGACAAACAAGTGTACGTGTCACCTGTTGTTAAGTGATCACTGCCGCCCACATTCTCTTGCAACACCAGAGGAATCAAAGGAGTGTTGCCGGCCTTTAAGGAAGGTGTACCTGCTTTTTCTGAGGTACCCATGTCGTATCATCCCAGAAACATCACACAAGAAACTTCATTCCACAGCTTTGTAGTACGTGGAAGAAAGCTCCTTGAAAACTGCACTGTGGAGGATCGCCACACATCCATGGTGGGGATGATATCCTAACTTGTAGCGTGTCATGCTAAGGTGGAATTTGGCGGCAAGAATCAGGTTAAACAGCTCTTTGGCACACTCCCCGTGATAAATGCGGTAGAAGACACACAATGAAGCAATGTCTCTACGCAACGCCAAGTGATCCAGCCGTTCACAGATTTGTCTAAATCTTGTTTTTTCAATGTAACATGCATAATATATAAGCTTAATATTTATTATACTTATGTAAATTAAGTTCTTTAAAAGCCCATAACCCCAACCCCAAATCTACAGCAATTTATTACTAGTTGAATTATTTGGTAAAAAAAATAGAGGCACATAGCTATAAAGTAAATTTTACCCTTCTGGTTTGAGTTTAGATGAATATAATCCAACAATATTACGGGTTAAGTCACCACCAAAGTTCATTTTGATCTGAATACTTCCAGGTAACAATTCTTTCTCTAGCTGTATGTAAAGTTGTTCCACAGAATGTATTTCTAAATATTTTAGGACAAGTAGTTCATCTTTACCGCTGAATACTTGGACATTGTTTATATCCAAGAATTTCGTATGAACACATAATTTATTGGTTTGTTGCCTGACATCAATATCGATACAAACATTTCCACAAAATTTTCCTGTCTCCATGTTGGGCCATAGCTTTAAATCATAGTGAACAGGGCGAATTAACGAAGAGAGTCTCTCAGAGCATTTAATTTTGCCAAATTCCATAGCGGCTTGTTGAATCAATTCTCGTTTACTTTGAGTAGTAAAAAATACGTTTTTGACATCAACAACTAAAAATTTACTGAGAGCTTTTCTTGAATAACTAAGCAAACTCATCAAAACTACCAAGTACCTACACTTAACTAAACAGTAAACAAAGTTTTAGTTTTCACTATTCAAATGTTTATCAAAACATTCTAATTTCCAAGTTCAAACTTCAAAACTCAAAAGTTGTTGGTTCATATTATTTGACTGTTCAGACTTTGACATTCTATACGCAGAAAAAAAAATTCATACTCTCTCAGCGTTCATAATTATTAGTTTTATCAAAATAAATAGATACCTGCAGAATCGAGCAGTGTGATCTTACTCCTTATAGGAAATTTAATGTGATAAATACAAACCAAAAAAGGCTTTTCCTAAAATTTTAAAATTCATTTTAGCTTTATTCTCGTGTCCCGGTGTATGTTATCAAACTCCTCCGAAACAGCTAAACTTTGTTTGAAAATTTGTGTGTATTTGAGTAGGTCTGAGAATCGTAATCATTTATTTTTCATACCCCTAAATAAGGGTCACCCACTCCTAAATATCTTTTTTTTTTTTTTTTTTATTTATATTTTCTTATGATTCAGCATTAAAACAATACATAGGTACAACTTCAAATTTGCACCCGTCTACGATCAACGCTTATTTTTGTATTGCGATTTTAATATTATTATATTCCATCCACAGATACTTTGCCCTGTACTTTTCCCGGGGCGTAAAAAGAATAGGGTAGTCCCAGGCCCATGGGTGTCGTAAGAGGCGACTAAGGGCTTTTTAGAAGTCGGAGAGTCACGCTGCCGTCTTTTGACGTCAGCACAATCGGGCCAGACTCGTCCGGGTTAATTACCACACTCGCACAGAATACCGGCGTGAAGTAGCGGCCTAGTGCCGCTATGTTTCGCATAGGTTAGTGTCGAGGACCGGTGGCCAATCCCCCCCCCGCCCCCCTCCACCCGAATATGACAGCGGTACTAAAAAAGATTTTACCCCAGGAGGGTACCGGCTCTACCAGAGTTGGAGAATCCCTCCCCGGGCACTCTGGCTCGGGCTGCCCTTCGTATTCTGGGGAGGGCACAGAACCACGCATGACCAAAGACAAACGAGGCAGTATCACCACGGCACCCCGCTCCATACTCAACGTGGACTTTTGCAATATCAGGGGAATTCACTCCAATTTAAACGCCGTCCACCACCACCTTGAGACGGCGCAGCCGGCCTTGTGTTTCCTTACTGAGACGCAGATATCTCGACCTAGTGATACGTCATATTTAACGTACACCGGGTACAAAATTGAGCACAATTTTTTGCCTCATGCCGGGGTATGTGTATACGATAGGGAGGATATCTGCTGTCGCCGTCTCGGCAATTTTGAGGGTAGGGACCTGTCCACTCTCTGGCTCCGCGTAGATTTAGAGGACCGCGTCCGCATCTATGCGTGTGTCTACAGGTCCCATAGTGGTAACGCAGAAACCGATCATCTCATGGGCTGCGTTCAAGCGGCAATTGACGACGTACTTGCACAGATCCCCTCCGCTGAATTCGTAGTCTTGGGTGATTTCAACGGGCACAATGCCGAATGGCTTGGATCACGTACCACAGAATACGCAGGGCGATCTGTGCATAATTTTGCATTGGCGTATGGTCTGTCCCAATTGGTTGAGTCGCCAACGCGGCTCCCGGATGTGGATAGCCACATGCCGTCCTTATTGGATCTTCTGCTGACTACACATCCCGATGGTTACCAGGTCTTTGTCGACGCCCCTCTCGGAACGTCCGACCATTGCCTGGTCAGGAGTGTAGTGCCTATCCGACGCCAACGTCGCAGACCACCAGCGACCCGCCGCGTTTGGCACTACAAGTCAGCAGATTGGGATAGGATGCGTTCCTTTTTTGCATCCTACCCTTGGGGCATGGTTTGTTTCCCTTCGGATGATCCTAGTGCCTGCGCCGTTGCAGTAGCCGATGTGATACTACAGGGTATGGATATTTTTATACCAAACTCTGTAGTACCCATCGGTGGCAGATCACAGCCCTGGTTCGATGCGTCTGTTAAAGCAGCATCTGACTGCAAAAAACAGGCGTATCGAACTTGGGTTGCGGCGCTGGGCACAAAGGATCCGAACTGCACAGTTCTTAAGAGGAAATACAACCGTGCCTCCAGATTTTTTAAGCGGCAAATCGCCCGTGCAAAGTCAAAACACGTCGTCAAAATCGGCGAGCAGCTTTCCAGTTACCCGACCGGAACACGCAAGTTCTGGTCGTTGTCGAAAGCTGCTCTTGGTAACTTCAGCCAGCCGTCCATGCCGCCGTTGCACATGAGGAAGCACCCTGGCCCATACGGCAAAAGAGAAAGCCGATCTCTTGTGCACTCTTTTCACCTCCAACTCGACTCTTGACGACAACGGAAAAACACCGCCGACCATCCCGCAGTGTCAGAGCTCTATGCCTGAAGTACAGTTCAGACAGAAAACTGTTAGGCGAGCTCTGTTTTCGTTGGACGTCAGGAAGTCGAGCGGGCTGGATGGCATTTCTCCAATCGTGCTTAGAACGTGTGCCCCTGAGTTGACGCCGGTGCAAACGCGTTTATTCCGGCACTCTTATTGTAAAGGCGTAGTCCCTGACTCATGGAAGTCAGCCCTTGTCCATCCGATCCAAAAAAAGGAGACAGTTCGGATCCGGCAAACTACAGGCCTATTGCTATTACCTCCCTGCTCTCCAAAATCATGGAGAGCATAATTAGCCGTCAGCTCTTGGTATATCTAGAGGGTCACCAGTTGATCAACGACCGACAATACGGGTTTCGCCATGGTCGGTCGGCAGGTGATCTTCTGGTATACCTAACACATAGATGGGCTGCGGCTATTGAAAGCAAGGGGGAAGGCCTGGCAGTTAGCCTGGATATAGCGAAGGCCTTTGATCGTGTATGGCACAAGGCGCTCCTCTCCAAACTTCCATCATTTGGGCTTCCCGAGAGCTTGTGCAAGTCGACCTCTAGCTTCCTCACTGGGCGCAGCATACAGGTCGTTGTCGATGGATATTGCTCGAACCCGAAGCCCGTGAATGCTGGAGTGCCCCAAGGCTGTGTGCTGTCTCACACGCTGTTTCTTCTGCATATCAATGATATGTTGGACACCTCCAACATTCATTGCTATGCAGACGATAGCACTGGTGATGCCGTATACACTGGCCATGCAGGTCTCTCTCGGGAAATCGTCGACCAGTGCCGGGAGAAACTTGTGTCTTCTATCGAGTCCTCTCTTGAGAAGGTCGCGGAATGGGGAAAATTGAACCTTGTCCAATTTAACCCCCAGAAGGCTCAAGTTTGGGCGTTTACCACTAAAAAACCCCATTTGTAGTATCACCGCTCTTCGAGAACACTTCTCTTAAAGCCGCGCCTAGTATCGGAATACTGGGTCTCGAAATCTCGAGCGATTGCCAATTTCGTGGTCATCTGGAAGGCAAAGCCAAATTGGCTTCAAAGAAACTGGGCGTCATTAATAGAGCACGGCAATACTTCAAGCCGGCCCACATACTAGCGCTCTACAAAGCGCAGGTCCAAGGCAAGCCACACATGGAGTATTGCTGTCATCTCTGGTCTGGCGCACCCCAGTATCAGCTCGATCCATTTGACCGCGTGCAACGCAGAGCAGCTCGAATTGTCGGGGACCCAGTGCTCTGTGGACGTCGCTTCATTGTGTGTCTTCTACCGCATTTATCACGGGGAGTGTTCCGAAGAGCTGTTTAACCTGCTTCCTGCCGCCGAATTCCACCTTCGCACGACACGCCACAAGTTAGGATATCATCCTCACCATCTGGATGTGTGGCGGTCCTCCACAGTGCGGTTTTCAAGGAGCTTTCTCCCACGTACTACAAAGCTGTGGAATGAGCTTCCTTGTGCGGTGTTTCAGGGACGATACGACATGGGTACCTTCAAAAAAAAGCGCGTACACCTTCCTTAAAGGCCGGCAACGCTCCTGTGATTCCTCCGGTGTTGCAAGAGATTGTGGGCGGCGGTGATCACTTAAGAACAGGTGACCCGTACGCTCGTTTGTCCTCCTATACCATAAAAAAAAAAGATACGCAATAGAGTTACAAGATGGCTATCGAATATAATAATTATTGTAGTACGATAAATTTTATGTACGATACATTTTGTAGGTCTGAGAATCGGTCGTCATGTATTTTTTAAAGCTCAAAAATTTTAATAATTGAATTTTTTTATTACTTTATAATATGGCAATACAACGTTTGCTGGGTCAGCTGTATTATATAAAAAAAAGGAAATAACATAGTATGATAATAAAAAAAAATTGGCTTATCTTCATCTGTGTTATTTAAAATGTTAAAAAGTTGATACTTACTCTCCATTGCGTATAGAGCTAGCATAAAATCCAACCAACCCCTTGTCTAGACTTCCAGAAAACTTAAAATCCAAGAAATATGAACCTTTTGCTAATTTACGTGTCATTTTCAGATGCAGTTGTTCCAGACTTTCGTTTGCTTCGGTGGACTTTAGAATTAAATTGTCATTTTGAATATCCCGTACTTTAACTGATAATAAATTCAAGTTTTTCATATGTAGGGATATTATTCTTTTAGGTTTCATAACTTGTACTTTAATAGTCAGGAAACCTTTGAATGTTTTATTTGCCAGATTCGGCCATAGTTTCAGTTTGTAATTTAAGGGCTTGACATCTCTTGAAAGTCTATAGTTCTGCTGAAAAATAAGGCCAAAGATACAATGTGTATGAAAAAATAAAAGTAGAGTGTTAGCTTCTGGTAGAATGTAGTCTGGTAATAAGATAATAATTACATTATAAAATACTGCCGTACACGTGATATGTTTCTGATAGATATGTGTTTGCGAATGGACTTGTTTCGAATTCCTATTCCTATATTATGCTGTTGTTCGCTAATTTCCAATGTCTTTAATATCTAAAAGGCTGCGAAGCACTACGTTCTACCAAGTCTATATCGTTAGTATAGGCACAGTATAGGTTACGATATAGATACGTCCATCATCCCAGAGACGTTAAGCAGTTTAATCATCTCCGATAATTATTGTAATTTTACACATCACACACAAGGTGGTGGATCTCATTTACGATTCGTAGGTACTCTACGTCTTAGATAATTTATACGTATTATATATAGATAGAGCCATATTATATTATAGATACATTCAATATTAGTTTATTGTGCGTGACAAGCTAGGTCTTATTCTCGCGATTTGTTTAACACTTTGTGCGTGATTTGCTCAAAATAGAGGATAGCTCTAAACTCAATTTTTCAACGTTTTCACAGGTGTCATAGTCTATTTAGACGTGTAAATGATATAAGCTCTATGTATTGTACATGAGAATATATTATGTATATAAATTAAGTACTAACCTGAACGCTGCATGTCTCTGATGAGAGACTGGTATTAGCATTGCTGCTATTGCAATTTGGATTAGAAGAGGCAAAAGTTGACGCAGTTATAAACGTGATTGCGATGAACACTATCCATATTTTCTTGTTTGATGAAGAATGAACTGTTCTCGGTGTCATCTGTAATCAATACGAATATCTCTATAATATACCTTAATATTATCATCCGTATCCGTTTTGAATGAGATGTGACTCGTGGCTCGCAAGTTGTGTACTTCACCTATTGTGAGTGTGAAATTTTTCCATTTTTGATTTCTAACAAAAATTTTTATTTTTGCTAAAGCTTCACTTGAGACCATATGTCTAGTACTTACCTCACTTTCTGTTACAACACCAGCTTCAGCCTAACAAAGAGCGCGTAATAAAACTTTCCTATCTTAGAAGGTCTTAATATTTGTATCAATACGTAATCCATTAATCAATACACTTGTACTGTCACCGTCTTCATAATATTGTGCTTAAAATAGACAAATCTTATCTAAGTAGTAGTCAAGTGTATTGATAACAGATCGTAGATTACGTATAATTGAGACTCCTCTGGAATACTGACCTACATAATTCTAGTGTAATAGATAGGCTTATGAGAAAGGTCATGGTCATTCAGAGGGCAATGGCTACGCGCAGAGTTTCCCTGCGAGATCGAATCAGAAATGAGGAGAACCGTAAGAGAACTGAATTGAAGTGGCAGTAGGCAGGACCTATAGCTCGAACACGAAGAACACGAACTGCAAGACGCAGTGTTGAGAGGCCCATCACAAGATGGAGCGATGTCTCTGATCGAGATCGCCAGAATAGGTTGGCTGAGGGTAGCACAGGACAGATTGTCGTGAAGAATGTTTGGGGGAGGACTTTGACCAGCAGTGAACGTCTTTCGGCTGTCGACTGTTAAGTAAATAGGCGTAATAGGTTTCTGAGAATTTTTATTTTTAATTTTCTTTTACAAGAATAAATATAAAAAAAGATTTTTATATTTATTCTTTGATAAATTATGCTAAATTTTCAGTGCGGTCCAATTATTAAATTTTATTTGAGATGAAAAATATACTTGAAAATGATCAGAGACTGTCGTCAGCTGATCTAAGATTTGAGCCAAAACCAAATTGACGATCACAGAGCAAAATAATAAATCTAAGGGCCAGATTCAAGATACGAAGTGAGTCAGGACTACCTTTTCCATGAGTTTTGATAACACACAGAGCAATGAGATTGGTTTATAGTTTCCAGGCACTTCTTTTGGTCTTAGGACTGCGTCATGGTCAGTTTTTGTGATAGTTCTACAGTGCTTGTGATGAACCTGGTATTTAGTTCTTACACACGTAATCATCATTTCGTGATCAGTCAGATCTACGCTGCAAATAAAACTCTCTGCTGATACGTTGTTCTATATGAATGTGTGGTCCAAACAAGTTTTGCCGTGAGTTTGGTGAATACAGGCAACAAACCAAACTCGGCCATTAGGCACAGGCATTCGTGACGTCGTACTACCACACCTGTAGAGCATAGTATATTTATATAAAGGGTGTCCAGCGGGAATTTTTCAACTTTAAATAAACGTTACTCATTTGTTAGCGGGGTTAGGGCTGCGGAGGGGGTGACGTTAGAAGCGACGTTTCTGCGGATTTGTCAGTCGCCATGAGTCATTGGTCGGGCGCGCACCGCGCGTATGCGGTGGAACAATATTTGTTGATCGGCAATTCGCCTATTCGAGCGCGTCGTGCTTTTTGTTTGCATTACAACATTCGGCGATTAAGCGATGGTCCGAGTACGCAGCTTATCAGAACGTGGGTGCAAAGATTTCGAGAAGAAGGGACAATGATCAATAGGCCGCCACCAGGACCGTCTACGTCGGCAGCAACACCAGAACGAGTGGCACAGGTGCGTCAAGAAATTCTTAGAAATCCAAGGAAATCAGTAAGAAAGATTGCCGCCTCTACAGGCATTAAGAAGTCAACTGTGCATACGATTTTGAAAAAAAAACTAAAGCTTCATCCCTATAAAATGCAAATTGTCCAAAAATTGAATGAGAACGATTATGTTTCAAGAGAAAGGTACGCCAGAACGGCTTTGCAACGATTTCGAACCCCCAGAACACTTGGAAACATATTGTTCAGCGATGAGGCACATTTTCACATCGGGGGTTACGTAAACAAGCAAAATATGCGTTACTGGAATCCCAACAACCCAAGAGAACGTCATCAGAAAAGTTTGCACTGCCCGAAAACCACAGTATGGTGCGCCATCTCAGCTCAAGGAATAATCGGACCGTATTTTTTTAATCAGGGGGAAACTGTGGATACCTCTGTATACTGCCGCATGATTGATGAGTTTTTAGTGCCGCAATTGCAAGTTTTTCCAGGACGCAACAATAGGACACATTTCCAGCAAGATGGGGCAACCCCGCACACTTCCAGGGTGTCCATGTCGAAGTTAAGGGACATTTTCCCTGGAAAATTAATAAGCAAGTACGGAGACATAGCCTGGCCACCACGATCGCCTGACTTGACGCCCTGTGATTTTTTCTTGTGGGGATACCTCAAGTCCAAAGTTTACTGTAATAATCCCCGCACCATATCTGCCCTACAAGAAAATATCCGGCGTGAAATTGATGCAATCCCCCAAGCACTGTGTTCGCGCGTATTCGCCAATATGAGGGTTCGCTTACAAGAGTGTGTTACGCGAAATGGACGTCACTTGGAGGACATTATTTTTAAAAAATAAAATCCGCAGAAACGTGCTTTGTTTTAAAAATATAATAAATATTTTGAGTTTAATAATATGTTTTTTATTTAAGTTTAAAAAACAAAATTTTCCGCTGGACACCCTTTATATGTCACCAGTTATTATTAGTGGGCTTTTTGAGGTTTCCTTCGTTACGAGGTTTTCCATGCTTTCTAAAAATTCGTGGTGTCCTTTACTGATGGATTTATCTGTGAATAGCTACGATCTTTGGAACTTTGTCACTATTAATTTGTAAGCAGATTGCGTCGTTCAGCTTAGGCTCCCAAACGGACACTGACATTCCGTTTCTGACGACTTTTCTAAACCAAACATATCCATCTAACTGCCTTACTACTGAATATTCATTATTCATCAAGCCAACATTATTATAAGTAATAAGCCTTAGCCTATACACGTTCATAAAAAATGGACATCTTTTGTTGTGTTTCCTTATTTTTGAAGCAATTTGCAGGTCTTCGCCAGATTTGATGGTGACGTAACGGAGTTTTTGAGCTTTACGAACATCTAAAGTTCCATTTCGGACCGAACATACCTACTTTTCGTAAGGCGTTTGTATATTTATTTGTATATTTATATGTTCGATGGTTGTTCAGCAGTTAATCCTTCGGATGTAAGATTACGTCTTTGCTTTGCTGCCTGTAGTATTTCGTCTCTTTTAGATCGTCGAACAAGTCAAATAAGCGCGTAGCTGGAGTAGATCGAGACTTAGACATTTTCGAGGATTTGGGCCAGCTCTTTCTACGTAGTCGACTTCATTTTCCAATTTTTTTGATATAAGTATCGCTATGTGAGTTATGCTCTCATTCTTCTGTTCATTAACACCAACAATTCCTATTTAATTAATTAAATAAAGACTTTGTTCGTAGATATTTACGGTTGAATCAATGAGCTGTAGACACCCTTTGAGGCTTGTGATCTCTGTATGAGTTAATAATTTCCTGTTCAAGTTTAATGGGAACACAAAATGTCAATGTAGTTCACATTCACATTTGCTGTTCTTAAATCCTGGAATGTCTCACTCTTTTGCTGCTTGTAACTCTTGTCTGAGAAGTCTGATTAAAACAGGTGCGAACTCTGATTTCTCTTCAGCCTTAATGCCTCGGCTTCCCCGTACTAAGTTTGTATTTCCTTGTTCGGTCGCGTAGGTAGAGCTAGCAAGATTGAGTAGGTAGCAAACTGCTTCGTATTGGTGTTGTGGAGTTATCAGTTTTCGATCTTGTACATACACACCCAGGGCAGATCCAGGTATCCATAAATTCTTGAGAAAAGGTATCAAACTGCTTCCTATTGATTTTGAGACATTTAAGATCAAACAGTTTACTATATGAGGCACATTCGAAATAAAGTGATATAATTTTGCTATTGCACGCGTTACAGTTATTTGACATAAAATATAATAAAAGAAAAATATATTTAACTAACAATTAAAAATATCTTTACTGTGCAACGGGGATAGTGACGTCAATACTGTAAGTGGCGTTCAGTATTTGAGCAAAACGATAAACAGTTAGGCTGAGATCAATAGAGCGTACTTAGACTTTACTTACGTAAAATTTAGCTGAGTGTGATAGCTTTCAATAGTCAACTATAAAAACGAAATCAATGGTTATGCTAAGCCTACTCATTTAGATTTACGTAAGTAAAGTCTAAGCGAAGTCTTAGTAAGCTGATATATAGATCTCAGCCTAAGACGACTAGGTTGAATCAACGGCAAAGTTTTTTAACTACTACCCACAATAAGCACTTTTGTTTTGTAAAGAATACAATATGGACACTTTTTTAGTACTTACCATCATATATATTCGCATTCACAATTCACTTTTTTGAATTGAATTTGTAAAAACACAAAATTACTTCTGGATTGAACAAGGTCAGTTTTGTACTGTGAACACATACAGTATAATTTTGTTTTCGTAAATGTAACGAAAATACTATTTATTTCTATGAAAACTTATTTAAAAATATTTAATTTAGTTGTTAATTTACGTGTTTATTCTAATTTTAATTCTGATGTTTCATTTTAAATATTTTAAACTAAAAATTGCACAGAGCTTTACTAAACGATTGCCAATATCTATCAGGAAGTGTACCAAGAATACTGGCAGCATTCAAGTTTACAAAGTAATATTGTACAATTAAACTTATTATTTAATAGCCTGAGGACGGTCACTCCATTCCCAATCTGTGGTATCATTAAGAAAGTCATTTATGTTATAGTAACCTTTACCACACTAACATTTTTTAACAATCCTTTTGAATAACGTAATACTTTTGTTTTAAACATTTTCTGGGATCTTGTTGTAAAAGCATATACATCGACCCACAAAAGACTTACTAACTCGACTTAGCCGAGTAGTAGGCATTATAAGTTTATGTCTGTTCCTGTTGTTAACATTATGGTTATGACAGTTTCTAGCAAATTCACTTATGTGCTTATGAACATACATTACATTATCAAGAATATATTGTAAATATTTAGGTACTTCAGATAAACGAGTTTATCTTAACTTTAAACATTGGGAAAATAATTGATAAACCTAATGTGTCTTATTAATAAACGCAATGTTTAATTACTTCAAGTTTAAAATTACTTCTCCCTGTCATGCGTTATTTTACTATGGGGTCATGCTGCTGACATTGATATAGTGTTTGCTCTGCAAAAGAGAGCTGTTCGTGCTATATATCAGCTTGGTTATAGACAGTCTCTCAAAGAAAAATTTAAAGAAATAAATATTATGACTGTTCATTGTCAGTACATTTATGAAAATTTAATATACGTTCACAAAAATCGTCACCTTTTTGCTCTTAATAGTGATTTTCATTATAACACTAGAAAATAAGGGATTGCTTGTGACTAATTCTAGTAGGCTTCATAAGATACATAATAGCTTTAAGGGTATATAAATGTATACACTTCTATAATAAAGTCCCAGCCACTGTTCAGGCATTATCTATAAAGAAATTTAAATGTTTTATAAAAAAATGGCTCTGTCGTAAATCCTATTACTCCACTGCTGAATATCTAAATGATCGGACAGCCTGGGACTAGATTGTGATTATTTTATAGCGATAGAAATGACTGTACAATATTGTATATTTTTATTGAAAAGAGCGCAAAAAAGAATGCTGGGAGAGTTTCTTGCGCCGCTTCTTCTCTCTCAGAGCGCCATTTGTTTCCGAAGCGGTAGTAGTATCTAGTAGTCATTAGAAATGACATCAAAAAGAATTCTAAAGGAATCAATTTTGAGAAAATAAATGCCTTTTTTTTGCCATGTATTTCTGTAGTGGCAAAGGTGATTTTGAGTTAATTAATAACACAGGCTGAATTTGTAAGGTGTGTCGTAATAAATATAAGCGTGCGTTAAATTAAAATGCGACTTAAAACAATAATAAACTTACAGTTGCATAAGTTACACTTCACAGAACATTAAGTACTTATTTCAAATCCAAATATTATTCGACACATTTCCACCTTGTGACGGCGAATTGTGAAATGAGTTACGTTTTACAAACGGTCAGCAATAGAAGTAAGTGACACAACTTCAATGAGTCACGTGGAGAAAAGAAATCTCGCTTCGTGGTACAAGGCAATTACTTATGTAAAGACGCGTGTTTTGATTTAGACAAAACTTGCCTACAAATTTTGAATAACTTCATTTCACTAAAACCATTTAGTACTTAAGTATCCACTCTACTTTGTGGTAAAATTATTTGCGAAAGATATCCTAATCCTACCTAAGGAGCGTGGATGGGACGGCGGCTCGGCGACGATGTTAAGTGACATATTGTGTTTCAGAAGGCGCGATCAATAAAAATTGAGATCAGATACAAACTGTTTGGAGTCGAAATAGTGAATTCTGGCTGGTAAAGCTGGAATATAATATATAAGATTAAAATAATAGATTTTCCAGCCTAGCGAAACTCTCTAAGAAAATAGCGATTTTATGAAACGTGCAGTCATTGATAGTTTGACAGATGACGGTTATAATCTTGTAAAAAACGGAGATAGCCGAAATCCATTACGTTTTAAGCAACTGTTCGCTTTCATACTAAGCCGGATTATACTTCGTGGCCAATCGCGATACTGTAATTACTACTATTTCCAGCTTTAATCAAATCACTGCTCGATTCATACTCTTTTTTATTAATGAAAGTAATTTTTTTGAACACAACATTCTCTTGCAACACCAGAGGAAACACAGGAGCGTTGCCTGCCTTTAAAGAAGGTGTACGCGCTTTTTTTTAAAGGTACCCATGTTATTTTTATTAAATCTTCAGTTTATCGGATCTTTCAGTATATGTGCTTTAAAATTTCAGTTCGGAAATCACCGTACTCTAACTTTAACAAAATAACAATCTATGTATGACCTGGAAGAGACTAGAGATGAAACGGATATCCGGTATCTATCCGGTATCCGGCCTATCCGGCGGCCTTAATACTATCCGGCCGAATACCGGATAGCTACCTACTATTCAGCCGGATAGGCATCAGGCCCAATTAAAAAAAATCTGTATAAAAAAATATATTTTAAGTAATTATTTGCTTTATTTAGTTAGTTTTAGTATCACTTAAGAAATATAATGAGTTTTAGACGTAGATTTTTAATCACACCATAGTAAATGAATGTAATAGAAAAAAAATTATTAATTAGTACTCATACTGGACTAAAGGCAAATTATAGTGGATAAATACTAATTTCTCTGCATTGAGAGGTAGCAAGCGGTTTCGCTTCCCTCAACCGAATCTAACCGAGTCTACTCGATCGTTCGCGCGCCGCCTACGCAAGTCTGTGTTTGTGTGTGCGATACACAAAAAGGCTAAGTTCCGCCGGATATCCGGCGGCCGGATATTCGACTATTCGGCCACGTGGTTGGCCGAATATCCGGAATCCGGTATCCGGCCAAACAGCTATCCGTTTCATCTCTAGAAGAGACCATCATTAGCAATATTGAAAACTCGGAAGATAACCTTACTAATAATCATGATTTATAATACTAATGATTTATTGCACAAATTATGGCTATTGGAAGAAGTTGTTAATAAACACTTCGTCTCTCCTGAAGAAAAATATTAAAAATATATTATGCCTCCATGGTTTTATTATGCCTTCATTACGATGTTATTATCTTCATTATACTGTCTCATTACCTTTTAGTAGAGATGCTGGTAACAGAGCTGGGTAACTCCCGTACCACCGCGCTCCGTCTGTTAAGTATTTGTAGAGCTTTTAATTCCCGTGCACACCGCCGCCCCCGGGAAAGGGCACACCCTCCCGCATGTTGAATCTCAAGTTTGATGCGCATGTCATACTGATCCGTAACCTATCGTTAATAGACCACCATGTTAATCATTCAATCTAGATAAAAATAGCATGAAAAATTATGAACTGTTTACCAATACTATTTAACATGACATAGTTTTGTTATTTTTGTATAGAAAATTGTATTATTTGTAATAGATTAAAAATTCTTCTAATTATGAATTAAAACTATGGCGATCTTGTACGAGAGTGGTTACCTAGCTCCGCTCAATTCCTCAAGGCCGTTGGCTCCGTCCACCGCCTTAAGTACGGATCACTAGAAAGGAGACAATTGAATCATTGCACAGACTCTGTAGTTTAATGTTTTTTTTCTATTAAAATAAGGGATGAGACGAGCAGGACGTTCAGCTGATGGTAATTGATACGCCCTGCCCATGACAATGCAGTGCCGCTCAGGATTATTGAAAAGCCCAAAAGTTCTGAACGGCAGTACTTCAAGTCTCATTTGCATAGTAATTTCAATAGCTACGGCGGCCTGCAGACCGAAACACAGTAATGCTTACAGATTACTGCTTCACAGCAGAAATAGGCGCCGTTGTGGTACTCATATCTGGAATTCGGTGCAAAGGAGCATCCCACTGGTGAAATGTGTTGTGATCATTGGAAAAACGATCAATTTGCTCTAGATAACGAAAACAATAGAATGAGGTCGTGCAGTTACCTTCATATTGTTCTGCATCATTGATTTCACGAAATATATTTATTTTTCTTCTATTATATCTTTATCTAGAAGAAGTACTAGTCGGTACTTCCAGATAGGTACTATGTTTCCACCGTCAGCGTCCACCGTTAACCGTCAGGTTAACGTTATCTTATATATAAAATTCTCGTGTCCCGGTGTTTGTTACCAAAATCCTCCGAAACGGGTAAACAGATTTGTATGAATATTTGTGTGCATATCGGGTAGGTCTAAGAATCGGCCAACATGTATTTTTAATAACTTTAAAAGATAATACAACATACAACTTTAAATTTTCACCCGTCTACGAACAACACCTATTGTTGTATCGCGATTTTTATATTATTCTGTTTGATCCAGAGATCAGCAATAGGGTTACAAGATGGTAATCGAATACAATATCATATAAATGATTGCACCTACCGGGATTCGAACCCGGGACCTCTAGCTTAGTAGTCAGGGTCACTAACCATTCGGCTATATGAGTCGTCAGTTTTTGTAGTACGATAAATTTGGTAGGTCTGAGAATTGGTTATCACCTATTTTTTATACCCCAAAAATTTTCACTATTGAATTTTTTTTATTACCTTAATTGACAATACAACGTTTGCTGGGTCAGCTAGTTATATTATAAATAATGCTGTATCGAAATTATTAAAAAGAGAAGCCTACTGAGTTTCTGGCACCCGTTCTTCTCAGGTCTGTGGCATAATAATTCGAATGGGTGGTGGTTTTTAACGTTAAATAAGTGATTTCATGTCCCATTTTAAATAAAAATATTTGAATTTGAATTTATATTTGAACTTTGTAGGTGATAGATAGCGGAAATATCTTCTCCTAATCACGATGCATCTTATGGTATAAGTATTATTACGGTCTGTTCAGTAGTTTTCGCGGTATTACCAAACAAACAAACTGGGTCTCCAATTATTAATATAAATCACCCATTAAATTGAATTGAAAATAGTTTGGAATTATTTAGCAAAAGTTTAAGTAATATTATCATCACCAGGAAGACGTCCACTGCTGGACATAGACGATCGGTCCTGCGCTGTTCTCATCCAACGTATTCCGGCGATCTTGACCAGATCGTCGGTCCATCTTGTGGCCGCCAACACTGCGTCTTCCAGTACGTGGTCGCCATTCGAGGACTTTAATGCCCCGACGGCCATCTGTCCGTCGAACTATATATGTGCCCTGCCCACTGCCACTTAAACAATATATCGCAATTCAATTGTTTTGCTGTCACACGTGTAAATAAAATTCAAATAAATAATTTAATGTTATAACATCGGTAGAACATTATATTAAAATCAGTAGAACAGTCAGTAAACTGTGAAATATTAAATTTGTCACGCAATAGAACTACTTTGTTATAATGTAAACAATAATAACAATCCCATATGATATTTACTAAAATAAATAGGCCTTCCTTTGACAAAACTTACCTTAAATGACCAGTAGGAGGCTCTTTATCACAGGATGTCAGCTAGATGGGTACCACAGAGGCGCCTTTCATATCATCAAGCTTGAGTGTGGAAGAACTTAATGTATTTTGGTATGAAGGCCGCCGTAGTTCGTGAGCATACCGGACCAATGAGACTTCACTTACTTAATAACGAGATACCGCTCAGTTTACCAGTTGCAGAGGAAGCCGGCTAGATTATGGGTACCACAACGGCGCCTATGCCGTTAAGCAGTAATGTGTTAACATTAATGTGTTTCGGTCTGAAGGGCGCCATAGCTAGTGAAATTACTAGGCAAATGAGACTTAGCATCTTATGTCTCAAGGTGATGAGCGCAACTGTAGTGCCGCTCAAAATTTTTGGGTTTTTCAATAATCCTGAGCGGCACTGCATTATAATGGGTAGGGCGTCTCGATTATCATCAACTGAACGTCCTGCTCATCTCGTCCCTTATTTTCATAAAAAAATAATAACCATCTAATTCGTTGTATTGTTAATTTAGCATTAGGTCTTAGAAGATTCTAGAATGCGGTAATATTATTGTTATGTTTTCTTAGATTCTTTCAGTGTGTTCTTTATTTCGTCGAATGCATATATCCTTCCTTGTCCTGCGCACAGATGTGCGCAGGACAAGGGGCAGTAAAAATTGCACACACAATGCGGCTACGCTGCGCGCCTATGCCTTTCATTACCGTAAAACTTTTAATAAACTGTGAAATCGTCGCTAGTGAATTTTGTTAGTAAAACAGGGCGCCTTCTTCGCATCTTTCTTTCTTTCAAAAAATAAGAATGCAATGGGCAGGGTACCATTTACTATCAGGGAACCTTCTTGATCGTTTATGACGCAAACATTATCATCAAAACATAGCTTAAGCGTAAATATTTTTGTTTTATTTTCAAGGATAAGTAAATAAATAATACGTAGATGTTTAAACGATTAATATTTGACAATTTGGCATTTTACAATTACAAATCAGTTTTACACTTAAAAATATTTAATAAATTACTTACATTTTACACTAATACTGCTTAGATTACTAATAAATTATAAATGATTTACTAGGAAATATTATAACAATGTTAACATTTTACTCGATCGGCGGTGAGTGGAGTGACAATACTAGTTTAAAGTGAAGGAGGTGATAGCCTACCATCGAATGAGCCCCATGCACATCCGTTAATGACTGACAGACCGTGCAACTAAGATTAGATTACGATACTAGCGGACACCCGCGACTTTGCACGCACATATTTTGACATAAAATCTCATGTGACGCATTTGTTTTGTTAGTAAAACGATTAGTATAAAATAAAACACTTTAGCTGAAATCTATAGACCGTACTCAGACTTTGCTTAGTGTAAGCTCAGAACACTAGCCTGTATAAATACCACTGGAACGTACAATAGTCTGAAGTATTTTTGCATTTTGTATTAATTTCCTTCGTTTTCCGTGTTAATTATACTTCAAGAATCAACGTAATAAGGTAAACTTTTTTTTGTAAATAATTTCCCACCATGTAACGATGTTTGCTGATGTTGTCATCACTAGTTTTAGTACCGCAGACTCTCGCTACATAGCCAACAGCGCCAAAATGGCGAACATCAAACAGGCACAAAAGTACTTTGTCAGCCGCCAGTCCAGTGGTATATAGTAGAGGCTCAGAATAACCTTTGATTTCTTTTTTATAGTCATTTTACAGCTGAAATTATGCTCAACTCAAGCTAAGACATCCCAATGCAAAAATCAATTTCACGTTATATCACACTCAGCTAAGTTTTACGTGAGAAAACTCTGAGCAAAGTCTTTTTACACTCTAAAGATCTCAGGCTAATTGTAAAAGAAATCGCTACAATACAAATCTACATTCAAATCATAGCCGTTTCTACCATTAGCGTGAACATACAAACGAATAAAAATTCTAAAAACAGTTTTTTTGGTTTCGTTACAGATAATGTGAAAATGTTAATAAGAAATTATTATAATAATAAACATTGAATAAGCTAAGTTTGTATAATACTGAAGAGGCGTGCAATGGTTTTCTATCAAAGTAGGCACTGTAGATCTAACTAGTCATAGTTACGCTTTAGTTCAACAGTAGGTAGAGGCAATCTCATGATGGCAGTCCCGTGGCATTAAATGGAACTAATTAAATATTATTCTATTACGTGGATTGTCAAATCAAGTAAAATGAATGTTAAAATTATCACTGATTTTGTTCGAAGTAAATCCATCGAACAGCATTATATTACAAATACTGCTTAGTAGATAAAATTAATTACTTATAACCATGTGTTGCCTATAGTAAGGTAGAACTCGGGTAACCATTGATCGGGCCGTTCCTATTTACCGTTAACCATTCGTCTATAACCATTACCGGACTGGTCCGAGTAACCATTTTAACAAATTAATAGTAGAGATCCGCGTACTCACAAGTAGAACCATCAATTATTATAGTTATAAATTAACAAGTGTCATAGATTAATTTAGTACCTTAAGTAAATAAATATTTTTACTATAAAACCAATATATATATCTACCCATAAGTGCACCCCCTTTCAGAATTTTTAAGGGAGTCAAAACCTGATTAGACCAAAGAGTGTAATATAATCACTAGGCTAGCAACATTTCTTCACAAATAATGATTGCTGCGCCGCGTCTGAGAGACTTCTTTTATGAAATGGACTATACCAGGGGTGCTACAGACGCCTTAAAGTGACGTTTTCAGAAGACTGTAGTGCCATCTGTTAGTTGGCCCGAAAATGAAAGCTTTGTCAGGTGTCACTCGCTTTGAAACCTTTCAACTTTTCTTTATTTGTGTCACTGCTCACTGGTCATAAAATGGCGGCTACTTCTAGCGTTTGCGCATGTATGTAGCTCTCGTGTTCCATTTTGCATATTTACTCCACTAAATTTATCCTTTATGTTCTATGTTGTGACAAAATTAAATAACTAACTCTACGCGCAACTTCAACATGGTAAAAAATTGCAATACCTACATTAAAAAGTAGAGTTAGTTATTTTATTGCGTCACAACATTAAAAATAAATTTTATAATTTGGAGCTTATATATAGTTATTTTCGTGGCCAATCTCCAGATGGCGCTAGTTTTCAAATAGACAGCTCATAATGCGTAGAGAGGGCTCTCTTTTCCCTATATAATATTATTATACTCTTTGGACTATACTAAGTTGTGAGGTCTAAATATTCAAGTTGTATATAGATCATGCAGTCTAGAGTCAGCATACAGAAGATATTTAGTATTTAGCGTAAGGTAAAATTTAATGAGTGGGTGTTCAATAATAATTTGGGTAAAAAATAACGGAACCAAATTAAACTTAAAGTTTACGAGGTAGGCACTGCCTAATTGCCGATTTACGGCCGTTTTCAATAACCTATCTCTCAAATTAAAATTCAAAATCACTTTATTCATGTAGGTCACGGAAACGACACTTATGAATGTCAAAAAATAAAAATATTTTTACTTATTGGGTCTACCGCTACTTCGTAAAGGGTTGAGCTAATGAGAAAAAGTAGCAAGAAACTCATTGCCACTCTTTTAAATCAAAATTTACATTTTAATTGTTATACAAATCATTTCAATTACAATATATGCAAAATGACGCAACCAAAAATACTCAAATGTCAAAAACTGAAAGGCTTACACGAGTAAGTAAAAAAAAAATTAATGCTTATAAACACAAGAGTTATTGAGTAACTACAGTAGATGCATCAATCCACACATACCGTAAATAAATAGAGGCATTATGTGAGCATTTCATAAAATAAAATATATGATAACTTTAAGATAACTAAATAAAGGAAATAATAATAAAAAAAAACACATCAATTAGACCTCCGGGTAACAAGGTCATCCAGCCTTTTCCTTAGTTATCCTTTGTTTAAAACTTTAACTTACTAGAAGTAGATAAATTTTCCTTTTACGCTTACTGACATTTCAATAACCTATCGACATAAAGCATTGGACTATAACTATATTGGACATAACTATGTATAGATAAGATCTTGTCATAAAACAGTGACAGAAATGTATTCGTAACTAGAGATACGTTATTGAAAACGGCTGATAGTATGCACGCCCCTGATCATACCTACCCACTGTGCCTTTGTTTGCAATGCAAGATACAATACAATCACATAATAATTAATTAAGTTATTTATTTATATAAGCACCATACTCTTCCATTCCTTGACCGTTAAAACCGTAATGAATCGACGCTATGTTATCTCTATTCCTAAACGA
The DNA here is from genome assembly GCA_949711755.1 of Leptidea juvernica. NCBI lineage: Eukaryota > Metazoa > Arthropoda > Insecta > Lepidoptera > Pieridae > Leptidea > Leptidea juvernica. The sequence goes on from CATIXQ010000017.1 coordinate 7,593,479, forward strand.
GTTGCTGTTCCTAAAAGCGTTGATAATGATTAGAACCAGAGCCAACTTCCCAATCATCAGGGACTTCACCAACATGAACTTGAGCATGCCCAAGAATAACGGCACTATCGTGGATTGGATCACGAAGGGTAAAATAAACATTGGCATTAGTTTCTGCATCAGATTCTTGCGTTTTCCTCGACCTGAAACAAATGGAACTAAGTGTTATTTTGTGAAACTTAATATATATATATATATATATAAATGAATTGCTGTTCGTTAGTCTCGCTAAAACTCAAGAACGGCTGGACCGATTTGGCAAATTTAGGTCTTGAATTATTTGTGGAATTTGTGATTAAATAGGAAAATGCTGCTAAATTAAATAAAAACAACAAATTTGTTTTTCCTTTGATGTGTCCATATATAATTTCTATGAGAGAATTTATTGACGCACGGTTTGACAGTTCTGCTGTGTAACAATTTCATTACGACATCAGGGTGCATATTTTACGAAGTAATTTTTGATGTTATGATATATTATTGACAAATTCATATAAAAATTCATATAAACATTATTTTATTTATTATATACAGAACAACGTCTGTCGGGTCAGCTAGTATTTTTAATAAATTTTGAATACGATCTTGTGTTTGTTTATTACGCGTTCACGCCTTAACTCAATTGATCAATATGATATTTTGCACACGTCATGTTGTCAAGAGTTTTTTTTTTGTTTTTTTACTGACAATAAGGGACGAGACCAGCAGGACGTTGAGCTGATGGTAATTGATACGCCTTGCCCATTACAATGCAATGTCACTCAGGATTCTTGAAAACACCAAAATTCCGAGTGGCACTACAATTGCGCTCGTCATCTTGAGACATAAGATGTTAAGTCTCGTTTGCCCAGTAATTTCATTAGCAACCCATAATCTAGCCGGCGTCCTGTGCAAAGGAGCCTCAAGGGGAGGAAAGAGTACTGCAGAAAACGATTTAGGGTATCTACCCCATTATGTATTACTTTTATAGCTTTCTGTGAGCCCGAAGGAGCGCCATTCTTATTTAAGTCGAACGACGTCACTGTCATAAGCTTATAATGTAAGAACTACATTGGTGTCTATCCGTGATAATAATATTATATTTTGGTACAAACATACACACGCATGCGTTCATACGAAAAGAGTTATAATTATGAGCAGTATATATTCTGCCCGCGAATTCTAGAGTCGGTGACGTAATGGGTAGTACTGACTCTCACTACGTTGCCCCTGGTTGACATACCAATATTTTTAGTTTTCGAATACATAATGTTTTTTTTTATGATAATAAGGGACGAAACGAGCAGGACGTTCAGCTGATGGTAATTGATACGCCCTGCCCATTACAATGCAGTGCCGCTCAGGATTCTTGAAAAACTCAAAATTTCTGAGTGGCACCACAATTGCGCTCTTCACCTTGAGACATAAGATGTTAAGTCTCATTTGCCCAGTAATTTCACTAGCTACGGCGTCCTTCAGACCGAAACACAGTAATGCTTACACATTACTGCTTCACGGCAGAAATAGGCGCCGTTGTGGTACCCATAATCTAGCCGGCATCCGGTGCAAAGGAGCCTCCCACTGGTATGTATGTGTTTTTCGACGCTTTATAAGTTTGGCATAACGGTCTTGTGATTGTTCTGGTGTTATAAGAGAATATGGGCCACGTTGATTACATATCTGCAGGCAACCATACAATAATGAAATAACATTTATTTTTAATTTTAACCGACTTCAAAAAAGGAGGAGGTTCTCAATTTGTCGGTATTCTTTTTTATGTTTGTTACCTCAAAACTTGCGACTGGGTGAACCGATTTTGTTAATTATTTTTTTATTTGAAAGCTAGTGCTTCCCGTGTGGTTGTTGCGATTCCAAAAATTACAATAATCGATACTAGAATTAGATTAATTAATTAGATTGTATAAAAATACGCAATTATTTTTATACTTTTTAGTGCATATTATATCTATTGTTTTGGAATAGTGTTTTTGAAGTCGGTTGTTTTTTGTTAAAAATTATTTTATATTTTTTACGATTTATAAGTTTGTCATAACGGTCTTGTGGTTGTTCTGGTGTTATAAGAGAATATGGGCCACGTTGATTACATATCTTCAGGCAACCATACAATAATGAAATAACATTTATTTTTATTTTTATGGAAAAGGAGGACAAGCGAGCTTCTATATGTATGTAATTTAAGTGGAAAAAATTGGTATAGCCTATATTGCCTACAATCTATATATATATATATAAATGAATTGCTGTTCGTTAGTCTCGCTAAAACTCGAGAACGGCTGGACCGATTTGGCTAATATTGGTCTTGAATTATTTGTGGAAGTCCAGGGAAGGTTTAAAAGGTGAATAAATATGAAAGTGTTGGGAATTAAATAAAAACAACAATATTGTTTTATCCTTTGATGTGTCCCCCGTCGTTCAGAAATCAAATTGAAATAATAGTTAAAAATTTATAACTAATTAGAATTCTTTGTATCTTTCTAACTTTCTCAGGAGGTAAAAAACAAACTCAAAGCTACCTATAGTTGGTAGATTAACTACAGTTGTTAACTATGATGGCAATACAACGTTTGCTGGGTCAGCTAGTACTTTAATAAAAATATAATTCTGTTATATCACAATCATTATATTTATAGTATTTTACGTATATAATATCTTTACAAAATTATTTTTATATGATAGATAGACGGACATTTTAGTGTTTTAATGTGTTTTTTTTTCGTTTTTTAAATTTTATTGTTTACTGGCACTCCGACAGTGAACCAGGTAGATGCTGAAAATCAGCACTGTAGCCAGTATTGGTTTACAGCACTAGCTGAGCATCGGCCTTTTCTTTTGCCACACAGCATATTTAGTTAAGTTAGGATTAGGAATATATATTAACCCCCTTATTCATAATGGTCCGCTAACTTAAAACAGCTGCTAAAGAGTGTTATTTCTCATTCTGACTTAGGTCAATAGAAGAAAACAGAGAGAGAATAAGCAATGCTGGAAGTTAGCAGACTATTATGAATAAGGGGGTATGTATTTAGATTGAATTTTTATGTATGTTGCATGGAATAATATTTTCTATATCTTAAAATAAGTATCACCTTCATGTGACAAGCCAATTAATTTAAGACTGCATAAAGTTCAGTTATAACATGACCGATATTAAGTGGTTTACCCTATGTTTTATTCTATTTAGTACAGTTATAACTGTTTGCTAGTTCTACTTTGATAATAAATGTAAGACTTGTGTGAAACGGTGTAGATATCGTGACCCTGAGAAAATTGTATTCTACGAGTTGGATTAAATTCACTATTAATTTTCTTATATAAATCAGTACCGTTCAAAGGCTGGCGTGTAACGAAGATAATAATAATATTACGCTTTTTATTATATATTTATTTGGCCAAACATTTGTTATTATCATTTTAGTAATAAATGCAATTATAAATTGTAGGTGAAAGTCAAAGTATCTGGAAGACCGGAGACTATTATTTGATAAATAACTTCTCTTATTGGTGAAAAATGCGATGATTCTTTTTTAAAGCAAACGCGAAGTGGTAAGCAACGGTCCATGGATATCTTATACACTGTTATTTCAGTATTTCGAACTGGGGAACTCTTCTATTAAAACCAACTAGCAACTATACTAATCAAAATATGATATATAAACATCTTGTATTTAAAAAAATATCTCAAATTCGTTCTCTGCACCCTCTAGAACATTTGAACATTTGGATCAATATGGATATCGCATCCGACAATTCTTCCCACAAGAATCGTATTATAAAGATATAGGGATGATTTGGGAGGAAATATATTATCACCCGCCACACTCCCATGTTTTTCACTTTCCAAACACTCATTATCATACCCACACACTCACCAGAACACACTAACACACAACGCATCCACGCGCTCTTTCGCATACACACGCACACACAAAACTAAACAAAAGTATTATGCGTACTAAGTGTTTTCACTCTAATATGCTATAATAAATGTGTATTTATATCAAGTATGTTATTTTGTTTAATTTGCATATTTAAACAAAATCTGTGCTGCCTAATAATCTATCTTTATATATATTCTTGTGTGCGTGTGTATGTCACTGAACTCCTACTAGACGGCTGGACCGATTCTAATGAAACTTTCTGTGTGTATTCAAAAGGATTCGAGAATGGTTTAGATTCACAATTGAACTACCTCCTAAACGGCTGGACCGATTTTGATGATTTTTTTGCGTGTTGCAGTGAATTTGAGATTGGTGTGTGTCTTCAAGTGGATTTGATAATGGTTTTGATTCACAATTAAACTACCTCCTAAACGGCTGGACCGATTTTGATGATTTTTTTGTGTATTGCAGTGAATTTGAGATTGGTTTAGATTCTCGATTCCGTCGATATAATATAATTATCCTGCTCATGTGTATTACAGTGGACTCCTCCCAACGGATGGACCGATTTTTCAAATTTAAGACGTGTGTCCGAAATTTCCGACAGGACAACGTCTGTTGGGTCCACTAGTATATTATAGAACAATGAATTGCTGTTCGTTAGTCTCGCTAAAACTCGAGAACGGTTGGACCGGTTTGGCTAATTTTGGTCTTGAATTATTTGTGGAAGTCCAGAGAAGGTTTAAAAGGTGAATAAATAGGAAAATGCTGCTAAATTAAATAAAAACAACACATTTGTTTTTCCTTTGATGTGCCCATACATAATTTCTATGAGAGAATTTATTGACGCACGGTTTGACAGTTCTGCTGTGTAACAATTTTATTACAACAACAGGGGAGCATATTTTACGAAATAATTCTTGATGTTACGATATATTATTGACAAATTAATAAAATACGTTATTTTATTTATTATATACAGAACAACGTCTGTTGGGTCAACTAGTATCTTATAAAATATTGCATAGGAAATAACTGTGCTCCTACGAAAAATTGCAAAACCTATTCAGTTATTCACAACATGTACCTAACAGAAAAAGTTTCACCAACGAACGAAATCTATTATGACCTCTCTATGGAGTCGAAATAGAATGCGTTAAAATTGAGAAGAAATGCTTGGCAATTTTTTACTTTCACGCTATAAAAATTTTAAATTTTCAAAAATTCGGAAACATATTGGTTTCACCCCGTTTTTCGAAAATCAAGTTTCCATCAGATTTCTACGTTTTAGGAAGCCTGAGTATTCCCGCTGTTTTTTGGAATAACTTTTAAACAGCTTTACCGATCGATTCCAAAATCTAATCAGCTCTTAGACTGAAAAAACCATGTCGATCGCCACCAAGCCTGTCAAAATAGGTAGATTCGTTCGTGAGTTATCGTCGACGAAAGAAAAACGAAAACAATGTTGTTTTTCGGGATTCATTCGAAAAAACAGAAACGCGCGGTTTTATAGAATGCTAGGCATCAAAGTGATTCCGGTGAAATGTCTTCACATTATAACGAAATGTCTGAAGATTGTTTGAAATTTTCAAGTTACCTTCAGATTAGCCGTGCGAGAGATCTTGTTTGATCGACAAAATTATAATTACTACCTGTTTACATCAATGGAATCAATTGACTGATGCCTTGAAAAAATAATACATAAATAAAACTAAAAAACACGCTTTACTTGAAAATAAACTAAAAAGTAGAAAATAAATTTGAGTAACTTGAAATGAGGAATGGTGAACGAGAAATAAAAAAATGTATTTTGCTTAGATCATTTACACATCTAGATAGACTGAGAAAACCTCGAAAAAAAAAATAAACTTATGAACTAACATCTGTTTTGAGCAATTCACACACACTTACACCAAGTGTCATACAAATAGCGAGTCTAAGACGAAGCTTGTCACTCACACTAAACTAATATTCCTGGTCTGTTTTTATCGGTTGTCTAACAGCAAGAGACTCTATCTAGATGTATAAATTATCTAAGGTATTTTAATTTTAAAAAGTGTGAGGTGCTTGAAGTCATGTGCTATAAATATTTTATAGACATACATGTATTAGTAAGAGTAGTCATTTTGTAAATATATCTAACTTAATTAAACAATTTTGTCTTTTATAGTAAGACTAGTGACCCGTACTTGCTTCGCACGAGCATAACATAGAAAGAAAAACAGTTGAAAATATTAAGTGTCTTTGATTTTAAAATATCTATATATTTTTAACAAGGATTAATAATACGAGACAATAGCGTTGTGAATAACAGAAATATTATTAAAAGATTTAATGGAAGAAATGGTTACTGTGAGTTAATTGTAACAGGTATGGTGTCGCGGAGTTTTCCTTATGATTTTGCAAGAACTACTAATATGGACGACGACTTAGATATTTTTATCTCTTTTTTGAAATTCAACCTACGTGGGGAAGCCATATAAATTTATTTTTTCTGAGAAAAAGTGACTAAAGTTTCTGATGCTTAGTGATACACCCTGCCCATTACAATACATACAATATTTATGACGATTTCGCTTGCAAATATTGTAAAAATTGAAACATTCAGTTAATACTTAAGTTTGGTAGATTACACAGTAAAAAAGTACAATATAATAATCATTTAATAGTACAAATAGCTTTTATAACCATAATATTATATTACCTATTAATCTAATTAATCAAATGAACTATCATAGATTCAATCAAAATGCATGAAAGCGACTCACCCGTTTCTACATTCTCATTCAAATCTATGTCAAAGGAAAGCAGACTTCCTGTCTCGTTTTCCGTTGCTGGAATGTTCACTGTTACTCCATCAACAAGTTGTAATTTTCGTTCACTATCTTCGGATTTATCGCAGGATACGAACGCACACAGACATGTTAGTGTTAGCAAAAGTAAAAGGCGGGAAACGAGTGGTCCGGTCATTGTGGCGGCCATTGCCAATGTGGGCTCCTTCTTCATTGAATTGAATCACCCACCCTGGTGGGTTTGGTGTCATTGACACTGTATTACCTGCTTTAGCATTCACGTGAAGTATTTTATATAATAGCACAGATGTATTACTACATCATAATAGGATTAAAATGCATAAAACCTTTAAAAGAAATGTGTTCCTTTTTTGTTTTTAAATATTAATTTTATTAATTACCTAATAAGAACTTAGTCCATCAACTTTACTGTCTTGTTTAATTAAAATTTTTACTACTTAATTACTTACCAAAATTAAATAGGTTGCTATATCACTACATATTTTAAGTATTTATCATTTAGTTTAAATTTATTTACTTGAATTGATGATCCCTACTATCTATTTCAAAATGGAAAGAAACCCCGTTGCTAGTTTTTTACATCAATGTTTTATGTCTGATCTTTATGTAAGATGAAACGTTTTCAGAAACAACACAAATAATATTATGTATATACATTAATACACCGCAATAAATTAACTGCTTTGGAATGTCTCGTATTTTCTTCGGAGTACTACGAGTATCCACTAAAGTTTTGCTTTTATTTATGTGTGTGTTAAATGTATTTAGAAAGAGGAGATATATGTATGTATAAAGTACAATATGACTAGCTGGTTACCTTTTAATGTAAACTTGAATTCCCATAATATTTATGAAGTCTAGAAAGTGTGTTAATAATAGACAAGCTAGAATAGTTATTCGATGCCTGAAATAAACCGGTTAGTAAATAGAAATTGGTTAATTTGCGATCGTCAGCTTCAATAACTTGTCCCCACATTTATTTACATATGTATACGTATATTATACTCAGGGGCTGTTTCACAATGTCTCAGTAAAGTTCCTGATAGGCTACTTGCTGCTTGACTATCGAAAGACATATAAGACATTAGATTTTTATTCGGAGCTGCAGCCAAGACAGCGTAACGGTACCTATGTTGTTTTAGAATTCGATTTTTTTTGGAGAGGAGCTCATGTCAAGCATATGTCGGGCTCGGGTGTAAACATACCGACTAAAATCTCTTCTGTGCTGTCACTCCTAAAGCCATACCGCGAAGCCGGGCGGGGACGAAAATGTAGTTCACAGGCGGGGCGTCTAGGAAGGAGACTGTAACCTCGGACCAACCGTTTGCAAAGCTAGATGGAGAGAAGATCACTAACGATCTAATATATTTGTTAGTCCAATGGACTCTACGTTTGAAGAGACTTCGCACTCGCCGTCGAGTGCGGTGAAATATGTATGTGTGTTTCTTATTATGTGTGTGACTATTTTTGTGTAGTGTGTGATAGTACTACACAAAAATAGTCACACACTTATACACATACATTCACATATATTAGAATTCGTAAGTCTCAAAAAAGTCCTCAGCCAATATCTCCTCTTAAGGGCGCAATGATCACTTTCAAGGGAAACCATTCAAGTCGTGTCACAGAGATGCGTATTACACGTCTCATTGGTTCTTGTGCTTTTCATAACTAGAACTGGAAACTAACTTAATGAGCATAGAAAGTAGAAATACTTTTTATTTTTAAAATATACATTGAGTTCTGTGACGAACTGATTTGACACGCCTTTATTAGCTTCACCTGTATGTATGTTTGTTTGTAACCGACTCATTTGGGCGCCATTTCGACCCACTTTTAACGCCCAGATTTCGTTCAACCTTCGTAGAATTATCGAGGACCGATGACTATACATACATTAATTTGATGAAATTATTCCATTTTTCAATTTTCGAAATAAGCTTTTTGTTAATTTTATATAATTTACCAGTGGGAGGTTCCTTTGCACAGGATGTCGGCTAGATTATGGGTACCATAACAGCGCTTATTTCTACCGTGAAGCAGTAATGTGTAAACATTATCGAGTTTCGGTCTGAAGGGCGCCGTAGCTAGTGAAATTACTGGGCAAATAAGACTTAACATCTTATGTCTCAAGGTGACAAACGCAATTGTTGTGCTGCTCAGAATTTTTGGGCTTTTCAAGTATACTGAGCGGCACTGCATTGTAATGAGCAGGGCGTATCAATCACCATCAGCTGAACGCCCAGCTCGGCTTGTCCTTTATTTTCATAAAAAAATTCATCTATCGTCTTATACTATAAGGCAGGAATTGGTGTTAGTTCAACCATTACCTTTAACCGATTTACCTAATATTGGGTGAATTTTCTAAATAAGAGTTTAAAAAAACTCGGTTTTATTAATAAACGAAACTAGAAAGTAGGAACTGTTTTCAATTTTTTCGTTCGGTTTTCTATATAGAGTGTGTTTTTAGTTTTCTTTTTACTATTTATTCATTTACATTTTCATTTCGTATAGCACTTTCAAGTTTTAAGAGCAAAAGTGTGATTCTTCAGTTCAACAATCCTTGATATTGTACATTAATATTTTTTATAAAATATACGTTTATGTTAATTTTTCTCACACTCTGCTTATTAATTTTATGCACATTAACCTCACATTACAAATGTTACTAGCATTTATGTACAAATAAGTAGGAATATAAATCTAATAATATTTCAATAAAGAGTAAGTATCTCTCTTACACCTTTATTAAGGTTTCATGCATACACGGTTTTACTTTAATCTAAATTTTCCATAACCAGACACAATTCTGACTACTTTTGTATTTACACGGTCCGATATGATCTATCTGAGTTTGTAGTACGTGACAAATAGTTTTCCTTTCTCTGTAATTTGGTGGTATTACAACTGTCAATATAGCCACTGTACCGTGTAATTTAGAATCTGATGTTATGCTCATGAATAACTGACTGAGTTGTTGAATTTGTGATACTTACAATGGATATCAACGGGAAGCTGTGAAGTTATATGTCGCTATGGGTAAGCCGCTCAGATTTTGAGTTTTTCAAGAATTCTGAGTGGTTCTGCATTATAATGGCTGTGGGGAGGGGGGGTGGGATTATTACATACCTTCATCATATTTTTATCAAAAAAAGGATACATACTTAAGATAAATAACTCAGTCTGTTCTTGTCAGACATATTGTTCAATTATAAGCTCCATTAAGGAATCATGGATCATGGAATAGAATGAATTTATTGAAATTTGCCGATCATACAGGGCGTACACCTTCCTAAACAGCCGACAACGCTCCTGGCACTCCTGTAGTGTTCCGAAAAATAGTGGCCGGCGGTATTTATTTAATATCAGGTGACCCATACACTATTTAGACCTCCTCTACCTTTAAAAAAGATTATTATAATGCAGTCCACAACCACAATGCACAAACCATAATATGTAAAAACTTTACACAAATTCTGTACATTTTATAATACTTGTTTTTTCTTGTTTTTCACCCCTGAAATTGCCAAAGTGAATCTCGCAAGAGCTGATTCCGGATACTCGAAATTTGAATAGTTTTTTTTTAAATATTACCCTACTATAGATTTCAAGCGTCTCTGTAAATAATTACAACTACCAACTACCTTTATAATACATAGAAATCCAAATCACCTTCAATATTGTAAAATAATCACCTTTGTATAAAATAAAAACCAATTTTTATATCAATAGTTTTAATCTAAAAATATAATAAAAATAAATTACTTATAAATAATAATCTTTAACGTCGTCTATTTTTCGCACAACTTCACGAAAGACAGACGAAGGTGGGATTTACAACGCTTTACTGTTTGTCGAAATATTTTTATGGAAAATTCCCAAAAATTTCATTATATCATAAAGATATTGGGAATTTTCAGTACATTGATCAAATTTTTACAATACTAGTGTAATATGAGTCTTAAACTTTGGTACGGATTAGTCAGATATGACAGCATCGTTGTCAGATCTTGCCCAGGGTGACAGCAGGGGACCAGTGGCTGGCCACGCCGCAGGTATCGCAGGAGGGAACACTTCAGCTCTGGGATGGAACACTAATGGAGCTGGCGGGATTGCCGCCGAGAACAGCCTTGACACAGCCTGGAACAAATTTAAAAATAAATCCAACCATCATAAGCTGTCAAAGATATACATTATAGTATTCATTTATAATATCAAAATAACTTGACATATTTTGTAAGTATTAAGAAATATTTAAATAAAAACTACTACTAGTCATATCTACTACTACATATAATACTTATCGCGTACAATTTTAGTTCACAAAAACTATTATTAATAATTGTTGTATATAAATTTAATTTTTACCAATATTTATGGACGATACGGTTGCCAATCCGCATCTCTCGGGCTACACCCCAGTGCTCTTACCAACGAATCCAACTGTCCGGATGCCGCATGATCCGTCAATATTGTTATGTTTAGTTCAACTCTTTTTGTTCTTATCTCAGAACGGTTGGCTTAGTTGGTACGCGTGTAATAATACAACATTATCGTGTTTCGGTCTGAAGGGCGCCGTAGCTAGTGAAATTACTGGGCAAATAAGACTTAACATCTTATGTCTCAAGGTGACGAGAGCAATTGTTGTGCGTCTCTGAATTTTTGGGCTTTTCAAGTATACTGAGTGGCACTGTATTGTCATGAGCGGGGCGTATCAATTACTATCAGCTGAAAGCCTAGTCTTGTCCCTTATTTTCATAAAAAAAAATCATCTATCGTCTTATACTATAAGGCTTCCTGCCTTGATGTTAATTCAACCATTATCTTTGACCGTTTTATCTAATATTAGGTGAATTTTCGAATACTAAACAGAATTTTTAATTCAACAATGCAAATAAGTTGTTGGTAGAGCGCTGGGTACGTCTCACTCGAGAGGTTTCGAATCCCACATCGTCCATAAACTTTGGTTCAAATTAAATTTGTATACTTAATCCCAAAAATGAAGGATATCATTAAAACAAACTATTAATTGTTGTGTTAGCCAACTTGTGCATTTTAATTTAGATAAACCTAAAATAGTACCTACTAGCTGACCCGACAGACGTTGTTCTGTATATAATAAATTAATTAATGTTTTTTATGAATTTGTCAATGATATTTCATAACATCAAGAATTATTTTGTAAAATATTCTCCCTGTTATGTTGTTATAAAAAAATTGTTTCACAGCAGAACTGTCAAACCGTGCGTCAATAAATTCTCTCATGGAAAATTTGTCCATACAAAACAAGTATTGGAAAATAATTATGGGTCCCAAATCGAATTATAAATTTTCCTATCTCTCAAGTTAGACTAAATTGCACTCCATGAAATAATCCCCATCAAAATCCGTTCATTAATTTAGGAGTTCACTGGAAACAAACATCAGGACACTGGGTTTATATTTATTACTAGCTAACCCGGCAAACGTTGTTTTGCCATATAAATTATTTTTAGAGTTAGACTGTTACTTGGACATTGCAATATTACTTTATTTTTCTTAAATAAACGTAGCCTAAGTTAATCCTTGTGACATCAGCTACCTGCTAATAAAAGTCCCGTCAAAATCGGTCCAGTCATTTCAGAGATTAGCCGGAACACACAGACAGACTTGTAAAAAAACAAATATTTTTGTGTATGTACCGTATATATATTCATATACATGTAGTAAAGAACGGTTATTTCAATATTACAAACAGACACTCTAATTTTGTTTAAATGTGTATAGAAGATAGGTACTGTATAATCTCTAATATATAAAATTCTCGTGTCATGGTGTTAAACTTTGAACTCCTCCGAAACGTCTTGTCCGATTCTCATGAAATTTTGAGTGCATATTGGGTAGGTCTGAGAATCGGACAACATCTTTTTTTCATCCCCCTAAATGTAGTGGTGGTCGAAATTTTTTTTTTTAATTTTTTTGGTAATTTTTTTTAAATTTGTTTGGTTATGAGTCAGCATTAAAAAATACATACAATTTCAAATTTTCACCAATCTACGATCAACAGTTACTTTTGTATCGCGATTTTAATATCGGCAATACAACGTTTGCTGGGTCAGCTAGTATTTATATACAATTCTCTTCAAATTGAAAATTGATCTCTTGACTAGACGCGTGTAATAAGTAAGATTATTACGTAGTCTTAGACTAATGAAAGCTTTCTCCCGTTTTCCCTCTCATAATATCTATAATAACATAATATCGTAGATAGACCACAATATATAACATTATATTGTTTTTGTATCGCACATTGATATATTTTATTTCTTTCAAATCTAGAAGAACGAAATTTATATCACTACATATAAGACAAAGTTCTCCGCCGCGTCTGTCTGTCTGTCTGTTCGCGATGGACTAGTGGATGGACCAGTGGGAGGCTCCGTTGTACAGGAAGCCGGCTAGATTATGGGTACCACAACGGCGCCTATTTCTACCGTGAAGCAGTAATGTGTAAGCATTACTGTGTTTCGGTCTGAAAGGCGCCGTAGCTAGTGAAATTACTGAGCAAATGAGGCTTAACATCTTATGTCCCAAGGTGACGAGCGCAAATGAAGTGCCGCTCAGAATTTTTGGGTTTTTTTGAGAATCCTGAGCGGCACTGCATTGTTATGGGCATAGCGTATCAATTACCATCAGCTGAACGTCCTGCTCGTATCGTCCCTTATTATCATTAAAAAGAACTCAATAACTACTTTACCGATTTTCATGCTATTCTCACCAATGGATAACAAGGTTGTTCAACGGAAACGCTGTCTGATTTTCTTTCTAAGCCCTTTGAGATATAACCAGTTAATGTATCGTGGAATTGTGTATCTTATATAAGTCTACAGAAGAGTCCGCGATGGCATATGTCTATCTTTTAAGGATAACATACTATGTTTTAATACAAAAATCAACTTTGATTGCACATTTCGGATGGCTTTAGAACACATTGTTCCCGAATACTTACATCATCATCAACAGCGTTTGCCGTGTCAGCTAGTCAAGTTATAAATTGATCTTAATGAGGCATATAGTCTTCTTCACATTCTTAAGACATTAAATTTGTTAACTTTCTTTGTTCTCAGTGTATATTACCATGATCTAATTAGAAGCAATTACTTCAATCATCATATTATTAAAGATTAAGTTACTTTTCGCCGGTGTGAAGTTGGAAAATTCTGTGGTAATTAAAATGTTAGGTACTCGACCGGTTTCAGAGTGGTGTGAATACTCTCTCTCAGAGTGTCTCACCCGTTTTCAACCAGTTTGGTTCCTACCACTGTCTCTCTTCTTCTATCCTGGTCTTTGGTGTAGTTTTCTTCACGTTATTGTGCGTCAAGTTAAAATGCAAATCACTCGTTTTATTACCAGTATTGAATATTCTAGTCGGCTGTGTATCAAATATTAGTTTATATACAATCGATATCGAATGAAAATAGAATATAATCACACAAAATGAGCTATTTCCTCTATAAAAGAATGAAATTCTGGTAATTTATGGACTCCGACATGGACCTTGAATGTCTCATGTCTCTGTATGCTATTTGTGTATGTAATGTCCTGTGCTTCGCAGGGCATAAAAAATTTTCAAGAACGCTGAGCGGCACTGCATTGTAACGGGCCGGGCGTATCAATTACCATCAAATGAGACTTGGCACCTCATGTCTCATGGTGACGAGCGCAATTATAGTACCGCTCAGAATGGTTGGGTTTTTCTAGAATCCTGAGCGGCACATATTGCAACGAGCAAGGCGTATCAATAACCATCAGGTGAACGTCCTGCTCGTCTCATCCCTTATTGTCATAAAAAAACTCTTCACACACATTTGTATGATTTTGTGATATATCTTCTTCTACTTGATCAATCCAAAGCATTAGCAGAAGCTTCCAACCATGAATCCATATATTGTGGAAGCGAAACATTAATCTTAATAGATGAATAGATGCCTCGGAAATTTTAACAAGTCTTACCTGGCTGACTGCTACGATGAGCAGAACAACTCCAATGGCAAGGTTTTTGATGGAAATAACAGCGAGTGCCATCAGCAATGTCGATATAACTCCCAGTGTGAACATGACAGGCAAAAAGATAAATGACAATCGCTTTAAGGCATTGTGACCGAACGTTCTGCCGACGCCGCTCTCTGGAAAGAATTAACAATGATATTGTTATGTGTTGTTCAGTTTGAAATATTTATAACATTGAAGAATTTCGATATATTGTATTCATAAAAAACATAAAAATTAACAAAAAAACAACCGACGTCATAGACACTATTTCAAAACAATAGATATAATATGCACTAAAAACTATAAAAATAACTGAGTATTTTTATACAATCTAATTAATTAATATAATTCTAGTTACGATAATTGTCATTTTTGGAGTCCTTCCGCCGCGACTCGCTCTCGCCTCTCGCTTCCTCACAACTCAAGCACATCTCACCTTTAACTATGTATGTAGTTACAAACCTATCTTGGATGACACCGACTCCAAAAATTACGATAATCGCAATTTGATTACAGACAGTAAGAAATTCTGCCACAGATCGCACTCTAACTGTAACCATTGATCATCATATTAGACTACGACAATTACTTGGCCTACACCTAAGAATTGAAGGGTTCCGTTACTTTGTCATGGATTCCGTAATCAGAACCTAACCAAACTATCCTTGAAGTTTTTCCTTTCCAATAAAAAAATAATCATCGAAATAGGTTGGCGCGATATTCAGTTATTCGTAAACTTATCATCCACTTTGCTATACGTATGTATAGCAAATTTAAGACTTTTATGGTTTTCTCATGGATGCCATTGTCAGATCTGGACCAAATTACAATATGACCACACGGGAAGCACCAGCTTTCAAATAAAAAAAGAATTATCAAATTCGGTTCACCCAGTCGAAAGTTTTGAGGTAACAAACATAAAAAAAAAACATACCGACAAAGAGAACCTCCTTCTTATTTGAAGTCGTTTAACAAGATCATAGTGTCTTCCCCATAATAGAGACAATAAGAATAGTGCTAATGGACACATCCTCTTTGATGGACACTTTCTTAGATTGACTGTACTTAGTAAATAAAGTTAAAATTAAATTACTTGTTTGCCTAAGACTAGATTGTTATCAAAATGATAAAACGTAGGCTTTTATCAAAAAAGAAAAAAACTATATTCTTATGTGTTTTTTCTTTTTTTGCAGAGATTTATAAAGGTTGGATGGCGCCTGTGTAAGCTCATTACTAGATAGTCTAGAATCTACATAACGGCGTCGTTAGCGTGGTGAGGTGCTATCACAATTATTATTAATATTTTCGTGACATTCTTAGAGTCGTTTTGAAAATGTCGTATATGGAAAAGCACGCATTCGAGGACTTTACTGCCCCAACGGCCATCTGTCTGTCGAACTATGTCCCAAACAAACACATACCAAAATCATTGTCTTGTTACCCATAACACAGGCTATATATGCTTAACTTGGGGCAAGATAATTTTTGTAAAAAGTGTGTCGATATTATTATTATATAAAATAATAGAGCATGTTAATTTCATTACGAACACATAAATGTGGTGATTTCTATTAAATTATAACAATGTCAGAAATTTTTCTGCAACATATTTTTAATATACTAGTATATTCGCTCGAAATTATTGTTTTATGTAATGGAAATGTTATGTTAATATGTGAACTAAATTTAAGCTAAATATCACTACATACTACTAAAACAAAGTCCTCCGCCGCGTCTGTCTGTTCGCGATAAACAAAAAAAGTACTGCACCAATTTTCATGCTGTTTCCACTAATGGATAACGTGGTTCTCGAGGAAGGATTTAGTATATAATTTGTCAAGTTTTTGTATATTTATTTGTAAACATTAACGGTATTTGTTGGAGATATCGGAAAAAATAAGCCGTCTGGGACTTTCAACGAAAACGCTGTCTTAACACTTTGAGCAAAAACAAAATAATGTGTGCTGGAATTGTGTATCTTATAAAGGTCTGCAGATAAGTCCGTGATGGCATATTTCTATCACTTTATACATCTTAATAGTTTAAACAATTGGCAATTATAAAGCGGCAATGTTAAAACTATTTAAACAGATACGACGTTAATCTTTATCATTTTATAACTACATATTATTATAAAATCATTCAGAAATACGTTTTTGTTTCTTTTTTAATTCATTAACTTTCATTATACCTATATTTCCGATGGCTTTAGACTTCATTATTCCCGAACACTTACATCATTTTTTGCCTATTGACAGAACAACGACTGTCGGGTCAGCTAGTACAGTATAAATAACGTTTTCAATTTATTACTTGTAATAACCTAACTTAAGAGTGATTTTCATTATAATAACACTAGAAATAAGGGACTGCTTGTAACTAATTCTAGTAGGCTTCATAAGATACATAATAGCTTTAAGGGTAAATGTATACACTTTTATAATAAAGTCCCAGCCACTGTTCAGGCATTATTTATAAACAAAATTTAGTTGTTTTTAGAAAATTTATTGAAGTAGGCGCTACTTTGCGGAAATCCATAATTATCCAAATGTTTTGAGTTTTTCTTTAGTGTTAATTCCACCAATATTTGTCTTTTAAACAATTCGACACGTGTTTCGCCTCTACACGAGGCATCCACAGGACATGTTGACTCGCCAAGATCTGGCACGAGACTCGTGTCCAATTGTTCAAAAGACAAATATTGGTGGAATTAACATTAAAGAAACACTCAAAACATTTGTTTAATTGTTTTATTAAAAAATGGCTCTGTCGTAAGGCCTACTAGCAGAATATCTTAGTGATCGGACAGCCTGGGACTAGATTATGATTATATTGTAGCAATAGCAATGACAGTACAATATTGTATATTTCATTAAAAAAAGCGCAAAAAAAAGCATGCTGGGAAAGGTTCTTGCGCCGAGAGAAGAATCTCTCTCAGAGCGCCATTTGTTTCCGAAGCGATAGTAGTATCTAGTATATTAGAAATGACATCAAAAAGAATTCGAAAGGAATCAATTTTGAGAAAATAAATGCCTTTTATGCCTTTCAAATACTTTAAGATTTATATCTTGACATTCAATGTGGCTCACTAAGAAAGTAAGACCATTTAAATAATCGGATAGTGGCACGCAAATAGAGCAACTAACAATAATGCATGATTTAATTGTTGCTACAAGAATGTATTAGTGGAAATCATGAACTTCTCATGCGGAAACTATTTGCAAGGTAGATGAAAACATCTTGAACACAAACTCAGAAATATAACGTATGCAGTTGGAACTAACGTACCTTTAATTTAAATAAAATTACTATAATTAAGTACTTTCTTAAGTAAAATCTTATTATATAGTTATACAATTGAGAAGTTATGCAAATGTTACATAATGTGATAAAATTTTCTGTTATTAATTTTATAGAAAGCCAAATAAATGGCGGTGAAAAATGTGTGTGCAGTTAATTTTGGAATCATATTGAGATACAGAACTAGAGATCGTTGTAGAAGAGAAAAAAGTAATTGAGAAAGAAATTGAGTTGTCGAGGGGTTTTGGTCATGTAGGAGAGGGAGAGATGATAAGAATGAGACAATGTTCAGTTGATGGTAATTGATACGCCCTGCCTGTTATTGTAACAGGTGCCGCTCCCGAAATATCCAAAACTTCTGATTGGCACTACAATTGCGCTTGTCACCTTGAGAGATAAGATGTTAAGTCTCATTTGCCCAGTAATTTAACTAGCTACGGCGCCCGTCAGACCAAAACACAGTAATGTTTACACATTACTGCTTCACAGCAGAAATAGGCGCCGTTGTGGTACCCATAATCTAGCCGGCATCCTTAGCAAAGAAGCCTCCCAATGGTTTAAGAAAGTATGGGCCATGGTGAAAACGTACCCTCAAGTTACCCGTATGTGTCCCGTTTGCCTACTCTTCTATTAAAAAAGAGGACATTCGCAAACGGTAGACTAGTAAACAGGAGTAATTGTTTTGTATATTTCACCTGTGCTTAGATAATCCAATTCTGCGTTCTCTGATACATTCTCACAACTAACAACCGCAAACGCGAATATGACAACGTACGCCAAACTTAAAACACCGAACATTCTACACATTTTCGTTTGATTTAATCGAACGATAAAATTTGCCGAATAATGATCCTCGCACGAGTGATTGTGTATGACTGATTTTCGTGTGATCGATTGGCAGGATATAAAGTGTCCTGACGAAGACAATAGCCGGCAAATCTAAAAGAAAGAAAGCAGTGCGTGATTGGGCCGTAGAAATTTTGACACAGTTATACACTACAGTTAAGGCCTAATGTACATTCATTAACGGACCCTTGGTCGTCCTTTCAAAGTGGACACTTGCGATCGTAATCTCTAAATGTACATGAAAGTGACAGCTATTAGACACGAATTTGTAGCGCGTTCAGTGACGTCATTGACTTACAAAATACTAGCATAACTGATAGCGTATAGACGAACAATGCATGCAAAAGAGAAGAACTTGTCTAACAGAGATACAGAAAGATAGAAAAGCGAATCTATTGTTACGGTATTTTTATATAGGATATAATATCACTTATTGAAAGTCGAAAACTACCACCCATTCCAAAAGGTATACCTGACACCTGAAAAGAATGGGCGCAACAAACTCAGCGGGCTTCTTTTTTTATAAAAATAAGGTTATCGTTCCATTTCCAAACTGTGGTATCATTAAGAAAGTCATTTATGTTATAGTAAACTTTTACCACACAAACTTTTATAAACAATTCTTTTGAATTTCGTAATACATATTTTGTTTTGAACATTATCTGGGATCTTGTTGTAAAAGGTATACAACGACCCACAAGACTTACTAACTGCACTTAGCCGAGTAATTGTCATTATAGGTTTATGTCTGTTCCTAGTGTTAACATTATGGTTATGACAGTTTCTAGCAAATTCAACTATGATTCACAAGTCTTTTGATTGACAAGTCGTAAATTGTCAGCAAAAACCTTAGCCATTAACGATTGGAATTAGCTCCTTCGTATTTTGAATATTAAGCCAACTAGCTAACGCACACATTGATAACATCACTGTCACACATTGGTGGGGTCATTATCGGGTCGTCTATGCTCTATATTTTAAGTCGAGTAAGACGGTTACCTCATTAATATACACGAGATGGCTTTTCAAAGTAACACATCCATAAATTTTACTAATTTATGTATCCTTTTCAAATGAATATCACTCATGCTTACTCTACGAAGAGAACGTAAAATTGACAGCCGCATCTACATAATTGAGGATTCCCGCCTAAATTTCACATTTTTGACAATTAGGTAATTTATTTGACAACATTTTGACATAGTGAGTTTTCTATTCTCAGAGATGAACCATTTTTTATGGAAAAGTAGGACAAACGGGTCATCCGATTTTGAGTGATCACAGCCGCCCACAGTCTCTTGCAACACGGGAGGAATCAAAGGAGCATTGTCAGCCTTTAAGGGAGGTGTACGCGCTTTTTTTAAGGTACCCATGTCGTATCTTCCCAGAAACACTGGGACACTCGATAAAAAGATTAAAATCAAGTTTTTTCTCCAAAATCATGACATTGTAGTCATATTCCGTACTTATTAAACACGTTTTAACGAACGACTACTATGACAAGACTTTATCTAACGTTCGATAGGCCTGAAATATTTTTAAACTACTATAGTTTTCTACCGTTTACCGTACGTTTTTATAAATGTAAATGTTAAAATATACATATATTTATTATGTTAATTGTTAAGTTAATTATTTACTTTTTCATTGTTTGTAACGTAATGTTAATGAATGTACTAACGTTGTTTCAACTTTTTGTCGTTGCGTTTTATTGTTGGGCTAGATCAACTATTGAAATAAGGTAATTTAAGTATAAAGCTGAATGAACCACATCAATGTGGCGTTCAGGTAGATGCTCTTGGGCGCCACTGGTTATCCTGCCTAAAATCGGCAGGCCGTATCAGTCGTCAGCATTAATGAAGTCATCCGCAGGGCTCTTAATATACCAGCTGTTTTAGAGCAGAATGGTATAGAACTTCAAATAAGTGAGCTTCATATGAGAGATCGTGGCTGTATATATGACAGATAATAGCTGTAGAGGAATCGAAAGAACATGTATAACTTGCGTTGATAAAGGCAAGCGTTTTTCAAGTATACCAATGCAATTCCGATGAATATTTTTTACAAAGGCCGGACATTCTTAATGACTTTGAATATTTTCTCACCACACATAATATGATCACGATTGAATAATTAGAGAAATTAGTTTGTTGGCGTGAGTTTTAAGTTAGCAGTCGTCGCACGTAGAGTGAAACGAATGAACATGGTCGTTCGCTCGTGACCGCTCGACTAACGCTTATCAATGCAATTTATATAGGCCATTTCCTGCCCGAGTACAATGAAAACTTTCCCCTAATTTCTGCATTAATGTTTGACGTTTACGTAAAGTAAGTAATTTGTGAATGCACAATGCATCTACCAAATTCATTGCAGTTTCACTTTGCGTGTTTGTTTTAAGATTTTTTACTTGACTTTAAGATATTCTTTGTTACTTATATTTATATCTACAATAATTTGCACAACTAGTTTTAACTTTCTATTTGCAGAATTCCGACTTCATCATCGACTTGCGCGTAGATTAAGGGTTTTTCGAAACAATAGTTCATTAAGTTTGGAATTAAAGACTATCCCATGTCCTATTCCAGTTTCGGTTCAGGTTTTCGCTCCTGATTCCAACTAAACCTACTATTGGTATAGTTATAGCTCAACGACTTGAATTTCACTTTTTCACAAACCCCGTGGGATACATGGAATATTCCGGAAGAAAATGTAGTCTATATCTTTTCCCAAGCTCTAGTCTATCGCTGTACCAAATTTAATCAAAATCAATGCAGTAGCTCTGCGGTAAAAGCGTAACAAACAAACTTAAACTCACATCTATAATATTAAAGTAAGGATGTCTTTATAATGGCAATACTTGAATCTTTTCTTATTGGAAAAGTGTTTACGATCAAAGGTGGGGCATTCGCTGTGTTGCCAGCGTGAGTTCAGTCAATAGTTACAATGCGCGCAGGCATCGCGATTCTGTTCCTCACGCTTTCACAATGTTACTCGCTGGTGAACACGAAACGCGAACCAAACACGGATACAATGATTAGCCAGATCACGTCCTGTTACAAGCATCTTGACCTGTCCAGGTGTATAACAGCTTACGGCTTATGGAAGGCGCAAAGTGCTCTAGAATTTGAAGCGAATCGCCCATTTCAATGGCGTCGGTTCGTCAATAATACTCAAGAGGATATGTTTTCGAGACTTTGCTTGGATACTGAGATGTTACTCCGGCGGCGTTCACTCACTATGAACCTAAGTGACTACCAACTAAAGCTCAAGTCTACAGGCGATGGAAAATTTAACTTGGATCTTTCGAAAGGTAATTATACCTTCTAATACTATAATATATTAAACTTATTATCGTTTCATTGTTGCTTAAAATCTTTGATACTTTGTCTTTTTAAATTTGTCACATATTTATCTATATATATATATATATATATTGAAAATGGTCTTTGTTTGAGGTTTGTTTGTGCACGTTAATCTCAGAAACAGTTGAAATGTTTTCACTGATATATTGTGGCAAGCTAACCGTAATATTTACTGTTTATTATATTTTATTAAACAAAAAAATAATAAAACCGAAATTCTTAGACATGGTTCGCTGCCCTTACGTAATGTTTATATAACCATGTATTTAATTTAATATCTTTTATTTTAATGAAAATAATTGCTAAGTTTTTACGTTGTGAATACAGTTTTTAGGGTTCCGTAGTGATCAAAGACTCACCAAGGTAAATTCCTTAAATTGTTTTTAATATTTACTTTATATGAAAGAATTTCTTTCATTTTTTTTCTGATATGTTTTCCAACGGTGTGGTAGACAGTAAAACGTGTTATATTAACAAACTTTTACAAGCTTGTTTACGAAGCTAAATGAATAAATAATTTTATATTGAACCTTCTATGAACATGCTTAGTAAAATAATTATTAATCATAATGCGTAGAAAAAAATTATGAAAATTCTTCTCAAGTTGTCTTCATTTATTTTTTATTTGGATGTTTGATATTTTACAAGACTGACCAATTACAATTTACAAACAAACAATTTTTCATTTTCATTCTTTTTTAAATGGTCTATTGAACAGACTACAAATAGCACTCTGTGTTCAACAAAAATAAGAATAAATCAATTTTCCACTATCAAGCGAGTGACATTGCATTTCGGGTGTTTTGGAGCTCTCGACATACTGTAAATAATTAAAGATATTATTCTATAAAGAAGTTTTTAATACAGTTGCTCAAAAAGTGACGTATTGTAGGGACGTATATCGTTCGGGATGTGGGCTATTACATACTCGTGCTTTTTCTTTACCTTTTCCGAACTCGTGCGTTCTCTTTCCCAAGTGTCAAACTAATGTCTATTAAAAAGATAAAACCAACCACGAAGTTTTTACAAAAAAAAATCATAGAAGTTTTTATGATTCATGCAAATATTTCTAAAAATAAGCTACTAATTTGTTTCAATAGCAAATTTAATGATTTGATTCAATGAGTTAGGTGAGGTTTCATTTAATTTCATCTCATTAAATTTCATTTTCTATCTACAGAAGACTTGGCTGTATGGGCATAGTTCCCTTTGCCTACCCAGAATGGGTGAAGAAAACAAAAAAAAATCTCTGCTTATATTCTTTTACGGTTGGCGCCATTTTCCATGATTAGTTCGTTGGGCTTATTGTGTTTTTATTATTCTACTAAATTACTTTATTTTTTCGCAACTGTATTAAAAATAATTGTTCAGTACACGTGCGTTGCTGTCATTGCATACTTGTTCCGTCAACACTCACATTCGGCTGCGCATCAGCTCGGGTAGACATTTGTCGGAACTCTTTGCAATGACAGGCTTTCCGCACTCGTAATGAAATATACTATTTCAACACACTTGAGTGTTGTCACTCTAAAGTGAGCCTTATTACATCGTTTTAGGGCTATTAACCGATCTATAACACATACGAGCGTAATAATATTACACACTAGTGCTTAATAGAATTATCACTACAAAGGTAGATGTACCTTACTGCAAATTATATGAGAGTAATCAGAGCATTCTAGCAATTTAACCGGGTAATATGGATTTTTCGTGACAACAAAGAGGTTTTATGCCGCTGTAAATCTTTTTTCATTTTTGAAATAAATATATGTGTCCGTAATTAAGAGGAAAAAAACATTATTATCAATGCATTTTATCACTTAAATGAATTTTGAAGTAGGCTATGGCTATATGTTATCAATCACCTTTTATTTGGCGCGTGCAAAAAAAAATTGCGCGCCATTTCCAATAATCAGGGTAGCGAAACTCTCTAAGAAAAAAGCGATTCACTCTATTGTATGAAACGTGTAGTCATTGAACGCATATAAAACATGGAAGCAGTTTTGTCATACTATCTACCGTTTGTAATTAGCGCCAAAATTCAATCAATTAAGTCATTAGTCAATAAATTATTGATGCATAAAAGAAAGAATGTTATTGTTATTGAATCTAGGTCGATTTGATTTTCGTGATTGGTTCTCGGCATGACATGATTACGGTGATTGGTTCGAGCTTGACATATTATTGTCAATATTTGTCAAATACGTGGATGATATATGCGTTAGGTATGAAGGCATTAGTCTTTGAAAAAGCTTTTCAGCTTTACAGCTTTTCTAAAAGGCTGGCAACACTTCTGTCATCCTCTTTTGATACAGGACAATATGGGTGGTGGTGATTACATCATCAGGTGAACCATACGCTTGTTTGTCCTCCTCTTCCATCAAAAAGTACTTAAATCATTTTAGAATTTAGCATTTTCTTTGATTTTTTTTATGAAAATAAGGGACGAGATGAGCAGGACGTTCAGCTGATGGAAATTGATACGCCCTGCCCATTACAATGCAGTGCCACTCAGGACTCTTGTAAAACCCAAATATTCTGAGCGGCACTTCAAGTGCGCTCGTCACCTTGCCTAGTAATTTTAATAGCTACGGTGCCCTTAATTAACACGAGTGTGATATGTTTAAATAAAATACATTTTAAAAGGATGAAAACGTGTCCTACATAGGTCGCGAAAAGTCGGGTTGAATAAATAAATATTAAGAAATGTATTCTATAAAAAAAAATCCAAATAAAATTAAAACATTTACGATTACCTTAACAATAAAATTTTAGAATATATTTATTTAATATTGTGAGATTCGAGTGTTTCTTTAATTAAAATGATTCTGTAATTCAATATTTGTATCATTTAATAATATTGCTCGTCGCATCACCAATTTTCATAAAACACAATCAAGATCTTGATAACACCCGTTAACCTGTAAAGGCTGATGAAATCTTGATTATTTTCGGGAAATGCAAGCAAGCCTTTGCTTGGTAAGTGAAGGCTTCAGAGGGATTATATTTAGGTATACATATAAAATCCTCATTACCAGTTTGTGAAAACAGGCATCACATAACTCTGCCTACGAAAGTTATTTTCCATGAATGACGAAAGTAAGAAAGTATATATATTATAGTATACTGTAGCGTTCAGGTAGATGCTCTTGGACGCCACGGGTTATCTTGCCTAAAATGGGCAGGCCGTATCAGTCGTCACGCCAGCATTAATGAAGTCATCCGCAGGGCATTTGCCGCTCTTAATATACCAGCTGTTTTAGAGCCAAATGGTATTACCTGCCGCGATGGCAAGCGTCCTGATGGAATGACGCTGGTGGCTTGGGCACGGGGAAGGGCGCTGGTGTGGGACGCTACTTGCGTCGACACTCTGGCTCCTTCTCATGTCCAAGCTACGTCAGTTGGTGCTGGGGCTGCTGCTTCGACTGCCGAAGACAGCAAGCGTCGCAAATATGTTGGTCTCAGTGAGTCATACATCTTTGTGCCGTTTGGTGTCGAGACACTTGGCCCGTGGAGCCCAGAGGCGCGGAGAATGTTCAAAATACTATCTTCGCGCCTCAATAAGGCTACTGGAAACCCAAGCGGTGGCAGCTATTTCGGTCAACGGATCAGCCTTGCTATCCAACGCGGTAATGCTGCCAGTATTCTTGGTACGCCTCCACGTAATGATAGTTTTAATTTTATGTAGTCGTAGTATTGTAAATATAGTTGTAAGATTTGTTTTGATTAAATAAATAATAACTTATAGTATACTTATCGTGTTCATTTGTTTCCAGCCAACAATCAACAACAAGCCTCAGGACGCAGCAGCATGAAACAATTGGACAAGATGATTGAAAATTTTTTTCCGCTCATCATCCTACCGGGACTAATTATGTCTGCGATTCTGCCATTCTTTTTGCCTGGACTCAAAATGATGACCCTTGCAGCAGGAATGCTCAATAACATGGCACTGACTGGAGCAGTCTTCACACTTCTCAGGAACAATGCTTTCAACGATAAATCTAGGAGAAAAATAATTTATATCAACAATGGCTATGGCGATTATGATCATTTTCCTGAAGGATCAGTGAATGATCCCATTAGCATTAATTTTGATTCAAAAGTGAACACAGAAAATACAAAAAATAAAGATCATCGTCTTATTGAAATAGAAAATACTGGAATAAGTTACCCTGCCATAGAAGACTGGTTGAAAGATAACAGCGGGAATAAAGGAAAAGTTAAAAATGTGCAGATAATGGGTGAAGTAAGCAATGGCATGGATTGGAGAAGTGCTTGGAACCTGATGCATGGATGATAATGAATAGTCCAGGTTTTATTTGAACCTAAAGCATACTTTATGAAAACAAACTAATTAACAGTAGCAGTACTGAAGTGGCGTAAACGAGGATATATTCTTTAAAAATATGGTTTACTGATCAATTTTGTAGATGGTATATATTGAGAAAATGATATCTACAGTACATTTGCTGATAATTCACCAGAAAATTGAAATAATTTAAATTTAATCATTCTAAAATAAAAATAATTGGATATTTATTTTTACTCGATGGCCATAAAATGTTAGGAAGTTGTAAAGTAATCCAAATAATCTCAGTAAATATTATATGCTCTTATTAATCAATGTTTTGGTAGAAAAGCAATGGAATTTTTTGACAAATTCCGCGGCTTAAAACAAGCTTTAGTTCTGAAGATGATCGCTGCCTCCATGCCGATTTTGTGCAAGTCAAGCGCTGCTGTTCTGCTTTCTTTTACACTCTTTTTTATTTTTGAGCTTTAATACAAATCTTAAATAATTAGAAATGTCGGGAAATGATTGAAGTTTTAAAATAACAATTTTTCCTTACAAATTTATGGCTAGACTAATTATATTTAAATTGATAATTTTGAGGAGATTGCTTAATAGATAATTCACTATTTCTGATGAATTTAAGATTTCAATAGGATCTTTAGACGCCAAAGTGTAGCCAAATTGATACAATAATATGAACTCTCTTGAGGCCAGCGAAGGTCGGCTATCAGTAATATTTTATCATGTAGTGAATCCTCTTTGGTTGGTAGTTCATTTATAGATGATATTTCTTTCAAATCAAATCGTCTAAGAGGATGTAAATACTACATAATAAGGGGCGGGACTGCATAAGTAAATATTGAAATTTTGTTTAGTATGAATCGTGTAGTGGTTTGAGATAAGTTTGAAATAGTAATTCCATTGTGACAAAGTATAATCCGGCTAAGTTTGAAAGCGAACAGTTGCTTAAAACGTAGTGGCTATGTCCGATTTTTACAAGAATATAGCCGTCATCTGTCAATCTATCAATTATTTCACGTTTCATACAATCACTTTTCTCTTATTCTCTTCCCAGTATTCAGTCTATCTCTTACTTGAGATAAAAATCGTAAGTATCGTTGACTTTTCTGTCCAATAAAATTATCGACGGTAACTCACCTTATCCGTACACGCTGTCTGTCAATGGGACGACGTATAAGCTTACCAGCGATTGAAGTTTAAGAAGATAGAAGAAGAAGAAGGCGATAAGAATGACTTATCGGGAATATTGGGACAGCTTCAGATTATTGTGAGCTAATTGCTGACAGTAGAAGGTAGTAATTTATCTCTGTCTGTAGATAGTATATTGGGAACCGCCGTTAGAGAGTTTCGCTAGGGTGCATAATATAGTGCCTATTATTTGAGAATATAAATACATTTATAATTATCAGTAATTACCTATAAGTTGATAGTTTGATAAGCCGTATTTTATATATTACTTAGGTACATTTAATAAGCCATGGGGAACTGAATGTACTTCGAATTATATTTCATACTTCGATTGCCTCTTGGACTGCATATTTCTGGGGACTTCAAGATTTTGTAGTCGACTTCTAAAATTATTAAGATTTTTATAAAAAGACTACTGACGCGAGAATTGCAAATTATAGTGTATTTTATTGTTATTGGCTCTTATTATAGTCAACTATTTATTGCTTTTATCCATATTTATCTATGTGTTTAAATATGTAAGCTCAGGATCATCGACTGCTATTAAAATTTTAAGTTGTGAGTTATTAAGATAATTAGGATGGAGAAAAATCTTGCCCCTATTAAAAAAAAAACACATTTAATTATTACCTATAAATTAATGTTATTATATAAACAATATTGCCCGAAATCAGAACGATTTTTTTAATTTACTTTATTTATCAGTATTTGTAGCATTTACTTAATGAGCTTATGATTACTTAATTAAAAATAATAGACAATTTCAAACAAAAGTTGATTTTATTTACACTTTACTTTTACTAACTAGAATAAATATTTTTACAATTCCACAAAAATAAGTATGTCCTTAAAAATAAAATGGGAGGAAACTCTAACTCTTAGTAGATTCTAGACAATGAAATATAGATATAATACTCAATTAAGTCATTTATTAATAAAAGGTTTATATGTAATACTATTAATAAATAGAACCCATTTAAATATCTTGTATAAGTATTAAAATATTGTGTTAATTAATTATAAAATTGTAAAAGCTAATCCACCGTTTTATTATCCATATTAACTTCAGAAATCCTTCCTGTTACAATTCTGTTAATTTTATAATTAATATTTGAGTAAACCTATTTCTGCTTTATCCTAGAAACCCAAAAATAAGGGAAACCTACTAGTGTAATTATATCACAAAAATATATTTAGTATAGTACAAGCAGTCATAATATACCATAGTCCTTAAGACTTAGAATAAAAAAACAACCACAGACTGTACCACAGAACCTAGAATTTTCTTTTCATTAAAGTAATTTTTTTTAAGGTTAAGAAGACATGTTGCATTCATTTAATTAATACCAAAGTTATATTTATACCTTTTATTGTACTTCATCCTGATAGTTTTCTTCTAACAATATTTACAAAGAATTTCAGCATCGTCTTTGATATCATGAAAATAGTATAGAGTACTTTTTATGAAAATAAGGGATGAGATGAGCAGGACTCTCAGCTGATGGTAATTGATACGCCCCAACCAGTACAATGCAGTGCCGCTCAGGATTCTAGAAAAACCTTGAGACATAAGATGTTAAGTCTCATTTGTACAGTAATTCCACTAGCTACGGCGCCCTTCAGACCGAAACACAGTAATGTTTACACAATACTGCTTCACGGCAGAAATAGGCGCCGTTGTGGAACTCATAATCTAACCGGCTTCCTGTGCAAAGGAGCCTCCCACTGAGCTTTCACTATCGGCACTATAATATGGTATAGCAAGGCATATTATATAATATTTTCCATAAAAATATTCGAGTGACAACATACGTAGCTTTAATATTTATCTCAGTCAAAAAGATCTGTTGTGCTATAAAAAAAATATATAGCACTATACATTATAATGTCAATAGCCACCGTCTATGGTCGTTTGCCTCTGCTATATAAGAGCTATAATTTGCTATAATATAGACACAGAAGAGTCACCATTAATTTAATAGTACAGTCTTAACGTTAATATACCTTTTGTACTTTATGTATGGTACTTTAAAACTTAACAATGCTAGGAGCAAACTTATTAAAATGCTCTGTTTGTAGTGTCAAATATAAAATATATCGGCACATTTTGGTCATAAAATCAAACAGTTTGACTCTCATGCATTTAACACCAGGTCATCATCTGCAGTATTCTGTTGAAACAATGTCGTAGTATATAATACTCAAGCATTCCAATCGAATTTGTCGGATTCTTATTACTAGTCAAGTTTGTGAGCAATTTCAGCCATTTTCTTATCCTCTTCTGGCATGTCAGTGTCATCCCAACCCCATACGGGGTTTTCTGGATGTTCATGTTCTTCAAGGCCAGCTTTCGCTTTTCCCATTGGATGAGAGCCATCGCCTGTCCTTAGCACTCTTTTTCTGATCATATCCATTGACACAGTTTTTAAATCATATGCCAAACCTGTAATATACATTAGACTATTATTATTGAATACTATTAACTTGTTAAGCAATATATTTCGAAAGTAGAAATCAAATATATTTGTAATAAAACACATATTGACGTCAAAGGGAACCTTTGGGGTGCGATTCCACGAACAGAACAAAAGTTATGACGTATTGTAATAGTTATTCACGCAACTGTTGTGTAATAAGGGGTATAAAAACGCGTATGTGGATTCAGTGATAATAGTATCACATGAGTGTTTTAATACCTAATTATCAACAGTTGCATGCAAGACTTTATCTACACCCATAATATGAATCCTCTATAAAAGATTCTGAAACAGTTAGCTTACTGCTAACATTAAAAAAGCCATTCCTAGTAATCTCATCATCCAAATGAGTGCTGTAATGAAAACGGATGATGTAATGTTGTATTGAATTTCATTACAACACTCGTTTGGATGGTGTAATGGTTATTAAGATATTGGGTGTTTTAATGTTGGCAATAAGCTAACTATTTTAGAATCTTTAATAAAGCATGGTGAAGAAACTAACTTTATTTGCCATCAAATAGTATAGAATGTTATCTTGAACCTAAATGACATTATTCAAAGCCAGGCTACCAGTAACCGACTGGACAACGAACCACCGTATATAAATGAAAGAACTGTGAACTCGACAGACTCGATGTCGCATTTCGACCTGAATTTATTACTATAGCAAATATGCGTTTCATCAGCTTATAGATGATATAAAAAATAATCATTATATAGTTGTGCTTAGTACGCACAATGCGGGAGGGAAAGGCGAAAGAGAGAGGAATCTCTCTTTCGCCTTTCCCTTTTCGCCTACCCCTAATGCCTATATTCTTCAATGTCCTGTGCACGGGTATGCAGTTTTTACTAATACTAATAAAAACGGCCTAAACAATACCTATTACTGGTCCTTTATAAGGTAAGCGATACTCTTGAGATTCAAGAGAGATGGGCCGCAGTGATCACATATTATGTTTGCTCATTTGTCCTTCTTCCATAAAAAATAGAGAGTGAAGTCAAGGCAAATGGAGTGATGATATAGTAGAAACGGCTGTTTGAAGAACAGAAGAGTTTGGGAAGAATGGAACATAATTGAGGAGGCTTTTACGGTTTTACCCCAAATGGCGGTCCTTTTATCAATACTAACAACTAACAATAATAACGTAACACTTTTTTAAAAATATATAAATTAAAGTAATATGGGTGTAACCAATGTTACCGACATGGTCCAAAAGATTGCGAAACTGAAGTGGCAGTCGACAGGGCACATAGTTCGATTGACAGGTGGCCGTTGGGACAGTGAAGTCCTCGAATGGCGATCACTTACCGGAAGACGCAATATTGGTTGGTGTCCAATACGTTGGATGAGGGCAGCGCAGGTCCGATCGTCGTGGAAATCTTTGGGGGAGGACTTTGTCCAGCAGTGGACATCTTACGGCTGATGATGATGATAATGATGGATGTAAGGATATAAAGATCTATAATATATTATTAATGGGACATTCCTTACCATATTTGGCAGCAAAGTCGATGAGCGCAGTTGACAGGTTTGTGCTGTAGTCGCCCAGTTCTGCTGCTTTGTAATCCCAAGGGAACACGTGGTGATAGTTATGCCAGCCCTCACCGAACGCGAGAATTGCGACAGTTTTGTTGTCTGTAGCGCCTATATATCTGTAATAGCAAAATTTTCGGGAACTGATTTTACTGATTAACTATATAAGGAAGAATGGTGTGAGTAATCATACTATGAGTCCAACTATATGTATTGTGGAGCCCCAGGGCAGTCCATGTTGCATTTTCTTCACAACTAATCTATGAAATAAGGTTCCTTGTGTGGTATTTCCAGGACGATACGTGAAACATTTTTAAAGGCTGGCAACACTCTTGTGTTTAATCTGGTGTTGCAAGAGAATGTGGGCAGCGGTGATCACTTAACACCAGGTTTATCCCCCTCTTCCATAAGAAAATACCCATACCCAAATACTCAGCTGCACACTGGAGAACCTAATGGAGGTTAACACTGCTGCAATTGCATTGGCCAACTATTAGGCAGGCAGGGTACAAATAGGTCAAACGTTTAGGTACTGATAACGTGTATTTGGTCTAATTTTAGGTACGGCAGGATGAGCAGGGTTAAATTTCATGATGTCTGTTAAAACCTAGAATGGGTAAACATATTATCTCTCTCTCACTTATCAGAGCCCTCCATAACGTATATGGCATGTACGTATTTCCATAACGTATGTGGCAATGAAATTTATTTATTAATATTTACCAAATAGAACATATAACAACACATACAAAATATTATATAAAGTAGTGAAAGACTAAAATACCATTATGGTATTCTATATTTTAGTCTCCTTGGGAAGACAAATTCTTCAATACAATATATGTAATACGTCAGCTCACTGCATGAGATATAATAAGATTACTGATAAGAATCAATCTTAGGAGTGAGCTATATTCAACAGTGGCTATCACAAGAGATCACATAAGTCGCAGTGAAACAGTGCTGTCTTGAACTTCACACCCAAGCATGCAGCCGGTCCGAGGTTCGAGTCTCCTTAAAAAAGATTCGCGATTATTATTGCTTGGTATTTGCGGCCTCCACGGCCAACGTCCTATGACGCCTAAGAAGCTTTAAGGGCTACCAGCTTAAATAAGATTTTAGTATGGGCCCCGTTTTGGAGTCTAAATGTATTATCCCCTCTCCAAAAAAAGCCGCTTTACTAAACATCAGCTAGTTAGAGATTAGAAATGTCAAGGACTTACTGGTCAAAAGGTCTGTTCCCCCAGATATGAGCAGCCGAGTTAACCAGCCAAGTAAAGTGCAGTGATATTGTGTAGCGGAGAATAGAAGCGACGTACCACGACGACCATGGGTTCTCACTCCACAGCTTCACTGGTATCCAAGCGGGTATGACGAAACAAAGTAGCGGCATCACCACCAAATAAGTTCTGGAAATAAAAACAGATTTCAAAATGTATTAAATGCTGTGTTGAAAGACTATTATACTATTATCTTGACCACATCATTAGTCCATCTTCTGGGGCATACCAGCACTGCGTCATGTGGTTCGTGATCGCCATTCGAGAACTTAACTGAATACTGTCCCAACGGATATCTTTCCTTCGGGTTATTCCTCAACTGCAGATTATCCTAATGATGGCTTGGGACTAGATTGTGGTTGTCTTTAGCAATAAATAATGTAACATAATCGGAAATTAATTGGCAGAGTATCTTCTACCATTTGTTCCCTCTCAGAGCGCTATTTATTTACCAAGCAGTGGTTGTGAATTAAGCCCTCAAGTGTCAAAGCGAAAACGGTCCAGGAGGTCTATTACAAAAATCGAAAGCCGAAGTTTCGGTCCGAAACGAATAGTGCGGATGGATTTATTTTGGGAGCCATAGACATAACCATAAAAAGTGAAGTTGTAGTTGGGATCATAATAATTTCGGATCCGAAACACTTTCAAAATAGGAAAATGTACGATCCGTCAACCGAAACTTTGTATTTCCATTTTGGTTATAGGGCTCCAGGATCGCGCAAGTGTCACACACACACACACACACACACATCTTCGCACCTTTTAACCTTGTTTTCCTCTTGGTTCAATGTTTACAGCATGCATTATAGTAACATTCTAAGTACGCGATTAGAAAATGGTATTGCTGATATCTCGCACTCTTTCACACTTACGGGCACTACACTAGGATATAATGATATCTAAAGCTATTCTTTTGTATCTTATACGTAACAGAACGGGTACGAACCTTGATTAATTGAACACGGTCACCAATGTTCATAAGAGAGCTGCCGGCCTTTTCATCGGAGTAAACCCTTATACTGTAGCCCATGAAAGCTCATTCTACAGATTGGTTGTAATCATGGATAAGGAAAGCCACACATCTAGATAATTTATAATTTGTAGAATTTTTCACGTAAAAATGCGCTCGAAGATACACAATGAACGACGTTTCTACGCAACTCCAGCTGATGGAGCCGTTAACAAAATACTGGATCCTTGACAAAGCAAGCGGTACTGCGTTAGATGCGGTCAAATTGTTCATACTGATGCTTTGAACCTATGGGCTACACACAGAGTTAATTGAATGAAATGTTTTTTTAAGGAAAAGGAGGACAAACGAGCGTACGGGTCGCCTGGTATTAAGTGATCGCCGCCGCCCACATTCTCTTGCAACACCAGAGGAATAACAGGAGCATTGCCGGCCTTTTAGGACGGCAATGCTCCTTTTTTTTTTTTGAAGGTACCCAGAACGTATCGTCCCGGAAACACTGCACAAGGAAGTTTATTCGACATCTTTGTAGTACGTGGAAGAAAGCTCTTTGAAAACCGTACTATGGAGGACCGCCATACATCCAGATGGTGGCAATGATATCCTAACTTGTGGCGTGTCCTGCGAAGGTGGAAATCGGCGGCGGGAATCAGGTGAAACCGGTCTTCGGAACACTCTCCGTAACATATACGGTAGAGGACACACAATGAAGAACTTACAATGAATGTTTAAGAACTTGCAAAGTGTTATAACTTACTTCTTCTGGAACATAACAATAGAGTCTTTCTCTAGGTCAGACATATCTACAGTCGCTCCCTTTTCGAAGACATCCTTGTGTTTTCTTATCATGAGCCAACCAATGTGAGAGAAGAAGAACCCTCGTTTGGCGTTGTGAGGATCAGCATCCGTTTCAGTAAACTTGTGGTGAACCCTACATAAATACATTCATGAAATTAATTATAAGCTTCTAAAGGCAAAAAATATTAGTCTATCTGTGGCTTCAGATGGAGGCTCCTTTGCAAAGGATGCCAGCTAGATTATGGGTACCACAACGGCGCCTATTTTCGCCGTGAAGCAATAATGTGTAAACTTTACTGTGTTTCGGTCTGAAGGGCGCCGTAGCTAGTGAAATTACTGGGCAAATGAGACTTAACATCTTATGTCTCAAAGTGACGAGCGCAATTGTAGTGCCGCACAGAATTTTTGGGTTTTTCAAGAATCCTGAGCGGCACTACATGTAATGGGCAGGGCGTATCAATTACCATCAGCTGAACGTCCCGTATTTTCATCAAAATAAAAGAATGTAATGATGTAGCATAGTAATATAATTAAAGGTTTGAATAGCAAGCTTAGGATTAACCTTTGAACTAAATATGAAGTCCTGGTACATGACATTAGGATAAGAGACACGACTTCAGGTTGCCATCGCTTTTATATACTTATACCTAAGTATCTATCCCTATTCTGTGCTATGATCAAACAAGGTGTTTTCCCTTTCTATACCTACCAATACCGTGTAGTAGGTTTACTAGTTTTAAGAGCTCCTCATAGGTCTTGGTATTCAATTTTACAATACAACTACCAGACCGTATACCAGGTCTCACTGGGCAAAAATTTAAGAAATATTTTAAAGTTTCTTTGCAGAAGGCTTGATAATGACGTTATATACATCTTATGTATAAAATTCTCGTGTCTCAATGTTCGTTCCCGTACTCCTCCGAAACGGCTTGACCGATTCTCATGAAATTTTGTGAGCATATTGAGTAGTTCTGAGAATCGGCCAACATCTATTTTTCATACCCCTAAGTAATAAGGGTTGTTCACCCTTATTTTTTTTTTAATTTTTGGACGACATTTTTTGTTTTTTTTTTTTTATAATGTGGCATTAAAAAATACATACAACTTTAAATTTTCACCCATCTACGATCAACAGTTACTTTTGTATCGCGATTTTAATATCGGCAATACAACGTTTGCTGGGTCAGCTAGTATTATATAAGTACATTATCATTCGCAGTCTGATAGAGGAACGGCAAAAGTGTGCTTAAAGACAATGTAAGCACACTTTTCTCCAAAATTGTGTGTTGCTGTCACTGTTCGAATTAAATCTGAACTTACATTGCTGCTTATTGCACACGAATACACAAATAAAATTTGAAAAACAAAATTTTATGAACGATGCGGGATTCGAACCCACGACTTCCGGCGTTCCGTGCCGGTGCTGTAGATGAAGCCACAACCTGAGAGTTGAACAAAGCAAACAGAATTTTATAACGAGGCGGTACTCGAACGGTTAGCTCAGTTGGTTAGAGCACCGGCACGGAACGCCGGAGGTCGTGGCTTCGAATCCCGCATCGTTCATAAAATTTTGTTTTTCAAATTTTTATTTGTGTATTAATTCTAGAAGTAAGGATTATCACTTTAAAAACATAACAAATTGCCCAAGAATATTGTAAGCTACTGCAATGTAGTTAAAGCTTAATGCGGTGAATTTGTCTAATATATACTAATACAGATTTAAAATTAGTGAAGGTACGAACAAAAATATCGACAATTAGTTCGTAGTTACGATGTCGACATCCCTAGTCAAAACAACTAGGAAATATGTCATAATAAGTATTAATACTATTTGTTTCAGAGTTCCAAGGTTACCTGTGGTCTCGGACCCATTCGTAGATATGATTCTGAAAGGCCATTGTCTGCAGGATAGCTAGGAACAGTCTGAGTGGCCACCTGGCTTTGTACGCTCGATGTGCCCAGAGTCTGTGTGCTCCTGCCGTCACACCCATTGCTGACGTTGATGCGAAGAATATAGCTGAAGGAAGAGTAAGTATTTTAATTATGATAACTTAACTGTTTAATATAGTCTACTAGCTTAGACCCGAGACTAAGTCCGCGTTGAATGGTTACTTTGGGGATCTTATTTTTATTTTTTAGTATACTTTTCTAATAATACACCTACAAACTGCTCTTTCCGCTGCTGGCAGCTGCTGTCATAGTGCACAGTCTCTTTAAAAGTATTTCACTGTGAACTTTAATCTCCTATTTCATCCCAATGTAGGTTAATGTTTATAAGTTATTTCTTATCAAATGACATAATACAAAGTTTCATGGTTTTATCTTCGATAATGACGAATTTTCATGCAAACTGCCATCGCCTACAACAACCCCTCGATTTTTTTGCAATAAAAGGTAGTCTATATCTTTTTTCATATTTTATCGAAATCTGTTCGGTGGTTTAGGCGTAAAAGCGTAACAAACTTACATTCACATTTATAATATTAGTAGGGATTGTGGGCAACATCGGAAAATACTTTAACCATATTCTCATTTCTTCATACTGTATTTTACGTGGGTGTTTGTTAATTTTTGCCCCTGGCTTAAGGGGGACCCGAACCCCGAAACTAGTTTAACTATATCTTCTAACAATGTTAGTCAAATATGAGAGTTGAGAAATGTGTCATCAAGATTTTATTACTACTACTGAATATATTATGACAAGGTAAACTATAAAATTATCTAATAGCTCTGCCTGAGATCTGTTCTAGTAATTTCTTTAGATTTGTAATAGAGTTTAGGCTTAGATGATCACTTTTGACAAACTGTTATCAAACGTGCAATGACTGTGTGTTTGATCGAAACAAATTTTGCAAATTGCAAATTTGAGAATAGATTCAATTTGAGAATATCAGTATCCAGGATACTACACATGAGAACCCTTCATCTGCGCTCAGGTTTGGCTCCTAGAGATTAACTCCTCGTCACTTAATAGCAGATAGGGTAGTAATTTTTGACTTTTAATAAGTCATTACCCAATTTTGACTAAAAATATTTGAATCTGATGCCGGTTAGGTTGCAGTTATTTAAAAATATTTACTTGTTAACTCTTTAATTAACGGATAATCTGATAGAAAATGGATCAACCGCCGTAGGAGACTAAAGATATGCCAGACATAAAAACGGATAAGGCACTTTTGTAAGTACACCTTTTTCGCTGCCTGACTACCGTACACCTTCCTTAAAGGTCGGCAACGCTCCAGTGATTATCTGGTGGGCTGCGGTGATCACTTAACACCAAGCGACCCGTACGCTCGTTTCTCCTCCTTTTCCATAAAAAAAGAAGTACTGTTTGCCTACCACAGACGCCAATGAAGATACAGATGAACATTATTAATCAAAAATGACTTCTCGATGTAACGCACAGTTACAGATTTTCCGAGATCTTTTAGTACTCTATGTGCAGTAACAATTTCAGATTCTTCTTGCTGATTCTTCTGGTATTTAATTCAGATGAAACCATGATTTTATTTAAATGTTTACGGCTATTATTAATTGCACTCAAACGCCAGAAATATTTTAAAAAGCATCAGTACTATTGTGGAAACATCAAAAATGTTCATCAATGATGGATCACTTTCTCTATATCAACATTTTAATAATCACAACTTAATACTTTTTTTATATTATACTAGCTGCCAGCAAACGTTGTATTGCCATCATAGTTAACATCTGTAGTTATTCTACCAACTATAGCTAAAATTAAGTTGGTTTTTTACCTACTGAGAAAGTTAGAACGTTACAAATATTTATTCATTTTAAACTGTTCTATCCATTTGATTTCTAAGTGACGGGGAAGGAAAAACTAAATTGTTGTTGTTTTTTTAATTCCGATCATTTTCATATTTATTCACCTTTTAAACCTTCTCTGGAATTCCACAAATAATTCAAGACCAAAATTAGCCAAATCGGTCCAGCCGATCTCGAGTTTTAGCGAGACTAACGAACAGCAATTCATTTTTATATATATAGACTAGCTGAGCCGACAGACGTTGTTCAGTATATAATAAATAAATTAATGTTTTTATATGAATTTGTCAATAATATATCATAACATCAAAAATTACTACGTAAAATATGCACCCTGCTGTCGTAATGAAATTGTTTCACAGCAGAACTGTCAAACCGTGCGTCAATTAATTCTCTCATAGAAATTATGTATGGACACATCAAAGGAAAAACAAATTTGTTGTTTTGATTTAATGTAGCAGCATTTTCCTATTTATTTACCTCTTAAACCTTCTCTGGACTTCCACAAATAATTCAAGACCAAAATTAGCGAAATCGGTCCAGCCGTTCTCGAGTTTTAGCGAGACTAACGAACAGCAATTAATTTTTATATATATAGATTCTTGAAAAAGGTATTATAGAAACTCACCGAAGAAAAAAGTTGACAGTTTGCATTGTCCAGTGAATATTAGATACAGCGCGTAGAAGCTTGAAACGTGTAAATATATAAAGGCTATCACGTTTCGCCAAACTATTTGCCATCTGAAACATTAAGTTTTAATGTGTTAGTAATCATAATATCGTAACATCATAGTTTTAATTACATTTTGTAGTTTATTTGGATGTTCAATTATAAATTATTGAATCGTTAATAAACCATTAAATTTAAAATTGGGGTCCGTTATGGGTATGTGTAATGGTGGTCGTAATACGATGGCGCAATAGGCAGAACGGTAGACCTTACCAAGTAGCCTCGGGTTCCAACCTCGCACACCACGTACCAATTTTTTCGGTTTTCAATTCATGTTTTGCTCTAAATAGTGATTTACATTATTGTAACACAAGAAATAAGGGATTGCTTGTAACTTATTCTAGTAGGCTTCATAAGATACATAGTAGCTTTAAGGGTAAATGTATAATTTTATAATAAAGTCCCAGTCACTGTTCAGGCATTAACATTAAATGTCTCGGTCATAAATTTTACTACTCCACAGATAAATATCTAAGCTATTAGATTATATAGCCTGGGACTAGATTATGATAATTTTATAGCAATAACAACGACATTTGAATTTGAATTTGAATTTCAATTACAATATTCTATATTTTATTAAAAAGAGCGAAAAAAAGAATGCTGGGAGAGTTTCGTGCGCCGTTTCTTCTCTCTCAGAGCGCCATTTGTTTTCGAAGTGGTGGTAGTGCTTGAACTGACATCAAAAATAGTTCTAAAGGAGTCAATTTTGAGCAAATAAATGCCTACGATTATTCGACCTTAGAAGGTTCGCACTACTCTTATAATTTCTGATGAAACATTTTCTGTTTTTTTTTTATGAGGGACGAGACGAACAGGACGTTCAGTGACCAATTTTGAATTTGTTAATGTGTGCGTTAGCTAGGGCTTAATATTAAAATATAATGGGAGTGCCGGCAGAAGTGAAAATTTGAACATTAACGTTGTGCATCTTTGAATATTTTGGAATGGTTAATAATAATTTCACACGAATTGTATTTAGCAGAATAAAAGTACTAGCATTTATATGGTTAAATATAATATTCATTTATTGCGCTATCGTAAACAAAAATTACAATTTAAATTACATAAAAAATTAACATTTCAGAACTATTACGATTATTTGAAATTAAAAAGTCTATCTCTATTTTCTATATATATTTATCTTTATACTGCTAAAGTGACCCCCATTCATAAATCAAAAAGTAAAATCGTCACATATCAGTATTGCCACTGATTTCCAAAATACTCGACAAACTTCTATGCACTAGAATTCTAGATTATACAATTATTTAGATTCTCTTAACTTGCTCTTAAATGGGCAATATGGATTCAGGTCAAGATCAAACATACTTTCAGCTACAATAGACAAAAATAAAACTTAATATAAACTGTAAAAATATTGTTTTAGGAGTATTCGTAGACCTTAAAAAAGCATTTGAGTCAGTAAACCATTAATAAAAAACTCGAAGGTATTGGGAACACTGGTACAGCACTAAATATGTTTATACTCGTATCTTACTTAAGTAATAGATCTCAATTAGTAAGAATAAACGATATTCAAAGTTAGCCCTTGCCTTTTACTTGTGGAATTCCACAAGGTTCAGTATTAGGATCAGTACTGTTCCTTATTTATGTAAACAACATCCACGATATTGGTTTACATGGCCAGGTCACCCAACACGCAGACGACACATTATGTCTATTTTATTTTGGATCCTCAATTCATGACATTACCTCACATGCGCAACCTTCTAACAATTAACGTCTCAAAAATATCTTATGCCTATCTTTAAAGCCAGAAACAAGAGTATTTCGTCTCATTCTCCACTGACCATAAATGGCATAGAACTGCAGCAGAAACGAGAAGAAAAATACCTTGGTAAGTAACTAAACTTGAAAATCTGAAATTGACCGCGTCAAATCTAAAATATCATCACTATCTGGTTTACCATTCTGGTCCATTTAACAATATACAACTCGATACATTTAACAACAACAAATAGTAAAATTCAATTTATTATATTAGTAGTAGTAGAAGTATGGGGCAGCGCCGCTAAATTTAAGTTAAAAGAATTACAAGTAATACAAAACAAGTTGCTCTGTGAACGGCTGGATCACTTGGCGTTGCGTAGAGACGTCGCTTCATTGTGTGTCTTCTACCGCATTTATCACGGGGAGTGTTCCGAAGAGCTGTTTAACCTGATTCCTGCCGCCGAATTTCACCTTCGCACGACACGCCACAAGTTAGGATATCATCCCCACCATCTGGATGTGTGGCGGTCCTCCACAGTGCGGTTTTCAAGAAGCTTTCTCCCTCATACTACAAAGCTATGGAATGAGCTTCCTTGTGCGGTGTTTCCGGGACGATACCACATGGGTACCTTCAAAAAAAAGCGCGTACACCTTCCTTAAAGGCCGGCAACACTCTTGTGATTCCTCTGGTGTTGCAAGAGAATGTGGGCGGCGGTGATCACTTAACACCAGGAGACCCGTACGCTCGTTTGTCCTCCTATTCCATAAAAAAAAAAGTAATTGAAATACTTATGCGTTATAATCCATTATCCGTTTCTAACACCTACAGAGAAAGTTTATAAAGAAACTAAATTGATGAATATATTACAGTTATACAAAACACAATAACCTGCATACTAATTAGGAAAATTAAAGAGAAACAGATACATTCAGAGACGCGAGTTTAACATTTTATATTTCAAGAAAAGCGCTCAACGCCGTCAAAGAAGTTTGCACTTCAAAAATACTAACCTCCTTATTCATAATGGTCCGCTAACTTAAAACAGCCGCTAAGGAGTGTTTCTTCTTATTCTGACTTAGGTCAATAGAAGAAGACAGAGTGAGAATTAGCAATGCTTTAAGTTAGCAGGCTATTATGAATAAGGGGGTAAGGAGCTAATGCCAAGTTCGGCTCACTGTTTAAGACTTGTCACTAAAAATCAGTTACAGATGTTCGTCTCCCTCGCACGATTTATTTGTCTATTCGCCAGTATATTGTAATTCTTTAACTTCCCGATACTCACTCATAATCTCTTCGTTTGCCTGATGTGTAAATCTGCGTATCCTGATGCTCTGTGATCGACGAATACGTCTGAGTGTCAACCGTCATTGCTTCAATATTTCTAGTTGCAATCTTCGAAGTTATGTTTATCGCTATCTGGAATCAAAAAAAAAATATAAATTGAATATATTATATCATAAATTGATATTTCCTATCCATCCTATATTTCGTCACATATGTAGACAGCCTATGTCAGGAAGCGAGAGATAATATAATACGAGAGACAATATAATACGAGAGACAATACGAGAGAAAATTTTTGACAATAATTTTAATCTGATACAAAATGAAACCACGTTTGATCAATCCCCTTTGGTCATACGAGC
This sequence comes from Leptidea juvernica, assembly GCA_949711755.1. NCBI lineage: Eukaryota > Metazoa > Arthropoda > Insecta > Lepidoptera > Pieridae > Leptidea > Leptidea juvernica. Next base: position 7,636,213 of record CATIXQ010000017.1, read on the forward strand.
TATATTGCAATAAATTGTAACTAATTTTATTGCATTACTAGCGCCTTCAATAACTAATGTATCTTATGTTTCGGATTATATAAAAACCAGATGTTATGTCATCCACCACTCAATTCCAATATTCATTCAAAATAAAATTGCAAGTATCCTCATTATCAGCCGAAAGACGCCCACTACTAAACAAAGGCCTCCCTCAAAGATCCCCACGACGATCGGTCATGCGCTGCCCTCATCCAACTTTTAACGGCGATTTTGATCGTCGGTCCATCTAGTAGGGGGCTTACCAACACTGCGTCTTCCGTGGTTGCCCATCGAGGACCTTGCTGTCCCAAATGAAATTGGGGAAAAACTGCAAATCCCTTAATGAACATCAAAATCTACCACCCATTAAAATGCACCTCAGACCTGAGAAGAACGGGCGCAAGAAGTCTTTTTTACGTAAGACATAATTTTCTCAAATGAATCATTTGTAGACTATAGTTACCAATTAAATTTAAATTTTTACCAGTTTTTCTGTATATATACTACTGAATAGAAGTAATTATAATTTTGCACGAATATTAATAAGAGTGTGGGTCACGCTAGAGATAATATTATGTAGTATTTTCTGGCTTCATAGTGTCTAAGCCGACGACGCGGACGCCTATTGACTATTTCAAATAAATAGTTGTTAAAAAAACTAAAAAACACGCTTCTTATAGAAAACCGAACTAAACTATTTGAAAATGTATTTAGAAATTTAAAATTAACATCAATTTCTGCCTTATAGACGAAAATTGATGAAAATTTTATAAATTAACAAAAATCTTATTTTGCAAATTGAAAAATGGAATAATTTTATCAAATTAATGTATTATCATCGAACCTCGATAAATTTACGAGGTTTGAACTAAATCTGGCCCTTTAAAGTCGATCAAAAATCGCACCCAAACGAGTGGGTTACAAACAAACATACATACAGGTGAAGCTAATAAAAAGTGTGTGGAAAAATTAAACTTTAAGAAAAGTTTGCAATGCATGCAATCTAGACAAGTTTGACATTTACGAATAATAAGTTAAACCATTGTAAGACCCCGCAGAATGTTAGTGAAAGCCTCAATCATTAGCTAGCATGTGACAATCAACACTCAGCCGTCAGTGTCAATCGTTCATAGAGACCATTGAGTATTTACTCAAGGGAAGACGGTATTGACGACATTAATTTCACACACATTACAGACTTGTTTTCATTGTATATATCTATTTATTTTTACTTCTGTTTTGATCTTGCTATTAACATTTTAAGTAAAAACATTTTAATGATAATTCTGAATAACCGTTTCGGAGTTTTGGGTATTTTGACATTATGTATGTTTAAATATGTATAAGGTATAAAATTTAAATATACCGATAAACAGCTATCCATAAATAAGGCTAGATTGACGTCGATGATTTCTGCAAAGAGCTTCAGTTATTATTATTAATTAATAATTGTGAATGGTAGTTCCTTATCCCGCCAAACGTATTAACCTGCTCCTCGATACCTGCCTCAACTGATTGGTATCTCATCGACATGACATCTCTATTTGATTACATACTCACAGTCCGAGACAGCCGTGAGGTTGCACAAATAACACCGTAGGTATTGAATACAGCGCCGGATTCATCAAAACTATTTGTAAATTTCTATTAGAAAGTGTTTTTGTTAGTTTTGCTTCTTTTTATGTTGTTCTTGTAAAATTTAAGTTTGTATTTACGTCTCTACTAGGATCAAGCTATCATCGTATTTAGAACTATTGCCTATTACTACTCATTAGGCCTAAAATTTGGGCAAACCATTTTGTTTTTTTTTTTATGAAAATAAGAGACGAGACGAGCAGGACGTTCAGCTGATCGTAATTGATACGCCCTACCCATTCTTGATTCTTGAGAAACCCAATAATTCTGAGCGGCACTACAATTGCGCTCGTCACCTTGAGACACAAGATGTTAAGTCTCATTTTTAATGTAAGTAGTTTAACCAGTGATTTAACTAGCTACGGCGCTCTTCAGACCGAAACACAGTAATGTTTACACATTACTGCTTCACGGCAGAAATAGGCGCCGTTGTGGTACCCATAATCTAGGCGGCATCCTGTGGAAAGGAGCCTCGCACTGCTAAGCAACCGGCTTAGCAGTGCTGGTGTGAGGATCCCAAAAGCGATACAGCAAATATAGCCAGGGAGGTCTTTGCATTTAGGGAGGCAGAAGAGGCAGGGAGATGTCCGCCTGACAAGAACAGATTATAATAGTAGATATGTTGACGATTAGCTTAACACCATAAATAACTCAAAATTGTCAAAAGCGCCATAACACAGCCATGACCCCAAAATAACGATATAATAATGAGTTTATGTTATGTGTTAGTTATTTTCACCTTTGTTTTTTTTTGTATATCGCGTACTTTATGATTTTCACATTATTTACTTCTTCATTGAAAATAATTAGAATTGGATAATTGATTGTCATACATAGCAAAATTCAAATCTAACTACATTTAATACAATGATTTTGTTAATTCTTAAATTGTATTATATAACATGTAGTTGTTTGCTTATCCCTATAAATAAAAGAAAATACTAACTATTTTCTACCTACGTGACTAGAGACACGTTGTTCAACTTATAAATATTACTACTACGTTGTAGTTGATTAGAGCACCGAGCTTCTAGCGAACGCTTTACGAAAACGGGAAGGGAGACATGGTTTTCAGGTTATTAGAGACGTAACCTGCACGAAGTTTTATTACCTTCTTGTTTATTTTTTTATTATTTTTAAGTCATAACATAGGATCTTTATCATTCGAGAAAATACCTAATGATTATATTTCGACATTGTATGATTTATAGAGTGAATCTGTTCATTATGGGAACCAATAAACGAATTTATTTTACAATTGCATATCGCTGCCATTGAGAGTACTTTAGAACTATTTATATAATTATTGAAGTTATCTGTCTCTTTAGAACGCTTATCTTATAAATAATAAAAAATATTAGATAATTGAGAGCTACTTTAATCTGATAATTTAACAACTTTGTAGGGTCTGTGTACCAACCAACAAAAGCAATAAAAACTAAAATATTCAATTCAAATATGAAATTTTTGAATTCACATTTGACTCGCTACGAAATTAAAAAAGTTGAGCTTTTAAAAAATCGTTTCCATTTTTTTAAATAAATTTACATTTTCTATCAAATAGGTTTCAATGGTTTTTGGATTCTTCTCCACTGCATCTTGGATCTTGGCCGCTTGACAAAATGTCACTTTAAACTTAATTACACCTACATAGATATGGACACCGCGGGGTACAGCTAGTAAATAAATAAAAAAACAATAGGCCATAATATATTACGACTATAGAGGTCACGGCAAAAGTGACGAGCATACGACATGCAACAATATCAACATATCAGTCAAAATAGTACATTGTACAAAATTCCCTTAGCGATGCTTTTGATGTACTTAGTGCACTCAATACAATGAGTGAGGGAATCGTATTTTCTTCATCGAATATTTTCAAATACTGCGTTATACTACCTACTTACAAATTAAAAAAATGTATTTCTAGATAATAATTAAGAAATTAACGAAGAAAGCTATATGAAGTATCTATGATATCCTTTAAAGAAATTAAAGAGGTTGACTCACATGACTTGTACATTATAACTAGTGTAAAATATGATAATAAATTAAAAACTGACGAATATTGATAGGTAGATTGAAATTGATAAGAACCCGTTAGATATAGATTTTCATACAGCTGTAAGCTGTCAATATGTGGATATAGTAGCACTCCAACTAGATACCGCAGGCGTAGTCGCAAAGTGCGGCAATTAATACTGAAATACGCCCAAGTGTGCGTACTCGAGCCAGACTCGAAGTATCTATGACGTTGACGTGCCACATGTTCTGTTTAACTTTGCTAATAATTGAAACTAAAATGACGGGGTGCGTAGTAAATATTTGTAAAAATAATACTACAAGAAATAAAAAAGACTCTGGGATCACATACCATCAATAAGTATTTTGAATTTATTAATTTCAATGTAAAATAACACGAAGCGTATATAAGTTACAAAATTTGAAAGATGCCATTGAGTGTCAAGATGCAATGCACACAAGCATCTGAACAAATAGCCAATACTCAGTACAATATTAAAATTACCGTAATAAAAAGCTATTGTTCTAAGGTAGTGCGGTACATAGTTGGAAAGCAGCGGAGACCAATCCTTAATCTAAGGCCTTATCTTTATACAAGGAGCGACGGTTAACGAAAGCTAGAAAAATATCTGTCTCATCTTTCATTCGACTCGTCACCCACACTTCTACTCTTTCGTTCCAGAGCATTCTATCGTCATCTTTCAGTATATGTTAACCAGGCCTTACGCAAATCAATTAACATTTACAATTTGTATGTCATCACAGTAAACTTGCAAAAACATCCAAATTGACGAAAACTTTTACTTCCTCTGAAAGAAAAGTGAATTACGAGAACAGAACCTGTTTTACACTTAACCTCTGCTGGTAACATCAGTGTCTCTCGTTCAATGCCACTTTCACCGCGGTACTTGTGCAATGATTATTATCTTTCTTTGCGTACATTGATGCTCGCTTGTTCTGGGCGTTCCGTACGATCACAATAACGGTAAATATCTGATTGTATTCTACAATAATATATTCAAAATTTGCGTTAGGTTCTTGACAAAAACAAATATTTACGAGCCGAGGGATTGGACTTTCTTTTTGTGCTTCTGTTTGCTTGTTTTGTTCGACACTTGGCTTTGATATTTCCAATCTAATGAAAACAAAGTTTCTAAAACTGCATTTTAATGGAACCATGCTATGGTAAGATTTTAACTGTACATTTGAATCTTTATATTTTTCTACTATCACAAGTAGTTTCAAGTACATGATTATCTGAGTATTTATTTGTGCGTTCCTTTTCCGTCCGTTCTGCTGTGATGATGATAAAAATAGGGTCAGCCCTTTTATGATATTAAATTTTATAGCAAATTTAATCTAACGCAAAAACCTTTTCGTGGTAAAGTTTCCTGGTAACAAAATCAAAACGAAAACATTTGACGACGAAGAATTGTTGGTTTACGATTTGCAAGAGAATGATTAGATTTATTCGTACGTTACAAATTTGCATCTCTGCGTACACAACACATATACTTGTAAAAATAAAAAAGAATGGATTGTTGTTGTGATAGTCAAATATAATTTTATTTACTAGTTTTGGTGTGAGAATCGAACGCAATTTAAGCGCCTTCAATATATTGATAGCAACAGTGTATTCTCGTGTCAGATGTTATTTTACTGTATACTGTAATTAATATATTATTATATAAACCTTTTTATATTATATATAATTACTAATTAATCTATAAATTAATTCAAAATCATTGTTATTATTATTCATAGCCAAGTAGTCTCTATAACAATATATCGTAAGCAATCGCTCCTGTCTTCTGTCGGTTTAAACAACATCCGTGTTCTTTTGTGGTACGTGTAACAGTTCGCCCATTATTAGTCATCTTTGAGTTATTCTTCGGTACACGAGAGATTTTTTCATTGCGATATTTTCATTTTGTGACATTTTCAGATAAATCGAATAGATTGTTTATAAATAATTTTATTTTATCATATCTTATTATATAATTTTATTGTATTTTATATTGTATCTTAGTTTTCGTTCTTATGTTATACAATTAAAATTCAAAAATTATGTACAGACACTTACACACTTACATTTGCATGTGGTCGATGCCTGTAAGTGCAATAACACTTTGATTTAGAATAATACTTATTGTAATTCGTTAGTGATTATAATAATTCCTTACGATTATAGTGTTAATCGATGATTGTTTTGCTGGGTATGCTTTCTATGCCTATTTTGGTCAAGATAATTTGTTAAAGGTAACACGTTATTCAAAAGAATTGTTAAAAAACGTTTGTGTGGTAAAGGTTACTATAACATAAATGACTTTCTTAATGATACCACAGATTGAGAATGGAGCGACCGCCCTCAGACTATAAATAATAAGTTTAATTGTACTGTTACTTTAATTGTAAAACATATTTTTGATGAAAAAAAAAAGCCCGCTGAGTTTGTTGGGCCCATTCTTCTCAGACCTGAGGCATTCATTTTGGAATGGGTGGTAGTTTTTTGAGTTTCAATAAGTGATTTTACATCCTATTTTGAATAAAAATATTTGAATTTGAATTTTGTGTCCAAGTTCGTCATACATTTGTTTAAGTGAAAAATTCTTTGGGCTAGCTGGACATTTTATTTTGTGGGCATTGCTGTATTCTACCTCATTTGTCACGATGATTATTCCGAAGAGATGTTTAATCTGATTCCGATCCTGCCTTCAAAGTCCACCTTGATTCGACACGCTACAAACTAGATTATCATCCGCACCCTCTGGATGTGTGGCGTTTCTCAAAGAGCGGTTTTCAAGGACTATGTTGCAGCCACGCACAACTAAAAAGAGGAACGAGTTTCCTTGCGTGGTTTCACGACTATACGACATGGGTACATTCAAATCATGCATTTAATACCTTAGGACGGTGTGATTCCTCTGGTGTTACAGGAGATCATGGGCGGCGGTGATCACTTAAAATCAGGTGCCCCGTACGCTCGTTAACGTTGCCCCCTCTTTCATGAAAGAAGTTTATTGGATGTATTCCGGTAAGTTGGGCTCCAGTCGCCTAAGGGAGTCTCGCTTTGTGAATATTGTTGTTTTTAGTACTATTAACTTCCTCTTTACGAAGGTTACAATTCTATCGTGTACTTTTAAGCACATAATATAATTTTTATTCATGATTTTTTTCTACAATATTATCATACAAATAGCAAAGTGTATGTAGCACACACAATATAGAGTTTTTCAATGCTAAAAAAAACAAGAATTTAATGTATTTTTATCAAAATATTGCAGAGGCTATTTGATGATGTAAACATCCTAAATGCCACGATGTACAAATGGAAAAGACAAATTCAGAATTCAAATATGATGACTTATTATGCGTACCAATGAATCTCAAAGCATTCACAATGTTATAGTCAAAGATTTACGAATGTTTTATAGTTTTCTTGTCCTAGAAACGTAGGTACGGTCGTAAAGTGTACTCTGTCAGAGCTAGAAAACGGCTGATAGCTTAAGAGCTGAAGAAAATATTTATTGAAATTAAATAAGTAATATGATGTGGTAATATCTATTGAGTAGGAAACACCAAAAAATTGCAATCCAACAATAATTTAAAATAACGAAATAAAAACTACTTTAAGCGCGTGGATTGATTTTTGTTTAATAAATTTGATGTATTATGCCTAAAAGGCGTATAACTTATGGATGTTGTCATCTTTGACATCTGATGCTCTAATATATTTTTTATCATTTATTACTGTTGATGCAAACATAAATAATATATTATCAACTTAAGGTAGTGTAAACATTAGACCGATATGTCAGTGTTCGAAGTTCACATAATCTCCAGTCTTAGCTTATGCTATTTGTAGTAATATCTACTGCAATGTCTACAAAAATGTGTAAGAAAATCAAAAAACCTAACCAGTTATTACAACTCTATTTATAGTTGTCATAACCTAAACTTATTCAAAATATTCGAATTTAATGAATTTCGTCGAAATTATATTGACGTTAGATTTTGCTAGCTCTTAGTCTATGTAGATTTAGCAACATTAACAATATTTACGTATGGGTACTGAGAAAGGCCTAGAAATTACTTATTGATTTTAACAAATGAGTAAATTTTTGTCATACTTCCAACAGCTTTCTTAGACGACAGACACATAATATTAGCTGAAGTAAAATCTGGTTCGAAATATCTACCTAAAGTAGGTTAGTAATAAGAATTATTCGTGTAAAGACAGCTTTTTCTAATTTTTCTGTTTACGATCCACAATATAATGTAATTTTTTTATAACTAAATTTTATACTTATTGTTATGCCCAAACACTCAGATAAGCTTATAAGAAAAGTTTTGTAAGACCTTAAACTAAACTGGTCATAAAATTTTCTTACAACTTAGAAACATAGTTTTTTTTTAATTCAAATTTGGAACGCGCTTAATAGGTTAGAAACTTAGATCATTGCACGCCATTTCATATTATATTATTTTCAAGGTTAATATTCATTAACTTGTTATAATGGAATAGGGTGATAAAGTAAACATACTTACAGTGATTGCCAGCTAATTTGAACAAAGTGGGTATGGAGCCATCGGTGATCTTCAAGAGCCTTCAAAATCTATTTGTCAGTAGTTTATATCGTGCCTACTATTGATAGATATATCAACACATACTTTGTGTACCTCGCGTGCTGTTCGCACTAAAAAGGCTTATAGAAATAAAAAATAGATATCTCAAAAACTGTCCTAGGTACAACAGGTTCCCTACCTAAATTTCATCAAAAACTTGAGAGTCATCTCCGAGATGCGATAATCCTAATATTATTTAGAATTTTACTATCGCTCGTTTAATACTTTAATATTTGAAGAGGAAGTCAATTGAAACAAAATAGTGACAAATAAATAGATGTCATCGATAAAAAACTGCGAATAACTTCAAATATATATATTTTTTTTTTCCTCTTAAACTAATATTTACTTTGTGAAAATTATTAAAGCATGTGGTAGATACCTGTAATTGTTTGGTACATTAAGTACATTATATTTAGTCTGTATTATAAATATATAACGCATCAATATATCAATATTGGAATTTCTAAATAAATAAATACCAGCCTAAGGTTGGGTTGTGTCATATTAGCTGTTAAAGTTAAAATTTAAATCAATTTTAACTTTATCAGTAACGCTGACTTTAACATAGACTGCGGAATGTGTTTCACCATCGTATTACGTAATTGGTATACTTAGTTAAAGTTAAAAAGGGAAATATCAAGTCAATATCGCATAATTATTTGAAACTTTTCATAGTTCGCTATTTAACATTACAATAGCTTTAACAGGCGACGATTGAACAGTCACGGTTAACAGTTAAAGTTATGACGTCATCTAAAAATTTGTCAAATGGTGCAACACATTTTTGCTTTACCGGTACTTTAACATGTTAACCTAACCTAAGTCTTTTAGATGTAAAAAATAATATACAGATAAAAATTGGGACCAACAAAACTAATAACTATAGAGGGAATGAAGAAAAAATATGTTCATAAGTTGATTGAAAGTTAAATTGTAGTTATTATTTGATTAGACTCAACAATAACTAGCCGATCTTTTGTTGTACGGTGAAAGTATGAGTGATTAAGGTCATCGAAGAGTGTTCAAAGTGTCGAATATTTAGTGACATTTCATCTTCGTCTTCGTCGTTATGTGTGGAGTTATAAAAGGTACCAGAAAGGACATACCCGTGATAATTATCTACCTTTTCATTATCCCTACTTAAAATAAAATATTTTTAAATAGTTACTCTAGGACGAATGTGAAACAATACGGTCCTTATAATAGAATATCTACAACATTCAATGATATCAACGATCATCACGTTGACATATTTCACGACACGTTTAAGTCATTTAGAAATAAAGTTTTAGAAAAAATAACAACCACGGTAGATAATAGTTTGTATTAGATTGTTAATGACTTATAAATTTTTACATTTATTTTTTGTAATTTCACACTTACCACATTATAATTATCTTGTATAGTTTCTAGAATTAAGATTTATTACTAAGTTACTTAATTTCTTCTTATTTAAACTTTTGGAGAATAACCAACCTAGAATTAGTATGTAAGTGCAAATCAATTGTTAATGTTAAGTTGAGGTATTGTTGGTACATCTTAAATAAATAAATAAAAAAATTCAACTGAAAAAATCTACACAGAAATAAAAATTATGACGATCACACACTACATACTTACTCAGTTACATGGTTTTAAATAAAAAACTCACACTAACACATCCTTCTTTAAGAAAAAGGATTTAACCAGAATTGTTACACGAAGAGCTAGTCATATTGAGCTGCCAATGGTGAGAAGTCATTATAGAAAACAGACAATAACCTTTGAGGGAGTTCAGATATATAACAACCTGCCCTCAGAAATAAGAAATGTCAAAACATTGACTTCTTTTAAAGCGAGCCTTCAAAGGCATATACTCAATAATTATGAAACGTTTCAATAACATAATATGTAGGTTGTTTTATGTCTTATCTATTTGCCTAACATTGTATTGCATTCTGTACCTACCAAAATCATTGTATGTTAGTACCTACTTTAATTGATAAAATGTTAATTTCTCATGTAAGTGACAGTAGGTCTTAATGAGAATAAAGTTATATAAACCTAATCAAATCATCTCACAGGTGACTTTAAGACCACCAGAGTCAGTAGTGATTTAGTATACATCGGAACGGAGGGCGTGAAACAACAAGCAATCCCTTATGTCTAGTGATATAATAATGAAAATCACTATTTAGTGCATAAAAGTGACAATTTTTGTGAACGTATATTAAATTTTCATGAATTTTCTTACAATGAACAGTCATAATATTTATTTCTTTAAATTTTTCTTTCAGAGACTGTCTATAACCATGCTAATATAAAGCACGAACAGCTCTCTTTTGCAAAGCAAACACTATTTTAATTTCAGCAGCTTAACAGCAAAACACCGTACGTCATGATGCTGTGAAAATAAAAATATAAAAATACACTAATCTAACGGTAGCAACATTCGTGTACTCTCTAATCTTTCTAACGGCATATACCGCAGAGCTGAGTCTATCTGTTAGTTGGGCCATATGTGGACCCCACTGGAGATTTTTATCTAACGTGATACCCAAAGACTTGACAATTCTTTCACAGTCTGCCATTCAAAATATTAGGAATTTGACCGAACAACTGTTATTTTTTTTTTCAAATAAAATATATGTTGGTCATCTTTCTCTGTGAGATTCTTAATTTAATCGTATTGTCGTTATTGCATCATATTGTCGGTTGTCAAAATAAAGAGTAATATAATTTAAATAGACGGAAGTTGTACCACAATAAAATTAGCACTTCATTTCTATAATCTTCTTAATAATATTTCTACGGTAATGTTATAAGCCAATTGCGTTAAATGGGTGGATTAAGGTACTTGTAATGATGTGAGATCAATGGACATATTACATGTGTATCTATATACATACGAAAACTAATTTATCTTGAACTAAATATGCAAATGTTCTCGTACCTAGTACTTAGGCATTCGGATAGTCCACAGACCAACCGAAACACAACGGTTCTGCCTTTTCTTGTCGGTTTTAAGTGGGTGAGCGTGTAGGCACAGGCCCTAAAGGTCACAACGTACACTACCTATATTTTTTGAAGTTATGGTTCTTTAGGCGCGTTATGAAAAAATGATGAGAGTGAAATTTCAAAATGCGCGCGCATCACTGTAACACAAAAGTAATAGGTTGAAGTTGGTTCCTAAAATTTTCGTCTTTTTTTTTATGGAATAGGAGGACAAATAGCGTACGGGTCACCTGGTGTTAAGTGATCACCGCCACCCACAATCTCTTGCAACACCAGAGGAATCACAGGAGCGTTGCTGGCCTTTAAGGAAGGTGTACGCGCTTTTTTTTGAAGGTACCCATGTCGTATCGTCCCGGAAACACCGCACAAGGAAGTTCATTCCACAGCTTTGTAGCACGTGGAAGAAAGCTCCTTGAAAACCGCACTGTGGAGGACCGCCACAAATCCAGATGGTGTGTGGCTGATATCTTAACTTGTGGCGTGTCGTGCGAAGTTGGAATTCGGCGCCAGGAATCAGGTTAAACAGCTCTTCGGAACACTCCCAGTGATAAATGCGGTAGAAGACACACAATAAAGCGACATCTCTGCGCAACGCCAAGTGATCCAGCCGTTCACACAGCACTAGGTCGCCGACAATTCGAGCTGCTCTACGTTCCACGCGGTCAAATAGGTCGAGCTGATACTGGGGTGCGCCAGACCAGAGATGACAGCAATACTCCATGTGTGGCCGGACCTGCGATTTGTACAGCGCTAGAACGTGGGCCGGCTTGAAGTATTGCCGTGCTCTATTGATGACGCCCAGCTTCTTCGAATTCACTTCACTTCCAATTTGGCTTTGCCCTCCAGATGGCCACGAAATTGGCAATCGCTCGAGATTTCGAGACCCAGTATTCCGATACTAGGCGAGGCTTTAAGGGAAGTGTTGTCGAAGAGCGGTGATACGGCGAATGGGGTTTTTTTAGTGGTAAACGCGCAAACTTGAGTCTTTTGGGGGTTAAATTGGACAAGGTTCAACTTACCCCATCCCGCGACCTTCTCGAGAGAGGAGTCGATAGAAGACACATGTTTCTCCCGGCACTGGTCGACGATTTCCCGAGAGAGACCTGCATGGCCCGTGTATACGGCATCACCAGTGCTGTCATCTGCATAGCAATGTATGTTAGAGGTGTCCAACATTTCATTGATATGCAGAAGAAAGAGCGTGGGAGATAGCACACACCTTGGGGCACTCCAGCGTTCACGGGTTTCGGGTTCGAGCAATATTCGTCGACAACGACCTGTATGCTGCGCCCAGTGAGGAAGCTGGAGGTCCACTCAAGCTCTCGGGAAGCCCAAATGATGGAAGTTTTGAGAGGAGCGCCTTGTGCCATACACGATCAAAGGTCTTCGCTATATCCAGGCTAACTGCCAGGCCTTCCCCCATGCTTTCAATAGCCGCCGCCCATCTATGTGTTAGGTATACCAGAAGATCACCTGCTGACCGACCATGGCGAAAGCCTTACTGTCAGTCGTTGATCAACTGGTGAACCTCTAGGTATTCCAAGAGCTGGCGGCTAATGTTGCTCTCCATGATTTTGGAGAGCAGGGAGGTAATAGCAATAGGCCTGTAGTTCGCCGGATCCGAACTGTCTCCTTTTTTTTTGGATCGGATGGACAAGGGCTGAATTCCATGAGTCAGGGACTACGCCTACGCAAAGACTAAGCGTCATTCGTTATTTTTTCTGGTTTCTTCGTCCATTACTAGGGTTCAAGCCCATACAGCCGTATTCATTATTAAATAATTTATTGTCAAAGCAATCTTTGGAACGTCTAATTAGCTAATTATAAACAAACAATATTTATTACGAACACTACTACTCTAAATATATAATATAATGTCGAAACTAACCGCAGACAATCTAGCTAATATATTTTTTAATGATTCTTCAGCGAGACCGCAGCGTACAGCTAGTATTTAAATAAATATAGTTTATGTAAGATTACAATTCCATATTTATCTTAATGGCAATAATATTATGGAACAGGGAATTTAACTACGATTTTATACACTCGAGCGATTTAAAGACAAACATACCACAACAATTGATGCAAATTCTATTGTTATAATTTACGTAGTATTGTTTTTTTATTATATATGTGTGGTTCCATTATTATTGTCAAACATAAATGTGTTGAGTCACATAATATGGAATCTGATAATTCTTAGTTTTTTTTAATACGTAGCTTAACTTATCGTTAACAATTTTTTGTCAACCGATTTCAAATTTATTGTTATTTCTTTTATGTCTGTTAATGTCGATTTCTAACTTTTTATTTTTGTTATATTAACTAGCTTTATATTATTTTTATTGTACGTGTAATGTACGTAATGTGTTAAGGAATTCAAAAGAATTTTCAAAATACGATTATGTGGCAAAGGTTATACTATAATATATGTGACTTAGACTGGGAATAAAGCAAGCACCCTCAGGCTATTTAATAATAAATTTTACTTTACGAAATTATATTACGACGAATACTTTTGCTCTAGTCATTTTCATTATTATAACACTAGAAATAAGGGATTGCTTGTACTTATTCTAGTAGGCTTCATAAGATACAAAATAGCTTTAAGGGTAAATGTTATACACTTCTATAATAAAGTTCCAGCAACTGTTCAGACATTATCTATAAATAAATTTAAATGTTTTATATAAAAATGGCTCTGTCGTAAATCCTATTACTCCACTGCTGAATATCTAAATGGTCGGACAGCCTGGGACTAGATTGTGATTATTTTATAGCGATAGAAAAGATTGTACAATATTTTATATTTTTATTGAAAAGAGCGCAAAAAAATAATGCTGGGAGAGTTTCTTGCGCCACTTCTTCTCTCTCAGAGCGCCATTTGTTTCCGAAGCGATAGTAGTATGTATTAAGTAGTTATTAGAAATGACATCAAAAAGAATTCTAAAGGAATCAATTTTGAGGAAATAAATGCTTTTTTTGTCTTTATTAAAGAAGAGAATAATAGGAATTTGCCAATAATATTTCAAAACTTCAAGAATTATTTCGTAATAAATGCTCCCTATTGTTATAATGAAATTGTTTCACAGTCGAACTGTCAAACCGTACGTCACTAAATTCTCTCATAGAAAATATGTCCATACAATACAAATAATGAAAATAAAAATCGAAATAAAAACAATCCTATCTCTCAAGTTGGACTAAACTGTACTCCATGAAGTAGTCCCCATTTAAATCCGTTCATTAGTCCATCGCGGACGAACACCGTGTTTATATTTATTAAGATTTAGAATAAAAATATTTGAATTTGTTAATTTTGATGAGTCTCTTTCTGAACATCGCACTTCTATTATATTCATAAATAGGTATCACCAATGCTAATTTTACCACACATCTATATATATATAAATGAATTGCTGTTCGTTAGTCTCGCTAAAACTCGGGAACGGCTGGACCGATTTGAATAATTTTAGTCTTGAATTATTTGTGGAAGTCCAGAGAAGGTTTGAAAGGTGAATAAATATGTAAAACCTTAGAATTATTTTTATTCTTTCCCCGTCCTTCAGAAATTATATTAAAATAATAGTTTATAATGAATAACTAATTAGATCATAACTGTGTCTGACAATATCAAATTGAACCCTTATAAAAAGCCAGTACTTATTTCAGGAAAAATCGAAAATAATAATATAATTTCATTCACATCGAATATTTTTTATTAAAAAAAGAATTCGTTTTGTTTGTTTCTTTTATTTATTGATTGAGGCAGTATGAAGTCGGCCGGGTCAGTTAGTATGTATATAAATATGTCAGATTGGGAGAAAAGTATATTGAAACCTGCGTTCTTGTCACCATTTAACTTGCGAGAGTTTTTTTATTATTTGAATTTTGAAAATCGTATTGGAATTTCTATTTAACGACGAAAATGGTCTATATATTTTTTGTTGCGTTGTAAGTCAGTTAGAGAAGTACTAGGTGCCAATACCAATTGTCATTTGGTGAAGAAGCCTAAATCATCAATCGTATGAAGTACTTGATTAATTGTACAATAGCCACTTCTATTTTGCAGGTAAACATACAGGTTTAAAGGAGGAACTAGGGGAGTTTTCCTTCTTCCATAGGTAATTAACATATCCTAATAACATTATTACTAAATAACATTTCCTAACAAACACATACCTACGTGACATGCTACGATTAAATTATTTTATTATTTATGAAACAGATGTGATATTTTCTTCCTTACAATTCCTAATAGGTCTACTAATAAACGATGAAATTGTACCGAAAGAATAGCAAATACTAACGATTACAAAATATAGAATATATATTACTAGCTGACCCGGCAAACGTTGTTTTGCCATATAAAGTATAATTCACGCGATAGTTTTATAAGTAATAAAATATTGCCTATATTATAGCCTGTACATCATTTTGTTCTATTGTCAATAGTTTTTGCAGCGCACGCAAAAATAGGTTTTCGATTTTACACCTTGTGTTACAAAATAGCAATTTTATTACGGATCCCTAATTTTGAAAAAAATAAACATAGCCTTCCTCGATAAATGGACTACCCAACACTGAAAGAATCATTCAAATCGGACCAGTAGTACCAGAGATTAGCGCGTTCAAACAAACAAACAAACAAACACTGCAGCTTTATATATTAGTATAGATTATTTGGAAGCACATCTATTAATTTCGAAGATAAATTACTAACCAATATATAATTCAATCAAATCATATATAATTCAACATAATTCATAATTCAAATTAATGTTTTTTTACGAACCTGCGTTAAATATTATAATTAGCGAAAACGCGCATAGGTTTCATAGTGGCCGATTATTATGTAACACCTCAGAAATAAATGATTTAACAATTAAATCATGGACGCTGGGATGTTAGTTGAGATCTGACGTTCATACATGTGTCAGTTAACAAGGACGATTACCGTCTTATACGTTTACTTTATTGAATTTATTCTGTGATTCATTTAAAGCTAAAGTACAGTTAAAAAAAGAAATAAGAAATATACATCGACTGCAATGATTATTCAAACACACACACATACACACACGTACACCCTCAAATACACTACCTTACAAACACGCACACACACTCCTGTAACCTTATTTTGTAAAGTTTATTTTGAAAGTAGCTTATTATAGTAATTGTAAATATTTTGTTATCTTATTCTGGCTTGTTTTAATCATAAAATGTTACTTCTTTTGTTTAATACCTATATACTGTAATCAGTTTTGGCCTTATTTTCTACTTTATATTATAATTATCTTGTATATAAGTTGTGTGTGACGCTGTAGATTACATGCAAATAAATAAATAAATTTATGATGTTGTCATGCCCATTAAAAACCATCCAATAATGGAAGTTAAGTTTGCAGAAAGTGAAAAATTCATGTAATTCATGGGGCACACTAAAAGTTTTGTACTTCTAGCTAATCGAAACTATTTCGAATTTCGAATGTTATATTTTTTCGAAACGTTCCAATTTTCTTAGTAATAACAAAAACAATTGGCGGGAAATCATTTGTCAATTGTTTTTTATCACACATCAAAGTTCTGTGACGCAACGAAAATGGAATTAAGTCGAAAAGATTTTCGGGGATGATTTTTATTATTTTAAAATTCTCTCTCTCCGCAAGACTGTGCCGAATGCTTTTGGGAGAGAAGCACGAATTCCGAATAGGCTGTGATAGCGTTCAATCAGCACTTAGAAATCATGCCTTCAGTCTTCAATCATGTGTGTATCTCGTTTTAAAAAATTGGTTCAATCGCATGAAAATATGTTTAAAATGTAAAGGACAGTATTTTGAAAAACAATAAACATTATATTTTCGTTATAAAATGTTGTTTTTGTAAGTTACGCAAAACATTTAGTGTTTCGTTATTCATTGATTCAACATGAATTAAGCTATTTAACATATTGTTATTGTCAATACTCAAGATACTGCTAATATATTCTGAATTAGAAATTATTACCTTAGTAGGTATGTGTTGACCTTCGCACTGCTTTTTTTGGTAGCTAAGGTATTTAATTCCTATTAATGGATATTTATTTTGTTCATGCCGACACTTTTTTGTATATATTTTGAACGGAATTGTATAATTAAATTAATGCATGAGGCAAAAAGTGAATATTAGGTACTATTAATAAATTATTTATGCCGTCAATGGAAAAACAGAGTGAAGGTAAAAAAACTGGTTTCAGGAATCTTACCAAAATAGAAACGTAAATAATATAATAATACATTGGAGTCCATTGTATTATTGGAGACCAGTAGGAGGCTCCTTTGCACAGGATGCCGGCTAGATTATGGGTACCACAACGGCGCCTATTTCTACCGTGAAGCAGTCATGTGTAAGCATTACTGTGTTTCGGTCTGAAGGGCGCCGTAGCTAGTGAAATTACTGGGCAGTGGGACTTAACATCTTACGTCTCAAGGTGACGAGCGCAGTTGTAGTGCCGCTCAGAATTTTTGGGGTTTTTTTCAAGAATCCTGAGTGGCACTGCATTGTAATGGGCAGGGCGTATCAATTACCATCAGCTGGACGTCCTGCCCGTCTCGTCCCTTATTTTCATAAAACATTGTTATAATGGGTAGTCTTCATATCAATTAATTAGAATTTCATACGCTAGGAATTAGCATTTTGAAATATAATAATATTGATTCACGAAACGTTCGAGTTTTTCGTACATATATATATGTAATATTGTAGCTAGTTGCGTAATATTTATAATATAATGTGTGCGTTACATATACATGTCGCAGGGATATGATTAAAACAGAGATTTGGTCAATTCCATAAGCGATTTGATCAAATCACGGAAGATGTTTAAATAACAAAAGGATTTTATCATTTCTCTAAACAAATCTAGTGATTTGATCAAATACCAGAATTGGTCCTGTAAAATGACAAAAAATCTTTCCTTTGGCATATTTTAAAAGAATTCTCTGGTAAGACTTAGACATAATTTTTATCATTAAAGCAACGTTGTAGAATATGAGGACAACCAACTTTCAGGAAAATTATTAATAATTAGATTGCTACTTCAGCCGCTCTTTTTGAAATCATTAGTCGGAGAAAACTGAATTTTGTTGCGTGATCCTGATAATGTAAAAGCTATTTATTACTTTTGTCGGGGGTTGACTGTAAGTTAATCAGCCTGACCGCGGTGGTTAAAATCACTAGATACAATTGGACAAACAACGATACCTTTACTTGGGAATTTCTTTCTGGATTGACACATCGTACACAGTTTCAAAAATTCCAATAAAACAGAAGTGGGAATTAAATATCTAGATTTCAAATTTTGCAGCATTCTATCTCGCCGCCGTGGCTCGTCGATTGGTAATTCTCACGAAGCATAACATAATATTCATCTGGAGGCACAATTTTCACCACAGAGTCAGAAGTACACTTTCTTTTCAAAGTTAAATATTTTGTAGTAACTACCTCCGTTTCATCATATTTATTTCCGTAATAATATTGCTTGTTTATTCTCTTTACTCACATTACTGCAGCTGATTTAAATTGTTCAATTTGATTGAGTCCAAACGGTTTTTCCTTATCTTGCCGCCGCTCTAACATTATCCCAATAGTTTCATTAACTAGCATGCGCGGACGCTACCAAAACAAACGCTGTCATGATTTTTTGTCATTTCACGGAACCAATTCTGGTATTTGATCAAATCACTTGATTTGTTTAGAGAAATGATAAAATTCTGTTGTTATTTTAACATCTTCCGTGATTTGATCAAATCACTTAGGAAATTGACCAAATCTCTATTTTTATCATATCCCTGCGACATACATATTTATATATAGGTAAGACTAGCTGACCCGACAGACGTTGTTCTGTAGATAATAAAAAAAAATGTGTTGTATAGGAATTTGCCAATAATATTTCAAAACAACAAGAATTATTTCGTAAAAAATGCTCCCTGTTGTTATAATCAAATTATTTCACAGCGGAACTGTCAAACCGTGCGTCACTAAATTCTCTCATAGAAAATATGTCCATACAAAACAAATATGGAAAATGAAAATAATTATGGGTCCCAAATCGAAATAACAACTATCCTATATCTCAAGTTGGACCAAACTGCACTCCATGAAGTAATCCCCATTAAAATCCGTTCATTAGTTTAGGAGTCCATCGCGGACAAACAACGTGTCACGTAATTTATATATATTAAGATTATCTATTACATAAATTATAGCAGCTTAGAGAATTTGAACCTGCTAAGTCATATTTATAAGTTATATTTATTCGTTTTTATGTCTTTTAAAATATTTTCTCTGTTGTTCATTTAATATATAGCATAAGTTATGAGTTGTGATGACCTGTATAGCCGAGTGGTTAGCGATCCTACCTACTAAGCTAGAGGTCACGGGTTCGAATCCCGGTAGGTGCAAGCATTTATATGATGAATATGGATGTTTGTTTCCGCGTCATGGATGTTTAAATGTATTTATGTATGTTTATATGAATTTATGTTTAAGTAAGTATATTGTTATAAATATATCGTTGTCTTGTAACCCATAACACAGGCTATATATGCTTAACTTTGGGCAAGATAATTTGTGTAAAAAGTGTGTCAATATTATTATTATTATTAAGTTTTATTAGCATTAGTTGCTAACCTTTGTGGTTTTCTTAGATGCTAAGTTGACCTAGTTTTATATCGGTATTTGGTAAAGAAGCCATTAATTATCAATATTATGAAGCATTTGATTAATTACAAAAGCCACTTCTGTTTTGCAGGTAGACAGGTTACAAGTTTAAAGGGATTTTAGGTACTAGGAAATTTTGTTGAAAAAATAACAACTAACAAGATTTAATTAAACTTTTTTCTCAGCAACAACTATTTTTTTTTCTTTGAACTCCACTTTGTACTTTAACATAGTCTTATTTATACTTAAAGGTTAAATATTCTGAAGTAAGTTACCAATAATAATTTTAAATCTACACTAAAAACTGTGTATATGTTTGCTATTTCAGTAATTGAAAATATTTTTGATATTATACTTCTTTAGGCGCGTTATGAAAACAACACAACACAAAAGTAACAGGGTGAAGTTGGTTCCTAAAATTGTCTGACGTTTGTGTCATTCGTTATTTTTCTTGATTTTTTCGTCCATTATTAGGACAGGCAAAGGGTTCAAGCCCATACAGCCGTATTCATTATTAAATAATTAATTGTAAAAAGCATCTTTGCGAGATTTTTTACAAAATTGTTCTTTCTAAAAACGTAGAATAGCACGAGGAATAAATCATTTTAATGATTTTTCCTTCGTTAGGCCAAAGAAGTATAACTTCTTGCGTGCATAAGTACAGTCACACATTTTATTTCATATATCTTGGCAGGAAATTTTACCTCCCGGTCTTAATAGGGACTTAACTTGAAACGAGCTATCGTACGATATGAGGCCTTCTGTGTGTTTAGTTGTGAAAAGTCTTTCTCTTACCCCCCGAGAATCGGAAACGTGGGTTACGTTTCCGATTCCAGTTCCATTTTTTCAATAATGAGATTCTACTATTATGTACATCGTTTTTCAATAAAATAATAGTCGCATACTTGTTTTAAATATAGAGAAAAGTAATTTGGTACAATTGGATTACTTCCCGGTCAAATTATATTTCTAATAATTATACCTCCCGGTCTTAAATTGAAACGAGTTAACGAACGATTTGAAGCCGTTTGTGTGTTTCGTTGTGTGAAGTCGGTGTTTGTCATGGGGCCATAGCACACATGCATACAGTTGGCAGTTGAGAATGGTGGCTATTTTGTGGTCACACATCCCATTCATGAGAAACCTTCACACAAGTACTCCCGAGCGCGGCCTTCACGAAACAATCGACAACCGGCAATTCATAAAAGATTTACATATTTTTATAAAATGACTAGCTGACCCGGCAAACCTTGTTTTGCCATATAAATTATTTTTAGAGTTAGGCCGTTTCTTGGACAATGCAACATTACTTTATTTTTGTAAAATAAAAGAATTGTTCTAAAATAAACATAGCCTAAGTTACTCCTTATTACATACATCAGCTACCTGCCAATAAAAGTCCCGTCAAAAAAGGTCCAGCCATTTCAGAGATAAGCCGGAACAAACAGACCTTTATTTTGGTACCGTATTTATATTCATATATACATGTAGTTAAAAACGGTTATTTCAATATTACAAACAGACACTCCAATTTTATTTATATGTATAGATAACGTCATGACTCTTGAATATCTGTTGGTGAGTTTTTGTGTTAACCATTGAAAGATTTACTTAATCAGAATTTTTAACTATGAAAATAATATAAAATACTCGATGCTACAGTAGGTATTATGTTAATATTTAAAATATAATATTTCACTTACAGTGTTGGACAGATCCATCAACAATTAATCTATATAGGTAAAAATTTGTGTTCTTATTAGTTTATGTTGTTTGTTATTTGATCGCTGGCAAAATTATTAAAAAAGGTACTTTTTATGATTTCCTGATACTATATCTTTATGTTTTACTGGTGCACGTGACCGCGTGGACGTTAAAAGCAGCAAGAAATCAATAAAATCGGGTTGCTTTCCGGGACTGCCAGCATAAAAACGCATTGATTTTCTCAAAATTGGAAACAAAAAGTCCAATCTTGCTAAATCTCATCTTTTTGACAAACACGTTTTGTTTTATTTTCACAAGAGCTTTGTTGATTTGAGTGTGCATGTGTAGATCATAAGTGCAGTACTGCAATGATGACAGAATGACACCCAGGTTAATAATTACTAATATGGTATTACTTATCTAAGAATTGTATTCACATACGGCCGTTCCCAGTATACTTGAGATAAAAAACCTTACCATCGTTTTCTGTCCCAATAAACTTATATCTACGGTAACGCACCTTATCCATGCAAGCTTTCTGTCAATGGGAGGACGTATAGCTTAACAGCGATAGAAGTTTGTATGGAAATTGCAATTCACGCGTCCCAATATAAGGCGATAAGAATGATTTATCGGGTATATTGGGACAGCGTCAGATTATTGATAGCTGACAGTAGAAGGTAGTAGTATCTCTATCTGTAGATAGTATATTGGGAACGGCCGTTAAAGTTATGGAAATGTATCAACATAATATTCAGCAGCTTCCAAAATTTGTCTCCAGCCATTCTTATCACATACGCGTTTCGAAAAGAACTTTAATAGATCGTATCCGGAAATATATTTTACTAAACGTTGTTGTAGTTATCTAATAGACATTCTACACGATATTTGCGTTCCAATATATCCTGAGATATTGATATTTCAAACAGACCAATATTGTTTGGCCACTTGTCATTAAGAACCGAAGAAGTCCATTAATATATGGCTCAAGTAGTTAAATCAAAGCGCAGACTATTTACCAGTATAATAATTTGGAGAAAGCCCAAAAATAAATGAAAAACATTGTTTCTGTAGAAGATTCGATAAACACAATCATCATCATTAGGTTTCTTCAAATTTGGTGGCTTTCAATCTTAATCTCTATTTAGACATTTTTAAATAGGTGTACCCTTATAATATGAGTTGTAGGTAATTTATAGATAAACTAGCTGACCCAGCAAACGTTGTACTGCCGATACAAAAGTAACTGTTAATCGTACATTGGTGAAAATTTGTAGTTGTATGTATTTTTAATGCTGTCTCATAATCAAACAAATTTAAAAAAAAATTGGCGACCACATTTAACATTTAGGGGGATGAAAAATAGATGTTGTCCGATTCTCAGACCTACCCAATATGCTCTCAAATTTTCATGAGAATCGGTGTAGTTAAACTTCTTCGAAACGGCATGTTTCGAAGGAGTTTAACTACAAACACCGCGACATGAGAACTTAATATATTAGAACATAAAAAGTCCCAAATCATAATAACTACTGTTTGACACATTTCATATATGAGTACTGAATTTATTATTATTATTAATAGCCATAGATAAATTTATATATTACTAAAAAATTTCGTTTTTCAAAATAAATTGGATTTGTTACTTCTCTTTTTTTAAATTTGAGAACTCTACTTTATTCGGTACCAACAAATAGCAAGCAATATGTTTAAAAAACACTTTCAAATCATATTTAAAAATAATTTTGTGATTGATTGTAATAATATACATTTTTCGTAAAACTTTTTATTTTTAACATTAATAACTTTATCCAGCATCCGGTTCTCTACAAAATTACAATTTCATTAATGTTGTTATATTTTTGATTAATCGTTAATAAGACGTGTGATAAATGATTGAGTTTCTATTACCTGTGTTAGTTCGAGAGCACTTTCGCTAAGACCACTCACTACACATACAGCCGGGCAACAGTACACAGACCGACAGACACCAAGATAAGCTTTGCGCGGCCGCGTGTTCGCCGCAACACTTATACCTTCGGTTTCTCGTAACACTTTCCCCACCAACGTCTCATCTCGTAATTTCTCTTTTCGTTAAATGCTTATCACAAATATATTCGCGGTCAAGTGCTGGCGCGACTTATCATTGCCGCTAATGATAATAATTGAAGCTCTTCACACAAGTTTTAAAGCTCGCCAGTGGGAGGCTTCTTTGCACAGGATGCCAGCTAAGTTTTCGGTACCACAGCGGCGATTATTTCTGCCATAAAACAGTAATGTGTAAGCATTACTGTTTTACGGTCTGAAGGGCGCCGTAGCTAATTACTAGGCAAATGAGGCTTAATACTTATGTCTCAAGGTGACGAGCGCAGTTGTAGTGCTGCTCAGAATTTTTGAGGTTTTTCAAGAATCCTGAGCGGCCCTGTACTGTTATGGGCTGTGTCAATACCATCAGCTGAACGTCATGCTCGTCTCATCCCTTATTTTCATAAAAAATGCGTCTATGACGCAATAGTTTGAACCGTTGATTCTCTCCACGGAATACCAGGTTTGATTCTCGCCTATCACCTACCAATATGTTTTCTGTTTTTGAATTCATATGTATACCTATTGGACGCTTTACAAAATAGTCAACGCTCCTGTGATTCCTCTGACGCCACAAGAGAGTGTGGGCCGCGGTGATCACTTAATTTCAGGTTTTCAGGTTTGTCTGAAATGAAATGAAATTTATTTATTGCGTCGAGTACAGTATACATTATAGATCTTAAATTTATTGTAGTGTCTTCTATTCGGCTAATTTAAATAAGCATGCAAAAAGTTTACTTAAAATTTAAAAAAATCCTTTACACTATAAATTTTTGTCGATTATCCATTTAAACAGGAGTCCAGTAAATTGTTTCTGCTGTAAGTTTTTTTTTTATTTCTAGATTTTTATTCTTATTTTTTATTTCTTCTTAATATTTAGGTATATTGTTGTTCTGCGACTATGACCATAAACCAGTCCTCCTGTTCTACCTTAAAAATAAAATTAAAAGTTTGGTACAGCCCCAATGCCAGATCCATAACTCGGAATCAAACATTAAAAATAATATAAATTTTTGCACTCAACAATTATCGAACCCAAGACCCCTGGATCATGTAGTCTGGATCACTATTTACACTTACTTGATAAAAAAAACTATGATTAAAATAACCCCTTTTCAAAAACAGAAAAGTATAAAATTACTTAATAAAGATTTAACTTTTTACGCTTTAAGCAAATCTCATACAATTAATATTAATAAAATACTATTATGTGTATGTGCTACCTATTGATAGGTTTTAAGTCAGTGCTTGCCCTCTTGGGTTGTTTGGTTCTAGACGAAGCTATACCGCTCAAAGTAACGCGTGGCTAGTACCTGCTATTACAATTGGCTTGGCACCGACTTCAAGCCTATCAAGTTATAGTATTTTATTAAAATTGAAGATATAGGATTTGCATAAGAGGTGTATTAAATTAAACCCTTATTAAGTTATTTTATTCTTTTCGGTTTTTGAAGCCGGTTTTCTTTAAACGTAGTGTTTTTTATTTTTTACTTTTTATTGCCATTAATCAGGTACACTATAAAAATTCGGCCTTCGTTGTTTAAATTAGACATTAATCGAAAAAATATTTTAAAAATTTGCAAAAACTCATGAGCTAAGACTTCACCATTATGTGAAGGTAGAAGCTATCCAGTTCCTCGACAACACGAATCTATTGAGAAGAATCAATAGAACTAAACTTACTAAAATGTATTTTTTTTTATAATTAGGAACTAGACGAGCAGGACGTTCTGCTGATGGTAATTGATACGCCCTACCCATAACAATGCAATGCCGCTCAGGATTCTTGAAAAGTCCAAAAATTCTGAGCGGCACTACAAAGGCACTACACCTTGAGACATAAGATGTTAAGTCTCATTTGCCCAGTAATTTCACTAGCTACGGCGCCCTTCAGACCGATACACAGTAATGTTTACACATTACTGCTTCACGGCAGAAATAGGCGCCGTAAAGAAATATGTACTGAATGTAAAGAACACAAGAACGTAGAGTCTTACCCTTCTGGTTTAAGACATTTTCGGCCGTTCCCAATATACTATCTACAGACTACCTTCTACTGTCAGTAATCAGCTGTCCAATAATCTGAAGCTGTCCCAATATATCCGATAAGTCATTCTTATCGCCTTATATTGGGACGCGTGAATTGCAATTTCCATACAAACTTCTATCGCTGGTAAGCTATACGTCGTCTCATTGACAGATAGCGTGTACGGATAAGGTGAGTTACCGTCGATAAGTTTATTGGGACAGAAAAGTCAACGATAGTTACGATTTTTATCTCAAGTAAGAGATAGACTGAAAATTGGGAACGGCCGTTATTGTTCCATCAAGGAACTTCCACTTAAATGGAACTTACATAGTAATTAGAATAGGTGAAGTAGATAAGTATAATAGATCCCTTTAATAGAGACAATAAGAATAGTGCTAATAAACACTTTCTTAGCTTGACTCTACTTACGGCCATTCCCAATATTCAGTCTATCTCCGGTTGTGGCCTACTTGAGATAAAAAATCGTAGCAATCGTTGAAATTTCTGTCCCAATAAACTTATCAACGGTAACTCACTTTATCCGTACACGCTGTCTGTCAATGGGACGACGCATAGCTTACCAGTGATATAAAGTTTGTATGGAAATTGCAATTCACGCGTCCCAATATAAGGCGATAAGAATGACTTATCGGATATATTGGGACAGCTTCAGATTATTGACAGCTAATTACTGACAGTAGAAGGTAGTAATTTATCTCTATCTGTAGATAGTATATTGGGAACGGCCGTTACTAGCCTACGGCTTGATTTTAATTAAAAAAAAAAAAAATAGTAAAACTTAGATTTTTATCATAAAAGGAAAATTAAATATCAATCTGTCTCTATCATAATGATAGATACACATTAAACAATATTACAAGACAGAAATAATTAATAACATATAAAAAATAGTTTTGTGCTGTTTTTTAACAATTTTTAATTAATTACAAAAAAATACTCGCTAACTTTGCGCGAAAAAAAATTTGATCAGACGGCTTATTTTTTTCCCACACCTACAATAAATACCTTAAATTTATACAAAAAAATAATAAATTATATACTAAAACCTTCCGCGTGAACCGCGCTATCCATTGGTGAAAACAGCATGAAAATTGGTACAGCTGTTTTTGAGTTTATCGCGAACAGACTGAAGCGACAGAGCACTGTGTCTTATAATATTTTGTAGTATCAAAATGTTTTGAGTTTTCTTTAGTGTTAATTTCGCCAATATTTGTCTTCGAAGAATTCGACACGAGGCATCCTCAGGAGATGTTGACTCGCCAAACTCTGGCACTCGTGCATTTTGATATTTGGATTTGCATTGATGTATGGATTCCCGCAAAGTAACGCCTACTTCAATTAATTTTCCCTCATATTATGTAGTACTGGTACGACGCGGAACTAATGTTGAATTTATTCGAGAATTCGCATAAATTCAAATTCAATCATTCTGGCCTTTACCCCTACAACAGTGATTATTTATATGACGTGACCTTTGGACGTGTTTGTCACGTAGCTACAACATCAGTACCTACATGTTAAAGTACTATTATTAAGCCTATTATAAGTCGAAGCCTATTGTTTCACCGTGAGAGATTCCCTAAATACATAATTTTACTAATACGCTTTGATGACCTCCAGTAAAATTCCAAGACTGCGTTGTTAGTAACGTTTATAGGCACAAGTGACAAAATCCTGGGGAAAGGGATCCTGTCCTCGAAATTTTTGGAGTTTACTCATTAATAATCGATTTTCATATAATTTTTATGAAAGGTAATAGCTTGAGGATTTTTTTACTATATATTTTTTTTTTCATTCACACACAGGGAGGCTCCTTTGCACAGGTTGCCGGCTAGATTATGGGTACCACAACGGCGCCTTTTTCTGCCCTGAAGGAGTAATGTGTAAGCATTATTGTGTTTCGGTCTGAAGGGCACCGTAGCTAGTGAAATTACTGGGCAAATGGGACTTAACATCTTATGTCTCAAGGTGACGAGCGCAATTGTAGTGCCGCTCAGATTTTTTGAGGGCGGGGTGTATCAATTACCATCAGCCGAATGTCCTGCTCGTCTAGTCAATTATTTTCATAAATAAAAAACATGAATATATTTACTTTAGAATCGCTTGACTATTTTGTTGTGTTACTCTTTGCATAAATTAATCAATCTATGTAAACATAAAATCGTATGATTAAGACTAATTTGTAAATATACTAGGAAGTTGTCAATCCTTTTTATAAAATTTTCTGAATGATATTTTCAGTTTCGTGATAATCTAGACTCATTAAGTATAATTCAATTTTTCGTTATGAATAGTAAGCTTTTTCAGGTTTAAAATACGGCAAAGTTTATTGTATATATGTGGCAGAAGAAAATACGGTAGTCTTTTGATAAAGGTGCTATTAACCTGGGGGTTAGGGATTTTAAAGAATAAAACAGATTACGGTGGCAAATTGAATCGAGATATGGAGGAGAGTTTCTATCGATCCTATTTTTCACTATTGTTATTTGACTTAGGTCGTCCCATATATCAGCCAGTATTAGGTGGCTTAGATACTGTTTTATGTAGCGGGAATCTTCATTTCCCGTGATATAATATTTTATTTCCTGTAAGGCTTTCACTTTTCACTCATCTTGACAAAAGTGGGTATGTCCATCGATAATTTCTTGTGTCGTTTCTTCTCTCTCAGAGCTTAATTTGTTCACAAAGTGGATGCCTTTTTGTTACTTTCAAAATAATTCTCCAGGAATCAATTTTGTTAATAGCTTTTCTGACTTAGTATAATAATACTATAATTATATAACTTTTTACACAAATTATCTTACCCCAAATTAAGCATATATAGCCTGTGTTATGGGCTGCAAGACAATGATATATTTAATATAATATACTTAAACATACATAAATACATTCAAACATCCATGACTCGGAAACAAACATCCATATTCATCATATAAATGTTTGCACCTACTGGGATTCGAACCCCCTCTAGCTTAGTAGGTAGGATCGCTAACCACTCGGCTATACAGGTCGTCTATACTTAAGTACGATACATGCTGCTTATACCAAGCTTTTGAAGTGTCTTCTTAAATGACCCATGTCTCTTTGCCTACTGTGTGCTGAGTAATCACTGTTTTGTTTTTAGCTTAATCTACTCATATGATTTTATTTGTAAAGATAGGTAATTATTTTATAGTTTTATTTCATTACAATATTAAAATTATATGAAACAGATCCAGAGGAGTTTAACACATTAAAGGTGCCTCTTTGTTTTATAAATACATTGTACAAGTTTGTCATTATATATCGTACTACAAAGCTGTGGAATGAGCTTCCTTGTGCGGTGTTTCCGGGACGATACGACATGGGTACCTTAAAAAAAAGCGCGTACATCTTCCTTAAAGGCCGGCAACGCTCTTGTGATTCCTCTGGTGTTGCAAGAGAATGTGGGCGGCGGTGATCACTTAACACCAGGTGACCCGTACGCTCGTATGTCCTCCTATTCCATAAATTAAAAAAAAATATAATAATAAATGTAAAATGGTGGGAAATGATTGAATTTTTTAAATTAATAATGATTCCAAATTATAATAAGAAAATTAAATTCAGGGAGTTTCTATTTTGTAATAATATTGATGGCGAGACGAGTAAGTTAGGAAAATCCATAAAAAAATAGATACGATAATAAAACAAATATTTAGATTTTCTCGTGCTATGCAACCTTACTCCTTGCCGATGCTCATAATTATGAGCCGAAAAAAAAACCGTCTGAACATTTTAACACCCAATAATTTCAACTTAACACAAATTCACATGCCTAAGTTGAAAGGGTTCCTTCAGAACGACAGATAGAAAATACAAAAAAAACTAACAACAAAGTAACCCAAAGTAAAGGTCTAATAACTTAAGCAGAAATTGAAGTATTATTTAAAAAAATAAATACTTCTGAAGGTCGAGTTCTTCAACGGGAACAAATAGACCGCTTGGTCATGAAGGAAGTAGCCATAACAGTACAATGTTGTTTGCTTTACATTGCTAGGTACACATCTGATATGACGCATATGGACGCTATACAAGTAAATACCATGCAAGGCTAAAAAAATGGGATAAAACACCCTATGTATTTTCCAGTAAAATAAGAAATATGTCCTGTGAAGATACAGAAAATTACTATAAGAGTTAAAATAAACATTATCTATATTTAAACAAAACAAATCTTATAACAATATTTACAATACTATGACTACATAAAATTAAAACTATCATTACGTGGAAGCGTACCAAGAATACTGGCAGCATTACCGCGTTGGATAGCAAGGCTGATCCGTTGACCGAAATACAGGGTGGACCAAAAGTCCGTTTATAATTGGAATGATGATTAAAAAAAACTAATTACAGTAAATCAAAGTTGTTTATTGTTTTCGATAGTAAACAAAAGGGGAATTTATTTCTTACAAATCACATCATCCATATGCAATCCTTCATTATTCTGGCATTGCTGCAATCTAGAGCGGAAATTTTCGATGACAGCTTTACATGTTTCTGTTGAGATGTTTTGGATTTCTGTGCGAATACGATCCTTTAATTCGTCAAGAGTTACTTTTGTTGGTTGGTTGGCTGGAATGCAGGGGTTTTTAATCACCATGACATAGTGTCACTCCAATAACGATAATTTTGTCTATTAACATGCCTATTTAGGTGGAAGTGTGCCTTGTTGAGAAAAAAATGTTTGTAAAACTGGTGAATCGCTCTACCATTTCGTTCGCAAACTGCAACCTAGTGGCATGGTCCTGAGTCCTTAATTCCTGCACCATTTGGATTTTATAGGAATGTAGACTTAAATCTTTCTTGAGAAAGCGGCTTAATACATCATTATCTTGGCACGTTAAGGACAGCAGACCGCTATCGAGTTGATAGTCCAGGTTGGTCACGAACAGACGATTTTACTCGCTCCACGTTTTCGGGGTCCCTCGACGTTCTAGGCCGGCCAGAGGTAAATCCATTGTTGAACCTGTCTTCTCAAACACCTGATTGAGCTTGATTTTTGTGTCGTATCTTGTAATGATTGCAAAACTTTCGTTGAGCTAAGGTCGCAGAATCGTTGTTTCGATAGTACTCGCGTACACAAAATGCACGTTGACTACCGCTAAACGACGCCATGGTACTAAATTCCCATTGGCCGCTCTTGCAATGCGTAACCCTTCCACCCCCCTCCGCCGCCGCTGCTAGACGCGGCAACCAATTCAAATGTAAACAGACTTTTGGTCCACCCTGTACCTGCCAGCGCTTGGGTTTCCAGTAGCCTTATTGAGGCGCGAATATAGTATTTTGAACATTCTCCGCGCCTCAGGGCCCCACGGGCCAAGTTTCGCGACACCAAACGGCACAAAGATGTATAATTCACTGAGACCAACATATTTGCGACGCTTGCTGTCATCAGCAGTCGAAGCAGCAGCCCCAGCACCAACTGACCGCTTTCACTGATGGCCTTGATATTGTAAGTTAAGAAATTGGGATGAAATGTGGTCCTGTTTGCATTCTAACCGAGATTTCATTTTTGCTGGATGATCTAGAAGCCGATCTTTCGGAGATTTGAGAACTGTACGTGGGTGTGGATCATTTTATTCCTTTTTCTTCGGTGCACGATGGCTAATACTAACCAAAACCTCTTGACGAAAATCAGGCATTTTTAAAGTCTCAGTTTAATTCATCGTTCTCCTTCATCTTCAAGAGGCCCTGCAGGGGTGGATCTATCTTCCCACTACTCGTGGGACTTATAATGGTTACAATTGAAATAATCAACATTATCCAATTACCTACTAAGCTAGAGGTCCCGGGTTCGAATCCCGGTAGGTGCAAGCATTTATATGATGAATATGAATGTTTGTATCCGAGTCATGGATGTTTATATGTATTTATGTATGTTTATGTGTATGTTTATATGAATTTATGTTTGTTTAAGTAAGTATATTGTATTAAATATATCATTGTCTTGTACCCATAGTACAGGCTATAAATGCTTAACTTGGGGCAAGATGTGTAAAAAGTGTGTCAATATTATTATTATTACCATTGAGGATGAACTATCCTGTTCACCCTCAATGTCTGAAAGAATAAATCTGGAGGGTAGCACTGGATTCCCATTTTTTCAATGAAGGAGGAAGACTCGAAGCCAACCTGAACCTGTTGCTGGCAGCTCAGGCCTACAGGTATTTAGGTAAATTCGATAGTTTTCATTCATGTTAATCATAGTTGATTTTATATGGTGGTCCACAAATACATCTCAACAAAGCCTTAGCTTTACAACTAGAATGACTATTTCCAAATGCAATCCCAATATGCATTTCAGTTGATGTAACTGAGAAAAATAACGCCTGATGAATTATAACAGCAAAGTTAATTGACACAACTTTATCTAATGGACAGTATAAGGGTCATACCTACCGTATACATAATTATCGAGTAAAATAAAATATAATATGCTATTTTAAATAAATCTCGAAATTTCTAAGAGTTCAGAAATTTCCGAAAGATAATAAAATTCAATAATAATTAATCTCACCGATTATTACTAACAAATTATATTTATTACTTATTAATTAAGTTTAATTGTTAAATACAAGTTTTTTTTATAAATAGTTTTCAATGAAGTGCTTATTGCTTAGTAGTAAGTGAACCTGCCTACTAAGCTAGAGGCCCTGGGTTCGAATCCCGGTAGGTGCAAACATTTATATGATGTTTGTTTCGGAGTTATGGATTATATGTATGTTTATATGTAAGTATATAATAAAGTATAATATATTCAAACAAAAAAAATCTTATAACTATATTTACAATACTCCGACTACATAAAATTAAAACTATCATTACGTGGAAGCGTATGGTATGGTATGGTATGGTATAGGGGCTCCTGTTTCCGCAATTAAACCACTAGCATGGGTCCATTTTGCGTGCAGTAATGGCCGGTTACTCCAACCAGCCCAGCTCCTTCCAGAAGTTCAGAACATTCCTGGGGTGTTCACAGACTTCTTGGAGCGACCTTGTATTGGTTAAGGTTTTTGCCCGTTGGTTGGCCACCCCCGCACATTCCAGGATTACGTGAGCGACCGTTTCGTCTTCGGTCAGACAACCTCTGTACCTAGGACTGTCCGTTACGCCGATTGTGAAAAGGTGTTTGTTTAGTGATGTGTGACCCGTTAGGGTGCCCACCATTATACGGATGTCATGTCTGTTGAGGCTCATAAGTCTACGTGTCAGTTTGGGCGATAGTGCAGGTATCGCCACCTTCGACTGTCTACAGCTTGAGACATTCATCCATCGGGTGTTGTGTAGGTCGTTGGTGAGAGAGCGTATCCATGAGCGCATTTGGCTGAAGGGCAGTGGCAGAAGTGGCAATGGACCAGACACTGTATTTGCCGATGCCCGCCTCGCAAGCTCATCCGCTGCATCATTACCCAACGAACCACTATGTCCCTTGATCCACTGCAGAGTTACCTGGTTATAAGAGGCAACTTGCTCCAGGGTTTGGTGACATTCGTGTATTAGTGCTGAGTTGTGTGTGGTACCCTTCAGCGCTGTTAGTACCGCTATACTCTCAGAAAGAAATCTGATGTTGTGGCCATGTACCTTTCTTCTTAATATAGCGCTGGCGGCTTCCTTGATGGCTACGCACTCACATTGGAAGATGGAGCTGTGTGTGCCCAAGGGTATGGAAATGTGTATGTTTAGTTCCTGTGAGAATATGCCGGCACCAGTTCCAGTAGCCATTTTCGAGCCGTCTGTGTAAATTCTTAATTCGTTTACACCTGACTGGTCAGCATCTTTCTCATATATCTGTATGTGATAGTTTTTATGGAAGGTATTTGTTTTAGTTATCTTATCACATGGTGCCTCACAGAGTGGATAATCCTTTGTTACCCTATTCCAGAGCTTATCTGTTAGGCCGTCTTCATTCTTCTATACACCCAACAGCATTAGACGTAGAGTCGCCATTGTCGCTTCTTGTTGAAAGTGTATGTCGAGTGGTGTTAGCCCTAGAATAGTTTCAAGGGCCGAGGAAGGCGTGGTGCGCATGCATCCTGTTATGGCTGTGCAGGCCAGCCGCTGGAAACGCTGCAGCTTGGTTTGTACTGTCACAAGCTCTGTCCTGGGCCACCACGCTATTGCTCCGTAGGAGATAATTGGTCTGATGACTGCTGTATAGAGCCATCTGCTTATCTTTGGAGCAAGACCCCAGGTTCTGCCTATGAGTCTTCTGCACTGCCAAAAGATGATGCATGCTTTTTCCAGCTTGTTTTCAAGGTGTTTGTTCCAAAGCAACTTACTATCCAGTATAACCCCCAGGTATTTAACTTCTTTAGTAAGGCTTAGTTCGGTGTTGAACAGCTTTGGTAATGTTAGATTACCAAGGCTGCGTTTGTTAGTGAATAGTATTAGTTCCGTCTTTGACGGATTAGCTGTGAGTTGGTGTTGCGCGCACCATTCTTCCAAAATCTTAAAAGCAGATCTCATGAGGCTACATAAGACGTTCTCGACTGGTCCTGTTATTAGAATGGCGAGGTCGTCAGCATAGCCCACCGTGTACAGTTTCTTTTTGTTTAGCCTTGTGATGAGCTCATCTACCACAAGGTTCCAGAGCAGCGGCGAGAGTACCCCTCCTTGTGGGCAGCCCGTTGCCACCACACATCTAGTACTGGTGTTCACAGTAAATCGTATCGCCCTATGCCTCAACATGCTGTCTATCCACCCGGCAATTGTAGGATCTACATCATGAGCGGCTAGCGCTCGGCCTATGCTAGTGAAAGGGGTTTTGTCGAAGGCGCCTTCGATATCAATAAAAGCACCTAAGGTTGATTGTTTACGTGATAATCCTTTCATTGCGAGAGATGTTATGCAATAGAGTGCGGATTCGGTTGATCTGCCCTGAGTATAGGCGTGTTGGTTGTCATGTAGCGGTTTTTGTATGAGGGCATTTTCCCTAATATCCCTATCGCAGAGTCTCTCTAGAGTCTTCAACAAAAATGATGTGAGACTGATTGGCCTTTACGATTTGGGATTTGTGTAATCACTTTTGCCGGGCTTAGGGATAAATACCACTTTTACCTCCCTCCACTGGAGCGGTATGTATTTGTAGGCCAGGCATGCCCTATAGATTGCAGTTAAATGCGCTACTAGCGGCCCCATACCGCTCCATTGTAGCAGTCCTGGGAAGATCCCGTCCAGGCCTCCTGATTTAAATGGAAGAAAGCTGTTAATTGCCCACATTACCTTGTCTTTGTCTACCACCCTGTGAGCTGTGGTCCAATCCGTTTGATCCGGTGTGTTGCTCTGCGACGCCACTTCCTCCCACGTCTGGTTGTTGGTGATGCGGCATCCAGGGAAGTGAGTTTGCAGGAGTAGTTCGCAGGTCTCGGATTTGGTGTATGTGCCGTCAGATTTTTTCAAGCAACCTAGATTACGCTCTGGGTCACGTGAAAGGATGTTTTTTACTTTAGCCGCTTGGTTTGTGGATTCAATGTTAGTACAGAAGCGTCTCCAGCTTTCTCTCTTCCTTTCGCGGATGCACCTCTTGAAACGATATTGGGCCTGTTTATATGCATCCCAGTCGTCTGGTGCCCGAGTATTTTTGGCTCTGTTGAACAGCTTCCTTACTTTGCAGCGCAGCCTATCTAACTCTGGACCCCACCACACACTTTTGTCGATTGAGTTGGGCTTTGTCGAAGTAAGAGGACACGTCTGTTCATAGCTGTTGATAAGTGTTTGAGTTATGTTAGTTACATGAGTTTCTATACCTGCGGTACCGTTATAATCGTCTGGTAGGGAAATGGCCATAAGCTCATTTCTCACCAATCTGTCGTATTTGGTGCGGTCCGTTTTGCGCGGGTTCCGCCTTGGCAGGGCAGGTTTGATGTTTAAGCGAAGGTTGAACCTAATCCATCTGTGATCCGAGCATGAAGGTTCGTCTGACACGTGCCAGTCATTGACGAGAGAAGAGACATGGTCGGTTGCCAGTGTTAGGTCGATTATAGTTTGGGCTCGCGCCGTAACGTAGGTAGGCTCGGAGCCCCTGTTAAGTATATTAAGGTTAGTTGAGAAAAGGTATGTAAGTAAGTCCTCACCTCTTTTATTGGTATTTTGGCTGCCCCAGATGGTGTGATGTGCGTTGGAGTCAGCGGAGATGATTAGTTCCAGGCTCTCTGTCTCGCAGTAGCTGACTAGCGCGGTGAGCTCCGGTGTTGGTACCTCCTCTTCCCCCGGCAAATAGACCGACGCTATGACCACGTCTGATAGGCCTAGGTGGTCATCTGCCTGGAGCTTCACAGCGGTTAGATCTCTGGAACATAGCTCATTTATAATGGTGGTCGTTACATGTCGTGGAGTATAAATACATGAACGTGGTTTACCTTCGGTAGCAGTTAAAAGTTTGCCTCCGATGTTGTTGAGACCACATATATTGCCTTTCCTAATCCACGGCTCCTGGATTAGGGCTATGGTCTCGGTGTTTCCCTCCAGCAAACGTCGCAGGTTAGCCGTCGCGGTGTAGCTGTGCTGGAGGTTGATTTGTATGACTTTAAGGAGTGGAGGTGGATCGGTCTGGGCTGCCATCGCTGTGCAGTAGACTGTCCTCCAACTCCTTTGTCTGATCCTCTTCCCCGGCCCCTTGCTGCCACCAGTCTATGGAGCACGATTTGGTCTCTATGGGAGTCCGAACCTCTTAACAAGTGGCGGTCATAGAGACACCGTCGGTCCTCTTCTGACGGCACGACATCCATGCGGTTGTCGGGCGCCGCCTCAGGAGCGGTCGAGGTTGGTATTTTCGGCTGCGCTGCCACGTCCGGGTTTGGTTTCGGTGCTTCGCTGCCTTTACCCTCCTCTTCGGGGAAATTTACGTACACTGAGCCACATTTGTACGAGACCCTGCGATCTCGCTTCTTGAGCTCAGCTACATCTGCCTCAGGTATCCCAAGGACTATGCACACCCTGCCACTTTCGTCCGGTTCTGGGATGTGGTACAAGCTCCAAGTGCGGACGTTGTACCACGGATTCTGCCCGGCGAATCTGGTCTGCAGCATGCTAAGATTTTCGTCCTTGGAAAACCTCGGGATGATCATGGTCGCCTTGACTTTCCTAGGAATGTCGGCTTGGCGTTTGACCACGAGTCTGGTGTGTGGAAGTGGCGAAGTGATCTTGGAGACAGTCTTCTTAAGCCATTCCACGGTGTAAGTGTCCTCGCACCAAAGCTTGAGAGTACCCTCACCATGGTTGGCTCTGCCTCTGAAGCTGGGCAGCCTGAAGGGATCAGTGGAAGAGGTGGCGGCGCAGACTTCTGCGTCTATCGCACCCTCTATTGCCGACTGTATCGCCTGGGCTTGCTCGGCTTTTATGTCCCTGAAGGGCTCATGCATGATCGCGACTAGTAAATCGTTAGATTTACACATGTCGGCGTAATTTACGGAGCCCTTTTTGGGAGTGGGCCGCGGGTTCGTTCGCGTACGCTTAACGTCCTCGCGGGGTGACAGAGTGTCATCCGGGCGAGCTCTTTTGCTGCCCTTGGGTAGGTGTGGACCTTGCCTGGAAGCAGCACGAGCTTCCGCCCTCTCCTGAACGTTTCGGCCAGCGCGTTTCCCTCGTGGCCTTTTTTGGGGCTTACTACCGCCTGCTACTGGTTCGATAGTTGGCTGTCCTGCGGGCTTGCCTTTATCTCCAGTAGCGCTGTCTACCTGAACCTCTTTGGGTTTGGGCGGGTTGCTTTTAGCGGCTTTTATTCTCGCTTTCCTAGCCTCGGCTCGCGCGCGGTTTCGTGCGGTCCTGCTAGGTGCCTTGTATGTAGGCTTGGCATCTCCCTTCCTGATGGGTAGCGTCCAGGCATCGTCCGTGAAGGTAGTTGCCGGTATGGCTTCCTTTAGGGTGGAAAGATCCAGCTTTCGGCGCTGTGGGAGCAGCCGTAGTCTGGACGGATTGGCTAAGCGCTCCCGAGGAAGCAGCTTGTTTGTTTTGGTCGAAGTTTCTCTTTTGGTCCATGGGTAGAGATTTATTAAGATTCATCCTCGTCAGTGCCCCACCCGCCTTGGAGCCTCAGTAGGGGACGTCATGCACCTTGATGCACATGTCCGCCAGGACTACTGCGAGGATATAGTAACTCTCATCGTGAATACCTGATGACTGACGGCCGAGTAATGTAGAAGCCGCAGACGTGAGGAAGAGAGCCTCCCGCGCTCACCTCAACATCCGCGACCGGGCCATAGGCACCCACATGGATTTGGGTCACTCGCCGGCAGCCCTCTGACGGCCAAGCCACAGCCGATTGATCGAGAATGGCTAGTCCCCGACCGCCCGTTTAAGAGGAAGATCAGGGCCAAAGAGGCGTGTTGCATCAAGCAGGTAACTGACCGACCGGTATCCGCTCAACCACCAGGATTCCTTACTCCCTCCTTACGGGTATCCACGCACGGCACAAACACGTGGGTGATCGCAAGTTCCTTACTCATTGAGCCCTCGACCTCTCGATCACGCGAGGTGAGGTGAAGGAGGAAAGGATTGTGTGGGTAGGTTGGGGGAGGGCGGCCAGAGGTTTCTGTTCTGCCAATTACCTTAGTGTAAATTATTTGATGACTCTATGGAGGCACTTGGCCAAAAAAAAACGGGTGGCAACCTCGAGAAGGATAGTCCACTGGCCTTGCTTAGAGGGTCGCTGTATTGATATTCCTCTAAACCATTCGCCAAACCCAGCATCGGACAGATGCTGGGAGTAGGGGTTGCGTCAACCAAGGTCCGTGAGAGAAATTCATTGACGATACCCCCGCCCAACGTGGAAGCGTACCAAGAATACTGGCAGCATTACCGCGTTGGATAGCAAGCCTGATCCGTTGCCCGTTGTAAGTATATTGTATTAAATATATCGTTGTCTTGCGTCCATAGTAGTACAGGCTATGCCTATTTTAGGGCGAGATAGTTTGTATTTAAAGTGTATCAATATTATTATTATTACACAAACTAAATTTGAAAAATAAAATTTATAAACGATGCGTGAGTCAAGCCCGCGACCTCTAGCGTTTCGTGCGAGCTCTCTTCCACTGAGCCAACTGTTCGAGTGACGTCACGTGCAAAAATCTTTATATGACTTGTTCAACTCTCAGGCAGTGGCTTCATCTTATTATTAATTTTAAGATCTTTAAGGTAAGTGATACGTCCTGCCCATTAAAATGCAGTGCCGCTAAGTATTCTTGAAAAACCCAAAAAATCTGAGCGGCAATACAAATGCGCTCGTCACCTTGAGACATAAGATGTTAAGTCTCATGTGCCCAGTGTGCATTGTAATAGGTAGGCCGTATCAATTGCCATCAGCTGAACGTCCTGTTCGTCTCGTCCCTTATTTTCATTTATAATAAAAGACAGCCCAATGCAAAAGCGCGTTTCGTCACACTTAGCTAAGTTTTACGTAAGTAAAGTCTGAGCAAAGTCTAAGTACGCTTAATAGATCTCAGACTAAGTCCTTGAACAGAACTGCTTGTCGCCAGAAAAGGCGCCTCTGTGATTCCCATCTAGCTAGATTAGTTGACATCACTGACCTCTACCTCAACTATATACCACTGGACTGGCGGCTGTCAAAGTACTTTTGTGCCTGTTTGATATTCGCCATTTTGGCAACAGCGCCATGTAGCAAGAGTCTGCGGTACTAAAACTAGTGATGACAACCTCAGCAAACATCGATAGATGGTGGGAAACTATTTACAAAAAAAAATGTGTACTTTATTACGTTGATTCTTGAAGTATAAATAGCACAGAAAACGAACGAAAGTAATTCAAAATGCAAACATACTTCAGATTATTGTACGTTCCTTCGCAGTCATTTGTGTGATACGTCAAAACTAGTTCTCTGGACGCTCGCGAGTGGCGCTTCAAATAGGCATAAAAAAAATTGCTGTCAAACATATGGAACAGCCCGTCCAGTGGTATTTATTTATACAGGTCAGTGGTTGACATTCTGTGATGGGCAGACTCCCTGGTAATTTAAGGTAATTTATGTCAAACGAACTTATTTTATATATATGGAATTGATAAATAATACAGTATTTTTACTTTTCACATTTTAATAATATATAAAAGACGGCATTGGAAATTTTATTCCTAAATCCTTCTCCGAACCATGCTACATTGCAAGTATTAATCAAATCAAATCAAAAATCACTTTATTCATGTAGGTCATGGAAATGATACCTATAAATGTCAAAAAAAAAATGTTTTTCTTAGTGAACTACTTCGTCAAGTGTTGAGCTAATGAGAAGAAGTAGCAAGAAACTCATTACCAGTCTTTTAAATCAAGATTTACATTTTCATCGTCTTACAAATCATTTCAATTACAATATAAAATGTCAAGTGACGCAACAAACATACTCAAACGTCAAATAGACAATGCCTTACACGAGTAAGTCAAAAAAGTAAATTTAAATTAGTACAAAAGATAACTTATTGAGTACAGTAGCTGCCTCATCCACACACACCGTAAGGTGTACATATTTACATAAATAAAGGTATTCTGTGAGCATTTTATAAGGGATTATATATATATAGAAACTAAAGCCGAGCCCCCGGCAACAGAATCATCCTACAACCACAAGCAGCGCCCGTTCACGACTAGGTATGACGCAGGGGCCAGCCATCACCTCCCTCAACCATATTTTAGAAAACTGGTACAAGAACTCAACCAAATAACAAAATACAATACTCACTAAACACCTCTACTTTCAATTTTTTTATTGCCCGAACAACTCTTGTCTGCAACACAAAAAAGAATAAATATCAGCAGCATTACCCCATAATAATATACCATATGACAATGCTGTTAAAGTAACTTAAATAAACCAATCTTGCAGTTTCAATGTCCGTTAAGGAACGAATAATTTTTATTATATATATATAACTATACAGCAGATATGTATACAGCAGAATGAAGTCTACTCGATAAGTTTTTTATATGAGGCCCCATTGTAGTTTGGCATCTAGCGTTATTAAAAGAAAAACAGCAGTATCAACTATATCTAATTAATTGTTTTTAAGCTTATAATATCCATTAACCCTTGTTTAGCATTAGGTAAAGTAAATTGAATGCATTTCGTTCTATTACCATTAAGTAATAAGTTATTAGCTCAAACCAATGTACAAGTTGAGTTAAAGCATTGTTAACAACATCAAATTTGATAAGCAAAGGTGTTTTTAAACATGAGTGATGTATCATCAGCAAACAACACAATTTGATATTTATCCTTTGCAATATAAGGGAGATCATTTATGTAAATAAGGAATAGAAAAGGTTCTAAAATTGAGCCCTGTGGAAT
The DNA here is from genome assembly GCA_949711755.1 of Leptidea juvernica. Classification (NCBI taxonomy): domain Eukaryota; kingdom Metazoa; phylum Arthropoda; class Insecta; order Lepidoptera; family Pieridae; genus Leptidea; species Leptidea juvernica. The sequence continues at coordinate 7,677,376 of CATIXQ010000017.1, forward strand.
CCCCATTATAACTATTGATCCAGAGGACTGCTTTTCATTGACATCCACCTTCTGCAGTCTACAAATTAAATAGGATGTCATTAAGTCCGATGCTTTATTTCTAATGCCGAAATGGTGCTGTTTTCTGACTAATGTTTCGTGTTCAACACAATCGAACGCCTTGGACTCTTCCCAGGCTTCAAATATATTATGTATCAAGTCAACACCAGCATCGGGTAGTTGAACGACCCTGGGTAAAACCAAACTGTTTCGAGTGCAATGAATTATTATGGAAAAAATAACGAAGGATTGAAGGATTTGATTTAGGATGTACTTAATTATTTATAATTAAATAAAAATATAAATAAATAATAATAATATACTTATTATTTCGCTCGGTTAAGTAGTTTTACAGGATTTTTAACCATTGAATCTCAACACGGTTTCTCCGGATTGCTCGCCTCGCCCACCCCCCACTGATTATCAAAAGAGAACAAAAGAAAAACCAAACCATCAGATTTTTTATCAAATCTAATTTGAATTTAGAAACAGATATAAAGAAAGAAGTGCGGTTAAAACTATAATTCACCTACTGAAGGAACACACTCTAAATATAATAGAACAAGATAATGTTCTCATCTGAAATTGTAATACACATTCTATTAATATTTATCATCTACCAGTCGACGATCTCGAAACTTCCAAGGATACCTCATTCGACAAATAATGTGTTTTTTAACAGAGGACCAACCAGCATACATAATGTAACACCAGAGAAATTACAAGAGCGTTGCCGACCTTATAAAGTCAAATAAATGTATATATGAATTCTAAAACCGAATACACATTGGCACGTGGCGGGCGAGTATCGAACAAGTGCACCGTGGTGAGGAGCAACTGCTCTAACTATTGCGCCACCCACGCGCGACGCTTTAAAATGAGTAGTAGTTTAAAATTTATGACAGAAGAATCGGGACAAATTCATAACTTGACTAACAGAAGCTGGGTGTCATTAATAGAGCACGGCAATACTTCAAGCCGGCCCACATTCTAGCACACATGGAGTATTGCTGTCATCTCTGGTCTGGCGCACCCCAGTATCAGCTCGATCCATTTGACCGCGTGCAACGCAGAGCAGCTCGAATTGCCGAGGACCCAGTGCTCTGTGAACGGCTGGATCACTTGGCGTTGCATAGAGACGTCGCTTCATTGTGTGTCTTCTACCGCATTTATGACGGGGAGTGCTCCGAGATAAATGAGACGAGACGAGAGTTAATCTGATTCCAGCCACCGAATTCCACGATATCATCCCCATCATCTGGATGTGTGGCGGTCCTCCACAGTGCGGTTTTCAAGGAGCTTTCTTCCTTGTACTACAAAGCTGTGGAATGAGCGGAATTGTGCGGTGTTTCCGGGACGATACGACATGGGTACCTTCAAAAAAAGCGCATACAACTTCCTTAATGGTGGGCAACGCTCTTTTGATTCTTCTGGTGTTGCAAGAGAATATGGGCGGCAGTGATCACTTAACACGAGGTGACCCGTACCGAGCGTACTGTTGTCCTCCTATTAAATAAAAAAAACTGTCCGTTTTGCTTCGCCGTACTGGCTAAAATATAAAATTTTTCACTCTTAGGCAAGATCCACTACATAGTGATAAATACGATAATTAACATCAAGGTTCTATTAATTTGAAAATTTGGTAATTATCTCTTTGTGAGTTCGTGCAAGAAATAAATAATTGTTGAGAATGGTATGCTAAGTAGATAATACTGTGAGGTCAGTAACTTTTGTTACGTTTTCGTGGGCCTAACATGGCGGCAGATGGCGGTGCCGGAAAATTAAAATATGTTTAAGTAAAACATAGGCTATACAAGTAGAAAGGGACGGATTCTTGAAAAACCCAAAAACTGAGCGGCACTACAATTGCGCTCGTCACCTTGAGACATAAGATGTTAAGTCTCATTTGCCCAGTAATTACACTAGATACGGCACCCTTCAGACCGAAACACAGTAATGCTTACACATTACTGCTTCACGGCAGAAATAGGCGCCATTGTGGTACTCTCTAATCTAGCCGGCATCCTGTGCAAAAGAGCCTTCCACTGGTAAAGCTTAAAGGTTGAGCCTTTATGAAAATAAGTGGCAAGAAACTCATTGCCACTCTTTTCAATCATCAAATTATCTTAATTACAATGTATTTGTCGCGATGTAACAAAACTAACGTCACAAATTACACGTAAATTAATAAAAAAACCACGAGTTATTAATGACAGTAGATTCATCAATCCACACACATTCCATAAAAGTAATGGTACCTTTTATGGGAGCTTTTTTTTTATGGAATAGGAGGACAAAAATCTATAAAAAGTTAAGCGGATTAAGTATTTACAACAAACAATATTCGAATTTATCTTTTTATTATTATCAAATATCCAGTGGAATCACAGAATCGTTGCCAGCCTTTAAGGATGGTGTACGCGCTTTTTTTGAAGGTATCCATGTCGTATTGTACTGGAAACACCGCACAAGGAAGCTCATTCCACAGCTTTGTAGTACGAGGGAGAAAGCTTCTTGAAAACCGCACTGTGGAGGACCACCACACATCCAGATGTTGGGGATGATATCCTAACTTGTGGCGTGTCGTGCGAAGGTAAAATTCAGTGGCAGAAATCAGGTTAAACAGCTCTTCGGAACACTCCCCGTGATAAATGCGGTAGAAGACACACAATGAAGCGACGTCTCTACGCAACTCCAAGTGATCCAGCCGTTATCCAGCTTTTTCTTAATTTTGTTACACAATATTGAGTACAACAATAATTTTAAATAGCCTGACGGCGTTTGCTCCATTCCCACTCTGTGGTATCATTTATGTTATAGTAATCTTTACCACACAAACTTTAAAAGGAACATTATCAGGAATATATTGTGATGCTAAAGTTGAAGTGTATTATTATTCTCGTAATGATTCTTTAGGACCAACTTTATATTGAAATTCAAATTCAAATATTTTTATTCAAAATAGGATGTCACTTATTGAAAGTCAAAAAACTACCACCCATTCCAAAATGAATGCCTCAGACCTGAGAAGAATGGGCGGAACAAACTCAGCGGGCTTTTTTTTTTCATCGAATAAATATCTTTACAAAGTAATATTGTACAATCAAACTTATTATTTAATAGCCTGAGGGCGGTCACTCAATTCCCAATCGGTGGTATCATTAAGAAAGTCATTTATGTTATAGTAACCTTTACCACACAAACGTTCTTTAACAATTCTTTTGAACAACGCAATTCTTTTGTTTTGAACATTTTCTGGAATCTTGTTGTAAAAGCATATACGTACATCGCCCCACAAAAGACTTACTAACTCGACTTAGCCGAGTAGTAGGCATCATAAGTTTATGTCTGTTCCTGGTGTTAACATTATGGTTATGACTACCTAGGTTATAAATAGCGCGAATAGCCCTCTTCTGCAGCACAAATATTGTATTAATATAAATATTGTATTAATATATATATATATACATAAATAGCGCAAATAACTCTCTTGAGTTTATTTATTACGTTGAAAGAAAACTGCTGATTATTATGGCTGGTGGAAGGGGAATATCAGCCCCATTTTAAGGTATTTTCGCAGCATCACACGGAGTTTGCCAAGAATATATTTTGACTTGGAAACTTACGATGCTTTTTTATATTTCAATCGTCACCTCTCCTTGGGCATAGAATCAAATTCCAATTAAAAAAATCTTTACTCACTGTAAAACTTTATAAGTTATTTAGTGTATGTCATTATGAAGTACAAAAGTTATAATAGAATTCAAATAAGTAGGGTGGGGCTAGTTGAGCAATTTTTCACTTGATCGGATATAGCTGCTCAATGATAAGTCTCCATGAGTTGTTATGCTGCTTGATGGGTAAGTTATTTATCCCTTAGCAAAAGTGTACACATCCATTATTTGTAATAAGACGAATTTAAGAGCTACAGCTGTTTAAATGCAGAAAGTTGAGCATGGGCATGGGGCAAGTTGAGCACTAAAAATGTCTAACCAAACTATATGTCTAAACAATAAATTAAGAAAAATTAATTCCAACTACCTTTAACATTCACATAACCTATCAGATTATAATAAGCATTAGATGTTAATTTATTTTTTACGATACATAAAAAAAAAATTAGGAATATTTTAATATAATTTGAGAGTTTATTATAAAATATAACACTATCCGGAATTGCGAGTTTATGTTTGTTTCAAGTATTGACGTTATGTACATCACTAGTCTTTTTAAATTTGCTAATATTATGTTTATGAGTGTACAGGAGGTTCTCGTATAGGTACTGGCAGTTTACTGTCATAATATTAATTTCACTAAACTTTTCTCTAAATGAATCCCTTGAACGCATTTTATAGACTGCTCGAATTGCCCTTTTCTGCAGCACAAATATGTCGTCAATATCTGCGGCCCTACGCCACAATATAATTACGTAGGACATGACACTATGAAAGTAGCTGAAATATACAAGTCTAGCCGTTTCAACATCTGTCAGCTGCCTAATTTTTTTTATCGCAAATACTGCAGAGCTAAGTCGATTACATAAGTTTTTTATGTGAGCGCTCCATTGTGGCTTAAAGTCTAATTTAATGCCTAGGAATGTTGTCGTTTCTACTACATCAAGTTTGTCATTATTAATTTTTATAGGTGTTGGTTGGTGCTTTTTATTTGTAGTGTTAACCCTAATACATTTTGTTTTCCTTTCATTTAAAAGTAAGTTATTAACATAAAACCAATTTACTACTTCAGCAATGTCGTCGTCAACCTGACAGATTCTATTTTGCCGGCGTTTTATTTTTAATAACAAAGATGTATGTATAGTCAGCAAACAGTATAAGATAATGTTTATTTTGTATAAGATATGGTAAGTCATTGACGTAAACCAGGAACAAAAAAGGACCTAAGATTGAGCCCTGTGGTACACCTATTGACTACTTGAATCCTACTACACAATTACGATTTTATTAAATCTAGAGAAACATCTCTAACCCCATTATGGTTAACATTTTTAAGTGAGTTTGATGATGGACGATGAATGGATAAAAATAATTGTATGGAGGTAATATAGGGTATTACAGAAAAAAAAATACGAATTTTTTGGCACTTGAAAAACGGCTAAATCTAATTATATAGATCACATATACTGTATTTGTAATAGGCGCCTCAAAAGCTATCTAATCAATAGTCATAAAACAACACTTAAATTTCCAGCAAGGAATATAGATATAGTATGGTTATAACTCGCCCAGTTGCATTAAATTTCTCGCATAAATAGTTTGATCTATAAGACGCCAGCCATTCTGAAAATTCAGCATTAGACGTAGAATCTATAGCGTACTTTGACTTTGCTCAGACTTTACTTACGTTAAAACAATCTTCGATTTCGTTTTGATAGTAATTTGACAAAATTATACTGAGCTTAATCTAAGACAGCCCAATGCAAAAGTCAAGTTCGCGTTTTATCACACTCAGTTAAGTTAAAAGGCAAAAAAGGCATTTATTTTCTCGGAAACAAATAGCGCTCTGAGAGAGAAGAAGCGGTGCAAGAAACAAGTTAAAAGTCAAAGTACGCTTTAAAGATCTCAACATTATTGAAACACGAATAATCATAATAATATAATAAACTAATAACTCGTAATTTACAAATAGATTCGTTAGCCATTTGAGCAAAATTTTGGTAAAAGATGAGAACTCCACTAAATATATTTGACATGAATTTATACGATCAATCACTATCTTATAGGTTCTTCAATGACAATTATTTTTCATTAATACGTTAATATTTACTAGTACATACATAAAGCGTAATACTGAGTGATAATGTTCGTTGTTTTGTTGTAGAAGTCCCTGCAGGGCTGCTACAGTTATGAAATTTATTTATTTTTAATTTAACATATGAGTTACTAGTCTGGTCATATATATATAAAAAACTCAAAATTTTTATTTTTTTGAATTCTATCTAATTCTTTTTTGCCAGTGAGGCCTCTTTCCACAGGATACCGGCTAGATTATGGGTACAACAACGGTGCCTATTTCTGCCATTAAGCAGTTATATGTAAGCATTATTGTGTTTCGGTATGAAGGGCGCCGTAGCTAGTGAAATTACTGGGCAAATGAGACTTTATGTCTCAAGGTGAAGAGCGCAATTGTATTGCCGCTCAAAATTTTTATGTTTTTCAAGAATCCTGAGCGGCACTGCATTGTTAAGGGCAGGGCGTATAAATTTTCATCAACTGAACCTCCTGCTCGTCTCGTGTCTTATTTTCATAAAAAAAATGATTTTTTTTTGAGCAAATCGATGTCTACTGTGAGCATATTTTTCGAGAAGACTGCTTAACTCATGATCCCAACTCATCAAGGTAAATTCAAACATCTAATATCACCAATGACGTTAGCTTGAGTCTTCAGTGATGCTACTTTTGTGCCCCCGTATGTTGCGATGACAACCCTGCATTGACGACCAATGTAAATGGCCGTCTATTCTGCCTCTAGCTCTGCACTGTGGACTGTCAGTGATATATATAGTGAACAGACATTTATCGACTCGCTATCAAGTGATATATTTAATCTACCCTTGGGACCTTGTTACTGTTTAACTGATGCAGGCCCTCCACAGAAAATTAACAATTTCAGGTTCATTTGTTACCATATCCAAGCTTGTCCTATCTAGATCGTCAGCGTCATTGTTATCTGTCAGCTACATACAGTAAAATTATCACGTAGACGTTTTATCCGAAGCAGTATTACGTGGTTGCTATTTCTGGAAGATAATATTCCTTTCCAAAGTTTGAAATACTAATTAATAGTATAGTTTAAAGTACAATTTTTGGCTGCTGTGATTATGCCCATGTATTCTGGGATATTTTAACTCCTAATTCTAAGGCTCTTTTTATGTTGAAATCCTCCGACGGAACATCATATCCTCTGCCAACCTTTATTACAAGCCGTCAGTGAAAATCCTAAGGTGTTTTGGACCCTCGTAACATTCTTTATGCTGCTATATTTTTATCTTTTGTCAAACATATATTGCTTTGGAATCCTTTCACAAATTACTACCAGCAGTAGGAGTACTCCACACGTGGAGTTAGTGGTTCAATAAAGATTTCTTGTCTTCAACTTTTCTGCAGTGGAGGCTGCCTTCGTTTTGTAAAGGGTTGTATAATCTGAAGATTCAGCGTGCCTTCTAAAGCTGCACTAGGTATAGTTTTAGTTTGTTACCTACCTACTGTTATATATGTTATATTATCACCGGTGCGTTGGAGACCAGACTTTTGCGCTCTAACATACCATATGCCATGTCATTGCTAAATAGCAGTGAAGCTATAGAACGACATTCGGGACAAGATCTCATCGCCTTACCTATCATTTCACTGCATTACTCTTGTATTTATTTTAATCTCTATATAGGCGCACAAATTAAGGCTGCACGCAATCATTATTATAAATTACTGAAACAAGCTATAAAATCGGAGAATTTAACAGTTTTGGCATTTAATAGTATCCCATCTCTCTTCTGTTTGTCGATTGATATGATCAATTGCGACATTTTTTTTTTGGATTTACTTTTAGATTGTTGTGTCTACACTAATTGTGCGCGATTTTAAATATTTTTTAAATTCACAATGTATGTCTATCTATATTTGATTTAATTTCATTGTAAATCCTGTAAAATATTTTCTTTATAATATATTCATCAGTAATGGCAACCCTACATGGTATGGCGTGGGTTGTCGCCGCGCCCCATTGCCGCCGTAGCGTCGCGATGACGCATTGGTAAACTAAAACGCTCAAACTTTTCCCAGATTAGTCTGGAGACATGAAGCAATTTATTGTATTAAAAATGTTAATCTACAAATTGCTCTATTTTAATGCCGTTTGATGGACGATGATATATATTTGTATCTACGGGTTATATATATATATATTCTGAATCTCGGAAACGGCTCCAACGATTTTAATAAAATTTAGTATACAGGTAGTTTCGGGGGCGAGAATTCGATCTAGCTAGGTTTCAATATTAAAAAATGTAATTTATCCGTGTCTTATATATATATATATTATATACACAAGACTATAATAGCTCAGATGGGACAGTGGGTGATCTGGAAAGCGGAAGACCCTGGTTCGAATCCAGATGTCATATAGTATTTTTTTTTTTTCAAGTTTTGTACATTCTTAAAAATCCGAGCAAGGCTCGGTCGTCCAGATATTAATATGTTAAAAAGACACAAATAAAAGGCATATATTTTCTCATAATTGATTCCTTTAGAATTCTTTTTGATGTCATTTCTAATATACTAGATACTACTACAGCATTCTTTTTTTGCGCTATTTTTAATAAAAATATCATCTATTAAATATATGATCAAATCTAAGTCGCAGTAGCCCAGGAATGACTAGTTTCAAAACCAAAATAAAAATAGTGCTTGCACACTAGTAGTTTATGCTTATTGAAAATTAATTTCTAGTATTTGCTTTGGTATTCTATAATAAGCGTGTTTTTTTACTATTGTTAACTAATATTTATTTTTGCTTTTTTAGTTTTAACGAATAATAAATTAATTTAGCACATGCAGCATAGTCTTTAGCTCGCTTATTCTGAAGATCCTCGTAAGTAGTATAGGATAGACTATATTAAGTATATAAATAACTAGCTTTCCCAGCAAACGTTGTATTGCCATATAAAGAAATTAAAAAAAAAACAACAATTATAATTTTTGGGTATAAAAACAGATGCAACCGATTCTCAGACCTACGAAATATATCGTACAACAATTTAATTGTATTCGATTGCCATCTTGCAACCCTATAGCGGAATTGTGGTGGAAAAATAATTGTACATCGTAAAAGGGCGGTAATTTGCAGTTGTATGTATTTTTAATGCTGAATCATAATAAATAAAAATCAAAAAAATTGTCAATAAATAAAAATTCTTCTTATTTCTTATTTATATTTTCAGGGTATGAAAAATAGATGTCGGCTGATTCTCAGACCTACCCGATATGCACAGAAAATTTCATACAAATCGTATCAGCCGTTTGGGAGGTGGTAACAAAAGTTTGGTAACGATTGGACCAACACCGGAACACGAAAATTTTGTATATTAGATTAGATTAATTGAGTCCAAGTTTCAAATTATTCCGTCATTTTGAAGGGGTCGAAAATCACGTTCAAAGATATACATACCAAACTAATTGAAGTGGGATATTGTATTGTCATTGGTCGTTAATAAGTTTCAATTCAATCCGACATTTAAAATAGATGAAAATGGTTATGCATCTAGCCGGATCTCCATGCCGTTAGTTAGCCTGTAAGTGAGGTATACAATATCATTCATATATATTTAAAAGTGCGCATTAGAATAAATATTGTATAAAGTAATAATATTGTATATAACGTTGGCTTCTTATTTAACTAATAAAGAAAAGATTATCATAAAACCAAATTGCACTGCCCGACACCAATGATTCGAGTGCTTTAATTACATTGGCACATTCCTCAAACCGAAACAAAACAGTTTTTACCGATAACGTTTTAGTAAATGACCCGAACATTTGAATTTATGTAGATCAAAGATTTGCAAACGTTAGGTTGACATAAGTTTTCTATCACAACTCAATAGTTTGGCATGTATAAACATTCGTATTTTTTTTATTAAATGCGCCATGACAGAAGTTTTTGAGACAACGTACTCGCGATATATTCTTCAACATATTGAATTATATAAAAAACATTTTCATCCAGTAACCGCTTCGCTTCCTTCTCAGATCTTAGACTATCTATTTTACAGTATAATTTTCCAGTGGGAAGCTCCTTTGCACAGGATGCCAGCTAGATTATAGGTAGCACAACGGCACCTATTTCTACCGTGAAGAAGTAATGTGTAAGCATTATCGTGTTTCGGTGTTAAGGGCGCCGTAGGTAGTGAAATTACTGGGCAAATGAGACTTAACATCTTATGTCTCAAGGTGACGAGCGCAATTGTAGTGCCTCTCATAATTTTTGGGTTTTTCAATAATCCTGAGCGGCACTGCATTGTAATGGTCAGGGCGTATCAATTACCATCAGCTGAACGTCCAGCTCGTCTTGTCCCTTATTTTCATAAAAAAATAATATCCGATCCCAGATAATAAGAAATTATCAAGACATAAATTTACAACAAAATGATCTTCGGATTTATCTTCAGACCGGTTCGGTCACATCTAATGCAATCATGTTATTTTCTTTTAATAGGTATTGGGTATTATGTAGTTCTATTCACCTCGACCCCGCGTCCCTTCAGTTGGGCAGCGAGCGAGTGACGGTCGACGGAGGACAGTGAGGAAATATTATGTCTTACCAACACAGGCTTTACTCCATGAACTGAGACAAACCTGCAGCAGTTTAACATCGCTTGTCGCGCGCGCTGACGTTACCACTGGCGCACGAAATATTGTTCAAACTATTGTATTACAGAAACTTTCCGTGAATTTAAAAGATTATCCATAAACACTCATATATCATACAATTAATCTTGTGGTGTTTCGCAGGTTTTTGATTGATTTTTCATTCAACTTTATGCAATAATTAATTTGTTTGTGAGCCATTTGGGGTATCGTAGTTTCGAGTTTTCAGTAAACCGATATTTTTGTCAATGAGACCGTTTGCTCTATTAATCATAAATATTTTTAAAATGTTTGAACTCGATCTTCAATATTGTTTAACCTTACTAGTTGATATTTACAATGATATTTAGGAGATTTAGTAATTACACAGAGTAGGTTTATTTTAAATTACGAAAATGCAGAAGTTCAATCTAATATATAAATTACGTGACACGTTGTTTGTTCGTGATGGACTCCTAAACTAATGAACGGATTTGAATGGGGATTACTTCATGGAGTGCAGTTTGGTCCAACTTGAGAGATAGGATAGTTATTATTTCGATTTGGGACGCATAATTATTTTTATTTACAATATTTGTTTTGTATAGACATATTTTCTATGAGTGAATTTAGTGACGCACGGTTTGACAGTTCCGCTGTGAAACAATTCCATCATAACATCATGGAGCATATTTTACGAAATAATTCTTGATTTTCTAAAATATTATTGACAAATTCATAAGAACAGTATTTTATTTATTATGTACAGAACAACGTCTGTCGGGTCAGCTAGTCTAATATATATAAATTATGTGACACGTTGTTTGTCCGCGATGGAAACCTAAACTAATGAACTGATTTTAATGCGGATTATTTCATGGAGTGCAGTTTAGTCTTACTTGAGAGATAGGGTAGTTTTTATTTCGATTTGAAACCCATAACAATTTGTTTTGTATGGACTTATCTTCTATAAGAGAATTTATTGATTCACGGATTGACAGTTCTGCTGTGAAACAATTTCATTATAACAACAGGGAGCATATTTTACGTAATAATTCTTGATGTTATGAAATGTCACAAATTAATATAAAATATATTTTATTTATTATATCCAGAACACAATCTGTCGGGTCTGCTAGTTATATATTATATTACTAGCTGAACCGACACAAGATCATATTAAAAAAAAACTTTTGCGGGTGGAATTTCGTAAAATCCGTTCTTAGCTGACCTCTACTCGGCGAAAGGAATATTCCTACCAAATTTCAAGTCTTTACCTCTAATGGTTCCAGAGATATCGTGATGAGTGACTATATACGTGGATATCTCTTATATATATATATATATATATATACTAGCTGATCCGACAGACGTTGTTCTGTTCATAATAAAAAAAAACTTGGAATTTCGTAAAATCCGTTCTTAGCTGACCTCTACTCGGTGAAAAGAATATTCCTACGAAATTTCAAGTCTTTAGCTCTAATGGTTCCAGAGATATCGTGATGAGTGACTATATACGTGGAAATCTCTTTTATACATATAGATATCTTATATAAATACGAAAATAATTTAGTATTCATATTAAATACCATTTAATGCTATATTGTTTTAAATAGTAAATACCTTTCAAATCAATGAAGTTTAATCGACTGTAATAATAGAGGAATTTAATTAGGACGTATTTCAGCAAATATCTCAAACCTTGAACGAATATGACACAAACATAATATGAATGAGCGTAAAACAATGATATCATAGTTGGTATACCGAGAATTATTATAGCAAAACACACCTTCCGAGATGGTGATAAAACTTAAAATCCAGCAGTTTTAATTAATAAGACGTCGATGTATTTACAATTTGATACGTAGTTTCTATGTTATGCTGATGCATACAGGAGATAAGAAGTAAGTCGTAATGCAATTCTGTAATAGTTTCAGTGCCATTAATAATGTCATGAGCTTTCCCCTTTATACATTTTAGCATCACTTTCTTGTTTATTCAATAACGTTAGTTGTTAAAACTTTAAGATGAGATGTCTCGAACAATGTGGTGATAAAAGAGCTGAAATTGTACTATATATTGCTGACAACTTAGATTAAGGATTGGTCTCCACTGCGCTTCAACCAGATACCGCAGGCGTAGTCGCGAAGTGCGGTAACTAATACTACACCCACAAGTCTTATTGAAACTAAAATGTGTCGTGAAACTTTGTAAAAATAATACTACAAGAAATAAGATAGACACTGGGGTCACATATCATCAGTAAGCATTTTGTGATTTATTAATTTCAATGTAAAATAACACGAAGCGTATGTTACAAAATTTTAAAGATGCCATTGAGTGTCAAGTTGCCAAGCACACAAGCATCTCATAATTGCCGTATTATAAAAGCTATTGTTATTAGGTAGTGTGGTATCCAGTACCAGTGGGAGGCTCCTTTGCAAAGGAAGCCGGCTAGATTATGGGTACCACAACGGCGCCTATTTCTGCCGTGAAGAAGTTATGTGTAAACATTACAGTGTTTCGGTCTGAAGGGCGCCGCAGCTAGTCAAATTACTGGGCAAATGAGTCTTAACACCTTATGTCTCAAGGTGACGACCGCAATTGTAGTGCCGCTCAGAATTTTTGGATTTTTCAATAATCCTGAGCGACACTGCATTGTAATGGGTAGGCCGTATCAATTACCATCAGCTGAACGTCCTACTCGTCTCGTCCCTTATTTTCATAAAAAAAATTAAGTTGGAGACCAATCCTTAATCCAAGGCTGACATATGATGATATGAATCATCATATGTCAGCCTACAACACTAATAGCAAAAAACTAGTTAGTAAAGTATTTTTCAATTCCGACTATTCTCCGAAACAGTTGGATATAAGAAAAAGATATCAATTTATAAGGCTTCTATTTTATGAAACAAATTACAATTTCGTTTTTTACATAATTTCATTACGTTTAGATTACCATGTAGGTACCTCAGTTCAAATTCAAATTCAAATTCAAATATTTTTATTCAAATTAGGATGTGAAATCACTTATTGAAAGTCAAAAACCTACCACCCATTCCAAAATGAATGCCTCAGGAGTCATGCCTGAGAAGAATGGGCGGAACAAACTCAGCGGGCTTTTTTTCATCAAAAATATGTTTTAAAATTAAAGTAACATTTACAAAGTAACACTGTACAATTAAACTTATTATTTAAATACCTGAGGGTGGTCGCTCCATTCCCAATCTGTGGTATCATTAAGAAAGTCATTTATGTTATAGTAACCTTTACCACACAAACGTTTTTTAACAATTCTTTTGAATAACGTAATACTTTTGTTTTGAACATTGTCTGGGATCCTGTTGTAAAAGCATATACATTGCCCCACAAGACTTGCTAACTCGACTTAGTCGAGTAGAAGGCATTATAAGCTTATGTCTGTTCCTGGTGTTAACATTATAGTTATGACAGTTTCTGGCAAATTCACAATGTGCCTATGAACATGAAAGGCAATATGCGTAAAGGCATAATGCTTATACTTCATAAAGATTAGGTCTTTAGGTATATTTTCTCATTGCTATCTGTGCACTTAAATGTAATTGGTAACATAGATAATAAACATAATTAATAGTATTATAATAATATTGACACACTTTTCACAAATTATCTTGCCCCAAACTAGGCATAGCCTGTACTATGGGTACAAGACAACGATATATTTAATACAATATACTTACTTAAACATAGATTGCCGGCTAGATTATGAGTATCAGAATAGCGCCTATTTCTGTCATGAAGCAGTAATGTGTAAGTATTACTGTGTTTCAGTCTGAACGTCTCAAGGTGACGAGCGCAACTATAGAGTGCCGCTCAGAATTTTTGGGTTTTTCAAGAATTCTAAGCGGCTCTGCATTGTAATGGGAAGCCTGCTATACACATACATATAAACATCCCTGACTCGGAAACAAACATTCAAATTATTACGTGTTTTTGTCTGTGATAGCTACAAACTTGTGGAACTTATCAAAACGCGTATTTTTTGAAGTTTTTCTAGAATTATCTAGTATCAGTCTGTTGCTTCGAAACAAATCGATCGTATCGTCAATACGGAATCGTTTTTTCATTTTCTCCCCGAGGTTAGTCGTCAAGGCCGTTGGCAACCATTATACTAAATAATTTACGTTATAGTTGATGTACAAAAATGTAAGTGTTAGTAATGTAATCTCGTATTGTTCCGCGGGAAATATTATGTTATTTAATAATTTTTTACACTTTATCAAATAAATATTAAAAGGTATTCGCACTTTCAGATTCAGATTAATATTACTTTATTTCGTATTCTTTACCTTTCGTGCCGTTTCGCTTTACCAGTGGGTGGCTCCTTTGTAGATGCCAGATAGATTATGGGTAACACAACGGCGCCTATTTCTACCGTGAAGCAGTCATTTGTAAGCATTACTGTGTTTCGGTCTGAAGGGTGCTAAAGCTAGTGAAATTACAGGGCAAATGAGACTTAACATTTTATGTCTCAAGGTGACGAGCGCAGTTGTAGTGCCGCTCAGAATTTTTGGGTTTTTCAATAATTCTGAGCGGCACTGCGTTGTAATGGGCAGGGTGTATCAATTACCATCAGCTGAACGGCCGCTCAGACAGCAGCTCGACTCGTCCCATATTTTCATAAAAAAAGAGGCTTTTGTGTTTCCTCCGTTCGCAAGTTCCTGACTCAGGTTACACGTGTTTTTGCGTCGTTCATCAACGTATGAGTGCGGGGCTTTCTGGACTACGTCAGGTAGTCCTCCTCCTCGCAATATATCTTTTATAAAACATACGAACAATTCTTTTACTTAATTATATATTTTATTAGGCGAGGATTTCTGGTATGGTAAAAGACATTTTTATCCATTAAGTTTTTCTTTAAATTTCTTTTGGATGTCAGCAAAACCAGTACCATCGCTTCGAAAAGTAGTGGTGGCCTGAGGGAGAAGAAACGGCACAATAAGCTCTCAGTATTCTTTTTTGCGCTCTTTTAAATTGCACATGGCACATGTTCTGTTAAACTTTGCTAATAATTGAAACTAAAGTGCCGGGAGCGTAATAAAACTTTGTAAAAATAATATTACAAGAAAAAAGAAAGACACTGGGATCACATATCATCAGTTATTATTTTGTATTTTGTTAATTTCAATCTAAATTAACACCAAGCCATTATATTATAACCATTGCAATCAAATTTTAAAGATGCCATTGAGTGTCAAGATGCCACGCACACAATCATCAAATAGTTGCCGTAATAAAAAAGCTATTGTTCGTAGGTAGTGCGGTATCTAGTGGAGACCAATCATTAATCTAAGAACAAAAAACGTGTTACTACTGTTATTACTTGTATTTCTAGGTTTTAATGTACACTGTAAATATACAACTGTAATAATTATGATAGTAAATAAATTTCAAATCAATCAATCTAAGAACAAATCTTGGCGGATTTCACTCAAGAAAACTCGTAAAAGTACAAGCGACCGTTATGCACATTACTGTTTATCATAATCTTTGAAGATATTATTATAATTACGTTTATTACATAACAGATGTTGGCCATAATTGTCTCAACAATGTACAATGTGTTCCTAGAAGCAGACGTCATTGTCTCGCTTAAGATAATAATATTAAATAAACCAGAAACACGCGGCATGAAGCCTCTACGCTGTCCTTGGCATGCTTTCTTTCTCTATGGTTTGTCTATAAAAAGTTCATCGACCCCGAAGGGCCAAGGCCCAAATTAGAGTGATAGTATTCCAAGCTTGTTGAAATGTGTTGGACTGTATTATTTTCAACAATTTTATGTCGAGCGATACATTGATAATGTTTGAATAATAAAATATAGGTATGTTAGAAAAATTTGTTAATTTAAATATTAATATTGACTCACTTATTTTTACACAAATTATCTTGCCCCAAATTAGGCATATATTATAGCCATACAGACATTTATTTTTAAGTATCGCAGTTAAATTAGTTCATTATTTACACTGGCAAGTAATAATTTCCTGATAAATATCGTTAAAAATTAAAAAAAAAATACCGCCGTCATAATCTGTATAAGTTTGGACACTGGAAAGATCTAATTCAATTTAATAATATTTATTAACTTTAGATGTTGAATAAAAACAAATAGGAATAATATAATATAATATTGACACACTAACACAAATTATCATGCCCAAACTAGACATAGCCTGTACTATGGGTACAAGACAACGATATATTTAATACAATATACTAACTTAAACATACATAAATACATATAAACATCCATGACTCGGAAACAAACATCCATATTCATCATATAAATGGTTGCACCTACTAAATAAAAATCTTTTAATGGATTAAAACTCGTGTAATTGTAACGGTGTTTTTTTTTAGATTTTTGCGTAATAGTTAGTTTTTTTTTTTTATTTTAGCTAACCCGACGTTTCAAGACCTTTCCAGATCTCGTTTTCAGGGGGATCGGATACTAAATTTGGTAATGATTATAATAATAATCATAATAGTAACATCATTTTGATGCAGAAACTATGTGTAAGTAAATTATTTATGCAAACGAGACGAGCAAGACGTTCAACTAATGGTAATTGATACGCCCTGCCCTTTACAATGCAGAGCCGCTCAGAATTCTTGAAAACTACTGGCACTCTATACTTGCGCTCGTCACCTTGAGACGGAAAATGTTAAGTCTCATTTGCCCAGTAATTTCACTAGCCACGGCACCCTTCAGACTGAAACACAGTAATGCTTACACATTACTGCTTCATGACAGAAATACGTGCTGTTCTGATACTCATAATCTAGCCGGCATCCTGTGCAAAGTAGCCCCCCACTGTAGGACATAATAAATAGTAACTCTGAAACTTCTACCAACTGTTTGCTTTTTCGTGGTATATTAATAAACTGCAAGTGATCACCTCAGCGTAGGTTAGCAAAGCGACAGATTTGCGATAGAGTCATGCCTTCTTGCAGTCCCGGAGGATATACAGATGCCTTGCCATCCAATTAGATTGACGTACACCCAAGACTCCACGTGAAAGAACAACGGAATAAAATTTCCATGACAAGACAAGTTAGGATATCATCCCCACCATCTGGATGTGTGGCGGTCCTCCACAGTGCGATTTTCAAGGAGCTTTCTTCCTTGTACTACAAAGCTGTGGAATGAATTTCCTTCTGCGATGTTTCCGGGACGATACGACATGGGTACCTTCAAAAAAAACGTGCAAACCTTCCTTAAAGGCCGGCAACGCTTCTGTGATCACTCTGGTGTTGCAAGAGAATGTGGGCGGCTGTTATCACTTAACACAGGTGACCAGTACGCTCGTTTGTCCTCCTTTTCCATAAAAAAGCAAAGTCGAAAACATTACAAACATCAAACTTATAACTTATGTAAGATTTCACAAGATATACTTTTATTAATGTGTTTGATAAACAAACGGTACGTCCATGTAGCCAAACCTGTTTATAAAACAGTGTTGACATGAATCAAGAATTCGGGAATCTAAGTACCGAAGTTGTGACGTAACGAATAACACGATGCACCTGAGTGCTTTTCCATCGTGTACTATGACGATGGTGCGATAGGAATTTAGTTCGAAATATTCTTGAAATAGACACGAATTACCAGTCACAAAGTAAAATAAGACTATTAGAAGACTAGATATATTATTTTTATGAGACCAAGTTGGTAGACGAACAGGACTAGTGGTGAAAACAACTTTTTTAAATAAATCCGCGCACATACTCGTATTAATTGGTTTTTGGTACTACGAGAAGTGTTCCTGTCTGACACAGTAGAAATTAGGACTGTATCCCCAACATCTGGATGTTTTTTTTAATGAAAATAAGCGACGAGACGATCAGCTGATTATAATTGATACGCCCTGCGTATTACAATGCAGTGCCGCCTAGGATTCTTGAAATGCCCAAATATTCTGAGCGGCACTACAACTGCGCTCGTCACCTTGACATACAAGATGTCAATTCTCATTTGCCCAGTAATTTTACTAGCTACGGCGCCCTTCGCACTGAAACACAACATTAGCTTACACATTACTGCTTCACGGCAGAAATAGAGGCGTTGTGGTACCCATAATCGAGCCGACATCCTGTGCAAAGGAGCCTCCCACTGGTATATGTGTTATTTTTTACTCTACCTGCAATAGCTTAAAACATCGGATGTTATATTTGTGTATGTTTATCGAACCTGATAATTATGTGAAATATCAGTCTATACTGATAACATCGGCTCAATACATTTAATAAACTTTTCTAATCGTTGTTTATATAGGACGATGAACTGATAATTCCAAATAGTAAAGATGGCACTGTTATCAATATGTTTCGTAGACAAGAATAAGTTACAGCTCTAAAAATAAAAAAATAACTACTTACTAGAACTCGTTCGAACCAATTTTCGGTGTAAGTTTGCATGATAATGTACATATTTTTTTTTTTAGTTTTATCTTTCTCTTATTTTAAAAGTTACACACACTCCACATTTTACAACTTTGGGAGTTTCTCTCGCGCAAACTATTCAGTTTAGACAAAAATAATCTAAGAAACCTCAATATCATTTTTGAAACCCATCCACACATAATATGGGTTTGATGAAAAAATTTTTTAGTTTTAGTATATACCCCCCAATTTCATTGTTTATATTTTCTATTTTTGTGTGAAATTCTTAATGATGTTCACAGAATACATCTGTTTACCTAGTTTTCATAGTTCTTATAGTTTCGGAAAAAACTGGTTGTGACATACGGACGAACAGACAGACAGACAAGACGAATCGATAAGAGTTCTAGTGTGAGTTGGCTACGGAACCCTAAAAACTAAAAACGTTATTTTTATTATTATATGCGTTTTTTCACTTAAGGTTTTATTGACTGTAATTTACTTCATATATTTTCAAGTATTAAAAACAGCATCAAAACTACTAATAATAGTTAAAAGGCTCAATATCTTCTACTGTGTGTGTCGTTTTTTTAAACTATACTGATGATACAGCTTAGGACACAAAGCTCAAGTAATTAAATCATAGTAGAGATAATTCAAGTCATCTTGACGCGCGGCACTATGTGTGCATGTGCTTGAAAATATGCAAATCTTTGATGTGTGTGACAGTGACGCGACAGTCATCGTCCGAGCAATTATCGACACCAGGGGTGCGACACACGCCTTACAGTGACGTTTTCAGAAGACTGTAGTGCCATCTGTTAGTTGGCCTGAAAATGAAAGCTTTTTCAGCTGTCATTTGCTTTGAAACCTTTCAACTTTTCTTTGTGTCACTGTCCACTGGTCATAAAATGGCGGCTACTTCTAGCGTTTACTTTGCGCGTGTATGTAGCTCTCGTGTTTCATTTTGCATATTTACACTACTAAATCTATCCTTTATGTTCTATGTTGTGACAAAATTAAAAACTAGCTCTACGCGCAATTTCAACATGGTAAAAAATTGCATTACCTACATTAAAAAGTAGAGTTAGTTATTTTATTGCGTCACTACATTAAACATGAATTTTATAATTTCAAGCTTATATATAGTTATTTTCGGGGCCAATCTCCAGATGGCACTATTTTTCAAATAGACAGCTCTTAATGCGTAAAGAGGGCTCTCTTTTCCCTATATATTATTATACTCTTTAATCGTCACTGTCACACAGATTAAACCTGCATATTTACAAGCACACGTACACATTGCACCGCGCGTCATGATGACGTGAAGTATCTATATTGATCAATGCGACAAGTGTAAATTTTCAAGTGAATCGGACGTCCGTCTATTCTAAATCTCTAAAAACTTGATATTTTGGTGCCGCACGAGCACACTGATAGAAACCTAATGAACCGTGTACTTATTTACAATTCTTTATTGAGAGTATATCACGTACGACAAGAACCTCCGAAAAAGGCCGTGATCAAAGGTCGGTCAGGCTTCACAGATCGTGGGGAAACCCGGGTTAACACGCAATGAATAATTTTATGATGATTTTTTTTATGGAATAGGAGGACAAACGAGCGTACGGGTCACCTGTTGTTAAGTGATCACCGCCACCCACAATCTCTTGCAACACCAGAGGAATCACAGGAGCGTTGCCGGCCTTTAAGGAAGGCGTACGCGCTTTTTTTGAAGGTACCCACGTCGTATCGTCCCGGAAACACCGCACAAGGAATTTCATTCCACAGCTTTGTAGCACGTGGAAGAAAGCTCCTTGAAAACCGCACTGTGGAGGACCGCCACACATCCAGATGGTGGGGATGATATCCTAACTTGTGACGTGTCGTGCGAAGGTGGAAGGTGGCTTTATGATGATGCGGTGTGAATGGTGGGATTGGAAGGAAGAAGAATTCATTATGAGCTTTAACGCCGGACAGAATCATATGATACTCGTGTCTCTAATATCAACAACTGATGAGATGAATGCAAGAAGAAAGCGGCGGATTTTTTTAATAGAATGGGTATGATCTTTTATCACGATAACGCTAGACCACAAATATCTTTAACCACTCAGAAAAAAGGGGGTTTGTCTACGAGGTGTTAATGAATTCGCCATATAGCCCCGACCTTGGACCTTTAGACCCACGTTGCACTCTGTCGACGGATTGGGAAGCTTTGAGCATAAATACGGTCAGTTTGTTTGTTATAATGTTGATCAATTGTAAAATAAATCTCAAATTTAAAAAATATTAGACAATTAACTGACAGATATGGCGCGTCTAATTTACTTTAATTATTTCCATAGTATTTTTTCCTATGCTATATTGCTTTGATAATAATAAATATGTACATAGGCACTTAAGTGAATTTGCTAGAAACTTTCATAATCATAATAAACTTATAATGCCTACTATTCGGCTAAGTCGAGTTAGCACTTTGCAAGTGTCAAGCTTAGTAGTGAGTCTTTTGTGGGGCGTTGTAATATGATCTCAGAAAATGTTCAAAACGTTTGTGTGGTAAATGTTATTATAACATAAATGACTTTCTTAATGATAATGGGAATGGATCAACCGCCCACAGGATTTTAAATAATAAATTGTATTGCACGATTTTACATTGGAACCATATTTAAAAAAAAAGCCCGCTGAGTTTGATGCGCCCGTTTTTCTAAGGTCTGGGGGATTCCTTTTGGATTGGGTGGTTTTTGACTTTCAATAAGTGATATTATATCCTATTTTGAATAAAAATGTTTGAATTTGAATACAATAACTGCCTTATTCATAATAAAACACTTTTCGGAGGTGTAAAGCTATATTAGTTAAAACGTGGTTCAAGCCTATCGAACGTTCGATAAAATAACTTATTCGTATTCGTTAGATAAATCTCCCATAACTAATACGTCTCTATAGCACGCAATGTTGCCATTTCGAACAAAAAAAACATGATTTTAACTAATTTAATGAGGAAGTGTCAATGGCAACAGACATATTTTCAATCTCAATGGCTTGTCAGTTGTCAAAAGTCGATATAAAATAGTTTCAAACTTCAAAAATCAAAGTTTTGAAATCTGTCGGTTGTCAATCTATGACGGATATCCAACAACTTTGAGCGGGAAGCTATTTATCACATTATTTAACGAACAGCTGATCGATGTCGGCCATGTTTTTTTGCGTTTGAGTGCATAAAATAGGTTTATAGAAGGGTCCTAGCTACTATAAGTCACGTCAGCTTTATCGCAGAGATAACGAGCGTTTTAGTTCTAATATGCGATTATGAATACCATTTTTTAACAAGCGTATATTAGCGATGTTTTAGATCTCCGCTAAGTTATTATGAATAAGACAGTAAGTGTTCAATATTTAAATTAGAAATTTTATTCGAACTTTAGATATAACAAGAACCGGCCCAGTAAAATAAAACACACTGTCTACTAAACTTTGAAATAAATGGTTTGAGTGTTCATATAAAAAACGTAGAAACGTTTTCCTCAACCAAACATATAGAACTATTCATTTCATGTTCATTATTTTGTAACGCTAAGCCATTATCAGTTGTAACAGTTTATTTTCCTTATCTTCTGTAAATAAGCCTTGCGATTATCTCACGCGGTATTTTACGTTTTATATCGAATAGTTTTCATTTTATAAATTCCTATTTTCTATTCACCACACCCATTCTTGACATATATTTTTTCTCCGTCTGGTTTCAATTCTCCAAATCCATGTCTCTTTGTCACGACTCCACATGCATGTTGAAATTTTAGGTGAACTTTGGCGCACCCATGGCGGCCGCATGTACATGAGTACATGCGGCCGCCATTCATTTTTACCAGTGAAAGGCTCCTTTGCGCAGGATGCCGGCTAGATTATGGTTACACAACGGCGCCTATTTCTTTAGTGAAGCAGTAATGTGTAAGCATTACTGTTTTTCGGTCTGAAGGGCGCCTTAGCTAGTGAAATTACTGGGCAAATGAGACTTTACATCTTATGTCTCAAGGTGACGAACGCAATTGTAGTGCCACTCAGAATTTTTGGGTCTTTCAAGAATCCTGAGTGGCATTGTAATGGGCAGGGCATATCAATTACCATCAGCTGAACGTCCGTCACGTCTCGGCCCTTATATTGATAAAAAAAAAACACAAAATTAACCTATCTGAGGAGTTGTTTAATATGTTATTACATAACTGTAACTGCGCGGGAGTTTTTCTCGACATTGTTTGACGATAATATGATGGTTGTTACTACATCTAGATTGTTCTGTAAGTCAATTAAAAGTATAAACAATACAGTCATAAGTTACGGATATAAAGCATGAAGCGTAGGTTGTTTCATTACGCCATAACAACAGTATATTATCGATTTACAACATGGTGCATGTCGTCGAGTAAGTTGTAAAGTCAAAGTGAAATTTAAATAGACTTAACTTTTTTACCAACACATACGAAATAGGAATTCCACCTTCGCACGACACGCCACAAGTTAGGATATCATCCCCACCATCTGGATGTTTGACGGTCCTCCACAGTGCGGTTTTCAAGGAGCTTTCTTTCACGTACTACGCTGTGGAATGAGCTTCCTTGTGCGGTGTTTCCGGGACGATACGACATGGGTACCTTCAAAAAAAGCGCGTACACCTTCCTTAAAGGCCGGCAACGCTCTTGTGATTCCTCTGGTATTGCAAGAGAATGTGGCCGGCGGTGATCACTTAACACCAGGTGACCCGTCCGCTCGTTTGTCCTCCTATTCCAGAAAAAAAAAGGAAGCTGTTTTGGGGAAAAGGCAACTTATCAGACGACGAGTGGTTAGCGATCTTACTTAATAAGCTAGAGATCCCGGGTTCGAATCCCGGTAGGTGCAAGCATTTATATGATGAATATAGATGTTTGTTTCCGAGTCATGGATGTGTAAATGTATTTATGTATGCTTAAGTAAGTATATTGTATTAAATATATCGTTGTATTGCAACCCATGACACAGGCTATTTATTATGCATAATTTGGGCCAAGATAATATTAGGTGTAAAAAGTGTGTCAATATTATTATTATCAGAATGGTCTTAGCTCAATCAATTTTGTTTAGATTTTAGGATTCTGATTGGTAGCAGAAACTATACTTTAAAAGCTGCTTGTCCTTACAATAACGAATTGGAGTATACATATACCAGTGGGAGGCTCGTTTGCACCGGATGTTGGCTAGATTATGGGTACCACAACGGCGCGTGAAGCAGTAATGTGTAAGTATTACTGTGTTTAGGTCTGAAGGGCTCCGTAGCTAGTGAAATTACTGGGCAAATGCGACTTAACATATTATGTCTCATGTGACGAACGCAGTAATTGTAGTGCCGTTCAGAATTTTTGGGTTTTTCAAGAATCCTGAGTGGCTTTGTACTGGGCAGGGCGTATCAATTATCATCAGCTGAACGTCCTGCTCGTCCCGTCCCTTACTGTCAAAAAAAAACCTTAGTATTTAAACCTTACATACTACAGTTATTAATTTAAAGAATCAAGTTATTATTAACAATACAAAATATAGTATAATATTAAAATATATATATATATATATAAAAGATACTGTATTATAGAAATTTGCCAATAATATTTCTAAACATCAAGAGTTATTTCGTAAAAAATGCTTCCTGTTGTTATAATGAAATTGTTTCACAGCGAAACTTTCAAAACGTGCGTCAATAAATTCTCTCACAGAAAATATGTCCATACAAAACAAATATTGAAAATAAAAACAATTATGGGTCCCAAAACGAAATAAAAACTATCCTATCTCTCAAGTTGGACCAAACTACACTACATGAAGTAATCGCCATTAAAATCCGTTCATTAGTTTAGGAGTCCATCGCGGACAAACAACGTGTCACGTAATTTATATATATTAAGACTAGCTGACCCGGCAAACGTTGTTTTGCCATATAAAGTATAATTCACGCGATAGTTTTATAAGTAATAAAATATTGCCTATATTATAGCCTGTACATCATTTTGTTCTATTGTCAATAGTTTTTGCAGCGCACGCAAAAATAGGTTTTCGATTTTACACCTTGTGTTACAAAATAGCAATTTTATTACGGATCCCTAATTTTGTAAAAAAAACCTATAGCCTTCCTCGATAAATGGACTACCCAACACTGAAAGAATCATTCAAATCGGACCAGTAGTACCAGAGATTAGCGCGTTCAAACAAACAAACAAACAAACAAACAAACAAACAAACAAACAAACAA
>CATIXQ010000017.1:7717986-7747795 GCA_949711755.1 Leptidea juvernica
ACGCAAAAATCTAAAAACAACAAGTTTTAGTGAAAAATATCAAAGCCATAACTTTTCAAGTGGGCATTCGATTTAGAACTTTACCGGTACATTCTGAATACCGTTGCGAAGGTTTCTCAACTTTTTTAATAATATAGTACTTTCGAATCCTAAAAGCAACCAACAGGAACAAGTAACCTTCTTCTGTCGCGAAACAATAGCGTAGGTATAACCCGTGCCAATAAAGAAACGATGATGAATCGCTCTCACTCGTACCTGTAACATCACCTATCTGCCATCCCTATTCCGCTGTCACACCGACCTGTATCGCCACCATTTAAGATTTCGTTTCATTATTGACACGAGTTATACAAACATTATGACGTGTTTCGTTTTGAAATGCTAGAGAAATTACTGGGATAATTAAACTTAACATGTCATATATCTCAAGGTGACGAGTGCAGTGATAATTTCTTACCCATCAATTAATAATTATTCGTAAAAGTCATCAGACCCTACAAAACATAGGTACATAGTTTTGCAGTTGAAAACAAGTTCGGATAGATTAGATGGAGGATGAAGTTTATACCTGGACACTACATAATAATAATACCGTGCGTGAACGAGATCGCAACATATAAAAACTGTTAGGAATAAAAAGGACAGAAACAATATTGTGTGTTGAGAAAATATAGACCGTGGCAATATCAAAGTACCCTCAATTGCAATGTCGTCGCGTTACGGCTGTGCATAATAAGAACTACTAACACCGCATAGCCAAACATTTTATTTAGCAATAATTAATTTATAATTAAGCTAGGTAATACCTTCATTTTGTCTCCCTTGGAAATTTTATAGCGACTGCCAACAGCACTTTGCGATATGAAAGCTGAAAATTCTAACGCTTTAGAAATTTATATTATCATTTAAAAACAAGAAATAAAACACTTAATTAAATACCAGTGGGCCACTTTGCACCGGATGCCGGCTAGATTATGGGTACCACAACGGCGCCTATTCCTGCCGCGAAGCAGTAATGTGTAAGCATTACTGTGTTTCGGTCTGAAGGGCGCCGTAGCTATTGAAATTACTGGACAAATGAGACTTGACATCTTGCTGACGAACGCAGTTGTAGTGCCGCTCAGAATTTTTAGGTTTTTCATTCATCTTGAGAGGCCCTGCATTGTATTGGGCAGTATCAATTACATCAGCTGAACGTCCTGCTCGCCTCTCACTTATTTTCATTTAAAAAAATTGGAGTTTGTTAATGAAACGATTAATTTATTAAAAAAGCAGTTATTTCTTTAATTTCGTGCACTTCTTAATTAATATTAAATATTATTATAAAGTTTTGTTCATATTATTATCTTTATAGCTGTCACCCCACCTCGCTAGCAGCTACAGTACGCTACGCGACTATGAATCAATAGTGACATAATTCATTATAGTTTACACAAGTTTTCATCTAGCGTTGACCATGAAATAATTTATTCGGTAGAATGCCTCCTGCGCTGCAGAACGTCGATATGCTTCACTCCGACTCTCATTTCGAAGCTCATATAAAAGACACATATAAAATTGACGATGTGAAAAGTGTTAACAACAATGTATTGGATAGAAATGAAAGTGTTAGTGATATGTACGACGATTTCAATTTAGCGAAGTACGAAGCTATGGACTTCAAGGCACAAATTCGGTGGCCGGATTTAATCGTGCAAATTGCCTTACACACCGTGTCTTTACTTGGCTTCCTACTCATAATGACAAATCAAGTGAAACTATGGACCATTATTTTTGGTAAGTATTTTTAGCTTATATATAAAAATAATTTATGATGCCATACGCACTCAATTTAAATCATATAATCTGTGGACGTAATAAGGCAGGGTTTTTGAGTGATTTTTTTTTTATTTATTTATTTTGTTCATTTTATAATGCCTATTTTTAGTAATAAGAGTTACAAATACATATTTTTACATGAGAGTTTGAAAATGAATGACTTACTTACTCAATATCGCTTTCTTTTACGACCTATATAGTGGTTAGTGACCCTGCCTGAGGTCCCGGGTTCGAATCCCGGTAGGTGCAAACATTTATATGATGAATATGAATGTTTGTTTCCGAGCTATGGATGTTTATATGTATTTATGTATGTTTAAGTAAGTATATTGTATTAAATATATAATTGTATTGTACCCATAGTACAGGCTATGTCCAGTTTGTGGCAAGTTAATTTGTGTTAGTGTGTCAATATTATATTATATTATTACTATTTGTTTTTATTCAACATCTAAAGTTAATAAATATTATTAAATTGAATTAGATCTTTCCAGTGTTCAAATTTATACAGATTATGACGGCGGTGGTTTTTTTTTTCATTTTTAACGATATTTATCAGGAAATTATTACGTGCCAGTGTAAATAATGAACTTATTTAACTAAACTTAAAAATAAATGACAATACCTTTTTCGATAATAAGACCCACTATACACGTACATATTAGGTAGGTTAAGTAAATCTGTCTATATAAAACTATATATTTTTTTAGTGTGAGTTATTTTAGTTGCGATGGATTTGGTATTCTGGCAAGGTTGGTGGTTAGATATAAATACGAGATATCCTAGAATAGGATGTAAAATAATTGTGATGTGATTACGCACATGTAATTTGAGATTACTATTTAGTAAATTACATACATACCTGCCATCGAGTGAGGCTAAATATATTAAATATTCGTACTTCCCAGTTTTGCTGAGAATAACTTAGGGATGTTTAAAATTTATTGAACGTCATTATCTTCCACGTTGCCATGCGTCGGATATAAGCCTATTATTTTCTCAAAATTGATTCCTTTAGAATCATTTTTGATGTCATTTCAAATATACTACTACCGCTTCGGAAACAAATGGCGCTCTGAGAAACTCTCCCAGCATTCTTTTTTTTGCGCTCTCTTTAATAAAACATACAATATTTTACTGTCATTGCTATTGCTATAAAATAATCATAATCTAGCCCCAGGCTGTCCGATCACTTAGATTCAGCTGTGGAGTAACAGGATTTACGATTACGATTTTTCAATTACAAATGCAAAGAACATTATATGTAATATAGGTATATTAGAATCGCGTCAAATCAGTTTTAATCATTTATTAGTCTTTAAAATAAATAATTTGAATATTTGAGTACAGTATACACTTTCATCAATATTTTTCTTAATTATGAAAAAAAAAACAGTGAGCTTCCTTGCGCGTTGTTTTCAGGACGTTACGAAAAATGCGCGTACACCTTCTCTAATGGCTCCTGTGATTCCTCTGGTGTTGCAGGAGAATGCGGGCGGCGGTGATCACTTAACATCAGGTGACACTTTCGTGTGTCCTCCTCTTCCATAAAAAATAACAAGCTACTTAATCTACCATTACTCGAGCGGCAATTTTACTAAACTACAGAAATTAATTAAATTAGCAGTTAAAATATGTTTAAAATTTATGAAACAAGCAATTTTGATACGTTACAATCACTGACCTATATAAATACCACTGGACAGGCTGTTTAATATGTTTGACAGCAAATTTTTTGTGCCTATTTGAAGCGCCACTCGCGAGCATCCAGAGAACTAATTTTGACATATAATAGGCAAATGGCTGCGAAGGAACCTACAATACTCTGAAATATTTTTGCATTTTGAATTAATTTCGTTCGTTTTCCGTGTTAATTATACTTCAAGAATCAACTTAGTACATTTTTGTTGTAAATAGTTTCCCACTATCTATCGATGTTTGCTGAGGTTGTCATCACTAGATTTAGTACCGCAGACTCTCGCTACATAGCCAACAGCGCCAAAATGGCGAATATCAAACAGGCACAAAAGCACTTTGACAGCCGCCAGTCCAGTGGTACATAGTCACAGAGCAGAAAAAACTAGTTTTATGTTCCGTGTATATAGTAGAGGTCAGTGGTTACAATTTTTAT
Organism: Leptidea juvernica; assembly: GCA_949711755.1. NCBI lineage: Eukaryota > Metazoa > Arthropoda > Insecta > Lepidoptera > Pieridae > Leptidea > Leptidea juvernica. The sequence continues at coordinate 7,721,936 of CATIXQ010000017.1, forward strand.
ATTGTCAATTCTGATTTTAAATTTAGTTCCGTTTCATTGGTTTTCATTTTGTTTTAGAAAGAGTTAAGTTCGTCTACGACTTGACACTTTAGCACTAGGGATACTTCTATTTCACCAACCGACTTTAAAAAAGGAGAAAGTTATTAAGTTGTGTGTGTTAATATTAAAAGAACTTCTTTATTTGGATCGATTGTTTTCTTCGATTATATGAAAAAGTCCTAAAATTTTTAAGATATAGGTACAATTACACATTCCAGTAATTTTATACAGAAATTATTATTTGTTGAAGTCAAAATGATACAAAGTATGACCCCTGGAACATTCCAATAATGTTTTTTTCGGGTGGCAACAATATCTGATTATGATACTTAGAAGGCACCATTGAACATCTGGTTGTGAAGCTAGGACTTACGCGCGTCGAAACTCTTGATCCCTACTCGCCTTTTGGTTTATTGCCTTTGGTTTATTGCCTTGTGTTTAAACTTAAAATAGAAATTAAAAAATATTGCGTGCGCACAAAGTACACATGGCCGAAGTGAAACCTGCATTGTGCGTGAACCTCTTAACTGCATATGAAGTCCTGCTACATGTTGATTGATGACACATGATTTCAACCGCTATGAAAGACATTACTATCACCGCTACCATATATATGTTCTCCTGGTATCTATGTAGTAATGCGTTGTGCGTATGACGTCAGAATATATTAAGGTATACTCGCGTCATACGTATGACAATCTCTTCTTCAACTATGATCGCCTGGTACCAAAACACTATAATACTTTCTATCTCATTTTCTCCCACGTTAAATATTATGAATACAAAATATGTGTGCGACTTTCAAATCACAACGATGTTAAAGAAGTTTTCACTTCAAAAACTTAAGACGATTTTATACTTTTCAAACATCATAATAAAATTCTTCATTCTTCGCTTTACCTTAGCATATCCGTCGGACCTACTAACTAGCTAAATGAATACCTCGTTAACTTACTAACTGCCATATTTAGTAACCATAGAGAAACTATTTTAAAACAATTTGAATCATTATTAACTGGAGCGAGTACTAATTGAAGTGTGAAAACATTTATAGCTATCGATCATGTTTTCCAGATCATTTCCTTAAATAAAACAGCTTTTAAATAAATCACTTTAAAAGAAGTCAGATACACGATTTTAAACTTGTTCACAATGTGCCTAAGCGTTAGGTATAGTTTTATTATTCACAAACCACAAAAATAATTCTTTATAACAAGATTTTGCTAATGAAAAGCCTTTTTTTTAAAGTTTAAGTCATTAATTATGTAAAACACAAGATTATTTGGTCTTACCGTATGTGAAATTAGTTTTTTAGTAAACTGGCCATTTCGATCTGGATTGGGTTAGTAATTTCAAATTCATGTCAGTGTTTGAAATTCTGCAATTTATGTTGATAAATTGATTGATTTCCAATGAGGCACAGCCTTATAAGATATTTGTCTCTCGCTCCCACAATTACTTCAGCAATGGAATCAGTGAGCTAACTAGCTAACTGAGCCTAGCAGGAGTTTTATCAATTAATTATGTAAATATAATAGATTTTTTATATAGAAACTTTTAACAAAAATACAACCAACTTCAAAAAACTATTGCAAAACAATAGATATATATGCACTAAAAAGTAAAAAAAAAACGTATTTTATTCAATCTAATTCATCTAATTCTAGTTACAATTATTGTTATTTTTGGAGTCGGTGGACCAAATTGTAATGGAATCACACGGGAAACACCAGCTTTCAATTAAAAAAAGAATCCTCAAAATCGGTTCACCCAGTCGAAAGTTCTAAAAACATAAAAAAAACAGTTGAATTAAGAAGCACCTCCTTTTTTGATGTCGGTTAAAAACTTCAATTCTATCTGTGCAAAATATATTGTCAATCGGACTTATTAATTTAATGTAATTTACAACAAAAAACATGAGTCTACTTTTTTAAAAATTAAAAAATTAGATTAATTAGATGGTATAAAAACTCTGTAATTATTTTTTTACTTTTTAGTGCATATTATATCTATTTTTTTGCAATAGTTTTTTAAAGTCGGTTGTTTTTTTGTTAAAATCGATTATAGTATTTATTTTATTGATGAAACTCCAGCTAGGCTCATTATTCACTCGTAAGCTCGCTGATTCCATTACTGAAGTAATTGTGGGAACGAGAGACAAAACATCTTTGAAGGCTCTGCCTAATTGGAAATCATTTTTTAACGTAAATCGTAGAATTGCAAACACAACCACGAATTTGGAATTTCTAACCCAACGCTTACTTCGGATCGAAATGGCCAGTTAACTAAAAAACTAATTTCACATTTTTTTTGTTTTACATAATTTGGTTACAGTTATTATTGACTTAAAGTCAAGGAAAAGCCTAAGCAAAATCTTGTTCCAAGGAATTATTTTTGTGGTTTGTGAAAAATAAAACTATACCTAACGCTTCGGCAACATTGTCATCATAATAAGTTTATGTATATCTGTCTTCTTTTAAAGTAATTTATTTAAAAGCTGTTTTCAACTAAAGATCTGGAAAACGTATGATGATCGATAATTTTTCATCTTTTCACACATCAATTAGTAGTCGCTCCATGTTAATAATGATTCGAATTGTTTTAAAATAGTTTCTCTGTGGTTACAAAAATGGCAGTTAGTAAGTTAACGAGGTATTCATTTAGCTAGTTAGTAGGTACGGATATGTTATGGTGAAGCGAAGAATAATGAATTTTATTATGATGTATGAAAAGTATAAAATCGTCTTATGTTTTTGAAGAGAAAATTTCTTAAGCATCGTTGTGATTTGATAGTCGATGAAACGAAAAAGCGCGACAGTAAAAAGTGACTGACACATAAATTCATAAGATTTAAACATGGCAAAAAATGAGATAGGAAGCATTACACAGATTTGGTACCAGGTGATCATAGTTGAAGAAGAGATTGTTATACGTATGACGCGAGTATACCTCTATGCCTGAAGTACAGTTCGGACAGAAAACTGTTAGGCGAGCTCTGTTTTCGATGGACGTCAGGAAGTCGAGCGGGCCGGATGGCAATTCTCCAATCGTGCTTAGAACGTGTGCCCCTGAGTTGATGCCGGTGCTAACGCGTTTATTCCGGCACTCTTATTCTAAAGGCGTAGTCCCTGACTCATGGAAGTCAGCCCTTGTCCATCAGATCCAAAAAAAAGGAGACAGTTCGGATCCGGCAAACTACAGGCCTATTGCTATTACCTCCCTGCTCTCCAAAATCATGGAGAGCATAATTAGCCGTCAGCTCTTGGTATACCTAGAGGGTCACCAGTTGATCAACGACCGACAATACGGGTTTCGCCATGGTCGGTCGGCAGGTGATCTTCTGGTATACCTAACACATAGATGGGCTGCGGCTATTGAAAGCAAGGGGGAAGGCCTGGCAGTTAGCACCTTCGCACGACACGCCACAAGTTAGGATATCATCCTCACCATCTGGATGTGTGGCGGTCCTCCACAGTGCGGTTTTCAAGGAGCTTTCTTCCACGTACTACAAAGCTGTGGAATGAGCTTCCTTGTGCGGTGTTTTCGGGACGATACGACATGGGTACCTTCAAAAAAAGCGCGTACACCTTCCTTAAAGGCCGGCAACGCTCCTGTGATTCCTCTGGTGTTGCAAGAGATTGTGGGCGGCGGTGATCACTTAACAACAGGTGACCCGTACGCTCGTTTGACCTCCTATTCCATAAAAAAAAAATACCTTAATATATTCTGACGTCATACGCACAACGTTTTAATACACAGATACCAGGAGTTCATATATATGGTAGCGGTGATATTATTGTCTTTCATAGCGGTTGAAATCATGTGTCATCCTAGCAACATGTACCAGGACTTCTATTGCAGTTAAAAGGTTCACGCACAATGCAGGTTTCACTTCTGACATGTGTACATTGTGCACACGCGGTTTTTTTTATTTTAAGTTTAAAGACAATATCCAATAAACCGAAAGTAATTTTATAATTGGTAACCTTCGTACTTATTAATTTAATTTAATTTACAACAAAATACCATGGGTCTTCTTTTTTAAAATTAAAAAATTATGTATCCATTTTTTTATTAAATGTAAGTAATGTAGGAAGAAATTACGCCGATTCTTTTCAACAAGGTATTAGGAGAATCGGCAGCTTGGTTGTGTATTTGCAGTCGCCTCTGAAGGATTGCGTGGCATCGTAGGAGATGAAGACGACAGTATTGGTGTTTGAGAGAGATGAAACTATACCAGATATATAATATTATGATTGATAGCAGTGGAACAAGTGAAATTTGTAAATTTGGGAAGTTTTTTCACTAGGCGGACGGTATGAAGGTCATATTAACAATGGACTCATTGGTCAAAATAAATGTAAGAAAGTGTGTGTGTACTTATGTATGCATGCAAGAAGTAATACTTCTTTGGCCTAACGAAGTAAAAACAATTAAAATGATTTATTCCTCGTGCTATTCTACGTTTTTAGAAAGAACAATATTTGAAAAAATCTTGCAACGATGGCTTTGACAATTAATTATTAAATAACGAATACGGCTGTATGGGCTTTGCCTATTCTAATAATAGATGAAGAAACCAAAGAAAAAAATAACGAATGTCGCAAACGTCACAAAATTTTATTTAACCAACTTCACCGTGTTACTTTTGTGTTACAGTGATGCGCGCGCATCTTAAAATTTCACTCTCGTCATTTTTTCATAACGCGCCTAAAGAAATATAACTTCAAAAAGTACCTATTAGCCGTCTATTTTACCAGGTAACCATTAGACTGCCTAGTAGTGGTGTCCACCAAATGACCAAAGCATTAACATCAGAAAGACATTGGAATACAAACAGAAATAATATTAACTCAACAGATAACAAATAGACTGCCATTCACGGACTAGTAAAAAAAGAAGGACTGCGCGCCGTGATATTAGCAAGTGCGTGCAACCTTTATGCTAGTGTGGTGTGTGCGGTTACGGGGTATACCAGTTACACAATTTTTTCTCCCTTAAATAACCATATATCCACAAATACTTTTATAGTATTGTTTTAACACTTTTACACAACGCACGACGGCAGTTTTAAAATATTTTATTGCGACGCAAACTGATCTGTCACAGAAGATGGCAAATCTCATAATGGCGGCCGATCGGCTTGTATAGTGTAAGTGTATGCGTGGGGCTATGTATTTACACGTTTACCGGCTTGTTTTGATGCCTCACTGTTATGTAAGGTGACACGGAGGCCTTCTTTCGTTCCTCCATTATAATAATCTGATTCGATAATTGTTACAGTTTTTCTCACAATCTACACAACGGGCTTCGGAATAACAGCAGGAGTACACAGGCTCTGGTCACATAGAGCTTACAAAGCGAATCTACCTCTAAGAATACTTCTGGCAATTCTTTTTACGGTAACGGGTCAAGTAAGTGTTATTTATTAACTTTAAAACCTACATTAAATAGAGCTGTATGTTTAAGGTACCTTTATTCCAAACAACCTTCCTTGTTTCCTTATTTCAAAACACAAAATATTTCAAGAAAAAATAAGACAGAAAAAAAACTACTAAAAAAACCGACTTAAATAACGTTTAAAAATTTTCATAAAAAATGTTCATAAAATGAAAACTACTGGGCCAAACTATATAAATTTTTATGGGACCAAATGGCATCTATTCTGTATATCTATCGAACTAAAACAGAATTACTTAAATCATTAGTACATAAAAAAAATACTGATCGAGTTGAAAACGTCCTCCTTTTTGAAGTCGGTTAAAAAAGTTGGATCAGTGAAACAACATTAGAAAATAAAGATATATTAAGCAACCTAAATAGCCGTAAAGTTTTCGTTTTATAAATAAAACTCGCGTTTCGACGGTGTGTTACAGAAATGTAAAATGTTACATAAAATCGATGCTTTACGTGTAACTAATTACATTTACTAGAACCCTAATATTCTAGGTCATGCAAAGGTTAAAGTGCTTTATAGCTTTGAGTAGCTTTGTGAGCTAGTATTTCGGAAGACAAGCAGTGCGTGTGCTATTCAATTAAAAATACTACCACTGATCCAATCTTGGATATTTCCGGAGCACTAAAACAGTAGTCTGAATCAAGTGGTTAACATTTTTATGATAAGAAATATTTAACAATCGATAAATGACTATAAAAGAATAAAGCCTACACCAGCTAAGTATTCTTTTTGCTTAGTCTGCAACAAACATATTTTGGTTGTTTTGTTTGTGAGTGTGATCGTATAATCATTAAGTTTATCTTGCAATGAAATTATGAAAGTGGTATCTTCGTCCGATGGAAAATACCGATGAAAAGACATTTTTATGACAAGCATTACCAGAATTGAATCCCAGTATATAATTAACCTAACATAGTCTATCAAATGAAAGAGTTTGTTGAGAAGACTACGAACAACCTATATGAAATAAGAATTTTGAATTTTTTTTAATTTACTGTCCAATTAGCACGGCATGCCATTTACACTAATTAAACGTAACACAAAAAATACAAACAAAAAAAATATCAAAGAATAATGGAATTAATTTTACAATTTCAATGCTCTCCGCTCACCTTAGAAGTTCAGAATCTAGGGAAGTCCACCCATCATTGAATGGTCCCATTAAGCATTCTTATCGCAGAGCGCGTTGAAAGATGCCAATGAACGCGGTGTGTAAGCGTGTGTAAGCGGGACCACAAAAAGTTTATTTTTTCGTGGGCGGAGATTATTTCATTTAGGGATTCGTATACGGCACAATTTTTCATGAAGATCTGTAGCATCCATCTTCTTAAAATTTGACACATAATTTTTAGCTGGTCGCAAGTCCGCCTGACTTCCAAGGAATTTAAACCCACTAAGAGAAATTTTGTTGGATACATGAAAGGATAATATCCATTGCAACGTTTGTACAGGTATCTTAGGAAGGCCTTCTGCACTTTTTCTAATTAAAGTCCGTACTTTTTCTTGTACTGATACTAGACACAGGTATTTGTTTCCAGTTTGCTTCGGACAAGGGCATAATATAGTGATCGTATTATGAATGGACTAGGTATGGAACTCTCGAGAGTTTCGCAGTACGAATCCTCATCTTCGAAATGTGTCAGCTGCTACTTGTGTTGATATGGTCTCTGAAGGTTAATTGGGTATCAAAAATTACGCCCAGATCTCTAACCTTCTCTTCTCTGGGGATAGGAACTTTGTACTCATATATTAAAGGAACCTAATTTCCGCCGAACTGTACGAAAGCCTGAACATTTCCATTTCCGAGATATGAACCCCTCCTTGGCTAAAAGCCTCCTCTAAATCCTTCCTGTCTCTATAATCTCTGTCACCCAATCCCTTAGTACTTCTTCTACTTTCGCCGTGTTCTTTTCATACAAACGTCCTCGACTTTTTCTCTTTGGTATCAAACCCTAAATTAAATTTATTTTCAATTAAATGAATATCATAATTATCTGTGTGTCTCTGTTTTGCTTTTCTTGATGTTATTGTTTTTGCTAGAGTAATTTTTAAAAGTGATTAAAACTGCTTAAACATATGGATGCATAACAAGGCCAAAACTAAAACAGTCTGATACAGAATATTTATTTGTCATTCAGTTTTACATAATTTTGGAGGAGCAAATCGCCGAGAACGAAACCCTGATGTTTTTAGTTTTTTGCTCTCAATTTTTAGTTGGAGATGCATTTGTCGTTATCGTTTTGATGGTTGTCTCAGCCGCGTTAGCGCGACGGTTAGTTATTTAGATTTCTAAATCTGAGGCAGGCCAGGCCATCAGCTAATGTCACCTGTTAATTCGCATCCCTGGTGGTGCTTACGGCATTTGAACTATCGCTAAGATTCATTTAACAGCTTATGATTCATTAACAGTTTTGAGATACTGAAAAGCTGACTTATATGATATACTTGGGGATGGATGGCAGACGATATTAACAGTGTTTACTTTTTGTGTTCATCCAGAACGGTCTTTGGATGTTTATAAATTAGTTTATAACGATAACCTTTGTTCGAATTAACTATTATTTCTGTACAAATTAATGTTGTTTGTTTTTCATTATATTATAGTACAGTATAAATAAAGTTATGTCGATAACTTTTTTTTTTTTTTTTAAATAATTCTATACTGAACAAAGTTTCGTCCGTCTAAACGAATATACGATACACTTTCCCCAGTTTGAGGTCGATAGTGCTAAAACTTCTCGATCAAATATAATTTCACAATTTACAATATATTGAAAAAAAAAGAGTCCGACCATTTTTGTATCTGAAAAGTGTGGGTTATTTAAAGAAGCGGTGAGCTTTTGCTGTGCTTCTGAGATTTGGAAATGTTGTGCAGTAAGTACCCAGCGCGGACATTAATTGTCTCCACGTGAATGTGCTGGTTTAGAATCTAGCCAACAGATCACAATTCAATGTGAAGTGTAAACTGAATCTCTTGGTATGTAAATCACCTGTTTTCTCAAATGAAATTAATCACTGCTAGCAAGTTTTCGTCGACAACAGTCCTCGAAGGATCATCTAAATCTATCATAGCATAACGAATGCTAAAACAACCACTTCAGTTTATCCTTCATCCATGAATGCTTTTTTGAAATCAATCAAATGACTCGTCCGGTCACATTGAAAATTATTCCCGAACCTAGTCCATTTAACCATGAAATACGGTAATTCAATTAAGCTCTCAAAAAAATTGCGTGCATACATAGTACACATGTCAGAAGTGAAACCTGCTTGGTGCATGCACCTCTAAACTGCATATTATGAAGTCCTGGTACATGTTGCTGGGATGACACATGATTTGCACCGCTATGAAAGACATTACTACCACCGCTACCATATTTATGTTCTCCTGGTGTCTATGTAGTAATACATGCGCATGACCTCAGAATATATTAGGGTATACTCGCGTTATAAATAAGACAATCTCTTCTTCAACTATGATGGCCTGGTACCAGAACAATGTATAATGCTTCCTATCTCATTTTCTTCCTCGTTAAATCTTATAAATTTATGTGTCTGTCTCGTTCTGCTGCCTCGCTTTTTCGTGTCTACGACTTTCGAACCACAACGATGCTAAAGAATTGTTCACTTCAAAAATGTTGACATAAATCCGAAATTATTGTAAAAGGTGGTAAAAGAGCAAACTTTATTTTTTAATAATTACATTCTATAAATAAATATACTTGGACAACACCCCATTCATAATTTTTTTTTTAGCAGTGGCTCTCTAGAATTGCCTGACACTTGTTCGTCTACTAACAGAAAGCCATCAGGACTTAAAGTAGAACATAGGATAGCAGAAGCACCTTGAAAAAGCTTCAATTAAAAGTCATCAGTATTGACAAGAACAATAAAACAGTAGCAGTCACGTGGAGACCCAGTCAATTCTTCTACGTGTTCCCGAACAAACGGAGTCAATTGTTCTTGACCCCTCTTAATGACAATGTTCAATATTGTGTACAATTATTGTTTTATTGACTAGTGGGAATGCTCTTGTTTAATTTTTTTTTAAAAGTAGAATGACCTAGTTATCGCAACAACTCTTATAACAACTAACATAAGTTGATTGCTGTTATGGAACAATGTGAGTAAGAGCACTGGTTGCACTAATTTATAAATATTATAATATCACCTTCTTGGGTTAGTAGGACCAAAGTTATATTCAAATTCAAATATTTTTATTCAAAATAGGATATGACATCACTTATTGGAAGTCAAAAACTACCACATATTCCAAAAAGAATGCCTCAGACCTGAGAAGAATGGGCGCAACAAAATCCGCGGCTTATTATATAAAAAAATATGGTTATAAAGTAATATCGTACAATTAATACTTATTATTTAATAGCCTGAGGGCGGTCACTCCATTCCCAATCTGTCGTATCATTAAGAAAGTAATTTATGTTATAGTTTACCACAGAAACGTTTTTTAACAATTCTTTGAAATATCGACATACTTTTTAGGGCTCCGTAGCCAAATGGCAAAAAATGGAACCCATAGATTCATCATGTGTGCTGTCTGTCCGTCAATATGTCCAGCCACTTTATTCCAAAACTATAATTCTACTGTTGAAACTTGGTAAATATATGTATTCTGTGAACCGCATTAAGATTTTCACATAAAAATTGGAAAAAAAATAATAAGAATACATTTTATGGGTTCCCTATACTTAGAACTGCCACTCAAAACAATTTTTTCATCAAACTCATACGTGTGTTATGGATAGGTCTTCAAAAATTATATTATATTACATATGAGATTCCTAATATAATTTTTTAACTGAATAGTTAGTTTGTGCGATATGGAATCCCCCCACCCCCCCGTTGGTATTCGTTTTTCGATTCATCCATCAAAGTTACAACGAACTACAAGAATTTTTATATTATGTTACATGCTGCTACGGAGCCCTTGATGGACGAGTGCGACTGGCACTTGGCCGCTTTTCAGAACATTGTGATTCTAGTTTACATAAGTAAAAATCATACTGTAAGTAATATAATTTTAAGTAGGAACTATTATTTTTCTGAGTCTCGATACAACTATTTCAATATTTTTTTTTATTATTTTTTTTAGTATTTCCTGTATCGGTATTGTAGGCCCCTTACATAATATTAAATTGGCGTTTTGTCGAAATACAACGTTGGTCTTTTATATCTGACTATCAAATATTTGTGTAGAATTTTCAAATACTTTTTCGTTTGGTTGTATTATTCATATCTCATTTATGTTTTTGTATGAATTTGATTTTTCTTTTACATTGTCTTGGTATTCCAGCTCCAAGTACTAAAAACCAAACGGAAGTTCAACCGCTGCAGAAAATTAATGTCGACCGAGTACACAAGTTGATAACGAACAATTTAATGAGTCTACAGAGGTAGAATAATCAAACCACGTCACACATAGCGACTAGTTTTGGTGTTAATGATAAAATGATTAAATTCACTTATAAGAAATTGAATATGCTCTAAAAATACGTTAGCTGCATAAACTTAGTGAAGCGCACGAAAAATACGCGTCAAATGCTGGGTTACATTACTCAACCGGCACATTAAGGCGACACTAAATGCCAGCGATCTTGAGCGATATGAGTTTACGGCTGCCGGGCCCGCCATCTATGTAACAAAGCCAATATTTTCAAAATTCTTGCGTGGAAAACAGTTTATATGCTTACAATCCTCGTTATTCACTACTAATCTGAATAAACGAACTTTTCTGAGAGAAGTACCAAAAAAATGCGTCACGCCATGCCAAAAAACTTGTTTAACTTCAAAGAAATGTGGTATTTCAAAAAGGCTCGGCAGTGTTAACTATAACCAACAGCAAGCATTAGCAACCTACAAATAAGACTAAAGGATATGTGTAACAGGATTAAGTAGTGTTCATAGCTCGAAATGCTATACTTTCACCACAAAACTTGTCTAAAAACACCTTGTTTGCGTGTTTTCTGCTTACTCTTCGCCTTAATTAAAGCATTTCAAATCGTCGCATTACTTATATATATTCCCCTGGCGCATTCCTTAATTGAGATCGGCCCTCCTGATAGAAGATCTTCACTGTTTGCGATTTGGGTCATTACATGCGTTAGGCCTAGCATCGTCATGTCTTTGTAAACGGTTCTAGTAGTTGGTGAGCGGCCTCTGCTTCTCTTTGCCTCACCCATATCCATGACTCGTCTCGTCATGTTGTGTTCGTCCCTATGCATCACATGCCCATACCAGCGTATTCGGCCTTCCTGCATTTTATAATGTATAACTGCTATTTTTAAGGTGCCTCGGATATACTCATTCCGAATTTTGTCTGACCCAGTAACACCTCCAGACCAACGCAATATTTTCATTTCGGTGACATGCATTGTTTGTTCGTCACACTTTCTCATTACCCAGCATTCGAATCCATAGAGCAAAGCTGGTCTCACTGCTCGTTTGTTTTAATTGTGTGTTCGTTTTAATTTATGGCGTTACTTGTGATAAGAAATGAATTCTTCATTCATCGCATAACCACCAATCTTGTGTGGTTTGAGGGGAGTGGGTGGCTCTTTTGCACCGGATTCCGGCTAGATTATGGGTACCACAACGGCGCCTTTCTGCCGTGTAGCAGTAATTTGTAAGCATTATTGTTTCGATCTGAAGGGCGCCGTAGCTAGTGAAATTACTAGGCAAATGAGACTTGACAACTTATGTCTCAAGGTGACGAGCCCAGTTGTAGTGACGCTCAAAATTTTTGGGTATTTCAAGTATCCTGAGCGGCACTACATTGTAATGGGCAGGCATATCAATAACCATCAGCTGAACGTGCTGATCGTCTCGTCCGTTATTTTCATAAAAAAAATCTTAATTCTGTCTCCTAGGTACATTTTAGTTGTATATCAAAAGGTTACTGGTAGCAAAAAGTTTTGTTTAATATAATTGCAAATTTCGTGGAGATTGAATATTTCACAAACTAAAATATATATTCAGAAACACCCAAACAAATTTTTATGAGTCATAGAAGGTCTTTCCTCAGTGTAAGTGTGTCCATTATCAATTACTGAGTTTACTCGATAGCGATAAGTTTATATGACTAATATTTTTTGTTGATTGGTTATCAGATAATATGCACGTGTAGATGTGCGTGAAGTAAAATGTAGGCTTTGATGAGGATGATAATAATTAACACGCCATTATTGTCTTTTAGGAGTTTTTGATTCTATTTGAAAATATTTTATATATCGTTTCGTATATATCGTTTTTTGTGGGAGGCTTCTTTGCACGGGACGCCGGCTACATTATAGGTACCACAACGTCGCCTATTTCTGCCGTGAAGCAGTAATGTGTAAGTATTATTGTATTTTGGTTTGAAGGGTGCTGTAGCTAGTGAAATTACTGGGCAAATGAGACTTAATATCTTACGTCTCAAGGTGACGAGCGCAATTGTAGTGCCGCTCAGAATTTTTGGGTTATTCAAGAATCCAGAGGGCGTATCAATTCCCATCAGCTGAAGGTCCTGCTCATCTCGTCCCTTATTTTCATAAAAAACTTGTAGCAACTAAACACTTTTACAAAATATGTCGATTATATTCAATGAACATCTGCATGATGTCATACGGATTAGGTCAGAGTTGATCATCACCTAATATGATGTGAGCTTATCTTCGGACGTATCTGATGATGACTAACACAAAAACATACAAATCATTAACGTTCTTAGAAACTCTATCATTATCAACACAAACAATAGTAGGTAAATACTTAAAATTCCGTTAGCACACTGGATTGGATTGATAAGCTGAGCGTATGTATAACGAATTATTATTGGTTTTTGTAACATGTATATTTTAAATGGATGATATCATTACATAACGCTGAAATTAATTCAGGTGTTATTTTACAGCTGCTGATTTCATGAAATATACATTAAGTAGGTGAACAAACAAACGTTAAATTGCCATACAAATTAATAAAAAAAATAAAAACAACCACCACACGGGTTACGAAAGGGCAGTGTGAAAATTACCGCGTCACGGCAGAACAATGTTTGAGAAACACCGCCTTAATCTATATTTCAATTATTAAGAGCCGGGAAAATTAGGAAGGACTAAATTATATATTATATTTAAACTGCGGTAGCTTTGATTTTGGTCTATCGTCAAGTATTAGTGCAAAATTTGTTGTTTGAGCTTATCATTGCCTTGTATGTCTTCAGAGGGATATTTACACCTGGGCCCTGGACCACCGAGTGCACCACAAGTACACAGAGACAGCAGCTGACCCTCACGACGTGCGGCGTGGCTTCTGGTTCGCTCATGTCGGCTGGCTGGTCCTCACACCTCATCCGGCTGTCGAAAATAGGCGGGAAGCACTCTCGCGTACCTCCTTGGATCTTATAGCAGATCCTGTGGTGCGGATTCAAAAACTGTAAGTATTACAAAGGTATTATTTATATAGTTTATATATATATATATATATATATATATATATAAATATGCATAGTTATATTCACGAGTTATTTTCCGCCACTCGACGCCTATTAATGACGCGATGACGACCAGTGCCAGGCCAGTGGCTAGTGACCTTGCCTAGAACTATAGCAAGTTCGAATCCCTGATGATGCGATCATTTATTGATGAATATGGACGTTTGTTTCCGAGTCATGGATGTGTATATGTATGTTTAAGTAAGTATATTGTATGAAATATATCGTTACCTTGCACCCATAGCTAAGGCTATGCTTAGTTTGGGCAGGCCTCTCTCACTCTCCGTGTAAGTATCAAAATCGTATGAACGCGCGGCGGCCTCTACAGAGAGGCTATTCAGTAAGGACTCACGTGCGAGCAATGAAGCACGCGCGAAATTTGTTCGTCACCAGTCGGACTGATCATTTAAAAATAGAGAAACACAAAAAAATCAAAACATATTAAAGGTCATTGCGATCCATAATTATTTTATTAAGCTTCCTAAAGACTATAAGTGATTATTATTACAATGAAATTACCATTCATGATATTATCTCCCTCCATGGGACATCACTGGAGCTATACACTACGCGAGGTTGCCCACAAGGTGGCGTTCTTTCGCCACTTCTATAGACACTATTAGTAGACGAACTACTTAGTAAGCTGGCAGAACTCAGGATTGATGCACTAGGGTACGCAGACGACCTAGTTATTATCGTCAGAGGTTTCTGCCAAAGCCTACTAAGCTCTATATTGCAAAAGGCGCTAAACACCATCTCACAGTGGTGTACAGCCAACAAACTGTCAGTCAACGCAGGAAAGACTGTTATTATTATTAAACTGAAGTCTCCGACCTTGAACGGCTCTACTTTAGAATTCTCAGCTGAGGTTAAGTATCTAGGAGTCACATTCGACCAGAAACTCACACGGAATTCTCACATCGACAAAGCCGTGAAAAAGGCCAAAGCAACCTTGTGTGTATGTCGACGTCTGGTAGGGAGACATTGGGGAATGCGCCCCAAGATCCTCCTATGGCTATTCACAGCAATTGTGAGACCAACAATCACATACGCCTCCATTGTGTGGTGGAACAAAGCCAGCCAGAAAACAACTGCAGACAGACTAAATAGCCTGCAGAGACTTGCCTGTATGTTGGTAACCGGGGCCATGACGTCTACTCCTGGTGCGGCCATTGAAGCAATGCTAAACCTACCGCCTCTTCCACTGTTCATACAGCAAGAGGCGAAGGCAAGCATGCTGAGGGCAATCGCCCAGGGGGGTTCATGTAACTGGATGTCGCAAACGCTTAGGACTTTAGAGGACTCAGTTCTGCGAGACCACATATTAGGCATATTACCTGATCAGATGATTCCACAATTAATCTGTGTTAAACACTATATCGTGGAACTACCTTCCAGGGACGACTGGATGAACAACAAAGTCACGTGGAAGGACGGGAGCCTCATGTGGTTCACCGATGGGTCCAAAATGGAAAATAGAGTCCGCTGTTGGGGTCTATGGAGAACGCCCCAGGTTTAAATCCAGCACAAACCTGGGAAGCTTTACCTCCATATTTCAAGCAGAGGTGTACGCCATCCTGGAATGCGCGGAAACCAATATCCAAAAAGGCTACTTCAATCATAACATATACATTCACTCTGATAGTCAGGCAGCATTGTTGGCTTTAGACGCTGACTTGACGTCGTCTAAGTTAGTCAATAATTGCGTTGAATGCCCGAATTCATTAGGCATGAAAAACAGTGTGAATCTCACATGGGTCCCAGGGCATGCCGGAATCATAGGCAATGAAATGGCCGATGAGCTCGCAAGAGCTGGGGCTAAAGCAGTCCAATATGGTCCGGAACCCATTTGTGGACTGCCCAAGAGCGCCATCCGACACACCCTGAGTAACCAATGTAAACAAGAAGCACTTAAACGCTGGAACAACTCTTCAGGTTTAAACCACTCTAAAGCACTGATAAGGGCATTCAACAGTAGCTATGAGAATGAAGCCCTATCATTGAACAGGAAAAATCTATGCATACTCACTAGGATGCTAACCGGGCACTGTCGCCTAAACAAGCACCTCAGTGTGGTCGGCATCAAAAGCGACAAAACTTGCAGGTTCTGCCTTGAGGATGATGAAACACCTATTCATCTACTCTGCGACTGCGGCCCACTAGTGCATAAGCGTAACACAATCTTTGGTGACTACTTCGTGCCACCAGATAGTGTTTGCAACACTCGCGTCAAGGAACTACTGCGGTTCGTAAAGGCGGCAGGGCTTGACGACGAGCTTTAGTATGAGTGGCGAACACAATAGTCCAATTCTGGACGCGGTGTTACTAGGAATCTTTTAGGACTAGGAAATAGCCATCCTCTTCAAATAATAATAATAATTCATGATAACTACCTATTTATTTCCTTTATACTAAGTACTACTAACATTACTATCTGCAGACTGCAACTGATGTAGGTTTGACAATTAATGACATACCTATGTATAGAACGTCATTGTTTACAACGAAAGAATATTGATTTAAAATTACGATTACATACCTATTTATCTAATATATAAAATTCTCATGTCGTGGTGTTTGTAGATAAACTCCTTCGAAACGGCTTGACCGATTCTCATGAAATTTTGAGTGCATATAGGTAAGGTCTGAGAATCGGACAACATATATTTTTCATCCCCCTAAATGTTAAGGGTGGTCCACGCCAATATCTTTTTTAATCTTTTTAACATTTTTTTAAATTTGTTTGATTATGAGTCAGCATTAAAAAATACATATAATTTCAAATTTTCACCCATCTACGATCAACAATTACGTTTGTATAGCGATTTTAATATCGGCAATACAACGTTTGCTGTGTCAGCTAGTATTATATAAAAAAAACTGAGCTATTTAGTTTTAGGTAAATAAGTCAACCCTAATGTCGTCAGAGTATAAAAATCTAAGTTAGTAGCGTTGTGCGATGTGAATTATACCTTATTGTGTGACCGCAAGAGTCCCTATTTCTCTAATTGATTTTGCGGAGTGAGACTCCCGTACTTGTATTATTATATATCCTTTGGTTTCGGGCAAAAGGCCTTCCCAAGTATTCTCCACAAAGATATATCTCTTGCTTTCCTCATCCAAGTCGCTCCAGCAACCTTTTGAATATCATCCTCCCATCTTCGATGCTGTCTACCTTTATGTCTCTAAAAAAAAGGGGAAATAAGGGTAGACTCGTATCGTAAAAGGAAATCAAATAGACGACGCTGCATCATTTTATTACTCATTAATATTTGTGGTGTTCTAATTAGTACACGATAAGTTTTAATTAGTGACCGACACGTTCAGGAACAACTGCTGAGGAAAACACGTCATAGTTAATGTAGCTCAGTTATAATTATGTAATCATTGTAAATATACTAACAATTATGGTTCATAAACGATAGCGTCATACAAGTCCAGAAGGTGTGCATGGAAGAATCATTTTAAATGAATCTCAGTGCAATATGCTTGATTGAACAGCTAGCTAGTGACGATATAGTTCATGCGATGTTTGACTAATTCACTTTTCCTCTAAATTGGCTAATAATCTGGTATTATAACTATTATATATATATATGTATATATATATATATATATATATTATATTGATAATAATCGACTACGATTTGCAGACAACTGGGCTAACACTAACGGCCGTTCCCATTATAATATCTACAGATAGAGATAAATTACTACCTTCTACCATAGTAGGCATATCCTACTACGCCTACTATGAGTGATTAGTTGTCAATAATCTGAAGCTGCCCCAATATACCCTATAAGTCATTCTAATCGCCTTATATTGGGACGCGTGAATTGCAATTTCCATACAAATTTCTATCGCTGGTAAGCTATCCTCCTCCCATTGACAGACAGCGTGTACGGATAAGATGAGTTACCGTCGATAAGTTTATTGGGACAGAAAAGTCAAAGATAATTATTTTTATCTCAAGTAGGCCACAACCGGAGATAGACTGAATATTGGGAACGGCCGTAAAAGGATAACTCATTCGTACCTTAAAATTTAGTTAAAAACAGCAAGAAAGAAAGAAAGAAAGCATACGCAATGGCTTTAAATATTCTCACAGTACACAACCTGATACAATTTATTGTCTTATTCAAAAATGAATGTAGAAGTTTGAGTTTGAGTACCTACGCGATGAACGTATAGATTTCGCAGTCAGATCTAGCACTATTACCACGACTTCGGAAAAGTCTAATTTTAATGAGAAGAAGTAGCAACTATATTTGCAGTTTCAGCATTTTACATTAAATTTTAATACAATGTGTGTAAAATTAATGTACCAAAATCACTTAAACGTTAGGAAAAAAAAACTCAAACAGTACAGAAGTTGTATCAAGAATATCGCAAATGTAGTTTGTCTAGGTAATAATTGTTCGTTTCTTGAGTTTTGTCTAAGAAATAATATATAAATATATGTAGAAGTACAGAAGTCTCTACCTACATTTTTATTCGCCTAGAAGTTGCCTCTCTTTCTATCGTCACTCTTTCCTCTTCTGACGACATTAGGGTTGTTTTCTTTACCTAAAACTGTACCTACCTAGTATAGGGTCAATTTATAAAATAGTTATTTTTTTTTATAATATTAATAGGTATGTAATAGTAATTTTAATTCAATATTATTTCGTTGTGAAACGTACACTGGTTGCACATAGTGCATGCGTTGGAAGACCACGACATAGTTTGCGAGAGCGAGAGTGCCCGACTTCTTCGCAATAATTCGCACAAGAATTGCTTCTTTTTGGGGTCGAATAAGACGCTCTAGCAACGGAATTCTGATGACTGTCTCTAACAATGTATATAATAACGATATTTTCAAAAGATGGATGGACATCCATCATGATAAAAATAGAAAATAAGCTAATATAGAAAATTTATTGAATTAGGCGTTACTTTGCGGAAATCCATAATTATACAAATTATTTAAGTTTTCTTTAGTGTTTCCGCCAATATTTGTCTTTAAAACAATTCGACACGTGTTTCGCCTCTACACGAGGCATCCTCAGGACGTGTTGTCTCGCCAAAATCTGGCACGAGACTCAGTCTGACTTAAATTTTTTGTATGATTAGTTAATTGGTTGTAGTGGTAATTTAATTGTAATATTGATTTTAATTTGTATTTTCTATGGGTTATGCCTGAAATAAATGATTATTATTATTATTATAGTCAAACCTACTTAGTAAATAAATAGGTAGCTATCATGAATGGTAATTTCATTATAATAATAATCATTTTTTAATAAGATTGTTTTAGTGTCTTTAGGAAGCTTAATAAAATAATTTTACATCACAGTGACCTTTAATATGTCTTGCATTTTTTGTGTTTCCCTATTTTTAAATGATTCCACCTTCTCACGACACGCCACAAGTCAGGATATTATCCCCACCATCTGGATGTATGGCGCGATGCGGTTTCCAAGGAGCTTTCTCCCTCGTACTACAAAACTGTGGAATGAGCTTCCTTGTGCGGTGTTTCCGGGACGATACGACATGGGTTCCTTCAAAAAAGCGCGTACACCTTCCTTAAAGGCCGGCAACGCTCTTGTGATTCCTCTGGTGTTGCAAGAGAGTGTGGGCGGCGGTGATCACTTAACACCAGGTGACCCGTACGCTCGTTTGTCCTCCTATTCCATAAAAAAAAGGTCAGTTGGACCGCTGAAGTAGGCGATGAACCAAGCCCGCGCGTGCGTCACTGCCCGTCCTCCTTCCTCACTGAATAGCCTCTCTGTAGAGGCCGCCGCGCGTACTTACGATTTCGATACCTACACGGGGCGTGAGACAGGCCTGATGTCAAGTTACCCAAAATTTATTATTATTGCTAAAATTTTATCTAAGAACCTATGCTCTTGAAGTTAGAATGACATTAAAACACATTTAACACGATAATGAGATTCATTGTTAAAATGTTTGGCGAATGATAATTGTAATAGACAGAGCGTTATCAGTGGGATCTAGCCGGCTCCTTTGCACAGGATGCCGGCTAGATTATGGGTACACCACAACGGCGCCTATTTCTGCCGTGAAGCAGTAATGTGTAAGCATTACTGTGTTTCGGTCTGAAGGGCGCCGTAGCTAGTGAAATTACTGGGCAAATGAGACTTAACAACTTATGTCTCAAGGTGACGAGCACAGTTGTAGTGCCGCTCAGAATTTTTGGGTCTTTCAAGAATCCTGAGCGGCATTGCATTGTATTGGGCAGGCGTATCAATTACCATCAGCTGAACGTCCGGCTCATCTCGCCCCTTATTTACATAAAAAAAGAGCGTGCGTACCATCGTCTTGCTTATTTCGTCACTTTAGATATAAAAAAAAAGTTTAATTTTTTCATTCACACTCTCATTAATATAGCATCCGGTAGTGATAAGGTTAAACACGTACTGATAATGAATGGGTTGAACTACAAGAATAAATGTTTTATTTTTTTAATTTCAGCTTCTTCATTCCACTATTCTTACTCCTCAACATTTTAATTCCGATCACAATTCCGATGTATTTCTGGGGAGAGAGTTTTGTGAACAGTTTCGTGGTCAGTTTCGTCACCCGGTTTACCATTATGCTCAACATCGCATACAGCGTCAACAGCTTCGCTCATCTCTGGGGAAATAAACCTTATGACAGGTAAATGTTTTAGTATTTTTTTATATATTTATAAGAAACTAGAGTATTTATGCTTCGATCAGGTCAAATATGTATTGTAAAAGATGAAATGTAACGCATGAAAACATCAAGAAAAATAAGGGCACAAAATTCATAAGTAATAGCGATTTAGTTAGGGGGTTCAACAAAAATAAAGATTTAGCTTAAGTAGCTTTTAGCAACACTAAATTTATTTTTAGATAAAGTCGCTTTTGACCATAATACGCTTTGAATATGTTTTTAGTAAACTTTAAACTACTTTCTTAAAAAACTTTTCATTGTGCACACCTAACATTCCTGTACTGCACCAACTACGGCTTCATATCTTCGAATGTCTGTCCTTTCAAATCATCCTTCAACCTTTAAAATAAGTCAGAAATCACTGCTGGCTTGACCAGGTGAATATGGAGGATGCTAAAGTATTTTGAAGCCTGAATCTCGGATTGCAGACATAGCAACGGCAGCCTGTCACACATAGTCGGGGATTATCTTGATAGAACAAAAAAATCTTTGCTAGTTTTACACAAACTTTACTATGCAGTTTTTTTTTTTTGGTTAGAGGCAGTAAAAGTAGGTTGATATATTCATCCATGACCACTTTTTCACTGTAATTTTATTTCGGGATCATATTAGTTAAGACCACGTTCATCCATGGTTATAAATCGAGCTAAAAAGCGTTCAGGATCTGATAGTAAAAAAAAGCTAGAAAAATGATCAGACGCATTTATTTTTCCGTGTACTCTGCCAGTCCAAATCTTTGTTTCTACGCCAATAAAATGTCATGTGACACAACGTTCTACTAAAATAATTGTTTCATATTTTTTAACCATTTGTTTTGGTGACGACCATTTGCGACTCGAGCGAGATTAATCTTAGGTGGTTTAAATTATTATTTATTAACTTGTTCCGTAACGAAATTTTTAGCACAGATACATAATAACTCCACGCAATTCAATTTTACCCATTTTCGGCAACAAGCAATGGCAAACTGAAAACAAAAGACTTCCATTTCTACAAAGTAAAAGATATTCTACCAAAAAGAAATTCTACAAAAGTAATAACAGGCAGGCATATAAGTGAATTTGCCAGAAACTGTCATAACCGTAATGTTAACACCAGGAACAGACATAAACTGATGATGCCTACTACTCGGCTAAGTCGAGTTAGTAAGTCTTTTGTGGGGCGATGTATATGCTTTTACAACAAGATCCCAGAAAATGTTCAAGACAAAAGTATTACGTTATTCAAAAGAGTTGTTAAAAAACGTTTGTGTGGTAAGGGTTACTATAACATAAATGACTTTCTTAATGATACCATAGATTGGGAATGGAGTGACCACCCTCAGGCTATTAAATAATTAGTTTAATTGTACAATATTACTTTGTAAACATATTTATTCGATGAAAAAAAAAGCCCGCTGAGTTTGTTGCGCCCATTCGTCTCAGGTCTGAGGCATTAATTTTGGAATGGGTGGTAGTTTTTTGACTTTCAATAAGTGATGTCACATCCTATTTTGAATAAAAATATTTGAATTTGAATTTGTTTTCTTTTGGTTACAAGGAGTCTGCACCTCATTCTTACCTTACTTGAACCTGCAGGACAAAAAAACGACGAATATTTGAATATTTCGTCATTAAGTTCTCGTGTAATTTTTTTTTTTATTTGTAATGAAGAGTGCCAATTCAATGAGATATAATTATATAACGTCTCATTGATAATGAACTTTGCTCGATGCTTTTTTTGGATAGCTTTGTCGATTGAACCTTACGATAAGGCAGTAAGGTTTGATTTGTATCAATGTATCTATGCAACCTATTCGTTTAATAATATAATAAAAAAAAATCTGAAAAAGAGATGAGATGAGATGGATTTTCTCACCTGATGGTAAATGATACGCCCTGCCTAGTACATAAGGATTCTTTAAATCCCGAATTTCTATACATGACCATTTTTTGATTGCGCTCGCTTTAGACTAGCCCATAATAATGCTTTACGGCTCCCCTCAAACTAAAACACGTCATGAGTATCTCATTATTTATTTTATTATATTTTACCAGTGGGAGGCTCCTTTGCACCGGATGCCGGCTAGATTATGGGTATCAAAACGGCGCCTATTTCTACCGTGAAGTAGTAATGTGTATGCATTATTGTGTTTCGGTCTGAAGGGCGCCGTAGCTAGTGAAATTACTGGGCAAATGAGACTTGACATCTTATGTTTCAAGGTGACGAGCGCATTTGTAGTGCCGCTCAGAATTTATTGGTTTTTCAATAATCCTGAGCGGCACTGCATTGTAATGGGCAGGGCGTAAAAAAACATGTACGTGTACATGTTTTTTTCTACGGCTGTCCCTTTCCCGCTACTCTCATATTATTCGTAGTAAATAATTCAAAAATTATATTATTAATCCTAAGGCTGTCTTTTTAACAGATTTATAAAGTCTGCGGAGAATAAATTAGTAAGCCTGGCTGCTCTGGGCGAGGGCTGGCACAACTATCACCATGTCTTCCCCTGGGACTACAGGACTTCAGAGCTCGGTAGAATAAACATTTCCACAACATTCATCGATTTCTTCGCAAAGCTGGGATGGGCATACGACCGTAAGTAAATGTTTCTAAATATCTTTTGACTTTTCTTTGGAGATAACTCCGTAGTTACTAAGCACAACATGTGCCTATGGGCTATACCTCTTATCCATTGATAATGTAGCCCTCACACGAGGGATCGTTGTACAATAAAACATTCTTCTTCTTTTAATTCGTATATTCTTTTACTATCTTTTATATATATTATGTAATCTTAACTTTATTTTATATCTATATATATAAAAATGAATTGCTGTTCGTTAGTCTCGCTAAAACTCGAGAACGGCTGGACCGATTTGGCTAATTTTGGTCTTGAATTATTTGTGGAAGTCCAGGGAAGGTTTAAAAGGTGAATAAATATGAAAGTGTTCGGAATTGAATAAAAACAACAATTTTGTTTTTCCTTTGATATGTCCCCCGTCGTCCGATATTTGTTTTGTATGGACATATTTTCTATGAGAGAATTTATTGACACACGGTTTGACAGTTCTACTGTAAAACAATTTCATTACAACAACAGGGAGCATATTTTACGAAATAATTCTTGATGTTATGATATATTATTGACAAATTCATAAAAAACATTATTTTATTTATTACTAGCTAATACCCCGCGACGTCG
The DNA here is from genome assembly GCA_949711755.1 of Leptidea juvernica. NCBI lineage: Eukaryota > Metazoa > Arthropoda > Insecta > Lepidoptera > Pieridae > Leptidea > Leptidea juvernica. Next base: position 7,745,808 of record CATIXQ010000017.1, read on the forward strand.
TTCGCGTACGTATTTTTACACCTTGGGTTACATTACTGGACTTTTAGTAGGGATCCCTAATTTTTTTGAAAATGTTATGTAGCCTATAACACTCGGGGATAATGTAGCTTCCCAACAGTGAAAGAATTATTCAAATCGGTTCAGTAGTTGCGGAGCCTATTCAATGCAAACAAACAAACAATCAAATCTTTCTTCTTTATAATATTATTATAGATATACAGAACACCGTCTGTCGGATCAACTAGTAAAATATAAGCCGAGGGCTAACCGGTCATACTTTACTTCATTCTTCATCTCTTAAACTGTCTTATTTGATTGTCTTCTCATCCGCGTCAATATTTAAATTTAGTATAAAAAAATATTCTTTAACTTTACGGCCAACCATACAACAATGAGTTCTTATATACGGGTAAGAACTCCTTGTTACAGTAATTATTCTGTGAAGTTTTGCAAATATTTTGTCTCACAAGTTTTAGTATGTCTTGTAGTTCTAATGACTGGCTCGTTAATGGCACCTTAAAGGTCACACTCAAGTTTCAGCTTGACAATGTCCCGGATGCTAAATCAAAAATTTCAACTAGGCTTATCGATATTGTGATCACAAAGCCGCAAATACGCATCATACTCGCTACGCTGACATAAAAAACTGTTAACACCCGGGTATTAAATGAGAATGGTAAACCATATTTCCACCACTTACCACTTTAATACCACAATCGCAATATCATAATACTATAATCTCTCTTGATGTGAAACATTAAAATAAATTCAGATAAAGACGATTTCAGTAAAAAAACGGTGTGAACAATAAAAAAGGCGAGAATTATAATACGAAATAAAACTATTTTACTATTCTCCATACATAAAGTACTAACATATAAATTTTACATTATGGTGTATTTACTCTAGTAAATTTTGATTGATCCCAAAAAGTTTCCCTAAAGACATTTTATCGATGTAAATAGTGACGGCCTTCTTCAAATGACTACCATGGCTCATAGAACACCATAAGATCCATAGGATAGATAGATTTATATATCCATCCATAGAACGCAAACCCTGAGTGTGACTTATTCGCGGATTAATGGACCATAATACGATTTAGAATGCCTGAAGTACTGTGAGCGAGATGAATGTCTGAATGAAATTGGTATAACTGTTAAAATAAATACATCTTCTACACATACATATAAATAAAATTGGAGAGTCTGTTTGTAATATTGAAGTAATAATTTTTTACTACATATATATATTATACGGTACATACACCAATATAACATTTTTTCCAATTTTTCTGTCTGCCTGTCCGCTAATATCTGAAATCGCTGGACCGATTTTGACGGGACTTTTATTGGCGGGTAGCTGATGTGATTAGGGGTAACTTTATACATTTATAATAGAAAAATTCTTTTATTTTAGAAAAATAAATCGATGTTGCAATGTCCAAGAAACGGTCTAACTCTTAAAATATTTTATATAGCAAAACAACGTGTGCCGGGTCAGCTAGTAAATAATAAATGTTATCTCTTTTACTATTTTAACGTTACCTATACCTAATGATGATCGTAATGTGTAAAATAATGTTTTCAGTGAAAGCAGCAACTAACTCAATGATCAAAAATCGCGCAGCTAAAAGTGGTGACGGATCGTACCACCCATCCGAAGAACCCTATCCAAATTGAAGCATTTAAGAAACGCATTCTCAATGAAGAAAAACCTAACAAGTTGCTATTAGTCGTTGCATATAGAAAAATGAAGTAAGCATTGCTTAAAAATGTCTATACGTTGTTAACTGTGTATTGCTTTTATTTCAATGCTAAAGTGTATTAATTGTTATAAATATTTGTTTAATAGTTTTGAAAATTTATTGAATTAGGCTTTACTTTAGGAAATCCATAATTATACAAATGATTTAAGTTTTCTATAGTGTTAATTCCGCCAATATTTGTTTTTAAAACAATTCGACACGTGTTTCGCCTCTACACGAG
>CATIXQ010000017.1:7747805-7762866 GCA_949711755.1 Leptidea juvernica
ATATTTGTTTTTAAAACAATTCGACACGTGTTTCGCCTCTACACGAGCATCCTCAGGACGTGTTGTCTCGCCAATGAGTCTAAAGAAAACTTAAATCATTTGTATAATTAAAAGTTTTGTTAAATTTATTGTAAAATCTATGAATATTGTAATGTTGTTTACATATAACTTTTCCGTGCATTCGTTTTCTTGTATCATGATGCTTATTTTTTTTAAATTTAATATTGAATTAATTTCGATATAAAAATCTGATTGAGCACGGGGAAACGATTGCTGTCAATGTTAACACAACCATGGATGTTGATATTTATTATGTAAAGAATTGAATCGGCGTTGGCAGAAACAATTTAAATTTTAATGGTATATTTTTGACTGATTTTACCTTTAATTTTGAGATACTTGGAAAGCTTTTCCTAATTGAGAAATTCTGGGTACTTTTAAGTACATATTGTACAACTAACATTCAATTTATACATATATAAATAGAATCAGATTTATATCATTTTCCATACCATTATAAGTGTTTTGACCAGTCTTCCGTAACTTTTGAAAAGTTAAAGTTATCAAGAAATGTCCGACAGCATTATCTTGTTGAAGAACAGCATTGCTTCGAAGCCGATTTACCGAACATTCCCGAAGTTTCTTGGCCAACATAGATCAACATACCATATTGCGTTCACAATCCTTTAATCCTGAAGAAAATACACCCATCCTGCATATTTGCTTTATCTTTAACCTCTAAAAATACTAAAGACAGACAATGATTGTTCTTCATCAAACTTTGCTATAATTATCAGCACAACTCCATACGTAGTCGTTTTTTCATTTCCATCAAATCATGTGGTATCGATTGCATGTTGAGCTGCTTCCAAACTCACATGTTTTTCTTTATCTGGACTTAGTCTAATATCCGAAAGACTTTGGTAATAACTGTTTAGTACATCAGTCCCAATTTATTGACGTAGGGTATCAATCAGTTTCGGCCACCGAAGTCTCTGGTCAACTTTCGTGTATGTATAATATAATAAGTTTACACTTATGTTTAAAGACGCATGCATGTGCATTTGATATTATCATCAAATACAAATTGGAGACTGAAAAATCGTAAAACATCAGCTAACATCGTAGTTGCTATTTTCGTTTTTTTTACTAATGGCCACTTCCAGAAACTTTCAGGATGCTCCATTTAATTCCTGGCTTAGAGAGTCTGTAACGCGAAGGCTACCGTTGTCTCTCAACCAGGAGGCTCGAGTTTGATCCTCGCTTTTCCTTCTTTCTCGTCAGCAATGCTTTTGTGATAACTCAGGTGTTATAAGAAAGAACTTTTGTGAGTATTTTACTAGCCTTTTTCATATTTTATTTACTTGCCAAGTTTTTGAGTTTTTTAAAAGTACAACAATGTACAATGTATATTTTATATCAGTCTCAACTAAAATCGAACCATGACTCCGCTGTAAATGTGAATCGATGAAGAAGCTCGTAGTGGAGATATTCGCGCGCTAGCGATACGACTCGTCACGGCGCGGCATGTCGCAATTCAACGCAGTTTCATAGTTTAATTAATATACAACATGAAATTGTGCGATTCGATTCGAGTTAGTGGATGCGATCCATCTTACAATCATATTTTCTCGCAAAGTGGCTACCGCGCTATGACAGTAAGATTGAGTTAAAGAAATACGTTAAACACTATTTAACTATGTTATTTAAAAAAATTCTTATTATGATCTTTGGACGCCATTTTAATGTCCAGAAAATATGTCCTCCGATTCCCTCAGAAGTAAATTATATTATCCAATCTAGGTCTCTCCGAAACCCATAAGGGGATTTTTCTCTAAAATAATATGAAGTACCTAATTTCTTGTGATATATTTACCTATTTTACATAATTCTAAACCACGGGACCAACAAATACAAAACCACAATTTAATATTAGGATTTGTCGCCAGTTTATCACTGCTTTATACATATATATATATATATATATATATATATATATATATATATAAGTTAATATCACCTACTGAAATAATATTAATTACTCCAATCATAAACATATTGGTACTAAGTTAAAGGATTTATATATAATCTTATATATGTAGGTACTCTGAAAACCAAATGCAAGAGATATTTATATATTTACCCCAATAAACCCACTATATATATAATTACAAATGATTTCGCTGCTTTACACAATTTCCTCTATCCTATAAAGTATATTTTGACGTATCTACACCTTTAGATTTACGAGAGCATACTCGGATTGCCTATGATCTTGAATATTGAACGAAATTTATGCTCCCACATGCTCTTTGACAATCAGATATTATTTCTGTACATTCAGTCATCAAGCTCTTTGACTTGCCTAACATCACCAACATTAGGGGGCTCCTTTGCACAGGATGCCGGCTAGATTATGGGTACCACAACAGCGCCTATTTCTGCCGTGAAGCAATAATGTGTAAACATTATTGTGTTTCGGTATGAAGGGCGCCGTAGCTAGTAAATTTACTGATAAAATGAGACTTAGCATCTTATGTCTCAAGGTGACGAGCGCAATAATTGTAGTGCCGCTCAGAATTTTTTGGGGTTTTCATGAATCCTGAGCGACACTGCATTGTAATGGGCAGGGCGTTGCAATTACCATTAGCTGAACATCCTGCTTGTCTCGTCCGGTATTTTCATAAATTAAAAAAAAATATCACCTTCATGGATAATTTATTGAATTAGGCGTTACTTTGCGGAAATCCATAATTATACAAATTATTTAAGTTTTCTTTAGTGTTAATTCCGCCAAAATTATTTTTTAAAACAATTCGACACGTGTGTCGCCTCTACACGACGCATCCTCAGGACGTGTTGGCGGAATTAACACTAAAGAAAACTTAAATAATTTGTATAACCTTCATGGATATAAAAAAAATAATGTGTAACGATCTTGTCTTAATATAATAATACAGGTAGCATAAAATCTTTAATTTTTAGATGTTTTTAGATCATATCTTCCTGTAATTTGTGTAAATTATTCATTTAAGTAAAACACTTTTTAAAGTATTAAAAAGGCCCTTAAAAACGTGATCTGGAAGGTCTTGTAGCGTCGGGTTTTTTGCGAAAATCTAATGTTAAAACACAGTTACAATAAACCTTTTAAAAGTGTTTTATTTTAATGTATACAATTATTATAGCCTTAAATTGTCTCCAGGAATTTGCTTATTGAAATTAATTCCGTATTTTTATAATAATAACTTCAACCAAAGAATATTCCACCTACCTCTATAACTTATATTATTACAGAAATATTTAATTAATATTCTTACCAAATGTCCTAACCTTTCAGTTATAAAAAAATATAAAGTTATTTTCGCAACAAATTTAAAACACGGAACTATTGTTTTGTAAAATTTTATTAATGTAATGTTTCAAACTGTTGAGTTAGCTTTAAGTATTAATTTACTATTTATTTATTAGTATAAGTTTTAATATGAAGTACAAAGGTTAGTTGAATTACCGTATGTAAGTAAGAATAATATAACCAGTTGCAATAGAACTGAGGAGATAACTTTTAAAGATAAATCTATAAAAAGTTAAGCGGATTAAGTACATACAATATTCGAATTTATCTTTTTATTATTATCAAATATCCAGTGGAATCACAGAATCGTTGCCAGCCTTTAAGGATGGTGTACGCGCTTTTTTTGAAGGTATCCATGTCGTATTGTACTGGAAACACCGCACATGGAATCTCATTCCACAGCTTTGTAGTACGTGGAAGAAAGCTCCTTGAAAACCGCACTGTGGAGGACCGCCACACATCCAGATGGTGGGAATGATATCCTAATTTGTGGCGTGTCGTGCGAAGGTGGAATTCTTTTGCGTTTCATATATTGTTTCTCCAAACACCCGCGAAGATGAAGACAAACTTGTGTTAACATGAAGCGAACAAAATCGATAATCAACAAATATTTAAAAAATGTATAGGAAAGATATTTTTTTAATTTATTTGTTACATTGCTTATTGTTAAGGAGGTAAAATTTATTCCTCTTATTTTAAGACAGATAAGATATTCTTGTTGGTTAGTTAATATAACTATGATTATCACTCGCTTAAATACTTAATGATTATCAAATAAAATAATCAATTTAAATAACTAAGTTTATTATCCTGATATCCATGAAAAGAAAAAGTTAACTTCCATTTCCAATCTTTAAATAGATTTTAATGCATTGCCATATTCCTGGTATAAATATTGAGAGCCTCATAGACTATGAGGTTTTTACTATTACTTAAGTTAAGTAAGACTACATCTTCCACAACATAGAAATATAAAAACAGCATAGAAATATAATACTTACATTACTATGTTTTGCCGCTGGTACGACACGATTTCCCTAGTATTAACTGTACTGTGAGTCACATTTTCCTATAAAAACAGTATTTTTTAATACAGTAATATTAATGCAATCTATATAATTTTCTCATAAGCGCTCGTTCACTTGTAAGCTCCTGTCGCCATCTGTTGGTAGAGCGAAGTATCGTTAACAGCTCTATACTGTTTAGATGCATCTATACCTAGTGTTGTTTTTCATAGCATCATATTTACTAAGAATATTTTTTATGCGTTATTTAAGTTTTATGCATATTTTTCTACCTGTACCTTCGTTGATTGTTAATTTTATTGTTAATAATATCGTTTAGTTTAAAAACTGTTATGAAACATATTATTATTGATTTTATACTTTTCTCGAGTAAGATTTAGAAGTAAAGTTTATGTATTATTAGATGTTTTTAAAATGTTTTGTTGCTACGTCAATAAAGTTCATTATAAAATTGTTTGTGTATTATTTAACAATAGTAAAGGCTGGTTTGAAGACTTTTTATGGTCTCCTATACGAGAACCATGCGTTTTTAACAAAATATAAAGTAGAAGAAATAAGAAATAAATATAGTTTCTGCACAAATTAAATTTTATGAAAACTGACTTGTGGCGTTACGCTTAGTGTGAATTTAACTACTTTTTTGTGGAAGGAACATACGGGTCACCTAATGTTAATTGATCACCACAACCCACGTTTTATTTTCACCACCAAAGGAATTGAACAAATTCAATAAGTGATGTCACATCTTATTTTGAATAAAAATATTTGAATTTTGAATTTGAATCCTAGAAACGTTGTCGAACTTTTAGGAAGGTGAACGCGCTTTCTTTACCGCGTACTCTCTGTAATAAATGCCGTTGAAGACACATAATCACGCGACCCTACATCCTAGGTTACCGTCTACCTACCGTTACAGTATTTACTGGGGTGCACCAGATCAGAGATTAGAGTATAGTACTCCATCCATTATATGTGACTAGAATCTTAAAGAATTACCTTGTACTATTTATGACGCCCTAGATGACCTAGGAATAGGCAAATTCTGAGGATTTCGCGACCGATAATTCCGCTACAAGCGAGGAATTATCTAATAGGAATATAGGGTTATCAAAATTGTTGTATCAGACAAAATATGGTATTTGTAGGGAGTTAACGCGCAAGCTTATCTTCAGGTGGTCATGTTGAACAAGGTTTATTCCGCGACTCAAGAAAAAGAACTTAAAGAAGATAATAATTTTCTTCCGTCACTGGTGACGATTTCCCGTGAAAGAGAAGAATATCGGCTATCTCCTACAGAGATCCTCATCTCATATGTAGCCTTAGGGAGTTTCGATCTTCAAGGGCTTCAGGTTTGAGGAGTATTCGACAACAACGATCTGTCTATGACGGCAATCAATTTGCACATTAAAACATTGAGAATTAGACCCTTGTACAAGGTCGAATGTGTTAGAATTTAGATATACCAAAAGTCGCTAGTGCATCAACCATGATGAAAGCCGTATGATCGGTCGATGATTAACCTCTTAATTATTCATTCGATAATTTTGAAGATCAAGGAGACAATAGCAATAGGCCTGAGATTAGCCCTATTCGAACTGTCACTTCTTTTTGAGAAAGGATGGTCTACGGCCGACTTTTTATTAAAAAATGGCTCAATCGTAAATCCTACTACTATACAGCTGAATATCTAAATATTCCGCCAGCCTGGGACCAGATTACGATTATTTTATAGCAATAGTAATGACAATACAATATTGTATATTTCATTAAAAAGAGCGCAAATAAAGAATGCTGGGAGAGTTTCTTGTACCGTTTCTTCTCTCTCAGAGCGCGATTTGTTTCCAAAACGGTAGTAGTACCAAGTATATTAGAAATGAAATCAAAAAGAATTCTAAAGGAATCAATTTTGAGAAGATAAATGCCTTTTTATGCCTTCCATGAACCTAGGACTACGCATTTAGAGTATGTGTAGCGGAATAAACTCGTTTGCACCAGTGTAAACTCAGTGGCACACGTTCTGTGGAATGGAAGAAATGCCATCCGGCAACCTCTACTTCATAACCAAAAAAAATTGGGCTCGCCCAACAGTTTTATGTCTGAACTGGTACACTCCTGAATAGATAATAGTCGTAAGTTCCAACAGGGGCGATGGAGACCCGGTAACTATCCGGGTGTGTAGTCAGTAAAAGGATAGGCAATGGGCACTGACACTAACACAGTTATGTTTACACATTACTGTTTCACGGCAGAAATAGGCACCGTTGTGGTATCCATAGTCTAGCCGGTATCCTGTGCAAAGGAGCCTGCCACTGGTAAAAATTGTGGTACTTATGCGGCCGAGTCTGGATTGATATTGTTTTGATGAGACACTACCACATCGAAAAGCCCTTATTCATGCCCTGGGAAGCACAAGGCACACTGGGTCTGTAAATACTGGATCTCGAAATTTTTAACGATCATCTCTCATCTCTAGCCCGGTGTATCCCATGTATTAGTTCGAAGCAGTTGAACGCATGCAACGCAGGGCTGTCTAAATTTCGGTCCCAAATCTATGAAGAATGGCTTACATCGTTTGTCGTTACTGTTTTGTATTTTAGTTACTCTTGTTGTGATTTCTGCTGCCAAATTCCACCATCACACCCCGCTAAAATAATTAACGTATATATAATAGGTGATTCGTAAGAACTTTTGGCCACCTCTTCCATGCTAGTGAACCTAAATGTAAATTACTAACGGCCGTTCCCAATATTCAGTCTACATCTTACTTGAGATAAAAATCTTAACTATCGTTGGCTTTTCTGTCCCAATAAACTTATCAACGGTAACTCACCTTAGGCTGTCTGTCAATCAGACGTATAGTTTACCAGCGATATAAAGTTTGTATGGAAATTGCAATTCACGCGTCCCAATATAAGGCGATAAGAATGACTTATCGGGTATATTGGGACAGCTTCAGATTATTGACAGCTAATTACTGACAGTAGAATATAGTAATTTTTTTATATCTGTAGATAGTATATTGGGAACGGCCGTAAGAAGATAGTATAGTATAACATGTCGCCATTGATCACATGTGAGAAGTGTAATTAACGAGACATGGTTATGACACGTCGAGAGTCAAATCAGCTCTGTGACTTTTTTATGTCATTTTTCAACGGACCTGCTTGGTTTTTATTTCAATTATGAGTCCTTACGTTAGAAAACGGTGGTATGATTATTAATTAAACATTCCTACCACCCCAGCTAGTCTTGCATAGCAACACATGCCCAAACGTCCAAAATGTGTTATTCAAAGCTGAGACTAAACCCACAGAGTGGTAAAACCCGGATTGTCACGAAAAAGACAATGATCTGTCTGCGACATGACCTGTACGTTATTGTTTTTGTTTAACATATATTATTTACCAGCAAAATTATTATAAATTATTAATTAATATACGTAGAACCAAACTGTGAAATAAGCTTCCACGCGCAGTCTTTTCAGAACCATACGATATGGGTACCTTCCACAGGTCGGCAGCGTTTCTGTGAATCTCCTGGTGAAACTTGAGTGACGGTGATCACTCAACAGGTTACTCGTCATATATCAAAACTAGAACATTCTAAATTTAAACTTGCAATTGTTTTTCATTTGGCTTTAAAAGTAAAGATAAATCAGCTCTCAATATCAATTCTGTATTTGGAGAGGACACAGGAAACGACCGCATTGTGTTTTTGGTTTGATCACTTCGGGAAGAGGGACTTTCGTTACCCCGACGAAGACCAATAAGGTAAACTGCGTTACCTTGTAGAACCGGTACAGACCAGATGGGATTTTGGGGGCGTAAAATAGCGTGCGAAGTGGATCTTATACAATAATCGCAAATGAATACTGCAGTGGCCTACCCCAGATCAAGCGCCGCAACAATCTCTTCAGTTTAAGGGTGAAGCTTTAGTGGCCACTACGTGGTGTAATTTAAAAGTCAAAGTGAAATAAACTTTATTCAACTAGGCCTAAACTAAGAACTTTTGAATCATCTCTGTTTAATTAATGACTGTGGGTCTCTAGTTTTAAATTATTTTAAAAAATAAGTCATCGTGCACTAACGGAACGTTTTGCGCAAATTGACGTCTACATTTTTTTAACATGACAGTCCTTGTCATTAATTATATGGATGTTCCGACACCATCATACTATCTATACCTACTCAAATCAGTAATTCAAAATAAGATTCAATAAGATTATTATCGTGTTTTGAAACTAAAATCAGTAGGTAAATAGGTATCTTTATAAGATTCGATACCTGCTTGAAAAAAGAATGAATTGGATGTAGCTAAGCAAAAAGAACTCAAACCACACTAAGGCACTTTTGAGTTATAAGTATTTGAAGTTTCAGCTCTAAATAATCTTCCATATAAATATCCAAAAAACAGATTCCGTGTACATTTTAGAAATAGGCTTTTCACTACATGACAGATTCGACCATCAGGAGTACGATGGCATACTTAACTCTATTTTGACCAAAGTGTGGTTTGAGTCCTTTCTGCTTAACTACGTGCAATTGTGAATCCTCAATTATTAGCTGCTGGCCAAATTTCCTCAGACAGTAATTAGGCCTCTATGTGTACATAAGATACAAATTATTGATTGAACAATAGATATTGATTAATAATTTTAGGTTATAATTTACTTTTACGTATATCTTATAGACTTATTATCTTTTTTAGACTTACATACGATTTCCTTTTTTCTTAGTTTTGTTACGTCCTACAATTATTAAAAAGGTTCCATTATGTACGTCACTTCCTTCAGTGGGTCCCAAAACACATGCATTCTCGCCATCCTCCATTCGTTAAAGGTTAAAAGCGCTTTACATATCAAATTCACTACAGGTTAAGCAATGAAAATGAAAAATGATATTTTTTTATTTCAGTAACAAAAATATTACAAACATAATAATGGATGTGACCTTCTATTAAGTGAGTATTACCTATGCCAGAAGGCCACACTATTCCATATCAATTAATATTAACAGTATCAAAAACTAGGAATCACAATTATTTAAGTATATGATAGAACAAAAGAATAATATTATACGAACAGGATGTATGTGTGAGTGAGTGAGCCACTACTTATTGTCTTTTTAAGGAAGTATACATTAAAATTTACAGGGCCCCCGACAAGATGGACCGACGATGGGGTCAAGATCGCCGGAATACGTTGGATGATGGCAGCGCAGGACCGATCCACGTGGAAATTTTTGGGGGAGGCCTTTGTCCAGCAGTGGACGTTTTCCGGCTTATGCATTATTAAAATTTACCCCGTGTAGTTAAATAGCTCTACCATTTCAACATAATTCTAGATTTCAATCAAGTGGTTATACTTCGCCTACATTCCATTTTGTTAAGCGTAGATCTCGAGTTTTTCGTTTATATACATGTTCTGATTGTTTGGTAAACTGTTGCTTTGCAAAACTGGTCTTAACACTAGTTGTCTTAATAATAACATATTTTCTCCTTTTCAAAGGGTAAGAAGGATTAGGGATTAACGTTTTGTGTCTTTTGAGAGTAACACGAAGAACATAAAGTTATCTAACGGATAGTACGTCACAGTCTTCAAAGGCCGTTTTCAATAACCTATCCATCGTTAGTTTAACTTACGGATGCACTGCTGAACAGTTTAATGACAAGATCCTATCGATTGATAGTTATGATCCAACGCTATCTGTCAATAGGTTATTGAAATGTAAATAAGCATAAAAGGATAGATTTTTCTACCTCTAGTAAGTTAAATTCAAATTCAAATTCAAATATTTTTATTCAAAATAGGATGTGAAATCACTTATTGAAAGTCAAAAAAAACTACCACCCATTCCAAATTGAATGCCTAAGGCCTGAGAAGAATGGGCGCAACAAACTCAGCGGGCTTTTTTTTTTCATCAAAAATATGTTTTACAATTAAAGTAACATTTACAAAGTAACATTGTACAATTAAACTTATTATTTAATAGCCTGAGGGCGGTCGCTCCATTCCCAATCTGTGGTATCATTAAGAAAGTCATTTATGTTATAGTAACCATAACCACCACACAAACGTTTTTTAACAATTCTTTTGAATAACGTAACACCTTTGTTTTGAACATTTTCTGGGATCTTGTTGTAAAAGCATATACATCGCCCCACAAAAGACTTACTAACTCGACTAAGCCGAGTAGTAGGCATCATCAGTTTATGTCTGTTCCTGGTGTTAACATTATGGTTATGACAGTTTCTGGCAAATTCACTTATGTGCCTATGAACATACATTACATTATCAAGAATATATTGAGAAGCAACAGTCAAGATGTTAATTTCTTTGAATTTTGCTCTCAATGATTCCCTAGGACCTAGGTTATAAATAGCGCGAATAGCCCTCTTCTACAGCACAAATATTGTATTAATATCGGCAGCGTTGCCCCATAGCAATATACCATAGGACATAATACTATGGAAATAACTAAAGTACACTAGTCGCGCCGTATCTATGTCAGTTAATTGTCTAATTTTTTTAACCGCGTATGCTGCAGAACTAAGTCTGTTCGCCAATCCTTCAATATGGGGGCCCCATTGTAATTTGGAATCAAGAGTTATGCCAAGAAATATAGCAGATTCCACCGGTTCTATCACCTCTCCGTTTAACAAAACATTTGCATTTACATTTTTGACATTTGATACGGTAAATTTAATAAATTTAGTTTTCTTGCTATTTAACAATAGGTTATTAGCGCTAAACCAGTACACGATGTCAGATAAAATATCGTTCACTTCGTCATACATAGCTTGGTTTCTTTTCACTTTGAAAATATGTGAAGTGTCGTCCGCAAACAATACTACCTTATGTTTTTTCTCTATAAGATTAGGAAGATCATTTATATAGATAAGGAAGAGGAACGGTCCAAGAATAGACCCTTGTGGTACCCCCATACTGAGAGGAGTCCCAGGAGATCTCCTGCCATTCACGTCGACCCTCTGAATTCTATTGTTTAGATATGAAGTCAGAAGATCGAGCGAAGTTCCTTTTATGCCATAGTGGTATAGCTTCCTGAAACTGAGGATAGATAGGTTATTGAAAACGGCCGTAAATAATTGTTCAGTACGATAGAGTCTTGGCTTTAGAAATGTCACTTTTAAAAGGGCTCTTTGTGATCTTTCCACAGTTAAGAATTTAGTTTTTGTGGCCCAGGACAGGAACGCAGTAAATTAAAATTGAGTGTACCAGAGAAGTATATATTAAACTAAGCAAATGTTTAGATGTAAACAGTAGCAGTAAGTAACAATAACATCAGAATTATTTGTGTTGGTGTGCTGAACTTCGAACAGTAGACAGTAAAACTCGCAGTGAGACAGCCCCAACCTATCAACCGATATTCAGCGATTGTTTCCAAAGTTTATTCTCAAGGAAAATAAAGTACCTTCACAGAGTTTGATCAGTCTATACCCTAGAGGTAATGGCATAAATATCCTTCCTGTAAGATGACAGAAATGTATACGAGGGGTTGGCTCAGTTGGAAATGCGCTCGTACGGAACCCGAGAGGTCGCGGGTTAGAGTCCCATCATAAATTTTAGTTACAAATCTAATTTGTATAAGTGAAGGATATGACTTTAAAAATAACAAAATATTGTTTACAATAGTTCATAATAATAATATTAGTAACATCCTGAATATATCACGAAATAGTAAAATAGCTAATAACAATGGCATCATGAGAATAAATCGTATATCTTTCAACGAGCTATATATATATATATATATACATATATATATATATATATATATAATCTAAATCTCGGAAACGGCTCCAACGATTTTCATAAAATTAAGTATGCAGGGGATTTCGGGGGTGATAAATCGATCTAGCTAGGTTTCAATTTAAAAAAAAATGGTTTTATCCATGTTTGAATGAGAAACAGCTACAATAACATTTGTATACAAAGGTAAATTTCGCCACTATATACAAGACTATTATAGCTCAGATGGGACATTGGGTGATCGGAAGGCAGATGACCCCAGCTCGAATCCAGATGTCCTATTAGTTTTTTTTTTGTTCAAGTTTTGTACATTCTTAAAAATCCGAGCAAGGCTCGGTCGTCCGGATATTTATGTTAAATCGCACAGTTTTGACTGCTTTTCAGGCGAAAGTGTAGTGAAAAATATTAGAGTGCGTCTGATGCCTGCCTTTAAATTTTACTTTATTTTGATTACGAGATTTCATAGTCCATTGTAGATTTGATGAGGATATTGTATAAGTATGACTCTACCCGGGACTCAGTGTTTTAGTATAAACCAAATAATCCCTACAATATCGGTATTTGACGACATTGCTCTAAAATAAGCCAGGCGTGATTCTTTTTTAATGAAAATAATGAATGATACGAGCAGGACGTTCAGTTGATGGTAATTGATACGCCCTGCCCATTAATGCAGTCCCGCTCAAGATTATTGAAAAAACTGCGCTCGTCACCTTGAGACATAAGATGTTAAGTCTCATTTGCCCAGTAATTTCACTAGCTACGGCGCCCTTTAGACCGAAACACAGTAATGCTTACACATTACTGCTTCACGGCAGTAATAGGCGCCGTTGTGGTACCCACAATCTAGCCGGCGTCCCATGCAAAGGAGCCTCCCACTTATGTAAATCCTCGATGTTTCCAACTATTAAAGAAACAGTATATTGCGAGCGGAACTCTCTTATGAAGGGTTCTGGACGGTCGTACAAGATATAATACTTCCCTTTAAGTATTTACCTATAATACACATATATCTTAAGTCGCTAGGCGGCCATTTTGGAATTCTTATGTTGTTTTTTTTGCTATACCGGCAATAGTAATACATGGTCAGTTATAGTTTTAGCTACCGTAGATTATGCTGATGCAGTCATCGCTGCATAGTATGTTCCTCGAATCAGGTTACTTTTATGGGAGTATGAGACAATAAGACAATACGTGTGTTTGATCCACCTGATATTAAGCGACTTTTTTAGTGTCAATTTGATCTTGGTAACGTTACGCATTACAAAATTAACTAAGGCGTGAGGTAATTCGACATAACTCGACTATATTACACTACACCCTCAGGATAGGATGAAAAATCACTAATTGAAAGTCAAAAACTCCCAATAAAAAAGCCACCCATTCTAAAATGTATGCCTCAGATCTGAGAAGAACAGGCGTAAGGAACTCAGCGGGCTTCTTCTTTTTTTGAATAACACAACACATTTGACGACCCATATAGCCGAATTGTTAGTGACCCAGACTACAGCCGGGCTCGAATCCCGGTAGGTGCAAACATTCCTGTTCCGAGCTGCTGTGTCAAAGATTAAAATAGCACCAATGGTAGCCGACCTCCGGTAGGAGATGGCACCTCAAGAAGAAAAATGTTTCTTTAGGACCTAGGTTATAAATAGCGCGACCTCTTCTGCAGCACAAAGATGGTATTAATATCGGCTACACTGCCCTCAAATATATAGCTTAAGACATAATACTATGAAATTAACTAATATAAACTAAAAGTCGCGTCGTCAGTTTTTTCATATATGTCTAATATTTTAACTGCTTATGCTGCAAAACTAAGTATATTAGCCAATCCTTCAATATGGCGACCCGACTGTAATTTGGAATCCCGAGTAATACTATTAAATATAGCACATTCCACCGGCATTACCGACTCTCCATTCCACTTAACACTACATTTTTGACATTTGGTACTTCATCGTGGGACCCAAGATGGAAATCTCGTACAACTGTGATCTGCCAGGCAGACCAAAGGTTCCTCGAACTTGTTAGGGCAGTACAGCGATACACCTGTGTAGCAGAATTCAAAAACATTTTTTTAATGTGATCACCACCTCCACACACCACAAAAGTCACTTCTGTGATTTATTACGCAAATTAAATTTAAAAACAAAATATATGAACGTTGCGCGATCTGTCGCGTCCGTGCGAGCGCTCTTCCACTGAGCCAACCATTCGAGTGACGTAAAGGGTTCTCCGGGAAATTTTCTCCGGAAAGATTTATGAACTTTAAATAAAAAAAAAGCATTATGAATATCAGCAAAATCTTGCAAAGTAATAAAAGAAAGATGTACGGAGATTGGCAGCACACCGTAACCAATATAGCGGATGTGGGGCTACTAAATATAGACGAGATGGCCCGTTTGCTGTTTTTTATGGGGTCTTTGTTATTTGCCCCCTTAGTGGAATCTATGAGAATTCATTTAGCTCATAAATTGAGAAGCATAGGACGAAATTGACTGCAGAATTGTTGGTTAAAATTTTATTAATTAAGTGTAGGAAACTAAGATTTAAATTATATATTTACTAGTGTGTTGCTCGTTTGCACAGGAGGCCGGCTAGATTATGGGTACCACAACGGCGCCTATTTCTACCGTGAAGCAGTAATGTGTAAGTAAACATTACTGTATTTCGATCTGAAGGGCGCCGTAGCTAGTGAAATTACTGGGCAAATGAGACTTAACATCTTATGTATCTGTATGTTCATAAGCACATTGAGGAATTTTCTAGAAACTGTTACACTCATAATATTAACACGAGTAACAAACATAAACTTGTTATGCCTACTACTCGGTTGGGTCGAGTTAGCAAGTCTTTTGTTGGGCGATGTATATGCTTCTACAATATGATCCCAGAAAATGTACAAAACAAATG
>CATIXQ010000017.1:7768708-7791449 GCA_949711755.1 Leptidea juvernica
ATTCGTAATTGTTGACCCCGAAAACCATGAAAATGACACCCATGAAGAGAAGTTGGTTATTTTCATAGGTGCCATCTTGGATTTCGATTTTGACCCAATATTTATTATTGTTGACCCCGAAAACCATGAAAATGACACCCATGAAGAGAAGTTCGTAAAATTCATAGGCGCCATCTTGGATTTCGATTTTGACCCGATATTCATTATTGTTGACCCCGAAAACCATGAAAATGACACCCATGAAGAGAAGTTGGTAAAATTCATAGGCGCCATCTTGGATTTCGATTTAATATAGACCTTATATTAATTAGAGATGAACTAAAAAAACCCTAATTCTTCAAAAAAATACAGAAACATAATTTTTTGAAAATCTGACTGCTTACAAAATATGTATAGAATCAAAAACAGTATTGTAGAGCTTATAAAGAATATTCATGTTCGTACAGCGATCTGTCCGAGTACGAGTATAAAATATCAAAATTTCAAAGCAAAAATTTCCCCCTAATTGGAGATAAAGAAATAATCTATTTGTGGCAATTTTTAGTTTTGTTAGATTTAGTTTCACATCATCACAAACTCTACCGAAATATATCTTATCTTTGTCGGATTCGTAAACGCGTCCTTAAGTGCAGATTATTCGTCTCAAACCAACGCACTATCTTTGAGAGTGCATTGTTTACCTCGTCATCGCTTCACTTTAAAAGTAAGTGAAGTATCATCAGCAAACAATACAATCTCATGGCTATCATCTACCACAAACGGTAGATCGTTAATATATATAAGAAACAAGAAAGGACCGAGAATAGAACTGCTACTGCTATTTACATCGTTCGTAGATGTGGCGTTCAGGTAGATGCTCTTGGATGTCACGGGTTATCCTGCCTAAAATCGGCAGGCCGTATCAGTCGTCACGCCAGAATTAATGAAGTCATCCGCAGGGAATTTGCCGCTTTTAATATACCAGCTGTTTTAGAGCCAAATGGTATTACCCACCGCGATGGCAAGCGTCCTGATGGAATGACGCTGGTGGCTTGGGCACGGGGAAGGGCGCTGGTGTGGGACGCTACTTGCGTCGACACTCTGGCTCGTTCTCATGTCCAAGTTACGTCAGTTGGTGCTGGGGCTGCTGCTTCGACTGCCGAAGACAGCAAGCGTCGCAAATATGTTGGTCTCAGTGAGTCATACATCTTTGTGCAGTTTGGTGTCGAGACACTTGGCCCGTGGGGCCCAGAGGCGCGGAGAATGTTCAAAATACTATCTTCGCGCTTCGATAAGGCTACTGGAAACCCAATCGCTGGCAGCTATTTCAGTCAACGGATCAGCCTTGCTATCCAACGCGGTAATGCTGCCAGTATTCTTGGTACGCTTCCACGTAATGATAGTTTTAATTTTATGTAGTCGTAGTATTGTAAATATAGTTATAAGATTTGTTTTGTTTGAATAATAAATCTTAATTTAGTTAAATTACAAAAAAATAATAATATTGTTATTAAAAAAATATACCAGTGGGTTTCTTGTACAGAATAGTAGAACACGTAAAAGCATTAATTTGTGACCAGATGGGGCACTCTAAATGTTTTGCACTTCTAGCTAATCGGAAATATTTGAATTTCGAATGTTATATTTTTTGAAACGTTGCAGCCTCCAATCATGAAATCATTGGTCAATTGTTTTTTATCACACATCAAAGTTCTACGTACGCAACGAAAATGGAATTAAGTCGAAAATATTCTAGAGCGATAATTTTTTATGATTTTAAGGGTTCTCTGTCTCCGCAAGACTGTGCCGCTCGTCTTCAAAATGCTTTTGGGAGAGAAGCACCTTGCTTGAGCACCGTGAGGCGATGGTTTGCTGAATTTTAATCGCATGAAAAAATGTTTAAAATGTAAAGGAGATGTATTTTGAAAAACAATAAACATAATAAATTGGTTATAACATGTTGTTTTTTTAAGTTAAGCAAAACTTTAAGGAAAGTTAAGAAGTTTATGGAAAACTTTCACCCACTCGAAATAGTATGCCTTAGGCCTGGGGAGAACGGGCGAAAGAAGCTCTGCGGGCTTCTTTTTTCAATTTTGCTTAATTTAGTGAAATAATGAAGCTTAATATCTTATGTCTCAAAAGACGAAACAATTGCGATGCCGATTAGAATTTGTGTTTTTTCAAGAAACCTGAGCGATACTGCATCGTCTTGCTCGTGTCGTCACGTTTTCGTATATAAAAATATTATAATTATAATGAAACAACTTCTTAAGTTTAATATATAATTAATCCTATTTTGAATAAAAGTATTAGAAACAATTTATTTTTTTAAAGTGATAACCCACACTGGGTTCTGGGTATAATAACACAAATTCAATTTATGAACGATGCGGGATTCGAACCAACCGTTTGAGTGACGTGTCGTTGATAAATCTTGTATACTTTATTCAACTCTCAGGTTGTGGCTTCATCTACAGGATTTACTTTACAGTTGATAACCTGCTCAACCCCAATATTTGCATATTAGGAAATTGATTTGAGCGACATATTTAAAAAATATTTTTATTAGATTTGCAAGAGTGAGATATCTCAAGTCGATTTCCTAATATGCAAATCACCACCATATAGGACATAATCTGGGGTAGACATGACCGAGACATAACTGAATGGAAAAAACAGGCAGAGACTGTTACCACAATAGGCAGTCCGTTCTTAGTAAGATTATAAGTAAAGTAAAAACTGCACATTGAGTTTTAATCTACAAAAATATTTTGTAGAATTTTTATCTGTTTGTCTGTATGTAAGTCTGCAAAAAGCAAATACTACTGAATAGATTGAACACAAATTGTTCATGAATGTTAACAAATTAACAATGCTGAAAGCTCAACTTTGCGCGTATACCACAAAAAAAAACCATTTGTCATATCTCGCTTTTTAAGAATACTTCTATTCATGCCTCGCCTAGTACTCGGAATACTCGGTCTCAAAATCTTGAGCGATTGTCAATTCCACGGCCATCTGGAAGTCAGAAAGCCAAATTGGATTCGAAGAAGCTGGCCGTTATCACCTCAGAGCATGGCAATACTTATAGCCGGCCCACATTACAAAGCGCAGGTCCTGCCACATATGGAGTATTGGTGTCATCTCTGGTCTGGCGCACCCCAGTATCAGCTCGAACCATCTCGGGGTTCCACTGCTCTTTGAACAGCTAGATCACTTTGCATTGCGTAGAGATGTCGCTTCATTGTGTATCTTCTACCGCAACTATCACGGGGAGTGTTCGGAAGATGTGTTTCACCTGATTCCTACCGATCTGTATATCATCCCCACCATCTGGATGTGTGGCATCCTCCACACTGCAGTTTTCAAGGACTTTCCACGTACAACCAAGTTGTGATATGAGCTTCCTTGTGCGGTGTTTCCAGGGCGATACGACGTACAGTACCTTCAAAAATGAGTATACGTACGCGTATACCTTTCTAAAAGGCAGGCAACGGTCCTGTAATACCTCTAGTGTAGTGAGAGAATGGTGGCGGCGTTGATCACTTAACATCAGGTGAGCCGTATGCTCGTTTGTCCTCTCTTCTATAAAAATCTTTCGGGACAAAATACCTAGGCTGAATATTATCACGAAATATACAGGCATAGTATTTTTACTGCTCTATAGCATCCACGTGGACGACGTCGTGGCCAACAGCTAGGTTTAAATATAAATAAGTGTAAAATATATGTTATAGTATCTACAATTTAAATAATCTATATATTACTGGCTGAACCAGCAAACGTTGTATTGCCGATATTAAAATCGCGATACAAAAGTAACTGTTGATCGTAGATGGGTGAAAATTTGAAGTTGTATGTATTTTTTAATGCTGACTCATAATCAAAATTTAAAAAGAAATGTCAAGAAAATTAAAAAAAAAATCGTGTGGACCACCCTTAACATTTAGGGGGATGAAAAGTCATTATATCGTTTAATACTCTATCTACGAGCAGTTGTTAGGAATCAATAAAAAAAAAATGTGATAGTTTTGCACATACTATCTCCTTTTAATAAAAAAAACAAAGGATACGTCACATTAAAAAAAAACAAAATAGTTTTAAAGTGAGCATAAATAAAAACCTTTATTTAAAAACTTATGAACAAGTGATATCAAAAGATGAGCTGAGTTTGTTTTTGTTGCAGAATATTGATTGTATTCAACTAATGAACTAAATGAACTTACAAGTTTTTGTGTTCATCCCGCATAATTGTTATTCTTTATTCGGCAATGATTTTAGCATATAATATTGAAACATGTCATAGCAAGGGACGACGTAGTACGTACGCCAGTTGCCATTTGCCTCGCTCGATGCATAGACGACTCAATATTTTGCAGTAAAGCTGCGAACTCGAAACAAGTTAATGTTTCGTAATCTTGTTGTGTTTGTTTTTGTTATTGATTATAAATAATACAGTGTGTTATTAAGGATATTCGGCACCATTCAATATATATTACGGTAAGATATTACAGTTATTTACTTATAGTCTGTTAAAAAACCAATATGTTTTATATTATGTATGCTTATTTATATCAAGCATATGTTAGAGCGTGTTTTATTTTAATAATTATAAATTAACTAGGTGCCCTGACAGACGTTGTTCTGTAGATAATACAAAAAATACTATTTTATAGGAAATTGTCAATAGTATATCATAACATCAATAATTATTTCGTAAAAATGCGACCTGTTGTTATAATGAAATTGTTTCACAGCGGAACTGTAAAACCGTGCGTCACTAAATTCTCTCATAGAAAAAATGTCCATACAAAACAAATATTGTTATATAAAAATAATTATGAGTCCCAAATCGAAATAAAAACTATCCTATCTCTCAAGTTGGACCAAACTGCAATCCATGAAGTAATCCCCATTAAAATCCGTTCATTAGTTTAGGGAGTCCATCGCGAACAAACAACGTGTCACTTAATTTATATATATTAAGATATTATTATTGACAGATATTCTAATAAATATCAAAGCGAAAGAATATATAAAACAATAATGAAAAGATTACATTCATTAAGTTTGCACTGAATCTAGCGTCTGTACTAAAATGTAATATAAAATGCTAATGAACGAAAATAGTTAAATTCTAAAAAAATGTGTTTCTCACTGGTAACGTTAATGCATATAATTGTGATCGCAGATAGATAAACCGATACTGTAAAAGAAACAGTGGGTGTATGCGTGAAAGAAAGTTATGCTGTGAAAGAAACAGTGGGTGTATGCGGTTGGTATACGATGTATGTAAAATGTATGATGATAGTTATTGCCACACAATTTTTACACAAATTATCTTGCCCCAAAATTAAGCATATAAAAAAAATATAAATACATAAATACATTTAAACATCCATGACTAGGAAACGAACATCCATATTCATCATATAAATGCTTGCACCTACCGGAATTCGAACCCGGGACCTCTAGCTTAGTAGTTAGGATCGCTAACCACTCGGCTATACAAGTTATTGTTAAGTAAATCGCAAAAGTTCTGCCTGATTATTGAAATTAAAATTAACTTATGCACTTTTGGGAAGAGAAAAACATAGCCGTCCTGATAATCCGAGGCCAGGTTATGTCACCGTCAAGACGAACCAATGGAAGCAGCTTCTATTTCTGGAAGCAATTAATCGTATTTTAGAACCGTCGGTTTCAATCAAAGTGATGCCAGAATGCCAAAATTTAATTTCAGGCAACGTTTTTTGTCAGACTCATCTAACATACCATGTGTCAATTAAAAAATTTAATACTCTATGTATTCTGAATAGCCCTAACGGCCGTTCCCAATATATTATCTACAGATAGAGATAAATTAATTCCACATACTGTCAGTAATTAGCTGACAATAATCTGAAGCTGTTCCAATAAACCCGATAAGTAATTTTTCTTCGAAGTTGGACTGAAACTCGGGTTACCGACTTGTATAGTATATATATATAGCGTGCCGCTCAGGATTCTTGAAAAACCAAAAATTCTGAATGGCACTACAACTGCGCTCGTCTCCTTGAGACATAAGATGTTAAGTCTCATTTGCCCAGTAACTTCACTAGCTACGGCGCCCTTCAGACCGAAACACAATAATGCTTACACATTACTGCTTCACGGCAGGTATAGGCGCCGTTGTGGTTCCCATAATCTAGCCGGCATCGTGTGTTATATGTGTCTGGTAAACTGGTAAGACTGGTAAGACTGGCAATTATATATTATGATCTCAGTATAATCTCTGATGGCAACCATTGTTGAAATATCAACATTAATAAACTTCAGCCGTGTTCAACGCATCCATAAATTATTTTATGACAGGAATCGTTAACTTCTTAAAAATAAAATTCCTTACAACGAAAACATAAATATTCCTTATATTTTTTGGTTGGGGAAAAATTTCTTTGCACTTTATATGAAAACTGAATACTTTTTTTAAAGTTTATTGACATATTATTATAGTATATAATATATATCCGGACGACCGAGCCTTGCTCGAATTTTTAAGAATGTATAAAACTTGAACAAAAATAATAGGACTTCTGGATTCGAGCTGGGGTCTTCTGCCTTCCGATCACCCAATGTCCCATCTGAGCTATTATAGTCTTGTATATAGTCACGAAATTTACCTTTGTATTCTAATGCTAATTGTAGCTGTTTCTCATTAAAACACGGATAAAACGACATTTTTTTAAATTGATATCTAGCCTGATCGATTTATCGCCCCCGATTTCCCCTGTATACTAAATTTTATGAAATTCGTTGGAACCGTTCGAATTCGAAAAATAAGTAGTTATGAACCATCTTGGACAAATTTCGCATCGAATGGTGGTGGTAGTTTCATTTCGATACGATCTGTGGCTTAGGCGTGAAAGAGCATAAACAAAGACCATTTTATTGTTTATAATATATAAAGATCTATGATATTTTACTTCATCAGCCTAGATACTATTGATCTAAAAGAACTCACGTCCTAAGTTCGTTGTCTGAATAAATCAATTTCATTAAACAATTTTTGGAATATATACTCTCCTCTTCAATAATAATTTTTATCCTTCAACTGAACAAATTTTCTCTTATTGAAATTCTATTTGTGCTAATCGATAAAGTAATATTAAGCTCGTAGAATACGTAAATTATTTTATTTGTTATTTTTTGCGTTCGTTCGCTTTTTAAATATACGAGTAAAAATGGATCGTAGCGAAAAGGTCTATTCGTTCATCGTTAACAATGCCAAAGAGCTTATCAGAGACATAACTCTAGTTCTATATAGCCTCTGTCCACTCTTGACATTGTCTGTGGCAGAATCGTTATGGTGTTGAGGCTATCCTTTAAGCTCACCGATCTTATAAAGATGTTTCTCCATTATTGCGGGTTTGTGGCGTTGCCTGAACACTCATCTACGGGACTCTGGATTTCAATATTTTACCCAAAATTTTTGAGTTAGCTAGGACAGCGGGGGGAAAAATGCCCTGCTCTGCAGAAGGACTGAAATAGACTCTCTCGCTCCGTTATATTAAGTGTAACTAACGGGTCACACTTTCATTAAATACACATCCATAATTACATCCAATTTGAATATGGTTAATACCAGTGGGAGGCTTCTTTGCACAGGATGCCGGCTAGATTATGGGTACAACAACGGTGCCTATTTCTGCCGTGAAGCAGTAATGTGTAAACATTACTGTGTTTCGGTCTGAAGGGCGCCGTAGCTAGTAAAATTAATGGGCAAATGAGACTTAACATCTTATGTCTCAAGGTGACGAGCGCAGTTGTACTGCCGCTCAGAATTTTGGGTTTTGCAAGAATCCTGAGCGGCACTGCATTATTATGGGTAAGGCGTATCAATCAGCTGAATGTCTTGATCGTCTCGTCCCTTATTTTCATAAAAAAACCCCAGATCGTGGTAGACCTAACCGGAATTAAAATCACAACAAGTTTCGTGAGACTATAGGCTACGCACTTTCGTAATGACGATATATCCAATACTTGGATGTTATACTTTAAATGAAGGTTCCGTTAAATTTAGAACTGCGTCCATCTTGGTTCAATTTCAATATTTAACCCTTAAAGTGATTTGCTGGTGTAGATGCAAAGGTACATGCGATATTTATGTAATAAGAGGAGAAACTAGCATTGTATGTTTTTATCTTCTATAAAAAGCTAGCGCCAAAAAAGAACGCTAGGAGAGTTTCTCTCTCAGAGCGCTGTTTGTTTGTGAAGCGGTGGTAGTGTTTGAACTGACATCGAAAAGAATTCTAAACATATATTTTTTGAGGAAATGCCTTTTATGCCTTTTTATACCTTTAGTCACCTAAGCCGCACCGCATCATAAGTGATCACTGCCGACAATGCTCTTTGACCAGAGGAAATTTTGACAACAAGTCTAAATTTATTTGGAAGATAGTTTCCTAAGAGTACTGTGGAGGGACACCAGACATTCAGATGGTGGGAAAATATTAAAGTTTATGGTGTGTGGTGTAACTTTTTTATTTGACAGGGACAATCAGGTCAAACTGTCGGTCGCCATATTAGATTTAATAACCATCTAAATATTAGCCAGTACATATTTTGTGATTAAAAAACTGTAGAAGACCCGGAAAATTTGCAATTTTTGTAACTTAATGTTTATAATAATCAATCTTTCTTTCTTTCTTTTTCATCCATGTATTTATTATATATAATAAGGACACTATAAAATCAACCCGTGGATTACAGTGTGGGCGTTCACTAGAAAATAATTTAATACTGTACTTCGCAATTGTAAAATGTATTCTGTCAACTGTTTGTTATCGCAAAGAAATAAATTATAAAATATTTTTTTTTTAATTTTTCAACTTTTTTTTTTAATTTTTCAAATATTTTTTAAGATAATTGTATTATACTTTACTGAATAAAATATAGAAAAAACGTCAAAATAGACCTTTGATAAAGTATAATTTGAATTTATAAATAAGTCATAAGTGAAATCAAAATAGGAAAATATTTTGATAATTCATTGATTTCCTACATTTTCCCGTAGAACTTCCAATTTTTAATTTATAAAAATATTTGGATTTCTTTTAATTTATACTTCTTTAGGCGCTTTATGAAAAAATAATGAGAGTGAAATTTTAAGATGCGCGCGCATCACTGTAACACAAAAGTAACAGGGTGAAGTTGGTTCTTAAAATTTTGACGTTTGGGATATTAGTTATTTTTCTCTTGGTTTGTTCGTCCATTATTAGAATAGGTAATGGGTTCAAGCCCGTACAGCCGTATTCGTTATTTAATAATTAAAAGTCAAAGCCATCGTTGCAAGACTTTTACAATATTGTTCTTTCTACTAACGTAGAATAGCACGACGAATAAATCATTTTAATGATTTTTGCTACGTTAGGCCAAAGAAGTATAACTTCTTGCGTGCATACATAAGTACACACACACTTTTTTTTTGTTAAATAATCTACACTAATTTTATAAAAACCACAATATTTAAATTGTATTTATTGATATACATTTAATTCACGCGAGAAAAACCGCGGGGCACTCGTATAGTAGGAATAGGCAGTTTATAAGACAATGCATTATTAAATCCGTTGATGCGAACGATAATGGTAATCAACATTTAATTCTGGTCACATAGACTAATTATAATAACTTATATCAGCAATTGGACATGTTTACACATATAATTAATATATCTTTGATGTTTTAATGCAATCAACGAAATATATTTTTGTTAATTGCTCTGTTCTTAAGGCGACACTAAATGCCAGCGACCTTGAGCGATATGAGTTCACGGCTGCCGGGCCCGCCATCTATGTAACAAAGCCAATACTTTCAAAATTCTTGCGTGGAAAACAGTTTATATGCTTACAATCCTCGTTATTCACTACTAATCTGAATAAATGAACCTACACAAAAAAGTACAAGCTATAAGAATAACTTATCTGAGAGAAGACCCAAAAAAAATGCGTCACGCCATACCAAAAAACTTGTTTAACTTCAAAGAAATTTGGTAGTTCAAAAAGGCTCGGCAGTGTTAACTATAACCAACAGCAAGCATTAGCAACCTACAAATAAGACTTAAGGATATGTGTAACAGGATTAAGTAGTGTTCATAGCTCGAAATGCTATACTTTCACCACAAAACTTGTCTATAAACACCATGTTGGCATTTTTCTGCTTACTCTTCGCCTTAAACTAGATTGCAATAATTATAAGTGAATAACTATAATTCGCTTACAGTTCTATTTCAGTGCAATATAAACAAATGCTAACCGTTTGGTCTCAATTTATTTGTTTACTTGAGGCTAAATCGATATATTGTGCTTGGCACTGAGTGTAAGTGTATTCGGTTGATATGCGAGAGGAAACAGATTTTCACTTCACAGGTAATTAGAAGAGTTTCCTGCCCTCAATATATGATACAGATACTCGCACACAGATTGGAACAGGAGAAGCGGTACGCGACTGTTTAGTTTTTGTTTATTTGGCAATATGACCACAGAAATGATTTTTTTTTCATAAATTTTATTTTCATATAAAACTTTAATTTACCACATTGAGTCTAATAAAAATCAGTTTTCCAATTAACGATTGACAGACAAAAATATTAAAAAATCAGTATTCTGGTCACATACTGAGTACAACACACACACACACACACACACATACATTCACATTTAATTTTTATTTTTTTAAATTTGTTTCGTTTCTCATTATCATTTGTCGAGGAATCACTGAGCCCGAAGATACAGTTTTAACTAGTTTCGGGGTCAGAGGTCTTTTAATATCACTGCAAAACCAAATTTTCAATGTTCAATGTATTATTACAATTAGCGATAAAAAGATGTAAATAATTGGTATTATGTAATAAATATTGTACATTTAGAAATTTAAGTTATTTGCAGTGAGTGTAAAAGAAAATGAAATAAAATATTATTATTATAATATGAAACTTCAATTTTTTAATTGAGATAGTGACTGAAAGTGAAATAGATGCGTCAAATATGTCGCCTCACATGTGACTATAGGTCACAGCCACATGGTGTATTTCTGTATATATTACTGCGGAAACTTATCGATAACCTGAAACTATACCAATAAAAATATTATAATAATAAATCCTTTATTTTGCTAGAAAACATGTAATAATGGGTGTAAATAGTTTTAATGTATGTTATCGGCCATTTCTGTCATGCAAAATTATTATTAACAAAATTCTACTTAATATTATAATTGATTTAACATTATTAAACTCTATATTTTAAGCACTTAGGTCAATTTAAATTATAATTATTATTTTTAAATGTCATTATTTAAAGATTAGAATTAATATATATATATTTTAAAGTCAATTTAATTTAATCTAATGTGTCAACATTTCATTTATATTGCATTTCATCAGTTACTAAATTGCTGTTTTTAAATGTAATATCTAATTGAAATCCACCAACATTCGGAACATTGCGAACAATGTATTTATATAATGAATTAGCATTTATTAAATTTCTCACATAGGCATTGAGTAAGAAACTATTATTATTATATTAAAAACAGAACATTTTATTTTATTTTTAGTATTTGTTGACTTGAGGAATACATATTTTGAGATTTGACTTTAAATTTAAGAAAGAAAAAATAATTTTATAATAGCGATAGAAATCACTTTACAATATTGTATATTTTTATTGAAAAGAGCGCTAAAAAAGAATGCTGGGAGAGTTTCTTGTGCCGCTCCTTCTCTCTCAGAGCGCCATTTGTTTCCTAAGCGGTAGTAGTATCTAGTATACTAGAAATGACATCAAAGAGAATTCTAAAGGAATCAATTTTGAGAAAATAAATGCCTTTTATGCCTTTTGTCTGTTGCCGCCTGTAGTTTTGTGTTCAAACGTTCACAATCGAATCCTGGTGATGTGATGATACTGTTAATAGTTTACCGGGAATACCTGTTCGTGTTTGTAATTTTTTTCTTTACATACCATAGTTCGACTATTGTTTAAAAATTAACAAAATATCGAAAAGGTTCAGCCTTGAATTATTATTTCCGGGTAACTTAAAGTATTTTTACTGAAACGACAATAACAGTTTATTCTGG
Organism: Leptidea juvernica; assembly: GCA_949711755.1. Lineage (NCBI taxonomy): Eukaryota > Metazoa > Arthropoda > Insecta > Lepidoptera > Pieridae > Leptidea > Leptidea juvernica. The sequence continues at coordinate 7,780,800 of CATIXQ010000017.1, forward strand.
ACAACTGGTATTTAGCGGTTCTAGTAAAATTAAATAAACAGTTGTTAAGTAAATAAAATAATTAAAATCTAGGAAGTGATAATTAGTGCCGTAACTTAAATGTGTATAATTTTTTACTCAGGATTTAAATTTGTCCTCATATTTTTTCATTTTATCCCAATTATCGAGACTAAACTAGACCTACATAAAATATTATCGATATTTATAGTATAAATATCGAAAAAAAAAATTCGCATTAAAATGCGACAGAAATCTATGGACGGAAAGACAAAACTTTAAAAAAAATTATTGTAAGATGTTTCCGGGATGATACGACATGGGTATCTTCAAAAAAAGAGCGTACATCTTCCTTAAAGGCCGGCAACGCTCTTGTGATTCCTCTAGTGTTGCAAGAGAATATGGGCGGCAGTGATCACTAAACACCAGGTTACACTCCTTTATCCTCCTTTTCCATAAAAAAAAGGAAGCGCTTTAGAAAGTCCTTAGTTTCAAAGCCATGTAGCTCGATTTTCCAGCCTTGTGTTTGAGCTTTTGTGTGGCTGACATAGCGTTACAATACAATCGTTATCGTAAATGGAGTTTAGTGGCATAAATGTTTATTGAAACCTTAGATACAATAATAATAATATATCTAATAATAATAGTGACACACTTTTGCACAAATTATCTTGCCCCAAATTAAGCATATAGCCTGTGTTATGGGTTACAAGACAACGATATATTTAATACAATATACTTATTTAAACATACATAAATACATATAAACATCCATGACTCGGAAACAAACAACAATATTCATCATATAAATGCTTGCACCTACCGGGATTCGTACCCGGGACCTCTAGCTTAGTAGTTAGGATCGCTAACCACTCGGTTGCTACCAATGGTTGGCAAAAATAATACTTGTTATAGTGATTTTTAAACGTAGATTTTTGCTTGGGTAAACCATTTTAGTATTATCTCAATAAGAATAACGCGCGTATTCCTTGAAACACGTTAACATAACAGTGAACAAAACTAATTGTTTTATTAACCGAATAAATCGGATTAAACCACGATACTTACATTAGAACTAAGACTATTTCGGTTTTAAAAAGCTTTATTTCTCATTAAGACCGTCGCCACTTACATAAGAACATTAAATCCGTGAATAAGAAGCAAATTTACTCATTGCTGTGAAGATGTGGTCCAAATTACAAGATATGGTTGTAGATGTTATATAATATAAGATGTTTTTATTCATTATTTTGTATATAATACAACAGCCATCTTTTAAAGATGTTGAGCGAAGTGACCTCCCCAATAGTTTTTGGAAGCTGGTTTTATTTGCGTTGTTTATTTATGGAAGATAATGGAGAAGTTTTACAAACAAGCGTACGGGTTTTAAGCCTTACACCTGATTTAAAGTGATCACCGCCGCCCACATTCTCTTGCAACACCAGAGAAATCACAGGAGCGTTGCTGGCCTTTAACTTAAATGTGTATAATTTTTAAGGAAGGTCGTATCGTCCTAGAAATACCGGCAAGGATGCTCATTCCACGGCTATGTAATACGATAACTGCACCGTAGAGGAACTACACTGACCTCTACTATACGATATATATATATGTATATCACTGTGCTGGCGGCTGTCAAAGTGCTTTTGTGCCTGTTTGATATTCGCCATTTTGGCGCTGTTGGCCATGCAGCGAGAGTCTGCGGTACTAAAACTAGTGATGACTCGTCAGCAAACATCGATAGGTGGTGGGAAACTATTTACAAAAAAAAGAATTGTGAGGTTTTATGAAACCATGGTAAAAGTGAAACAAACAAAATAGCGTGGAGCATTGGCACAAATGAGTAATAGTCTATTCACTACACGGTCAACTGCTGCGAACTATAGGCGCCCCGCCCGACCGTCACGCGACATGCAACACACAGACGAAAAAGTTTGAGACGATGTAATAAAAGTTTCACTTTAAAAAATGTGTACTTTATTATGTTGATTCTTGAAGTAAAAATAACACGGAAAACGAACGAAATTACTTCAAAATGCAAAAATACTTCAGAGTATTGTATGTTCCTTCGCAGCCATTTATTATACGTCAAAATTTGTTCTCTAGACGCTCGAGAGTGGTGCTTCAAATAGGCACAAAAATTTGCTGTCAACCCTATGGAACAGCCCGTCCAGTGGTATTTATACAGGTCAGTGAGGAACTATAAGAATAATAGTTACCACAGCACTAAACATCGGCAATAATTGGGCTTGCAAAATTTGTCAAGACAAATTACTTATAAACATATCATAATGCATATAAGAAACAAATATCCTGGGTATACTAATTAAGTTAATTCTCTACTCCTTTGAAGTTCTCCAGCCGATCGAACTAGTTTTATTGAAATAGTCAATTCAAATTAACGGCAACACAGTGAAAGATTCACGAAATGTCATGCCAAATCAGAATTACAGAACAATTACAAAACAGATTATGTGCAACTTGACATGGAGTGTTATCATTTACTCTAGAAGTTGGTTACTTGAACAATGTAATTTATAATTTCTTTAAAGCTTTGATATTTCGCACTGTTTCATGTGCCATGTTTGCGGGTTGAGTGAAATAGTCATTTAACCCTATTTAACCCTTGTTATTTTCATCTGGTGATCATTGACAGATGTTTCTCCCCTACCATATCTGCCCACCATATACGTACTTCATATAAATTATAAATACTAATCAAATGTTCAAATATTTATTTAACTATTTCATACCAATACAGAAACGCGTTGAGGTGCATCGGTCATGTCTCTCCATTATGTCCAATAATACCACCGATTTTTATTCTATCTGTTGTGGATACTGTTCCAAACAGTTGAATCTAGTTTGACAAAACTTTAGTGGGACTTAGCGTATAGTGTAAATTTGAAATATATTAGTAGGTAATTGTTGTTGAATAAAAGCCCCCTTCCAATAACAAAAAGGTTTTAACAAACGAGTCAGTTGAAAAGATACGATCTAAACTATCTACTTAAATAACACCAAACTCTTAAACATTTTCACCTTTGTTTAATCCTGTTGTTTTAATATCGAAGTGTCGGTGGCAGAATAGGTTGAACCATTGACTCTCACCAACCTAGCGAAACTCTATAAGAAAAAAACGATTAGCTCGATTGTATGAAACGTGCAGTCATTGATCGATCACAGATGACGGCTATAATCTGGTAAAAGACGGAGATAGGCAAAATCCACTAAGATTTAAGGAACTGTTCGCTTTCAAACTTAGCCGGATTATACTTCGTGGCCAATCGCCTTCCAGTAATTACTGCTAATTTAAACTTATACCTAATGACTGACAAATTAAATGCACTTTTCATACTAAACTAAATTTCAATTTTTACTTAGGCAGTCTCGACTCTTATTACGTAGTATCATCCTCTTTGACTCTCACCACGGAGCCCGCGGTTCAATCCTCGCTCACCACGTACTAATGTGTTTTCGGTTTTTCGATTAATCGATTTTTGAATTTGGAATTCATTATACGTTTATTCGGTGCTTTTTATAAAATTATAACCTTATGGTCGGCAACACCCTTGTGATTCCTCTGGTGCTACAAGTGAGTTTGGACCCCTACGTTCGTTTGTCCTCCTTTTCCATAACAAATACCTATTTTTGTCTATGTGCTGTTTGTAGTAGTACTGTTCTGTAGTAGGTATAATATAACGCTGATTACTTTATTACATACTTGCTGGAATGTTAATGATGAATATTAATAAGCTGCTGTGTCGGCAATCGTTTATTGCATATTCATACATCACTTAACAACTAATAATTTTAAATTATCGCACATGACAACTATTGAAAAAATAATAGTAATACTTAGGCTTAGGCGCGGGGAACGCTTCTTGTGTGTGACGCGACTTGCGTCGACACTCTGGCTCCTTTCTCATGTCCAAGTTACGTCAGTTGGTGCTTGGACTGCTGCTTCGACTGCCGAAGCCAGCAAACGTCGCAAATATGTCAGTCTGAGTGAGTCTTGAGCCATTTGGTGCCGATACACTTAGCCCGTGTGGTCCAGAGGCGCGGAGAATGTACAAAGTACTATCTTTGCCAATCAAATTCTGCCGGTATTCTTGGCACACTTCCCCGTAATGTTAGTTTTATTTTAATGTAATCATAGTATTGTAAATATAGTTATAAAATTTGTTTTGTTTGAATAAATACTAATACTTCTAAGAAATATTTGAATATATCTTCATTTCTTTGACCGGTAACACACATTCTAATAATATAATATACGTAGGGAAATTGTATGAACTAATAAAAACATACAACACCTTACAAATTGCTAGTAACAGAATATAACATTAAATATATTATGTAAGCTAATCCATAACATTATAAATAAGTATCTATAATTCTTGCTAATATGTAGATATCTCTGAAATAGCACTAACGATTTTGATAAGTCACATCTCCATAAAAAACCGCATTACGAGTTTTTACGCCACTTCTAATCATCATCTCTTTCTTTGACTTGGGTCAACCCTTTTTATGCAGCAAAATTTAATTCTCAAATACTGTAAATAATGCAAATTAATGTTTTATATGAAAGAGTATTAATTTTAGAAAAATATTTATTTATTGAGCAATTTATCTCAACCACCATCTAGTGCGAGGGAGCGCGTGGTATCGGAATTACCGTTCTCATTTAAGCCTGACACACCATCTTGAAATTAGCATTCCACTAGCAAGTACTGGTAGCACTTACTAGCGGCGTGACCGTATTGTGTTTAATTATTTAAATATTGTACAAATAAATATTACTTTGGGTGTTTGAACGCTGGTTGTATAAGTGGATAGCGAAGAACGTGACTGAGCAATTAATATTATTATTATTACTTAATACTAAAAGGATTTGTTATCGAAATTTATTGATTGTTTCTATGTCCATGCATACAGGACTGTCCATACAGGGCACATCGTTCGCAGAACAGTGGGAGGCTACTTTGTACAGAATGCTGGCTAGATTATGGGTACCACAACAACTTATTTCTGCCGTGAATCATTACTGTGTTTCGGTCTGAAGGGCGCCGTAGCTAGTGAAATTAGTAGGCAAACGATACGTAAGATCTTTTTGTTTTTTTTTTAAGATTTTTGGGTTTTTCAAGAATCCTGAGCAGCACTGCATTGTAATGGGCAGACTTGTCTCTTATTGCCATAAAAAACAACTAATAACTATTGGGTACACAGGGTTCTAGAGCGGCAATCAGTACCTACTTGAGATTAATTAATCATGTTTTTTTTCCTCGTGCAAGATAATTAACAATCAGTTTACATTGAACTAAAGCCAACTAAACATCTAATTTAAAAATTAAGTTTTATTTACATCACAAAGTTTAAAATTTGATTAATATAATCAATAATACATAAGCTTAAATACGATTTACATATATTTTCTCGATAAATTGGAATTTGCGCAACATAACCGTTTTACAACTAAATAACGCTATTCTTGTACGAAATCGAACATAATATCATTGAACACTCTTTTCCACAGGATTATAGGTACCACATTGGCGTCTATTTCTGCCGTGAAACATTAATGTGTAAAGATTACTGTGTTTCGGTCTGAAGGGCGCAGTAGCTAGTGAAATTACTGGGCAATTGAGACTTAACATCTTATGTCTCAAGGTGACGAGCGCAATTGTAGTGCCGCACAGAAATCTTGGTTTTTTCAAGAATCCTGAGCGGCACGGCTATGTGATGGGCAGGGCATATCAATTACCATCAGTTGAATGGCCTGCTCGGCTCGCCCCTTATTTTCTTAAAAAAAAACAACTGTGGCACCTTCACAAATTTCCCACTTTAAAGGCTGGCAACACAAATATTGACCCCTGGTTTTGTTCATGTGCGTTTGTCTCACCACTTTTGATCGCGTGAGACTTTCGCCCGTTTGCCCCCTCTTATTAAAAAAAAAGGCTACTAAATACATACCAGGAAAACCCTTTATTCATTACATATTATTCCTGCCAAGAAAACCAGTGGAAATTATTGCGTCGCAATTATCTATTATTTCCATTTTAATATGTATATACATACTTATTGTTTGAACTAGACGTTTTATGAATCTAATTAATAATTAATTCTGTTTAGTTTTCATTTAAAGAGGCTGTTTGAGCAATTTGTAGGATTTAAGTAATCAACAACTTTGGATGACGACTTGTTTATCAACAATAATGATTTCATTAAAATAATTAGTAAGGATTGATTATTTTCAAGCGACTTCAAAAAAGGAGGAGGTTCTCAATTCGTCGGTATTTTTTATGTTTGTTTCCTCTAAACTTTCGACAGGGTGAAACGATTTTATAATTTTTTATCTGAGAGCAGGTGCTTCCCGTGTGGTCCCATTAAAATTTGGTCCAGGTATGATAATGGCATCCATGAGAAAACCATAAAAGTCTTAAATTTGCTTTATGCATGTGGACGACAAATTTACGAATAACTCAATATCGTGCCAACGGATTTTCGTAATTCTTTTTTCTTGTTATTGGAAAGGATATACTTCAAAGGTAGTTTGGTTGGGTTCTGATTATGGAATCCATGACAAAGTAACGGAACTCTTTACCTCGGACCGAATCTTTTTATGCTACCCGGATATTTAAGTCACCTACCATAACGTAGTTATGGTGAAGTAATTGTCGCAGTCGAACATGATGATCAATGGAACTCCTTACCGACTTACGACGGCAGAATTTATGTCTGTAATCAAATTGCAAAGCGCTTACGTTCAATACTGCATTGAAAAATTTAGTATATCTACACATATTAAGACAAATTGTTACTTTGTGAACTCCAGATTCCCTAAAAATCAAAAGATTAAAAGTCGGTGTCAGCCAAGATAGGTTTGTAACTACATACATAGTTATAGGTAAGATGTGCTTGAGTCGCACGCGTGACGTGAGGCGGCGAGAGGCGAGAGAGGGTCGCGACGGAAGGACACCGATTCAAAAAATAACAATAATCGTAACTAGAATTAGATTAATTAATTAGATTGTATAAGAATACGCAATTATTTTTATACTTTTTAGTGTATATTATTATATCTATTGTTTTGGGAATAGTGTTTTGAAGTCGGTTGTTTTTTTGTTAATTTTTTTTTGCAATATATAATACTTCAACTTCACACTTGTGAACTGAGATTTCATTACTAGATTGGGATGTAACTTATATCACGTCTAGTCCACCTCCACACCGCAGGCAAACTCTCTCTCTCTCTCTAGTCCTTCCCTCATAACTGAGGATCGTGGTCATCAACAAGTGGTCCACACGTGAACTATTTGTTTCCATCGGCTTCTGTCCATACCGGCCCTGACGACGGAGCTAAACCTCGGGGACCTGGAGTCTTTTATTTGGTGGGTCTATCTGGTAGGAGATTGGCAAGCAATCCATTAATGAATAATAGTCGGCTTTTTTTTTATGGAATAGGAGGACAAACGAGCATACGGGTCACCTGGTCTTAAGTGATCACCGCCGCCCACACTCTCCTGCAACACCAGAGGAATCACAAGAGCGTTGCCGGCCTTTAAGGAAGGTGTACGCGCTTTTTTTGAAGGTACCCATGTCGTATCGTCCCGGAAACACCGCACAAGGAAGCTCATTCCACAGCTTCGTAGTACGAGGAAGAAAGCTCCTTGAAAACCGCCCTGTGGAGGACCGCCACACATCCAGATGGTGGGGATGATATCGTAACTTGTGGCGTGTCGTGCGAAGGTGGAATGCTATGATAGGCTATGATACTATACATATGGTTTATATTTGATACTACATCATCTATACATAATATGTAGATTTTAGATAGATATTAGCGTTCGGGTCATCTGATGTAAACTGATCATCGCCGCCCACATTCATGGGACGCTATCAGCCTTAAGAAAGGTGAACGCGATTTTTTTTTTGAAAAACCCATGTCGTATCGTCTCGAAAACAATGCACAAGGAAGCTCATTAAACAGCTTGCTTGTACGTGAAAGAAAGTACCTGGAAAACCGTGCTAAGGATGACAGACACTCATTCAGATGGTAGGGATGTTAACCTAATTTCTGGCGTGTCGTACGAATATAAAATACGGCGGCAGGAATCAGGTCCTCTTGAGAACACTTATACAGATTTTATCCAAGGCAATTGACCTTATAACCTATAGACATCTAATAATGGTCGACTGCTTTACACCGTCGAACAGATATCCACAGTGCGGTTTTCAAGGGGCTTTCTTCCACTAAGTACAAATCTGTAGAATGAGCTTCCTTGTGCGGTGTTTCCGGGACGCTACGACATGGGTACTTTCAAAAAAAGCGCGTACACCTTCCTTAAAGGCCGGCAACGCTCCTGTGATTCCTCTGGTGTTGCAAGAGATTGTGGGCGGCGGTGATCACTTAACACCAGGTGACCCGTACGCTCGTTTGTCCTCCTATTCCATAAGTAAAATAAATAAATAAAATACAGATAAAAAGATATTACATAAATCCACAATAGCCAGTAGCAATTGTTTACCTCAGCCCGCTCACCTCAGTTGATTAATGAATTATTTGCATTGCAAAATACAAGTATTAGAAGATTAATGAACCTTTGTCTGCATACAACCAAACTGTGCATTGAACTACGTAGCATAGTGTTTGCTATGTTAAAAAGCGTCATTCTATCTCCTTAAAGACCGGCAATACTCCTGACACTCCTCGGCGTCGTAAGAGAGAGCTTAGGCGATAATCATTTTTCATCATGTGATCTGCATGCTCGATTGACATCCGACTCCATTACTAAAGATATACTATTTTCAATTCATCGTTTGCTTATGTAAGCTTTTTAAAATGCTAAAATGAGTCACCTCTCCTTTGCCCTACACTTTGTCAGCTAAATAATTGATTTTTGAACTGAGAACAAATTCTAGATACTAGTATACTAATTATAAGTACTATTACAACGATATAAGGAAAATCAATGTTTAATAGACTTCACAAGTTATAGTTACAAGATAAGTAGTACTTTAAAAAATACTTAGATGTACTTAGGTGTCAGTGGCATCTACAGAGCCAGTACAATTTATACAGCTCCATCTATTCTAATGATAATAGTTAATGCATTTACCTACAGTTTTAATTGTTATTGTTTTTTACTGCACCGAGTGGTAATCGCAGTATTAATTACATTTTTATAACCTGTGGTATTTGTCCGCAAGAAAACTTTAGTATACAGAGTGGTTATTTGAAAAGAGCGGTGATGGCCAAGTCGGAAATTGCGAGACTTTTTCTATTTATATATAGGTAATATCACGGAGGATGTTAATAGTTATTTATGCAACTGTTGTGTAGTGTAATAAGGGGTATTAAAACACGAATATGGATTTATCTGTGATAATAGTATCACATGAGTGTTTTAATACCCCTTATTACACAACAGTTGCATACAAGACTTTATCTACACCCAGAATATGAATCCTCTTAAAGATTCTGAAACACCAGTCCTAGTAGTAACCTAATATCATTCATTACTGATTATATACAAATAAACTAAGTATTAATGAAACAATTATTTATTTTAGTAGTAATTTACATTTTGTATAGTGCAATAAATAAAATTCACTCGCATATAATGTTCTTTTGCAGCATTTAAAATGAATTGCTCATTTTTTGTAAACAAAACAATAAAAATATCAAAGAAAAATGGCGGGGATTCGAATAACCTATTATTTTTTTACGGCGCGCGACGTTCTGGTAGTGTGGAACGCGCGTAAACGAAAATGTTCTTTTTTTGAAATTCATAAAGATACCACGCATCGAGAAATAAGAATGTGGCTGTCTGTTGAAACTCTTTGCGCATGAAGGGATCGAAAAAGAAAACATAGGAGTGTTGTTATGAAATTCGGTACATCATTACAACACTCGTTTGGGTGATATAATGGTTGTTAGAACATTGGGTGTTTTAATGTTGGCAATAAGCTAACTGTTTCAGAAACTTTAAAAGAGGATTTAAAGCATGGGTGTAGATAAAACAAAAATGATTTTATCATTTCTCGAAACAAATCTATTGATTTGACCAAAGACTTAGACATAAATAGGTAAAAATTTAGTATCGTGTCGCAGGTGGAGGGGGGTGGGGGAGAGGGGAAAGGAGGGAGGGAAGGAGATGTCCTCTGTCCTCTGGCATCACTGCCATGAAAAAGTACCTCACCATTCTCTTGAAAATCAAATTAATGTTACCTAACCTCAAAACTTATAATAATTAAATTAATTTAACTTATTATAATTTTCCACCACGTACCGGAAGACGTAGTGTTGGTAGACCCCCACAATACCGACGATCTGATCAAGATCGCCGGAATACGTTAGATGAGGGCAGCGCAGGACCGATCGTCGTGGAGATCTTTGGGGGAGGCCTTTGTCCAGGAGTGGACGTCTTCCGACTGATGATGATGAAAAAACCTCTAAACAGAAAAAAGTTGCTTTATAAGCCAAGTAGAAGCCCTTGTTATTTAAATGAAAGCACAAAGCTTCGTGCTTTTTTTGCGCAGTCTCATACAAAAGCTGTTGCGTTCTACTTATGTTAGCTTGTCGACTACCGTGCCCTTCGTGTAGGATTTTTTTAACTTATTATATTAGATAATTTATACGTCTACACA
>CATIXQ010000017.1:7801449-7883637 GCA_949711755.1 Leptidea juvernica
TCGCCGTCGTTTGTCTAAATCTGTCAAACTTCCAGAAAAGAATCAACGGCGGTGATCACTAACCGTGAGCTCATTATCATTAAAAAAAATACATAAATGTAAAATGTCCTCCTGACTGTACTTCTGTTACTCTTTTATGGATAAAATACGAAACTGTTGTCTTGTGAAATTTAATATGAACAGAATCTGCGGTAAGGGAATATACATAGGCTAAATTTTATTCTGAATATTTCACTGGAGAGCATTATAAACAACAATATCAACCTATTAAAATAATAAACAATTATTAACAGTATTATAAGTGAATACTAAATAATATATTATTATATTTTAGCTTCATCTGTTATTGTTAGCAGTATTTAATGGATTTCAATGAGTTAATCGACTAAGAAAATTACTGAAAAAAGCAATACCACCTTTGACCCCGTTTTAACTTTAGTAATGGCATGAAGTTAATTTAAATACAATGCATACTCTTTGGTGCGTAATATTGTTTATTCATCGGATCAGATTTAAATTGTAGGAGTATAAACAAATTCTACGACGAAATATGTATAGTGATCCTTGCTGCAAATAGTAATAAGAGTCAAGTTATTTTTAGATTTATTCCAATTTACGCGTGAATCTGTAATAAAACTGTAGTTGATTTTTCGGTAGACGTTATCAGGTTACTTCATTTACATAATTATAAGTTCTTGGCTTAATGTAAGTATGATACAAACTTAAGCATCACATAAACCGTCTATGAGATTTACAATGAACTGTCGCGTACAACCAAATAGAACAAAATAGAACGGAACTCCTTATTTTATCTTTTTTTGTGCTCCAAAAAAGGGCTATTAGTATTCATAATAAGCGACCAAGCGACTTTCTTCGGAAAACAGTCAAGTTGATAATCATCACAGCCCTTCCCTCACAACACATATATATGAATATAACTAGCCTTTCCCGCCATCTTAGCTGGGCAAATTTTGGAACGTTGGAATTCAAAATAAGTAGCCATAAACCATCTAGGATAAATTGCGCATCGAATGGTGGTAGTTTCATGTCGATACGACCAGTGGTTTAGTAGTGATTGAGCCTCAAACAAAGACCATTTTCATTGTATATATATATATATATATATATAGATAGATGTCTGTTGCAAAAACTATTACTGAACTCAAGAAAAATTATGATTTGAACCCATTCAATTCAAGAACTAAGAAGAATAAACTGTACGTGCCGTTTCATAAGTAACCTAAAGTTAGGGCTCCGTCATAGATCTTGGTATTTTCTAAACGGCCGGCCCAAGGCTGCATTAATTGCTTTGATGCAAGAGAATGTGGGCGGCGGTGATCACTAAACACCCGTTGACTCGTACGCTCGTTTGTCCTCTCTTCCATAAAAAAAAGATAGTGAAATTACTGGGCTAATGAGACTTCAAATCTTACATCTCACAGTGACGAGTGCAATTGATTTTGCTTTCAACTGCGATTTACTTCAATTATTTTCGTGAGGATTTAAAAAAAGGGATTCATATCAATCTTACAATCAGGTGCACGTCTTGTACATCTCGACAATTATCTATCTTTATATATATAATTCTTGTGTGCGTGTGTATGTCACTGAACTCCTCCTAGACGGCTGGACCGATTTTGATGAAATTTTTTGTATGAGTTCAAGGGGATTCGAGGATGGTTTAGATTCACAATTGAACTATCTCCTAAACGGCTGGACCGATTTTGATGATATTTTTGTGTGTTCCAGTGAATTTGAGATTGTTGTGTGTCTTCAGGTGGATTCGAGAATGGTTTAGATTCACAATTAAACTACCTCCTAAACGGCTGGACCTATTTTGATGATGTTTTTGTTTGTTTCAGTGAATTTGAGATTGGTTTAGATTCTCAATCCCGTCCATATAATATAATTCTCCAGCTCATGAGTATGTTAGTGAACTCCTAACGGCTGGACCGATTTTTGACGTGTGTACAGGACAACGTCTGTTGGGTCCACTAGTATATATATAAAAATGAATTGCTGTTCGTTAGTCTCGCTAAAACTCGAGAACGGCTGGACCGATTTGGCTAATTTTGGTCTTGAATTATTTGTGGAAGTCCAGAGAAGGTTTAAAAGGTGAATAAACAGGAAAGTGATGCTAAATTAAATAATAACAACAAATTTGTTTTTCCTTTGATGTGTCCATACATAATTTCTATGAGAGAATTTATTGACGCACGGTTTGACAGTTCTGCTGTGAAGGCATTTACGGCAGCTGGGTGCATATTTTACGAAGTAATTTTTGATGTTATGATATATTATTGACAAAATTATATAAAAACATTATTTTATTTATTATATACAGAACAACGTCTGTCGGGTCAGCTAGTTTCTCATAAAAAAATACATAAATCAGCTATAATTACAATTAGTTAGTTGGAAGTTTGGATGTACCAATAACACTTACCAACGCTAGGTAATCTAAAATATCAATGACTCGAATAGTTCGTTGCCACTTGCAAATCGCAATACCACGACAAGTTTACGTTCAACTCTTTATAACTTATGAATTGTTTGCTTGCATATAAAGTATATTATCTTGAAACTTGTTTGTTTAAAGTTTCTTATATTTAAAACCTTTCATTTGCTCAGTCATCGCATTCAAACGATTTGCTATAATCGTCTGTGGGTTCTTTTATTTGTCATCTTCGACTAGTTCCTCATAAATATTAATAAATTCTTTATTTTGAAACGAAACAAGAATCGTGGCCTTGAGATGGAGTAATTCTTGATTTCGGTGTTTTATTGAAATAAGAAAAACTGGATTTTATTAATGAATGCTGTTCACCTATAATTTTGTAGTTCACGTGAACAAAGCATAATTATTGCATACCAGTGGGAGGCTACTTTGCACAGGATGCCGGCTAGATTATGGGTACCACAACGGCGCCTATTTCTATCGTGAAGCAGTAATGTGTAAGCATTACTGTGTTTCGGTCTGAAGGGAAGTAGCTAGTGAAATTACTGTGCAAATGAGACTTAGCATCTTATGTCTCAAGGTGACGAGCGCAGTTGTGTGCCATTCAGAATTATTGGGGTTTTTCAAGAATCCCGAGCGGCACTGCATAATAATGGGCAGGGCGTATCAATTACCATCAGGTGAACGTCCTGCTCGTCTTGTCGCGTATTTTCATAAAAAAAAACTCGGATTTGGATTCGGAGTTCACTCTGATATTTATTGAATTTGTTATCTAGTGTTCGCTCATTGCTATTATCAATCTACTTTTTCTTTAAACTGGATGTCGTTATGCAACCATAGCTATTAAAAAATAAAATATAACGTTAATGAAGTTTTTTTTATTCATTAATAACAGAGAAAAATGATCGCTTCGTACTGACTTATTTTGTCATCTGCCATTTCGCTAATTCAAATTCAAATATTTTTATTCAAAATAGAATATTATATCACTTATTGAAAGACAAAAACTACCACCCATTCGAAAAATATGACTCAGACCTGAGAAGGATGGCTGAAAGAATCTCAGCGGCTTCTTTTTTTTTCCATAAATATATGGTTACAATGTAATATCGTACATCAAAATTATTTATTTACTAGCTTGAGGGCGCTCCGTTCCCAATCTGTAGTCTCATTAAGAAAGTAATTTATGTTAGAATAACCTTTACGACACAAACGTTTTTTAACAATTCTTTTGAATTTCGTAACATTTTCTGAAATCTTGTTATAAAAGCATATTCATCGTGGGGCGATGAAAGACGAAAAAAGACTAACCAACTCGACTTAGCCGAGTAATAGGCATTATAAGTTTATGTTTGTTCCTGGTGTTAACATTATGGTTATGACAGTTTCTAGCAAATTCACTTATGTGCCTATGCATATACACATTATCAAGAATATATTGAGATGCAACAATTAAGATTTTTATTTCTTTAAATTATGCTCTCAACGATTCCTTTGAATCTAGGTTAAAAATAGCGCGAAAAATAACCTCTTGTTTGAGATTGTTAAAAATAACTAAAAAACAATGTTTTTATTTTATTATTGTTATTAATTTAAATTAATTAATTTCTAATGCACTTCATCTTTTGAAAAGAAGTATTCACATAACGTATATATATACATCAAATGTAATAAAATTTACAAATAGATTTTTATTTACGTCAATTTAATTAATAACTCAATTTTAGAAAAAAATAACGGGTTGCACTCCGAGAGTGCCGGCAGAAATGGAAAATTGAACATTAACGTTGTGCATTTTTTAATATTTTGGAATGGTTAGGGAATAATTTCGCACGAATTGCTTTAATTATCAGTATGAATAGACTAGCCTTTATGTGGTGAAATACAATATTCATTTATTACGCAATCATACACAAAAATGATAATTTATAGATATTACATAAAAAAATAACATTTCAGAACTATTACAATTACTTAACATTAAAAAGTTTATCTTAGAAAAATCAACTTTTATCCATCGTTTTAACGACTGTCTTACGAATTTTCGATCAGGTCACGTGTCCTGACGCGAGTTTAACATTTTATACCCATCACAAGCAAAGTGCTCAATGCTGCTAAAGAAGTTTTCATTTCAAAAATGTCTTCAGGTAGAAGGAATGCGGCAAAAAAGTCTCCAAGCAAATGCTTTTATTTCACAAAAAAATTAAATGATTCATGTTGCTAGTATTTTTGTTGCATCACTTTACATAGATGCAAAATTATGAAGCTTCAAGTTCTGATTTCAGAGAGTGGCATTGATTTTTTCTCAACTCTCAATAAAGAAAAAAGGCAAAAGGTAAATAAAATTCATTAAAGGAATAAGTATATTTGAAGCATCTACGAAAAATTCCGCTGTGAATGGTAGTTTGGTTATACATGGTATATATAATCCCATCCCAATACATTCAGTAAGCATTTATTGTTTGCCTGAAAGAAAAGCAATTTTCATATAATATACATAGATTTGTATAAATCTTAATTTTGTATTATATAATAATAATCTTTTTTTTAACAAAATAACAACCGACATCAAAAACACTATTCCAAAACAATAGATATAATGTGCACTAAACAGTATAAAAATAATTGAGTATTTTTATACAATCTAATTAATTAATCTAATTCTAATTACGATTATTGTTATTTTTGGAGTCGGTGTCCTTCTGCCGCGACCCGCTCTCGCCTCTCGCCTCCTCACAACTCAAGCACATCTCACCTATAACTATGTATGTAGTTGCAAACCTATCTTGGATGACACCAACTCCAAAAATTACAATAATCGTACATTTTGCTATAATACGTATAGCAAATTTAAGACTTTTATGGTTTTCTCATGGATTCCACCGTCAGATCTAGACCAAATTACAATGGGACCACACGGGAAGCACCAGCTTTCAAATAAAAAAAGAATTATCAAAATCGGTTCACCCAGTCGAAAGTTTTGAGGTAACAAAAATAAAATAAACATACCGACAAATTGAGAACCTCCTCCTTTTTTAAGTCGGTTAAAAATGAAATGATACCATATTTTACCATACACATGTTTGTCTTGTTCAACTATACATTATCACACCACTCTAATAATATTTGTTCGAGGCGAAAAAATATTGAATCTATTGTTCATGTTATCATAATTTATGTGACAACTGACAGCAAATATATGAAAGTAAAAGTTTGGAGATATGGTTTTTCCGGTGTCGATACATAAAAATAAATAGAAAGTAGTCATAATATATCATGTTATTAGCCTACTGCTTAATACGTATGTGATGTACGTTCGTTAATCGTTGTTCATTAAATATTACTGTGCTGGGCAGTATGGAATTATGTTCAACGACAATTGGTTTTTTACACTTCAAATATGCCCGCAGATATTTCATGAGAAAGCTCATGCTTGCTCAGAGGAGAAGGGCTTTGCTCAGAGTTTCCCTGCGAGATGGAATCAGAAATGAGGAGAACCAAATTCACTGACATAGTACAGATAGTTGCGAAACTGAAGTGGCAGTTGGCAGAACAGGAGTTGGGGCAGTAAAATTCTCCAATGACGACAACGTACCGGAAGACGTAGTGTTAGTAGGCCCCCCACAAAATGGACCGATGATCTGGTCAAGATCGCCGGGATTGGTTGGATGAGGGCAGCGTAGAACCGATCGTCATGGCGATCTTTGGGCCTTTGTCCAGCAGTGGAAAAAGGCCTCCCCCAAAGATCACCAAAATTATGATTTATATTTAGTATTGTCGAAGCACAGCCGACATGCAGATTGTGGCGGTAATTCAAAATATGCTAAAAATGAAACTTCTAGAAGTACAGAAAAGTTAATAATTACGTTCCATTATTAAATTGTAATTGTAAATATTGTTTTGTGAAGAAGAGCGCGAAATTATTCTCTACAATATGTTCTTTATACAATTAAAGCACGTCTCATGCATGCTGCATTTGACAGATACAGATAATTCAACCAAATTACTTATGTAACATCTTTGAAGGATGTGCATGTACAATGAATATGTACTTTTAACCGACTTCAAAAAGGAAGAGGTTCTCAATCTTTTTTTATGTATGTACTCAGATTACGCTGACATTTGTGATCCGATTCACGTGATTCTTTAGTTTGATGCGGGATAGTTGTCATTTGGTCCCATAAAAATTTAACGTAGTTTGGCCCAGTCGTTTTCATTGTATATATTTTTCATGAATATTTTTGTTTACGATGAGGATGTAATTTTAGTTTATGTAGGGCTTTTTAGGAGTTTTCATTTAGGTTGATTATATATTATTAACCGACCGACCGACCGATTAAAAAACCAACTTCAAAAACTAAAAAGTATAACTTAATAAATATTTAATTTAAAACACCTCTTCGCAATCCTTTAATATTAATAAAATACTGCTATTTGTATGTGCTACCCATTGATACCAATTATTTTATTATTCAATTATTGTGATTTAATAATTCAGAAGTGGCTGCAGACTGTTCCAGTAGCAGTGACGTAGTGATCGACAGTAACCGCCGCTCCAGAAAAAAAAATCAAATTCCACTTTTCTATATTTGATAGTAAAATATATATACAAAATTACTTATAATCTACTTATTAAAGTAATTTACAATAAGGCCTTATATATGTAGGTAACAGAAAACTTATTTCTACAACCCTATCTACGTTTTGAGGGATAAAACTTTATTATACTTAAAAACTAATGCATAACGTTTGTGGGGGAGAATCCAGGAAACTGGGAAAACCTGGCTCTTTGCTATCAAACTGCCGCTCCAGTGGAAACAGAGGACGCTTTATTCCCACTGGAGTGGCCTATCTTCTTTATATATATAAATTCAGTGTCCTGATATTTGTTTCCAGTGAACTCCTAAATTAATGAACGGATTTTAATGGGGATTACTTCATGGAGAGCAGTTTAGTCCAACTTGAGAGATCGGATAGATTTTATTTCGATTTGGGATCCATAATTATTTTTATTTCCAATATTTGTTTTGTATGGACATATTTTATATAATTTATTGGCGGTTTGACAGTTCTGCTGTGAAACAATTTCATTATATCAACAGGGAGCATATTTTAAAATTTAAATTCATAAAAAACAGTATTTTATTTATTACGTACAGAACAATGTCTGTCGGGTCAGCTAGTATATTATAAAGATGTTCTACTAACAATTTTAATTACTTAGGAACAAGCAAATATGGCTACGGGCTGTATGTAATTTGATGTAAACACAATACGAAATATAACGCCTAGCTCTTTTTGACAGCAAAGTGTTGCAAACAAAAATTTACTATGATGTGTGTATGATGCCTACAAATTATTTCTACTTATAAGAAAATTTGTTGAATTAGGCGTTACTTTGCGGAAATCCATAATTATACAAATGATTTAAGTTTTCTTTAGTGTTAATTCCGCCAATATTTGTTTTTAAAACAATTCGACACGAGACTAGTCTCGTGCCAGATTTTGGCGAGACTAGTCTAGGAGTCTCGTGACAGATTTTGGCGAGACAACACGTGATATATCAGCGGAATTAACACTAAAGAAAACTTATATCATTTGTATATTTCTACTTTATTAAAATTTACGTGCGGATCACTCATAAATAAAATACAGCGTATGTAATTATTAGAGTATTCACAATTACAAGTTAGTGAAAATAAATCACTATATTTACCGAAATAAAATCCTATCTTATTTGTATAGATAATTTTGGCAAAAAATTGATTAGAGAGAGTTTTGTCCAAAAGTAAAGGAGGATACACAATAACTGAGCCTACGATATCCACGTAGAAGCCACATACCTAAAAATTGACCCCCTGTATACAAGGACGTTACATTTTTATTACCCATAAAAAGTACCTCGCTCAAATCTAAGTCTGTCCTATCACGACGCTATTTCACGATCCCCGCGACTATAAACATCTCCAAGTCCAAACATTAGCTATAATATATCATTGACTCGTCATTTTCAAAGTCAAAGTCAAATAAATTTTATTCAGTTAGGTTTACACTAAGCGCTTTCGAATAGTCACTATAAATATTTCTATCAAATTACTCAATTTATCATATATTCGGAAAATTTTGAAGTTATACTTCTTTAGGCGCGTTTTGAAAATATTATGATGAGAATGAAATTTTAAGATGCGCGCGCATCACTGTAACACAAAAGTAACAGTGTGAAGTTGGTTCCTAAAATTTCCTGACATTTGTGTCATTTATTATTATTTAATTTTTTGGTTTTTTCGTCCATTCTAAGGACAGGCAAAGACTTCAAGCCTATACAGCTGTATTCATTATTTAATAATTAATTGCCAAAGCCATCGGAAGCCAGAGGAATAAATCATTTTAATGATTTTTGCGTCGTTAGGCCAAAGAAATATAACTTCTTGCGTGCATACATAAGTTCAAACACACTTATTTTTTTCATTGCTTGACTACGGAAGCTGTAGTGAATTAGATATTTTAAGTGCTTTGAACTTTTAACGTAAATTATATATTGGATGCAGCCCCTTACAAACTTATTTATTTTCAAAGTCAAATAAATTTTATTCAATTAGGCTTAAACTAAGCGCTTTTGAATAGTCACTATAAATATTTCTTTTAAATTACTGAATATACCATATTATGTTCGGAAAAAGTTGAGCTCGTCAGAAGAACATACAAGAAACTCAACGGCCACTCTTTTCAATCAAGTACAATGGCTGTAATAATTAATATATATAACAAATTAGTTTGTAAAGTACTCCATCCAATATGTGAGTCTTGTTTAAATAATCTGTACATCCATACATATAAATAGTATTGGAGTGTCTGTTTGTAATATTGAAATAACCATTTTTTACTACACGTATATGAATATATTTACACCAAAATAACATCTTTTACCATTTTTGTCTGTCTGTCTGTTTGTTCCGACTAATCTCTGAAATGGCCGGACCGATTTTGGCGGGACTTTTATTGACAGGTAGTTGATCTAATAAGAAGTAACTTAGGCTACGTTTATTTTAGAAAAATAAAGTAATGTTGCAATGTCCAAGAAACGGTCTAACTCTAAAAATAATTTATATGGCAACACGACATTTTCAATTTTTAAAATAGATCCAGAGAAATGGAATTAAAGTTTTTTCTTTGTCTTTTATTTGAAACCCATGGTGGTTCTTTAAATGTCTCGGCTGTTAACAGTTGAGGGGTCCTTCGTTGGGAGCCAACCATAGCGCAGAGCCATGTCATGGTAACAAATATAAAAAAAAACAGTCGTAGTAAAATGCGTACAATAAGTATCTATGTGTTTGGTTTTTTTAGTGTGAATAAGTGATGAGGCAAGAAAGACTTTCACTTGATTACAGCCTACCTCTAATAAATGAGTGCCACTCAGGATATTGGAAAAACAAAATTCTTAGCGGTTTCGCATTTGCGATTGTCACTTACAGCTGTTCCAATATTCAGTCTATCTCTTACTTGAGATAAAAATCGTAACTATCGTTGTCTTTTCTGTCCCAATAAACTTATCGACGGTAACTCAAGGTGAGTCCGTGCACGCCGTCTGTCAATGGGACGACGTATAGCTTACCAGCGATATAAAGTTTGTATGGAAATTGCAATGCATGCGTCCCAATATAAGGCGATAAGAATGACTTATCGGGTATATTGAGACATTTTTAGATTATTGACAGCTAATTAGTGACAGTAGTAGTCATTTATCTCAATCTGTAGTTAGAGGTATAGGATGTTAAGTGTCATTATCTCAGTTATTTTACTAGCCGCCTTTGAGACGCCCTTCAAACCGAAACAGTAATAGTACTTCACAGCACAAAAAGGCGCTGTTGGAGGTTCGGGTATTAAAATACTCCTCAAGTGTTTTGACATAGTGGGAGAGATGAGTCTGCTTATGTGCATAAAGGTAATGCTGATAATAGTTAATAATAATGGTAAAAAAAAGCGGGGAGAGTTTCTTGCGCCGCTTCTTCTCTCTCAGAAAATAAATGCCATTTATGCCTTCTAATACACACAATATGCGTGGTTACCGCCTTACCTGCAACCTCCAACTGAAATGCATATGTATTATGTACTTATTATAATTGTAGAGAAGGGTCCTATTAAGCGGCGGAAGTGTTGTCTTCAATAAAAATCCAATATATCTTTTTCAATATGTATATTACTTAATCACATTATTTATTATAAGTGAACCGAACAACATGAGTTACAGACCGCTACTGAATATAAAATAAAATATAATTGATGGGAACACAGTGTGGACACGCATACATAAATAAATAGCTTCCTTAAGCATATTTGCATACGTGTGTCCCTACACTATTCCCCCACTTTTACAAAAAAACAAAGTAACTATAATTCATGGTACAAATACAATAACGAAAAAAAAACGAAAAGATAAAAATACATTTTCAGTTGTAACATTTACACACAATTATTACTAGGTGATATATTCACTGGTTAGTTTAAAAATATTTTATTAAATTTTGTACACAAAACATCACAATATATAAATCTAATTCTACACACATCCTGCAGCACTTGGCGCAGGCTAATACATATTATCATCAGAACCTTGCCAAGCGTTGCCTGAAAGTGATCAGTCATTTGTCCATAATATTCATTTGAAAGATTCCGTTCCATTTCTGCATTACCTAGCTAGGTTTCCAGTAGCCCTTCTGAGAACCACTTTCATGAGTACAATCTACAAGTCTCTCACGATATATTTATTCAAATATCGTAAGAATTGCTCATAACATTGCAGTGCATTATCATTATTTGTGTTAATAACACTATAAAACTCCATGGTATGTTTACGAAACGACCCTAAATGATATTATTCAAATGCAATTTTTAGATGGAATATGGATTGAACAATAAACCGAAAACAATATGCATTATTCAACACATCTCTTACGTGGAGAAGATATGTTGACAATAGCTGTTATCATAATGAAAACTGAAAATGATCAGTTTCTTCGATTTATTAAGGACTTAGAAAATTATTAAATATTGTTTTTTTCATTTACTTGTTAGTGATGCTTTTAGTTATAAATTCAAGTGACATGTTATGCTGTCTCTCAAGCTAAGTAAATTAAATCTTACCCACTAAATGTTTCCTAATTAATTATGGTTAATAAAGATATTTTGTAATCAAAATTGGATTGAGTCTCAAAGGTATACGTAGAGAAAATATTGTTCAAACCGTTCCGAAATCGGCAGTGCCCCATTGCTCTAGATATATCATGTTCCGTATGGAACACTATTCCCTCACCAAGTTCTGACGCTTATTTTATTTAGTAGATGGTTCTTTTTGCATGGTCTTATAACTTCTTCTTCTTCGGCGTTACACTCTTGTCAGAGTGGTCGTGGTGGTCACGTCGAGGTTAGTGGCCTGTTTCACAATGCGACGCCACTCGTCGCGGACTGCCGCTCTTCTCGTGCATTCATGCAGAGTACCGTCGATAGCTTCCCTCACTTGGTCTGTCCACCTCATCGGGGACCTGCCTCGTGGTCTAGTGCCCTCGACTTTACCCTGCACTATTAAGCGTTCTATGGAGTGGCTTCCACGTCGCGATACATGCCCGAAGAAAGTGAGAATGCGAAATTCACTCAAATCATCCTAATTATAAGCAATCTATTAATTAATTTATAACGTTACTTAAAATAATTCGCATTGAAAGAACGCTGCGTGCGCGCCATAACCACGCCGATCTGAGGCATACATGCAATTACTAAAATTGTGAAAATCGGACGTCGGCCTTTTTATCCTAAAAGAATATTTCTTTTTTGCAAAATAGGTGTTTAATTGTTTAAATAGTTGCTAAATGCAGCATACCTTCTTATTATATATATTATAAGCTATGCTCACACGTCCCGTGCACCCGCAGACGCTGCCCGCTCAGCTGTTTTGGCGCCAAACCCGACGCAGCCACTTGAGATTATATAGCCACTTGTGTTTACATTAGACGAGGTATAATTATGCGGTTTATGTTACAGGTTACTAGATAAACAAGCTTGGTTATTGTAAACAAATAACGTGATTTGTGCTAGCAGTGATCGCCGCTTTTTCAGAGTTGTACGAGAAATTGTGACTATTTTGCTAAACGCGTCAAAAGAAAAATATTGTAATTGAATTCTTTGTAATATTTTGACTAAAGTGGACATGTATAATATGATCTTATGATTTCTTACAAAAAAAATTTTTTTTAATCTCCACAAAATAATATTAATATTTTTCATATCATTTTGAAAATTTTAACTGTATACTTATCGAGAATATGTTAATGATTTTGTAAATGTTTAAAGTATGATGATCGATTCTGAAGTATGTACCTACCTACATTGGGGTTGTTTTATTTTTCACACTTAAAAAAAATATCCATATTCATCATATAAATGATTGCACCTACCGGGATTCGAACCCGGGACCTAACCATTCGGGTATATGGGTCGCCGACCGATGCAGATAGTAGATATAGTGTAGATGTAGGGACCATATTACCATAAGGTGTGCCTTTCTTGAATTCGGATTGGCTCACACCACGATACAGTACCTACCTATGTAAAAAAGTTTCATATGAAACGCGCGGCTATGTACAGTCAGTTTTCAACTATTTGTTTTTGTTTTCATTAATACTTTTGAAAGACAATCAAATTAGATCGAAACTATCGCTGAAAAATGACAGATTGCAAAATTTCTTATGCAACTAGCTGACCCGGCAAACATTGTTTTGCCATATAAATTACTTTTAGAGTTAGACCGTTTCTTGGACATTGCAACATTACTTTATTTTTATAAAATAAAAGATTTTTTTTAAAATAACGTAGCCTAAGTTACTCCCTATTACATCAGCTACCTTCCATTAAAAGTCTCGTCAAAATCGGTCCAGCCATTTTAAGGATTAGCCCGAACAAACATACAGACAGAGAGACAGAAATTGTAAAAAATGTTATTTTGGTGTATATACCGTATATATACTATAGGTTGTTTCAACAGACACTGCAATTTTATTTATATGATAACCATTTTATATACCTCGACTAAAAACCCACATAATAAAAAAAACACTATGTACTGAGCGACCACTTATTTTAATAATAATAAAATATAAAATAATCTTAATATATAATTACTTGTGACTATAAATTATTGTGAATAAGCTATATTTTTAACGAAGTATTTTTTCGTCCGTAAATTTCAGCAAAACATTTGCCAATAAAGTTAATCCAGAGTTTCAATTAAAAATCCAATTAGTAAATATTTTATCATTTGGCGGTTATCTTGTATCTTACAGCTTATATTTTTTTTTTACATTAATTCTTTTTATAGGCACAGATCAAAATTATGTCATTCGGATAAAAAAAAATCAAATTCCAAATTTCTATATTTGATAGTAAAATATATATACAAAATTACTTATAATCTACTTATTAAAGCAATTTACAATTAAGCCTTATATATGTAGGTATCAGAAAACTTATTTCTACAACCCTATCTACGTGTTGAGGGATAAAACTTTATTATACTGAAAAAACTAATACATATGGTTTGTGGGGGAAAATCCAGGAAACTGGGAAAACCTGGCTATTTGCCATCACTTAACCTAACTTAAGACTAATGACTAGAAATAAAAACTAACTTAAAACTAAGGTAAATAAATACATAGATATGTATACATAGATATATATTATATAAATATAAGAGGGGTGGAGGGGATCTTGGAAAAGGAAAGGAGGGAGAGGAAATAGGAGGCCAGTTTTCGCCGATATTTAATACTTACAACTTCAGACCTAGCTAGAACTCTGTGTGCGTGTGTGTGTGTGTGTATTCGGATAAAAAGGCGGCGACTAGGTCTTAATTAAGATCTCTTTGAAAGTGGCTGTGGTGTAGCAAGTGCAACATTGATGCATACAACTGCGGATTAGTTTCGCTTACCACTCAAGATCTCAAATTTCGTATTGGGGCATATTAAAACATCAAAAATACATAATTATTGATCATACAATATTTTTGAACGTGGATTGAATTTACAAATTATTATGAACTTTGAACATATATTTCATTGAATTGATTTCATTAACATAATATTCCATACGGTTGATTAAGTACTGATATGATTATGAAGCCAGGATTACTACTCAACTTGGTTGAGATTATCTTATAATGATGGACGATCTGGTCAAGAACGCCGGAACACGTTGAATAAGGGCAGCGCAGGACCGATCGTCGTGCAAATCTTTGGGGGAGGCCTTCATCCAGCAGTGGACGTTTTCCGACTGATAATGATTATGATGATGATAGACCGGATATTGTGACATTCTAACCGTCTAACGCATCAATATAATATTCTGTGTTTGAAATTACATCAAAATTGAGTACCTACTATGTAATGTGCTGTAGATTTTATAAATTGAATAAATAAAAAATAACACAAATGGGATCCCACCGGGAATCCGTTGTTACGCATGCAATCACTGGGAATCACCAGTGGGAGGCTCCTTTGCACTGGATGCCAGCAAGATTATGGGTACCACAACGGCGCCTATTTCTGCCATGAAGCATTAATGTGTAAACGTTACTGTGTTTTGGTCTGAAGGGCGCCGTAGCTAACGAAATTACTGGGTAAATGAGACTTAACATCTTATGTCTCAAGGTGACGAGCGCAATTGCCACTCAGTTTTTTGGGTTTGAAAAGAATCCTGAGTGGCACTGCTTTCTTGCTGCTCGTCTCGTCCCTTAGTATCATTTAAAAGAATTTATTGTAATCGGCTATGGGCAGGGTTGTCAACCCTACTCTAAAATAGAGTATTGTACTTTATATCATGTAGGCGTACTCTATAATCTATAACACTTATACGAGTAGAGTATGCTAAAATACTCTTTTTTACACAATGTTTACAATACTGTTGCAAATTATATAATATAAAGCAAACCCATTTTATTTTTATTATTATATTGTATTTAAAAATATATAAATAAATTACACTCTTTTTTGGAAGTCCGTACTCTTTATAAACCTCCTTTGAAATCAGATATACTCTATCTTTTTTGGGCTACATCAAAACAACATGTTAATGTTACTCCAATATAATTATTCATATGTTGTATTTTTGTTCCAGGATTGATGCAAACGCGAGCAACAGAGTGAAGCGGAGTCACTCTATTATGAAAGCCAATTAATCATAGTAATACCTCTAAAATAATGACTTCTATGGATAATGTATCCGACTCTATTCTCAATATTTCGGATTCATTCCTCAACTCCTCAGAATCCGTGGACTCAACTCTCATCTTTGGCCCTCAAAGGGATTCTCTCTACATAGTAATACCAATAACAATAATTTACTCACTTATATTTATCACAGGGCTTTTCGGTAACATATTCACATGTATAATTATAATTCGGAATCAAAACATGCACACAGCCACAAATTATTACTTATTCAGCTTAGCAATATCAGATCTCCTTTTGCTTGTAAGCGGAATGCCCCAAGAAATATATTCCATTTGGTCGAAATGGCCCTACGTTTTTGGTCATACCTTTTGTTTGATACGTGGCCTAGCTGCGGAGACATCAACAAACGCGAGTGTTTTGACGATAACCCTGTTTACAATAGAAAGATACCTTGCAATATGTCACCCGTTCGTTTCCCACAAAATGTCGAAACTAAATCGAGCAATAAAGCATGTTATATTGTTATGGATTGCTTCTTTCGGGCTGGCACTTCCGCAAGCTCTACAGTTCGGTATTAGAGTGTACAAAGGTGTCACTATGTGCTTACAAACAAGGGTTATTATCGAACATTCCTTCGAGCTGTCGACTTTCTTTTTCTTTTTCGCGCCGATGATCGTCATAACAATGCTTTATTCACTAATTGGATTGCGGCTCAATAAATCGAACGTCACTAAGGAGAATTTAATGGCGCAGAAGGAAATGATAAAGATCAAGACACACAAAATACAGAGAAAGAATAGCACACAATCAACAAAACGAGTTGTTAAAATGTTGGGTAAGTAAGGCTGTATTTATCTTAGTATTTTCGTCAATGTCTGTATTATTTTCACCATAGGAAAATAAAGGGTAGTAAATAGAAGACATAAAACATGCTGCCACACACGTAACTTATAGACCACCAGCACGTAAGTAATAATTTTACAGACTTCTAAAAAAAGATTTGTTTCAGGTACTCGTATAATAAGAATATAAAACTTGGTTCAAACTTAGCACTGATCACAAGATCGATTGAAGCCACAGTAGGAAGAATAGAACAGAACTTTTGTCTAAATTTTATCGTGTTATATTTGTTTTAATATCCAGTATTCAAACAGAAAAATTAAATAAATATGTGATAATATTACTGTCTGATAAATCACGTTACAACACATTATTCCTAGACGTGAAGCCCCCTCCTGTTCCCCCCTCGCCCCCCCCCCCCCCGGCGCTCGTCCTGTTGCGTCAGTACGGTTTGCAATTTTTTACCGTTAGGTACATGTCGTGATATTTTCGTGTTATGACTGCTTTGTTCTTGAAGTTTTCAGTATTACGTTTTGACTTTTGTTGTTATTAGTTCTGTAGTTTCTGTTGTTGTGGGTCGCTATGATAGTATTACCAGAAAAATAAAGTATTTTTTTTACTTAACCCAGATTATTTTATAAATTAATCATCAATATGATAATAGTAATAAGCATCACAACACAACACCTTTACATCAATCAATAATACAGAAAAAATTAGTCGTTGTTTTTTTATTCATTACTAGCTGACCCGACAGACGTTGTTCTGTATATAATAAATAAAATAATATTTTTTTATGAATTCGTCAATAATATATCAAAACATCAAGAATTACTTCGTAAAATATGCTGTCGTAATGAAATTGTTTCACAGCAGAACTGTCAAACCGTGTGTCAATAAATTCTCTCATAGGAATTATGTATGGACACATCAAAGGAAAATCAAAATCGTTTGGTTTTATTTAATTCCGAGCATTTTCATATTTATTCACCTTTTAAACCTTCTCTGGACTTCCACAATTAATTTAAGACCAAATTTAGCCAAATCGGTCCAGCCGTTCTCGAGTTTTAGGAAGACTAAAGAACAGCAATTCATTTTTATATATATAGATAATATCCTAGTGGTGCTTGTTTTGAACACCGCAACAAAGCGACGATGTGACATCAGGTCCAGAAATTATGTAACTGGATAGTAGCTCTCGATTTCTAACATTTTTTTCACCTGCATATAACTACGTAATTAATAACGCAGATTAGGCCCAGTGGTCTTCAGTACTTCAGTATGATGGTAATTTCCGAAAAGGTGTAGTAACTAGTATAAAAACTCCTTCGTGAACTATCAAAACATGAATTCAACCCGATCTAAGTTAGTGTACAAAGAGCGACTCATTAATACTGTCCTCGATATTGTGTTTCACTCAGACACGCTAACGACCTTATCAAATATTTGTGTGAAAAGTTAAGCCGCTAATGGGAGCTTCATTCATTACGTATGACATGACAAACGTATATAAAAATATATCCATTAATTATTACATTAACTTTTGAAAATTGGGTTAAAAATTAGTATCACGTAGCACGAATTATGAGGTGAAAAATATTGTAGTTGATAGAGCTTTAGTCCACGATTATAATGTTACCACTCGTATTAAAAGGTAATGCACCGTTCCAGAGAAAAAAGCATTATAACCTAGCCTCAAATTATGACATTTTTAAGGGTTGGCACGTTTTAATGGGTAGGAAAGAAAAGGAAACGCCTACAATTCGATTCTGGCTCTCACCGGCCGCTGCCGCGGCACGCTACACTCGGCTCGTGCGTTATTGCAACTGTTCTAACATAACAATAACCTAATAAATTTTTATAATTTGTAGTTGATAGAGCTTTGGATCACGATTATAGTGGGAATACTCTTATTACGCTATTTTATTATTTGTTATCTCGTGTAGTTCTTAGACTTTCTGGAGTCGCTCTAAAAATTTAAATTCAAAATTACTTACTGAACCTTAAAAACTACCACTAATTCGCGAAATAGTATGCCTCATTGAAAATTTACTTTAAAAACCGAAAATTCACTCTAGTTTATAATAACCGTTTTCTCTAAATGAATATAACAAGCTGTTCTAAAAATATATTATAATATGATATAATACGTTGCATGGTTGTTGTATTATAATTTTTTTAAAGTGAAACTTTTATTACATCGTTAAGTGATAAAGCGATTTATATACCCTTAATGGAATATTATTCCAAAAATTTTTAGTTAAATGTCTTTAATGTGAAAAAAGGTTTCACTTTAATCGTGGTTTCATAAAATTACACAATCCCCTTATTTTTTTAGTTGAGTTGATTCAAATCACATGTTACTAAAACGTCTAGTCAATGAGAGTATGCGATTGCAAACAAGCTTGATTTTCATCATAAGTCAGTGCACATTGGTTGCGACCGTAATCCTTAGGCCTATATTTCACCGAGGACCACGGTGGCGTAACCGTGGTATCCGTAAGCTACCAAACTAGACACCAGACTGAGATAGTATCAAAATGGACCTCGAAGAGATAGCACTTCCGTATGTGAGTAGGAAAATAATTGCATGCAACAAAAATAATAATAAAATGATAAATAAATAATAATAATAACTTGCAACCAAGGCGTCGCGTTTGATTTATTAAGAAAAAAAATAATATAAAATAATTCAAAAAGCGTATTGATAAATCCCACAGTGAAAACTTATAAATACTAATAAACTATCGAATAAAATAAGTTTTGTGTTTATAGCTATCATAGTTTTATGATAATATAAACAATTCAAATAAAAAAGACTATTTTTCAAAAAATAAATCTATCGAGATTTTTTTTCGTAATCGTGTTTTCGAAACAGCGATAATTTAGATAAAGAAATGAAGATAAACATGTCAAAAAATTGGAGCCGCAGTATTTGTAGAAGTATTTTAAGTAGATTTTTAAATATGTTACTTTTTAGGACTATAGCGCCTTAAGAGATAAAAGAAACAGTGGTGGGTATATCCTTATATAGCATTAGCATTTCATTTTTAAATCTCTATCGGAATTATCCTAAATTAATGGTCTACTTGTAATTTTGATAAGAAACCTTTCTGTATCGAAATTATCCATTGTATGCAATGCACAAACGAAATTGTGGTTTAGATATTTTTTACCTCCTAATTCGTGCTATGGGATACTAAGTCCAACCCGAATAAGAAATCCGTAGTTCAGTATTGATTTGAATATTAACATTTACTAACATACGTAAGTACCTTATGTATGTACTTTTGCAATAAGTAGGTATTTAAAAGCTTTAAACTAAAATATTTTTACTTTATCGAGTAATATTATCGCAAATTGAATACATTATGCTATATCATTCTATATGGCGCATACTTCAATTGCTTTTAAACTATTTTGCGTACTTGCTATATCTTTTATCTAATATTGGGGTAAAAGGGATTAATTATCATACGAGTAAGCCACACCTATACCGATTTAACACATTCACTGCCAACAAAATAATAGCTTTAATACCAATACTTTTTAAGGCGAATTTATAATACATTTTGTACAAAAAAGACCAACAGTAACCCTTAACCGCTTAATATTCTGTCAGAATAATATTAAATTTTATCTACAGTTGCGGTGGTCGTTGCGTTCTTCATTTGCTGGGCACCATTCCACGCTCAGAGGCTGGTGGCTATCTACGGGACTACAGAGAACCATCTGGCGAAGTCACCGTTGCTACTGTTCGCGTATCATTTCCTCACCTACACATCAGGAGTGTTCTACTATCTGTCTACATGTATCAACCCTATATTCTACCATATTATGTCAAATAAATTCAGAGATGCATTTAAGGTTTGTCGTGTTTAAATTGTTTTCTAGGTACAGTAAGACATTTAGAAACTTGTACTCAAAGTAGATAGCTCAGAAATTGGAAGTAATGAGACGCACATGTTTAAAAAATTTAATTTGTACCAAAATTTATAAGCGATGCGGGATTCGAACCCGCGCCTCTCGGCGTACGTCTCAGCGCTCTTACCATAAAATCCAACCGTCCGCATGCGGCATCATTCGTAAATCTTGATTAAATTAAATTTGTATACTTAATCGTAGAAGTGAAGCATATCACTTTTTTTATAAAAATAAGGGACGAGACTAGCAGGACGTTCAGCTTATGGTAACTAGTACGCCCTGCCCATTACAATGCAGTGCCGCTCAGGATTCTTTGAAAACCCAGAAATTCTGAGAGGCACTACAACTGCGCTCGTCACCTTGAGACATAAAATGTTAAGTCTCATTTGCTACGGCGCCCTTCAGACCGAAACATAATACTTACACATTACTGCTTAACGGCACAAATAGGCACCGTTGTACCACAACTAGCCGGCATCTTGTGCAAAGGAGCCTCCCACTGGTAAACACTTAGAAATAACAAATTGTCAATGGTTTACTATTAGAACATTTAAAACGTAAGCCGGAAATGTTTGCTCCTTTTTGTGCATGATGCGTGCATCGAAGAAGATGGGTTCCAAAACTTTTTTAATCGAACAGATCAAACTTAAAGGAGTATTTTTTTTTTAATTTCTCTGACATTATTTACGTTGTGATGTCGAGCATTAAAATAGAAATGGAAAATTACTTCCTGTGGTAATTAGTTGTTTTATAAAACCAAATAACAGAGGTGTGCCTACACAATAACTTGATTTTATTAAAAGAAACGAGTGTTTGGGAGGCATTATGTTTAAATGGAGAAGTTTCAGCTGCGAAACCCTTTCAACCTTTACAACTTGCTTGGAGTCATAATTGTAAAATAATGTTTCGTCAAATTCAATAATGATGTAAATAATATTACTGTTTTCAGACAACTATGATGCAATGGTGCTTCAGATACAAGGAGAGCCCGTCGGCCCGGTGTTCATACAATGCAGTACGAAATAAAAATCCGACATCAAGCGGCTCTATTAACTGCGGTAAATAATACTTAATAAAAAAAATTTAAAAATAAACAACCGACTTCAAAAAAATATAATTAAAAAAAAATTGCGTATTTTTATACAAGCTTATTGATTAATCGAATTCTAGTTACAATTATTGTTATTTTTGGAATCGGTGTCCTACCGCCTTGCCTGTGGGTGGTCGCTCCATTCCCAATCCTTGTGCGGTGTTTCCGGGACGATACGACATGGGTACCTTCAAAAAAAGCGCGTACACCTTCCTTAAAGGCCGGCAACGCTCCTGTGATTCCTCTGGTGTTGCAAGAGAGTATGGGCGGCGGTGATCACTTAACAACAGGTGACCCGTACGCTCGTTTGTCCTCCTATTCCATAAAAAAAAAAAAACTGTGGTATCATTGAGAAAGTCATTTATGTTATAGTAACCTCTACCACACAAACGTTTTTCAACAATTCTTTTGAATAACGTAATACTTTTGTTTTGAACATTTTCTGGGATCCTGTTGTAAAAGCATATACATACCCACAAAAGACTAACTCGACTTAGACGAGTAGTAGGCATTTAAGTTTATGTCTGTTCCTAGTGTTAACTTTATGGTTATGACAGTTTCTAGCAAATTCACTTATGTGCCTATGAACATACCTACATTAATTAGATTATCAAGAATATATTGAGAAGCAATAGTCAAGATGTTAATATCTTTAAATATCGCTCTCAATTATTCTTTAGGACCTAGGTTATAAATAGCATTACATACTGACGACCCATTTAGCCCAGTGGTTAATTAATACCCTGCCTACTGAGCTAGAAGTTGCGGGGCGAACATTTAAATAATGAATATGGATGTTTGTTTCCGAGTCATGGATGTTTATAAGTATTTATGTATGTTTAAGTTAGTATATTGTATTAAATATATCGTTGTCTTGTGCCCATAGTACAGGCTACGCCAAGTTTGAGGTAAGATAATTTGTGTAAAAGTGTGTCATTTTTATTATTATTGTTTCAGGTTCCTTTAAGAACCAGTCAATATCAAGTAATCCTGGTCAGCCAAACATCACCGATACCAACACCGTACATCTAGACCGTGTGTTCAAAATGTGTGAGAAGTGTAAACGAACATTTGCCGTGCCATCCCTCATAGAACTTAAAAGTTGTAACCATTCTCATGATTTGGATACAGTTATTAACCATACTACAGAATAAATATGTACTTAAAGATGGTATTAGAAACATTAGGTTTACTGAGCAATCAAATTTAACACTGTCCATAAATTGTTTCTTGTAATTAGTGTCAATAGTTGTAAATATAGGTAAGGTATAATAGATAGTTGTGTATGACGGACTTATAATATTTATATTGTATTTCTATATTTTTGAGACTGGTAAGATCTTGCTAATAAGAAAACCGTTGTAATATAATAGTAAGATATATGAATAATGCGTCGTAAATTAAAACTAGGTAATTATATTAACTTAATGAGTAGGTAATACTTTTAGAAACTGATGCTTTTGTATAACACTCTGTTCCTAAGTCTCTACTTCGGAGTTTAAAGTGAGTTTAGCTATTCTTATATAGTATTGATACGAGAGTGGGTCAGGGAATAATACTCCGCTTATAGAAACGAGTTTTATTTGCGTTCACTTTTTCTGAACTTGCACTTCGCCGGTCTGCCGCTGTTCCTCTTGTGGGCGGCGGTACCTTAAACGCGTCACACCGCACCGAACACTAAGTCTCTTCTATCTTCTTCTTCTTGGAACACTTTCACTTTTCACTACTTCTTCTTTTCTTCTTCTTCTTCTTCTTTACACTTTCGTGTCAGAACTAGAACTGCCGTAGGCCACGCTTAGTACGGCTTATATACCCCCGGATCTGTTCTATTTTCAAAATGATTCTCCCATTCCATATTTAAATTAAAATTGTACCAGAAAATTCTTTTAACTATTTTTATCCTGCTTACACATTTACCATCCCCTTTTTTCTGTTCGATTTACTAGAAATTTCCATTAACTTTACAAAACCCAAAAAAATTCTATATACTGGTAGGTGTATCGAACCCGGCGTCTAAAGTAAACACTTTTACGCTAAAGCTACGAGTATTGCTGACAGAGTTATGCTAGTGAGTGTGCGGTTACGGGGGATACTAGTTACAAAAATTTTTCTCCCTTAAATAATCATATATGGTCACAAATACTTAGAAAGTATCCTTTTTACACTTATTCACAACGCACGACGGCATTTTTAAAATATTTTATTGAGACGCAAACTGATCTGTCACAGACGACGTCAATTCTCCTATCGGCCTGTAGTAGTGTAAGTGTGTGCGTGGGGCTATGTATTTACACGTTAATCGGCTTGTTTTGGTGTTATGTAAGGTGACACGGAGTTCTTATTTTTTTACTAGTCCGTGGCTCACGCTCTAACACATTTTGACATCTATCTCTTAAATCGTTAAAAACAAAATGGCGGATGTTATATTTAACAACAACAAGTGTTAATTAATAATTATTATACCGTAATATGAAACTATTATTAAATTTCATTTATGTATGTTGGAGGACTGAGATGATTTTATTAATAGTCGAATATTAAAAGAAAAAATAAGGGTAATTCAACAAGATATGAAAAGTGAATTGAATTACAGGGTTGAATGTTAATTATTACTATAAGTATTGTGTAAAATGTTTTTAGATAAGTATTCATATTTTTCGAACTATGTAATGTTTTTAAATTAGGAAATTCTTAATGAAGCTATCGCTTTCTCATGTGACGTGGTGGTTAACGGGTAATAAATGGTAATTTTAAGACTTAAGTAGAAGTCGCTTATTTGATAATAATTGTACTTTCACAGTAATTACTTTATGATATATTTAATATTATATACATACACACAATTAACATACAAAAAATCTATTTATATTAACATAACATATTCATCAAACAAATGCACCTACCGGGACTCAATCCCGGTGCCTGTCATAGAGTTCAAGTTTAGTTACCACTCAGCAGTCTCAGAACTCAGTAAATGTGATAAGTATCTTTGATAATTAAATAAATGCTCTATAATAATATTTATATGGTAGGTGCAACCTGTTTCTTGAAATGCCAAAGATATTATTAGGCAAATTTATTTATATACCAGTGGAAGGCTCCTTTGCACAGGATGCCGACTAGATTGTGGGTACCACAACGGCGCCTATTTCTGCCGTGAAGCAGTTATGTGTAAGCATTATTGTGTTTCGGTCTGAATGGCGCCGTTGCTAGTTAAATTACTAGGCAAATGAGACTTGACATTTTATGTCGCAAGGTGACGATCGCAATTGTAGTGCCGCTCGGAAGTTATGTGTTTTTCAAGAATCCTGAGCGGCTCTGCATTGTAATGGGCAGGACGTATCAATTACCTTCAACTGAACGTCCTACTCGTCTTGTTCCTTATTTTCATTTAAAAAAAACCAGAAGATATAAAGACCGGTCAAGCGCGAGTCACAATTTTTGTTGAGCAAATTTGCGTTTGCTTTGGAATTGTGAATGGATTTCGGAAAGATTAGGAGTATTTACTATGCTTCTGAGGGAATTGTCTAATCGGAGGGTATTTGTGTATGGGTACAAAATTCATTTGATCATTTTTTTAAACTTTGTCATTATGTAACTAACACGTCTAATAATATTCACAAATACAAAATGAATGAATTTATTATAATATGTTAACGGCCTTACAAATAAACTTGGTCTAAAGTTATACTACGAGAGTAAACAAAGTTATGCAAAATGTTGACTATATCGCTGACAACACTGTCAATACAATGTTAATTCTGAAGTTTTCCGAATGCAAGCAGCCTTGCAAATAAACGCGGGAAATGTTATACGTCCGTATAAACCAATCATAAACAACATGTGTAGTTGTAAACATTTTGCATATTCTTGGATTATTTTCAGATATAACTTAATACCAAGTTTATTTGTAAGGCTGTAAGTGTTTAATTAATATAAAAGGCGTAAATAAATAAGTTTAATTTGATACGTTATCGCGTTTTGAATGACAGGTGACATTTAACAAGTAAGTTGAAGCCATAGAATTTGAAAGGTTTTTCTCAAACGTCTGTTAACAGTTAATTAACTAATATGTTATTATTAACGTATTTACTACTAGCTGACCTGGCAAACGTTGTTTTGCCATATAAATAATATATGTTAACCTTCCTTGAGCTTCAACGAATCTATTACAAAAGATTTCATTAAGATCGGTCGAATAGTTTAGGAGTTATTAGGGAACATACAAACATACATTCTCTTTTATATATATAGATTAATACACAAATAAAATTTGAAAAACAAACAGACAAACAGCTTTGTTCAACTCTTAGGTTGTGGCTTCATAAGAGTTGAACAAATCAAACAGAATTTTATAGCGTGGCGGTACTCGAACTGTTAGCTCAGTTGGTTAGTGCACCGGCACGGAACGCCGGTGGTCGTGGGTTCGAATCCCGCATCGTTCATAAAATTTTATTTTTCAAATTTTATTTGTGTATTAATCCTAAAAGTGAGGGTTATCACTTTCAAAACATAACATATTATATATAGATTAGTAGAAAGTTGTACCCCATCAGTTTTCTCATAGGATAGTTAGGATGCAAAATATTGAAATAATTTTATTTGTATTAAATTTAATATGAGATTATTTTGAACATATGTGAAAATGTAAGTAGTTACTATATTAAAATAAAATGTAGTAGTTTTCAGTATCTGTTTATTTTAAATAACATTGTTAAGTTTCAACGGGATGAAATAAGATTAATTTAAGTACTTAAATAAGATTAATTTAAGTAATATAGATTGAGCTTGACTGTGATGTCTGATAGTATATGTTTTCAAAAAGATAAACACCTCATTGAATGAAATATAATTTGAATTAATTTAATGTTAAAATATTACAAATCTTATAAATGTGATATTATGTTCCCTTTTGGTATTATATTATTTTAATTAAAACTACTTGAGTGGCGAAAAGTCACTCTTTGAGTAAATATATTTTTTTTTAAAAATAGTCTTCATATATTTCTTAGTACAGGTATAAGAATTATACCAAACCATTGGTGGAATTTTACTAGAAATAACATATTTTTGTATGTGTAAAATATCGTTATATATGTCGCAGGTATATTGTCTAAGCCGTGATATTATAATTATTTCACTTTTCATTTAATAATTTAACGGTAGATTGTCAATCGACTTCATTTCTTACAATTTAACGGGCTGATTTTAGTGATATTGTAATGTCACAGGTACACTATAGTGATATTGTAAAGCAATGATATTGTGATAATTTTACTGGTCGTTAGTTTATGAGGCCATCTCTGATTGGTCTGTTTCTTGTATTTATTGTATACTTACCCCCTTATTCATAATGGTCCGCTTACTTTAATCAGCCGCTAACTTTGACTTAGGTCAATAGAAGAAGACAGAGTGAGAATTAGCAATGCTTTAAGTTAGCAGACTATTATGGATAAGGGGGTTAGTCATTATTTTTCAGTTATGCATTAGTGTTAAGATAACTAATTATTATCTAAGCGATTTGGCCCTTGTTCACTACTATTTCAACAATAATTTCAGATGGAAGATTATATACTCACAAACATTGGAGTTTACTATTATTGTTTTGCAAATTGCGTATGTTAAAAGATTTACCAATCAGAACGCTCGACGTCTCACACTGCTAACTTCTTTTGTATTATACCAAGACTTATTACAATATCACTATAGTGTACCCGTGACATTACAATGTCACTAAAACCAGGCCGTTAAATTGTAAAAAATGAAGTCGATTGACAATCTATCGGTAAATTGTAATATCACGGCTTTGACAATATACCTAAGACATATATATAAACAAAATCTTTGGCTTTTAAAATTTGATTACCCTAAATGAAAAGACCCGAATTAAAATTCTTTTTTCACACTTTGAACATTCCAATATTATAAGTTTTTCATCGTTTCTCATTAGTGTTGTCCCCCAGTGTGGTTTTTAATTGGAATATCTTCAATTTTATAAAGCTTGGGTG
This sequence comes from Leptidea juvernica, assembly GCA_949711755.1. NCBI lineage: Eukaryota > Metazoa > Arthropoda > Insecta > Lepidoptera > Pieridae > Leptidea > Leptidea juvernica. The sequence goes on from CATIXQ010000017.1 coordinate 7,828,984, forward strand.
ATTGATACCTTTAAGACTGGAACTGGTGGGCTATTCGCAAATTTAGTCTAAGGTATTCCTTAAGATCTTATTAATTTAATAAATAAGTTGCTTGTTGTCAAAAGAATTTGCAAAATGTGGTTTAGGTAAAAGCGGCTTTAAACAATAATGTTATTAAAATTTTAAGAACTGCATAGTTTTTATCAAGAAAAAAAATATTTATGTACTTAAGAATATCGTAGTTCCCACATGAGAAGTTGTCATATACTGAGCTCATCTCTGCCTTACAGTGTGTTCACATGTTTCAATTAGTTGCACAACAAAAATTGGACACAAAATCGAATGGAAAATTGCAAGCGGTTTAATTAAAATCGATCCAACATCCACGGCGGTTGATCATTGCCATCCACCGTGGATGTAGAATTCTGGATGTGTAAAGTATTCATGATTTAAGAACGAATAAACAAGCAAATTTTACAATAATTTTATTGCGAGATCTTTCTTTTTATTATACGCGAAACAAATAAAATCGAATACAAGAAATAAACAAGAATTTCATTCAACAAGAAAATTGAAGCGTCAAAATTCGAAAGGTGCCAAACTTTTTTTTAACGACCTTTATCATTTTGACTTATTTTAAAGTTTCTTCATACAATTCAAATCGCATGCTAAGTTGATCAACTAAAATTGAACCGTGTGTATCCATTCCCGCTATTAATTTATTTTATGTGTGGTATAGGTGTTTAACAATTAAGGTCCAACGAGACAATATTCGTTTTTGCCTCAATATATAAACATTTCCACTCGACTTTCAATTAGTCTGCGTTTCGTGATGTAATGATCGGTTTTGATAAACTGCGATCAAGAAATCACCACCATTCATATTAATTGATGTACAAAAGTAGTAAATAGTTTTTTATATATGAGTCGAAAAGCAATCTAATTCTGTTACGAAGATAAAACAAATGTAAGGAAGGTAAAACAGATACATATTTTTTTTTTTTTTTTTCAAAAAATGAAATTATATGTGAGGACTCTTTCTTATTCGGTTTAAATAATATTTAACTAGTTATAAGAACGGGTATTTGACATTAATGTTATTATTAAAATTTTATAATATTGTTGAAGAGTTTCTAATATAACTGTTTAGTAAAGTAATGATTAATTATACGACTTATTTATTATATGTACGCCTCGTTTTATTTATGACCTCACTACTAATTTTACTAATAATTACTTATTTTAATACATAATTACTTGCGAAACAAATCTTATAACTTTAATAATACTTTGATTACATAAAATTAAAACTATCATTACGGGGAAGCGTTCAAAAATTCTGGCAGGATTTTCACGTTGGATAGCTAGGCTGATCCGTTGACCGAAACAGCTGGCAGCTCTGGGTTTTCCAGTAGCCTTATTGAGGCGCGAAGATAGTACTTTGAACATTCTCCGTGCCTCTGGGCCCCACGGGCCAAGTGTCGCGACACCAAACGGCACAAAAATTTATGACTCACTGAGACCGAAATATATGTGCGCACACTTTACCTAAGTGTGTAAATTGAAAAAAAAAAATATTTTGGCATCATATTTATAACTTTCTAACGGTGTGAGCTAAACTCTAAATAAGTTATAATATAGCTTCTTCGTATTGATGGATGTATCACTTAAGGGTTTTAATATATAAAAGGGGGCAGTCAGTTAAATGGCTCACTTGATGGGAAGACGTGAGGATACGACCCATGGATATCCGCAGCACCAGGGGGCAAGAGATGCATGACCAGCCTTCAAGTTGCGAGTATGCTCTAGTCTTGAAGGTTTCTAAGTCATATCAGATCAGAAAAACTTCAGCTACTAATAATTGCCATTTCAAATAGAATAGAATAGCGTGATGACCGTCAAAGGTAATAATCAAAAGTAATAATAATGAGTGGTTGTTTTTCTCAAAGTGGGCTATAACCCCCCGAGTGGGCGTTAGAGACCAAAAGGGGGGCGCTAAAGGGCCCAGAAAAAAATGGCGCGTCGAGAGCGATGGTTGATTTGTAATGTCATTTAGATACTTTACATTTAAAATTTCGAATAAGGGTGTTTGAGCATTCATCTGTTATTTTACGGATCCATGAAAAAAAATACGAATTGAATGATGTGTTAAGAAATTAAAAAAAAAAATTGTTAAAATACGATTGTACTAAGGTTACTATAACATGAATGATTTTCTTAATGATATGAGGATTGTCATCGTCTGTGACAGATCAGTTTGCTCGATAAAATATTATAAAAATGCCGTCGTGCATTGTGAAAAAGTGTAAAAACGATACTTTATAGGTATTTGTGGCCATATATGATTATTTAAGGGAGAAAAATTTATGTAACTAGTATCCCCCGTAACTGCACACACACTAGCATAACGGTGCTTGCTAATATCACGGCGCGGAGTCTTTCTTTTTTTACTCGTGCGTGATACTAACAAGATAGCTTAGCAAGAGATATTTGAAAAGCATTTCACATAATTTAGAGGTATTTGATTACTGTTTTTGTATGAAAGCCACTTTGAAGAATCACGGATATGAATTTAAAACGTATGAGTGTACAGATGCTCTAATTAGGCATAAAGGCATTTATTTTCTCAAAATTGATTCCTTTAGAATTCATAAGTTTATATTTATGCCCTGTGTGTTGGTATAAATTAAAACTAGGAATACTTGTACTAGAAGTGTATAATAAATTGAGGGCACTGAAAAGTAATTGATTTTCAAAGGGGGCGGTAAAAGAAATAAGTTTGATAACATCTAGACTAAATTATGCGTGACTTCCCTAAATGACGGAAATTCCTTACATCGTGATATTGAACGTCGAACTGTGGTCGAACCCATATACTTAAACTTATAAATATGTAAAAACGCAAACACAACATATTTATCCAGTCATTGTGTGGCATATCCACCGACGGGTGGCCGGGCGTTGCTTTGTTTTATAAGGTGAGTGAATTATTTTACAGGTCGTTAAAATTTTTTTGCTAACATCTCCATTACAATTCTTAATTTTATTCCTAACTCCTCTATTACAACTCCTTTATTTTTAAACTAGCTGTCCCGGCAAACGTTGTTTTGCCATATAAAGTATTTTTAGTGTTCAACCATTTTTTTTTCCTACCTATCATCTCACCTCCTACCTACATCATCAAGAAAAAGTCTTTTCATCTTTCGTGTTAATATTAACACTCACAAAAATTTGGTTTTGTATTGGTAACAGTCCAAATCAAATAAACTTTATTCAAATAGGCTTAAACTAAGCTTTTAACTTCAGCGGTCACTATAAATATTTCTTTTATTTTTAAAAGACGAAATTACTGGGAGGACGGCAGCATCTGCTTTTAACAGACATAGCAAAGCATTTTATTAATTTATTTAACAATTGTATAATATTTTCTCTCCCTAAAAAAGGTAAATACGTCTGATTCTACTACAAATGTACAAGCACGCGATAAAAACATTATTTCATGAATATTTTTTTTTTCAAAACTACTGCATATTCATGCAAGATATAGTTAAATAGTTTTTTTATAAACTTTAATGCGTTATCTTTGTCCGTACGGTACATGAACTCAAAAAAGTTATACCTACCTTAAGATTTTTCTGAAATAAAAAAACTGTGATGCGGCTAGATTATGGGTAACACAACGGGGCCTATTGCTGCCGTGAAGCAAAAATGTGTAAACATAATTGTTTTTCGGTCTGAAGGGCGCCGTAGCTAGTGAAATTACTGGGCATATGAGACTTAACATCTTATATCTCAAGGTGACTAGCGCTATTGTATTGCCGCTCAGAATATTTGTGTTTTTCAAGAATCCAAAGCGGCACTGCATTGCAGTGGGCAAGGCGTATCAAATACCATCAACTAAACGTCCTGCTCGTCTCGTCCCTTATTTTAATAAAAAAAAAACTCGCCATCAGGTCACCCGACATTGCTTGTTGGTTCTCCTATTCCATAAAATATCCTGGAGGAAAAAACGAATACAAGTTATAGCTACATATGTAGCAATCAACTCACTTAAATTTCCAATTATTACTCTTTGTATTTCTCTCGAATATACTCTAATTTTCAAACTACTCAAAGGTTTATTGTTTCTATTTATTTTCTCTTTGTGTTGGCGTTGCAACATAGTAGTGTTTAAATTCTCTTTGGCAACATATCAATTTTGCACCTTCGACAAATCAAATTGGTATCCAACTCAATTTGAACGCGGAAATAGTTATTTTTTAATATGAATACGTGCAAAGCTTGCATAGGGTTCATCTAACTGAACCTACCTAGATTACTAGTAATATAAATGAAAAAATAAAATATACATGGGGATTGCGTTGAAGCACCATCTTGTGGCAATTAAATCCGCGGATGAACCTTTGTAACTACAAAGTACTGCCACTTTGTGTGATACGACAATAGTTATGCCAATAATGCTCTTTCATATGGAAAACTTTAAAGTATTTCATTTATTTAATCTATCAACTGCGCGCTCTTAGATTTGCGGCCTCAAACATATGTAGATGAATTTCATATTCGAATTATATATTCCCCTGGCACATTCCTTATTTGGGGTCGGCCCTCCTGGTACAAGATCCATTTTTGGATCAGGAGATTGTGTTTTGGCTGTGTGTTTTACGGCTGTTGCCATCTGACGCCAAGACTGTCACCTCTACTCCAGGTGCGAGTGCCGTCGTTGACCCACTAGGGGTTCATCCGCCGCCAACTCTTCTGCATGCCCCAGTCTAGACATCCAGCAGTGCTCACGACCTCTACTCCGAATAAGTCGTGGACCCTCCATCGAGTATTCCCCTATTCGCCACCTGGGGACGCGTCCTCTAGGGAATTACTCCGAGTAACCAAGAAAAGAGTTTCATATTCAAATATGTTATAAAAATAACATTTAATAACACGTCTCCTAATTTTTTCAATTTAAAATCACATACAAAATCAAAGACTATCCCCCTTATTCATAATGGTCCGCTAACTTTAAACAGCCGCTTAGGAGTGTTTTTTCTCATTCTGACTTAGGTCAAAAGAAGACAGAGTGAGAATTAGCAATGCTTTAAGTTAGCAGACTATTATGAATAAAGGGCTATGTGTTTTTGTAACTTTAAGTAACTATTTAGGCAAGAGGAATAATATAGCTATAGTAAACAGGAACTAGATTAGACTTGACGAATGAAAAGTATTGTGAATACATAATATGATATACATATTATTGTAAAAATACCTTTATTATTAAACTTAGTATTAAATATTCTAGATATGAGATATATAACGAACAGTTTTTGAATTGTAGATATTAAAATGGTCGTGGTCTGAGCGGCACTACAAATGCGCTCGTCACCTTGAGACATAAGATGTCAAGTCTCATTTGCCCAGTAATTTCACTAGCTACGGCGCCCTTAAACCGAAACACAATAATGCTTACACATTATTGCGTCACGGCAGAAATAGGCCCCGTATTGGTACCCATAATCTAGCAGGCATCCTGTGCAAAGGAGCGTCCCACTGGTAAGGAGCATTTCAGAATTTAAGATGCATTCAAAAATACAATAGAATATTATATAACATTTGTTGATAGTCGAAGTGTTTCAATATCACATGGGTAAGAACCGGCAGCATTCTGTGTTCTCTCTGGTCGAAATCAATTGAGCATAAGTGGCGGTCATCACAATATAGATACTCGGGTGACTAAACGTCCATCCTTCTATCCCATAAAACATAGCCCACATTAAAAAAAACGTAAAACGACAGATCTTTTTTTTTTCACTCGCTCTGCCACACACGCTCTTTTTCGCCTAAATCGTTGAATGTGGATCCGGCTTAAGAAAAATTAACTGTTGTTTAATGAGTCTCCAAAATTATCAAAATATGGAAAATTGGACAGTCCAAATATAATAATATTTGAAGTATAATAGCTTTCATATCAATAAATTAAATTAAACATCAAACACTGTTCACTTAGTCAATTAACATACAATAGCGCACCTCGACCCGATAAAATAACCTTTATCCAGTACAAATTTAATTATATCATGGAATTCCATAAACAGAATATTAATTCAACATTACTTGTCAAAAAATAATTCGTTTTGTTATCAATGATATGTTTGACACCTCCAACATACATTGCTATGCAGACGACAGCACTGGTGAACCAAAATCATAATGAGCCTAATCGCTCATTATGATTTTGGTCGAAAAATTGTCCACTCCTTCCTCGAGATTGAGGGTGGCTTGGGCGTAGTTAACGCGCGTTTGGCGTTCGTCAGGCAGAGAGTGTTGCACGGACTGGACTTTGGACGGGAACATGCGCAGGTCTTTGACCAAAATTTGCCTTAGGGACGTCCGGCTAATTGCGTGGCACGTCGTCTGGTCGATGTTTCCGGCGACAGCTTGACATCCTCGGCAACAGCGGCGATATTCTCAGCTAGAACGGGCCCTCCGGGGCCGGCTACTCTTGGCACCGTGTCGTGTGGTCCCATACTCTTCAAGGTTGGTGGCCAAACGGCGCAGTGTCTGCGCAGTCGGTGTCAGAAGGCCGAGGAATCAGCGACGGAATTCGCGCTGCGCCAACAACACAGACGAATTGTTACGCACAAAATAGACACAATTATTCCGAGTTCTTGGAGAGTGTATCGCTCCATGGCTTGTTCACTTGTATTCTGCATCTGTCTAGTCCATAAATGTCAAAACAGAACTACACCTTGTAGAAAGTTCATTACTTTACACAGTCAAAGAAATAACAATCTTAAATTTAATATATTTCAACGGCGACATTGCCTTATAGAAACGATATCTTCAATGAGTATGTATTAACATCAGATATATATGAAACTTAATATTATAACAGATATTTTGAATTATAATGTGTATACCTTTGGAGAGGTAGGTAACACTTGTTTACTAAAATATTCAAAATGTTTAGCTTAGTATTAGGCAATCGTTAATTTATTACTAATGGCACAGGTAATAAGTTAATCCCAATACTTAATTGAAGGTAGGTTGAAAATAAAATACTTGTAACGTTTTGTTCAAAGCGGTGATTAGCTTGTGCATTACTGCGCGGGCCAGCCCTATTACTTTCCATGAGATAAACGTCGTGGTCGTTTCCTTACTCTTAATTGAAAAAGTTTCGCCTTAAGCCTTATGGATCATTCATATTACTGAATTTGTTCTCTCACATAACAGCCAATCTTTTATTATTATTAAGTGATTCAAAAACGAATTCATCTTTCTATCTCACGCTTGCCTTTCGATATGGAACGTAAGCGTGGGCTTTCTACCCACGACATCAATAAATTTTATTGTAATACTCTATTTAGGCATTTCTTGAAGCTTAAACATGAATTTGGCCGTTATTAATTCATGGGGGCGAGTCCATACAATATTTCTTTACAAATTATTTACGTTCGAGAATACGCTACGAGATACGTTCTAGAATATTCCATTTCGCATTTAACTTGTTAAGTTTTATATTTATTTTAGCTTACAATTTATTTAACGTAACTAGCATACAGAAACAAGGTCTTATAAATAAAATAACTACTTTACAAAGTTATTATGAATGGTAAATAATAAACCAGTCTTTTTTTATACGATTTATTTTAGATTCAGCTGTATGTATATATGTTTGTAACCGACTCATTTGGGCGCGATTATGACCCACTTAAAACGGCCAGAATTCGTTCAAACTTCGTAGATTTATCGACGAACGATGACATGACATTAATTTGATAAAATTATTAAATTTTTTTAAATTGCATAATACGATTTTTGTTAATTTATATAATTTTCATATTTAGTTTTTCTATTTTTTTTGTTCGGTTTTCTATAAAAAGCCTCTATCGTGCCAGAGTTTGGCGAGTCAACATCTCCTGAGTATGACTCGTGTAGAGGCCAAAAACGTGTCGAATTGGAATTGGAAATGCCACTTAATAAAATTCAAAAGTTGTAGTTTTAAGTAACAGTGATCTCTACAATTTACCTACATAGAGTCCGTCTGATTATAAATCAATATGAAAACATTCAGTATTTCTTTCATTTAAACATTAAACACGAGTGTAGGCATGAGAAGTTTACCTATATTTTTATAAGCACTGTATTGTAAATTGCAAATTTTCGCTGTTTTAATAACATATACTTTCTTTAATTGGACGTAGCCTTGTGCAAGTTAAGTGACGCGATCGTGCTTAATTTGCTGACTTGAATGTATTAACAATGACATTCAGTATTTAAATGCAATTGGCACTGCTCGCACGTGCGAAAGTAATAGTGAAAGATAGATGTGAGAACTCGGTAGATTTGTCGCACAGATTTTCTCGAGCAATTGTAAACCAACGCGTATGTGAATCTTGGTTGTCTGTGAACTGTAATTACTATCTTTGATGGTGTTTGATTCAATACCAATAAGCATATGAATCAAGTAAGTATGAATAACATTTACACGAAAGATGCGCTACGTAAAAACATTTTTAGTTTAAACAACAATACCAGCTCAGTTGGTTAGAGCACTAGCACGGAAATCCAGAGGTCGTCGGTAAAGATTTTTATGGAAATTTAAATTTATCTGTTGCTAACTATAACTATTCATAATTCAAATTCAAATATTTTTATTCAAAATAGGATTTAAAATCACTTATTGAACGTCAAAAACTACTAATGTTATTATATTCAATATTTTTTTATATAATATTTATGATGCAATATCTAATTCGAAATTGCATTTAAATTTTTCTTATTGGCATAAAAAATGCATATATTTTGATTCCTTTAGAATACTTTTTCATGTCATTTCTAATATACTAGATACTACTACCGAACTACCTACTACCTACTAATGAAATATCTCAACCGCGTATTGGGAAGAGAAATGCCTCAGACCTGTTTTTTCCTTTAAATTAAGTAAATCATTGGCAACCATGTACCGGAAGACGCAGTGTGATCTATTCAAGATCGCCGGAATACACCGGAAGGCAGCGCATGACCGATCATCGTGGAAATCTTTGGGGGAGGCCAGGGAGTCCAGCAGTGGACGATTCCAGCTGATGATGATGATGAAATAAATTATTGATGAATATTATAGACATAAAAAACGTCTAATACAGTGCCTACGTAGATCAATCACTTCTTGATTATTTTCTTCACACACCAATCCACGCCTTTTCCGTTTATTATCTAGTATGAATGTTTGCCCTTAACTGGCATGCACCTAATGAAAAGTTATCATAATTTAATAACACCATTCTGTCGTGTTCTTTGTTGATATGACAACAGAAAGACCGGCAACGCATCTCTTGACCTTGCCTTTCAGTTTTTGACATTTGAGTATTTTTGTTGCGTCACTTTGCATATATTGTAATTGAAATGATTTGTAAAACAATTAAAATGTAAATCTTGACTTAAAAGAGTGGCAATGAGTTTCTTGCTACTTCTTCTCATTAGCTCAACCCTTTACGAAGTAGCGGTAAATTCAATAAGAAACAATATTTTTTTTTGACATTCATAAGTGTCATTTCAGTGACCTACATGAATAAAGTGTTTTTGAATTTTGAATTTGAGCTTGCCTTGGTGTTGCGGATGTATGGACGGTTAGACACTTCCATCAAGTAGTCATCTTGCCCGTTTGCTAGGGAGCAAGAGGATATAAAGAAAACTTCCAATATAAATGGATAATACTTACGTGTTTTTATATTGACATCTTAATTCATCAATTTTCCATTCATTGACTTGCGTTTTATCATATTCACATCCCTCACAGGCCCATTCTAGTGAGATTTAAAATCCGAATAAAACTATATGTTCTGTAATTACCTATTGGGATATATTTCAGAAAAAATATTTTTTATATGAGAATAAGGGACGAGACGAGCAGGACGTTCAGCTGATGGTAATTGATACGCCTTGCCCATTACAATGCAGTGTCGCCCAGGATTCTTGAAAAACCCACAAATTCATATGTTAAGTCTCATTTGCCCAGTAATTTCACTAGCTACGGCTCCGTTCAGACCGAGACAAGTAATTTTTACACATTACTGCTTCACGGTGGATATAGGCGCCGTTGTGGTATCCAGAAACTAGCCGGCATCCTGTGCAAAGGAGCCTCCGACTAGTGAAATAATAAATAGCCTAACGATTTCAGTTTCGTATTACCGCGGAGATTGTGAGTCCCACCTCTCGATCCACCTTCATCTTTGGTTCTAGGCGATGACAGAAACGATGACGGAGACCCGGCAGCAGGGCAACGCTGCCGTGAAGCAGCTGAGCACGGCGCGGGAAGCGGACTGGCCTGCCGTTTTGTTCTTCATCCACGTGCATCTCCTGTCGCTATTTGGACTGTGGATATTGTTTACCGAGGCCAAACTGGCAACTTTATTGCTGTGTAAGTACATCTGGATCTTTTTATCCGACTCTTTTAATTAGTGTCCTATTTCCCCCCCCCCCCTTTTTTAAGGAGGAAGTTCTTATTATATTCTTGTGTGTGCGTTACTCAATTTCCCTCCAAATTGTGATTAAGTTCAATATTATCTTCTTATAATAAGTAGGGTAAATAAACGTGGAAAACTAAGGAAATATAAAAATATCTCCTTAGTTACCTTTTTTTCAGTACTTATATGAGATTTATTTTAAATCGGTTTTTCTTTGAAAATGTGTTGAGTATATTAAAAATATACCTATTCAACATCATAACGGCGACCACGTACCAGAAGACGCAGTGTTGGTAGGCCCCAAACCAGATGGACCGACGGTCTGGTTTAGATCGCCAGAATACGTTGGATGAGGGCAGCGCAGGACCGATCATCGTGGAAATCTTTGGGCGAGGCCTTTGTCCAGCAATGGACGTCTTCCGGCTGAGGATGATGATGATATTAAAAATACTTATTTAGCTATTATGGTATCCATACCCGCAATGGAGCCCCAGATCATGAAAGAACTACAGTGCTGAAAAATCGGAAGTACATTGAGAGCCCACACTAAAGAGGGATATCGGTGTGAACGACCGTAAAAGCTATAAGCAGTGTTTTATTTAAAAAAAAATAAGTTTGTTTTATGAAGTTTTAGTAGTGCCGTTCATCAACACAGTAAGCGCAGACAAAGAGAAAAAAAGATATATCTTAAAATATGTAGAGTTTACAGGTAAAGATAATTTTTCTATACTTAATAAAAAAACGAAACATTTATAATATGATCATGATAACTTTTAATCATTTGATCATTGTAATAATAATTTATAATATTACCAAAGTTTTGTATGAAGCAATATTAGCTCTACAGAATGATTTATTCTCGAAAAGTTGTTGATTCATTCTGAATTGAAACAAAAAGTTATTTTGCAAGACGCTGGGTTACGTCATCAGAATTTGTTGACGACAGTTTTATTCAAGTCGCTTATTCAGCCACGTTTGACATTAAAATGCATTTTAGCAAAAGTTGCTACATACTACTAATTGGTACAAATGAGGTGAACATGCCAATATCATAATATAGTTAATAAAGTCTATCATTACCGCAATTATCACATGTAGAAACGGAAAGTTTACTGTAAATTACTTACTAAGAATTAACACACTCACACATTGATATTTTAAAATAACAAAATGTTCAAAATACTATCTTCGCGCCTCAATAAGGCTACTGGAAACCCAAGCGCTGGCAGCTATTTCGGTCAACGGATCAGCCTTGCTATCCAACGCGGTAATGCTGCCAGTATTCTTGGTACGCTTCCACGTAATGATAGTTTTAATTTTATGTAGTCGTAGTATTTTAAATATAGTTATAAGATTTGTTCACTTAATAAAATAATAACAAATTGTTTAGATTTGAAAGAGTGACATCTCAAGTCAATTTCCTAATATGCAAATATTGGGGGTTGAGCAGGTTATCAACTTTAAAGTAGATCCTGTAGATGAAATCACATCCAGAGAGCTGAACAAGGCATTCAAGATTTACCAAATATACTTCACTCGAACGGTTGGCTTCCGTTGGAAGAGCACTCGCACGGAACGCGAGTGGTCGCGGGTTCGAGTCCGGCATCGTTCATAAATTCTGTTTTCAAATTTTATTTGTGTAATTAATTCCAGATGTGTGGGTTATCGCTTTAAAAAATAATAAATTGTTTAAGTTATTTGTAGTCAGTGTGAAGAAATGAAAGTAAATAATTTGTATTTTTATGACTATTTGTTCTTTCCACACACTAATATCTATATTTCTGATTTGTCAATTGGAATTTAAATCATATGATTACGATGAGTAGCAGACACAGTTGACATCTAATATATATATAAAATTCTCATGTCGCGGTGTTTGTAGTTAAACTCCTTCGAAACGGCTTGACCGATTCTCATGAAATTTTGCGTGCATATTGGGTAGGTCTGAGAATCGGACAACATCTATTTTTCATCCCCGTAAATGTGAAGGGTGGACCACGCCAATTTTTTTTTCAATTTTTTTCAATTTATTTGATTATGGGTCAGCATTAAAAAATACATACAACTTCAAATTTTCACCCATCTACGATGAACAGTTACTTTTGTATCACAATTTTAATATCGGTAATACAACGTTTGCTGGGTCAGCTAGTCATTAATAAAAATATAATAATATTGACACACTTTTACACAAATTATCTTGCCCCAAACTAGGCATAGCCTGTACTGAGGGTGGTGGGACAACGATATAAATATAGTATATCGATAACTATACATATTCCATGACTCGGAAACAAACATTACCAGATTACTTTTGAGCTACTATTTTAATTCCCTTTAAATTTGGTAAGATTCATTCTTGAAATACTTACCCACCTTTGATAAGTTCCGGTGGCCATCACCTTAACAAACACATTACACATTATCAATAATTACTTTCTTCCACGTACAACCAATGAATGAGCTTCGGGAAGGACGGGACTCCCTAAGAAAAAATTTTAAATTTAGTTTAGTATGAAACGTGAAGTCATTTGACATAATTTTGAAATAGTAGTAATGCGATTGGCCACTAAGTATAATCCGGCTAAATTTGAAAGCGAACAGTTGCTTCAAATGTAGTGGATTTCGCCTATCTCCGTTTTTAACAAGATAACAGCCGTCACCTGTCAATCTATCAATGACTGCACGTTTCTTATAATCGCCTTTTTTCTTAGAGAGTTTCGCTAGGCTGATGGATACCTTCAAAAAAAGCACGTATACCGTTCTAAAATGCTGTAAACGCACCTGTGATTATTCTGGTGTTGCAATAGAACGTGGATGACGTTGATCACTTAAGGCGACACTAAATGCCAGCGACCTTGAGCGATATGAGTTCACGGCTGCCGGCCCGCCATCTATGTAACAACTCTTATCTTTTCAAAATTCGTGGAAAACATAACATATTAAAGTCGCAAACAGTTTATATGCTTACAATTCTCATTATTGATTACTAATCTGAATAAATGTTCCTACACAAAACAAGTACAAGCTATAAGAATAACTTTTCTGAGAGTAATGCTAAACAAATGCGTCATGCGAAGAAAAAACTTGTTTAACTGCAAAACGGTAGTTCAAAATAGCTCTGGAGTGTGAACTATAATCAACAGCAAGCATAGGCAACCTACAAATAAGACATAAGGGTATGTGTAACCGGGTAAAATACTGTCCATTACTCCAAATGCTATATATTCACCATAAAACTTATCTAAAAACACCATGTTTGCGTGTTTTATGCCAACCCTTCGCCTTAATATCAGGTGTAAAAACATTAAGAAGTTAATTTTGTCTTTTTTTTTCAGTGGTAACGTTGACGTCATTAGCCACTCTGGGCGTCACAACAGGAGCACACAGGCTGTGGGCACACTCTACGTATAAGGCTAGCGCCGAACTACGCGTCTTTCTAATGCTGTTGCAAACTCTTGTTGGTCAGGTAATATTTATTAATATTATTAAGAAGGTGTTATAATCAGCGTTATAAGCAAGTATGGGCAGCGGTGAACGACGACATAACATTGAATACAGCCTTCTAAGATATTAACTATATTGTCAGTGATAATTAGTGATAATCTTTGTCAGTGCTATATTACGGTATAAAATTTGTCACGAAAAACTAATTCAAATGCATAAAAAGGCATTCCTTTAGAATTCTTTTTGATGTCATTTCTAATATACTAGATACTTCTACCGCTTCGGACACAAATGGCGCTCTGAGAGAGAAGAAGCGGCGCAAGAACAGACCAGCATTCTTTTTTTGTGCTCTTTTTATATTGTATTTTACTTAATACTTTACTTTTAATATTATACTGTCATTGCTATTGCTATACAATAATCATAATCTAGTCCCAGGCTGTCCGATCACTTAGATATTCAGCTGTGGAGTAATAGGATTTACGACAGAGCCATTTTTTAATAAAACATTTAAACTTATTAATTGATAATTCCTGAACAGTGGCTGGGACTTTATTTTAAAAGTGTATACATTTACCCTTAAAGCTATTATATATCTTATGAAGCTTACTAGAATTAGTTACAAGCAATCCCTTATTTCTAGTGTTATAATAATGAAAATCACTATTGAGAATAAAACGGTGATGATTTTGATGTAAAATTGTAAAATAGTACAAACAATTTTACATCAACATCAATTCATTACAACAAACCCTTTTTTATTTATTTGTATTATATATTTATATAAATTTGGAACATTTTATTTTATTTTCCAGTACTTTTTAATACGTAGACAATTGTTTCCAATTAATTGAATGACTTCGCTCGCATAAATTTCAATAATGTGGCAATCTGGAGTTTATTTTTCTCGTAGAACCCTTATTTAGTTAAAAAATAAAATAATTATAATTAATAGATATAAATCATTAATATCGTTTTAGCAACTCTTAAACTTATACTTGACTTGAAATCAAATTCTGAAAAATAGTGAAGTAATTTGGTTTTATTTTACAGGTTTATAATACAGTTAGTTTAACGTAAAATGATATCGTTTTATGTGACACTGTCCAGTATAGATATGTCAAGGTGGAGTAAAACCGGCTTTTGACCATTAAATTTTTACCGCCTATTGAACCTTCTGTAATAAGATTGTTGTGGTTTTTATAAATACAAAACAAAATTTAAATGTCTTTTCGTCATCGGAAAATACGCCTCTTTATAAAATGCGTGTTTAAACATGGATGTAGTAATTATCATAGAATAAATAAATGTAGTTAAAAAAAAATCTAAAAAAACACGCTATTGTTGAAAAGATAATGGTTGAAATTAATAAAAAATAAAAATCAACTACGTTTAAAAAAACCGACTTCAAAAACTGAAAAGTATCAAATAACTAATAATTTAATTTAATACACCTAAAAAATAGCAAGGTAACATAAAAAAAAATACCGATCGAAATGATTACCTCCTCCTTTTTGAAGTCGTTTAAAAATGAACATCATTTCCTGCCTTATCGACGATAAATGAAAAAATTATAAAAAGTAACAAAAATCTTATTTGGCAAAATTAAAAAATGGAATAATTTTATCAAATTAATGTATAGTCATCGGTCCACGATAGATCTACGAAGTTTGAACGATATCTGGCCGTTTAAAGTGGGTCTAAATCGCGCCCAAATGAGTCGGTTACAAACAAACATACATACAAGTGAAGCTAATGAAAAGCGTCGATCGAGCAACTCTTGACTCTCACCACGGAGCCCGCGGCCGCGGTTTGATCCTCGAGCCCGCCACGTGACAAATTATTTTCGGTTTTAGAATTCATATCAACATTTATTTGACTTTATATCGGCAATGCTGGTACCTCTGGTGCTACAAGGGAGTATAGGTAATATTTTTTTTATGACAGTAAGGGACCAGACGAGCAGGACGTTCAGCTGATGGTAATTGATACGCCCTGCCCATAGCAATGCAGTGTCGCTTAGGATTCTTGGAAAACGCAAAAATTCTGAGCGGCACTACAATTGCGCTCATCACCTTGAGATATATGATGTTAAGTCTCATTTGCCCAGTAATTTCAATAGCTACGGCGTCCTTCAGACCGAAACCCAGTTTTTTTTAATGAAATTAAGGGACGAGACGAGCAGGACGTTCAGCTGATGGTAATTAATACGCCCTGCTCATTACAATGCAATGCTGCTCAGGATTCTTAGAAAAACCTAAAAATTCTAAGCGGCACAACAATTGCGCTTATTACCTTGAGACATAATATGAAATTACTGGACAAATGACACTCATTTGCCCAGTAATTTCAATAACTAAGGCGCCCTTCAGACCGAAACACAGTAATGCTTAAATATTACTGCTTGACGGCAGAAATAGGCGCCGTTGTTGTACCCATAATCTAGCCGGCATCCTGTTGGAAGGAGCCTCCCACTGATGACATTTTCGTAGTAACATTATCGTCTTGTGCTTTATTGAATAATTTTTAGAATTTGAGCAAAACAAATTGTAAAAGAGTTTCCTGGGAAATACTACGATGAAATGCTTTTTGAATAATTTTGTTGTTTGTCATTCGCAGGGTTCCATATACGACTGGGTCCAAAACCACAGGCTGCATCATGCATATTATATGACGGATAATGACCCGTATGACCACAGAAGAGGGTTTGTCTACTCACACTTCCTCACCAGGCTGCGGAAGTTGAGCGAGCAGCAAGTGGCTCTCAAGAATTCTATCGATATGTCTGATTTGGAGAAGGATTCTGTTGTGATGTTTCAAAAGAGGTATGTTTGTGACTAATAATAAGGCTAGAACCTTAGATTAAGGATTAGTCTCCGCTGCGCTACAACTAGATACCGCAGCCTATAGCCAGATAGTGTGACGTTTTGACGTGCCACATGTTCTGTTAAACTTTGCTAATAATTGAAACTAAAATGCCGGGTTGCGTAGTAAAACTTTGTAAAAATAATACTACAAGAATTAAGAAAGATACTGTGATCACAATATATCATCAGTAATTATTTTGTATTTTTTAATTTCAATGTAAAATAACACGAAGCGTATGTTACAAAATTTGAAAGATGCCATTGAGTGTCAAGATCACACAACAAGACACAAGTATCTAATAATTGCCGTAATAAAAAAAAAGCTATTGTTGTTCTCAGGTAGTGCGGTATTTAGTTGGAGCGCAGCGAAGACCAATCCTTAATCTAAAGCTAAAACAATTTAACTTCTCCTGTTACAAATTATCAATGATAAATTAAATTAAAGATTTAAAAAATAAATCCTGATTCTTGAAAAATTAAAATACTGGGCGGCATTACATTGCGTCTCGTCACATTGAGACATAAGACGTTAAGTCTCACTAATTTAACTAAATTTAATTATTCTCTCATGTGGGTAAATTCTTTCTGATAATTCTTTAAATTACTTCTGAAAAAAAAATACTTTTCTCATATTATTATGTATTCATAGAAATAGTTATTTATTTGAAATTTTAAAAAATAACAGTATTCGTTTAATGTTCTATGGAGTCCTCTTAATAGGGTTTGGCAGCCTAGCGAAACTCTGAAAAAAGCGATGCACTCGATTGTATGAAACATGCAGTTATAATCTTGTAAAAAAAATCCACTACATTTTAAGTAACTGTTCGCTTTCAAACTTAGCCGGATTATACTTAGTAGCCAATCGCAATACTGTAATAACTACTATTTCAAACTTATGTCAAATGACTGCACGTTTCATACTAAACTAAATTTCAATTTATACTAAGGCAGTCGCGCCTGTTATTACGTAATATAAAGTATTTACATCCTCTTTGGGGTTTGGCATAAAAGGCCATTAAAAAGTCTCCATGAAGTAAAAAAATGTTACGTGTCCAACTATTTCTTATATAGGAAGTTACTTCACTTATTTTCACCAAGAAGTGAGTCTGGCAAGCAAGTCGCTAAAAAGGTCTTCTCCCCAGGTTCTACTGGGTTCTGTACGCGGTGCTGTTCATTCTGCTACCACTGAATGCCCCTCTAGAGTACTGGGACGACACCATTATGAGCTCAATATTTGTGATTGGGTTCTTAAGGTACTGCATAGTGCTGCACGCTTCGTGGTTGGTCGAAAGCGGAGCCGTTGTATGGGGCCTTAGGGAAGGAGAGAAGTAAGAATTTTTTATCGAACTAGTGTGCTCTCAATTTATTTATTTTTTAATGCAAATAACGGATGAGACGAGCAGGATGGTATTTGATACGCCCTGCCCATTACGATGCAGTACCGCTCAGGATTCTTGAAAAACACAAAAATTCTGAGCGGCACTACAATTGCGCTCGTCACCTTGAGACATAAGATGTTAAGTCTCATTTGCCCAGTAATTTCACTATCTACGGCGCCCTTCAGACCGAAACACAGTAATGTTTACATATTACTGCTTCACGGCAGAAAAAGGGGCCGTTGTGGTAAATGGTAAAATTCTGATGATTTTTCTTTACATTATCTTCCATTTATTTCAAATTTCAATTTAAAGGAATTATAATCACCATTATATATTACATTAACAAATTCGTTTCTCCTCAGATACCCACCAGATTCAAATTCAGTATTTCTGCTGAACAGAACATTCTGGCCTCACTACCACTATATATTCCCAGGGGATTATAAATCTGGTGAATATGGCACATACGGTATGTATTTCTTACATTAAATTAAACTTATTATTTCTTATAAGCATTAGGTTTATTTTGCAAATACGATACAAAACGATACATTACAATTTTTGTAGTATTAAAGCCAGTATTATAGTTTGTCGCGAAAAATCGATGTTAATTTTGCGTAGAAGTGTTTTAAAAAAAATCTAAAATAATTCTATATTTCAAAGGTACCGGCTGCTCAACGGCATTCATTCGTATATACGCAGCCATGGGTGTGGCCACCAACTTAGTAACGCTGGAACCTCGAACTGTTCAGTTGGCCATGGCGGAGGCGGCGAGAACTAACAAACCCATATCTAAATGTATCGAAGAACAACTCGTCAACCAAAGAGTTGATGAAGATCATTACCTAAAGCCAAAGTAGATGATTGAATTTGTGTAGCTAATATAATGTAGTTATTAAAATAAAAATAAACAATATTAAGGCACTTTCTGTACATCTTGTCTATAGCGATACAGATTTGATTATATATAGATATTTATTTATCAGAAACATAATATTAGCATAATTTACAGTTCCAATCCAACTCGGATGGGCTGTCGAGAAGCTTCATAAAATCTTCTCGACCCTAGTACAAGTGTCTGAAGACGAAGATTTTCCTAGTGTTGACTTACGGTACGCAGACGTGGTCGGTAGCTATGTGCCTAATGAGAGAGCTCATGGTCGCTCAGAGGAAAATGGAGGGGGCTATGTTCGCAGTTACCCTGTGAGATCGAATGAAAAATGAGGAGAGCCGTAGGAGAACCAACGTCACCAGATAGCCCAAAGGATTGCGAAACTGAAGTGGCAGTGGGCAGGGCACATAGTTCGTTTAGGGGCAGTAAAGTCCTCGAATGGCGACCACGTACCGGAAGACGCAGTGTTAGTAGGCCCCACATAAGATGGACCGATGATCTGGTCAAGATCGCCGGAATACGTTCGATGAGGGTAGCGCCGAGGGTGTCGTGGAGATCTTTGGGGAAAGCCTTTCTGCTGCTACGATGATGATGACATTCTAATATTAGATCTGTCATCATTATCATCATCATATCAGCTGTACAAATGTACCTAAAACAGAAATGCACAGCATTTGCCCATATTAATTAAAATTTGTGTTTAACAATTAAGTACAAATTCGAGTGACATTGAAAACTAAAGTTGCTTTGTGTATTGATTAGTAAATCAACTCAAAATAATGTTTGTATTTTATTTCAAGTTAGACATAGGGCAGGCGTGGAGGCGTTTGCAGGAAAGTTTTTGTGAATAATAAAAAACAAAATAAATACCGCTTTTATTTTTTATCAAATTAATAATTTAAAGAATATAATGAAAAAGACTTTTAAGAATACCAACCATACTGATAAAAGATCATAAACGATGACAAACGTACTCCAAAGCTGTGGAACGAACTTCTTTGTGCGGTGTTTCCGGGACGATACGACTTGGGTACCTTCAAAAAAAGCGTGTACACCTCTCTTAAAGGCCGGCAACGCTCCTCCTCTGGTGTTGCAAGAGAATGTGGGCTGCGGTGATCACTCAACACTAGGTGCCCCGTACGCTCGTTATCCTACTTTTTCCATAAAAAAATAGATAAATAAATAACAATCGCACAAAAATACCATTATATTTCATACTCAAAAAGCTGCTTTCTTGTAATTGCAAAACATACCTATACATATATATATAGGTACAACATGAAACAATGATACTTATTTAGCACTTGGGTATGTACTTCTTAAAAATTGTAAATAAATTAAATCTAAATAAAAATACTTATTATATTATTGCGACAGTATGTATTTCACTTTGTGTTTCGCTAAGCAACCACGTCATCATTTACAGTGTATGTTTTCGTCACATGTTTTTTGAAACTGTACCTACGACTATGTTTATTAAATCCTAAAAAATAACTGGACATATATAGAAATTAGATGAACCACTTGAATGTGAACAAATACATCAAATGAAACAATTTCAACAATTTTCATATTCAATCAGAACATATTTAGCATACGTTTGAAATAAATATGCAAAGTCGCTCTACAGTTTTTGCGGTTCTTCCAAGCGTATTCCCCAACGCCTGTAAACAATTTGACATTAATTCATTAATTAATAATTTGTTATTTTATGCCTAAGAAATGTGAAATCATCCATCTTTACTTTATTACTAATTGACGATGATCATTTCTTTTTCCAGAGAAAATAACACATTTAAATATTTTTATTCAAAATAGGATTTTAAGTTATTCAAACGAAAATTTATGCCTCAGATCTGAGAAGAACGGGCGCAAGAAGATCAGCGGCCTTCTTTTTTTAATAAAATTACGTTACAATAAAATTTATTTTAAATAGCCGGTTGGCGGTCGCTCCATTCCCTATCTGTGGTATCATGAGAAAGTAATTTATGTTATAATAACCCTTACCCCATAAACGTTTTATAATTATTTATAATTACTTTGACATTCGCAACACATTTGTTTTGTACATTTTCTGGGACCATGCTTTAAAAGCTTATACATCGCCCAACAAAAGACTTGCTAACACTCCTTAACGACATAGTAGGCATAACAAGTTTACGTTTGTTCCTGGTGCTAATATTATGATTATCACAGCTCCTAGAATATTCGCTAATGTTCTTATGTACATATTATATAACAATATTGAGAATAGATTGAGAGGCAACAGTTAAAATGGCTATTAGAATATCATATGTTCTCGAAATAAATAACGCACTTTCAGCCCAGTTCTCATCACAGAACTCCAATTTTACAAAGGCACTATCCGAGAACATACAAACAGTATAGAATAATTTGAAGATGAAGATATCTTCAGTATATACAGAGCTCACCAATAGCAATGGAAATGATGAACCCAGCGATGATGACCAGATATGCTGTTCGTACGTCAGCAGCCCGGGCTGACGCGAACCCTGACAGTGGTGAGCATTGAGGCATAGCAGGAACCAGTGCTGCAGCCAATCGCGACAGAACTCCACTGCTTCTTAACTGCAGTAAACTGGCCAAAATATTTTTATATTAATAACTAGCTGACCCAGCAAACTTTGTGTTGCCATATAAATGGTAGGTAGCTAAAATTAAGATTGCTTTTTACCTCCTGAGAAAGTAAGAAAGATATAAAGATTCTAATTAGTTATTTATTTTAAGCTATTCTTTCAATTTGATTTTTGAATGACGGGGGACACATCAAAGGAAAAACAAAATTATTGTTTTTATTTCATTACATTTTCATATTTATTCACCTTTCAAATGCCCTGCCCATTACAATGCAGTGCCGCTCAAGATTCTTGAAAAACCCCAAAAACTCTGAATGGCACCACAACTGCGCTCGTCACCTTGAGACATAAGATGGTAAGATATTCAGTGTCATTTCCCCACAAATTTCACTAGCTACGGCGCCCTTCAGACTGAAACACAGTATTGCTTACACATTACTGCTTCACGGCAGAAATAGGCGCCATTGTGGTATCCATAATCTAGCCGGCATCCTGTGCAAAGGAGCCTGGTAAAGTACTAGTCTAATAATATCGGAAGAGGATATTATTCAAATGCAGTCTGACTTGTGCAAAATTCAGCAATTAGTTAGTTATTTCAACATTCACCCCTATGAGGAAGAATTGGGGGTTAAAAATTGGTACTTGGTCAATGTTAAATGAATAAGTCACAGTTAAACTTTTCCAGGTTTTGCTTTGTCTTATTCTACTGCGTCATACTTGATTATGGACACAGTTAACCTTTTGCATTTCAAAGTAAATACCAACCTCAGTAGTATCGGTTTTGCGTAGGCAGAGCAGTGCGGAAGCGGAAAAGACAGATCTGATCGAGTGGAAGGTACAGGAAGTTCTCGCAGCGCACATCGGCCTCGAGCCTGACTCAATGACCTTTAAAATTGAAGTAAAATTACTTACTTTTCACTCCATAATAAAACTTAACATTTAAAAATCTATACATAATATAATAAAATCGTAACAAATTTAAAATTGATCATGGAATATTTTTGTGGCGTAATAATCGGCTGCCATGACACTTACGACCAATTTCATACGTAATTGAAAGTAGAATGATTACAAAACAGTTATTTACGTTACAGCTATGTTATATTACTGAAATAAAGTTGTTTTGAAAACAGTATTTTATGTACCGACATCATAGAAGGGGAATACAAAATCTGTCATGATGCCTATTGTTAGCGATGACCTGTGACAAAATCTATACATTATGATTAAATTGGTTTTTGTTTAAGGCTCAATCACGCCTAAACCACTGATCCGAATTTTATCCTAGATGGTTTATGGCTGCTTATTTTTCGAATTCCAACGTTCCTTCATTAATTTATTTCCTTTTAAAATTCTCCTCAAAAGCGGGCTTCAAATTCAACATCAAAAATCGATTTACTTTGAAAATTGCTGCCAATAATTAAACACAAGATATTATCACAATTCGTCGTTATATATGTTATATAAGACACACGTTGCAATAATACACTCTAAGAGAAGGTGGTTATCCATTCAGGCTGCCTTTCTAATGTTGATCATTCACGGTACTGTTGTCCCAAAGGATAGACCTAATATTTTTTGGTCTTCGCATCGTTCCATTTTTGGGTAGTCGTGTGTGTTGTTTCGCTTCTAAAGAATTAATATATTTGGAGTTCGCATTTGCAGTTTGTCTCTTAAAGCAGCGTAAGAGAAAAACAAATGGTCTGAAATATATTCAACGGGGAGTGTTCCGAAGAGTTGTTTAACCTGATTCCTGCCAAATTCCATCTTCGCACGACACGCCACAAATAAGGATATCATCCCTACCATCTGGATCTGTGTGTGAGCTTTCTTCCACGTACTACAAAGCTGTGGAATGAGCTTCCTTGTGCGGTGTTTCCGGGATGATACGACATGGGAACCTTCAAAAAAAGCGCGTACACCTTCCTTAAAGGCCGGCAACGCTCTTGTGATTCCTCTGTTGTTGCAAGAAAGTGTGGGCGGCGTTGATCACTTAACACCTAACACCAGGTGACCCGAACGCTCGTTTGTCCTCCTATTCCATAAAAAAAAACGACTATGAAACGATTTTGACGTGACGTCTCGGAGTAGACTAAACTCAAAATTGGTTGCGGACAGACCAAGCCACGCCGACAGTTGCGTGATTGACGGGTCAATTTTTCAACAGGCGCGGCGCTATTCCATACGGCTTGATGGAGCGATCATGGATGCTTCTAGGTCGTTCTTTCGGATTATAAACAGACAAACTTAGGTCACCCTTATTTTTCATTACCATACCCTTCGAAAACTCATATCGCGCAATGGATTCATATAATAATAATAAATTCTTTATTTAGACCAACAAAGGATCATAATGTGTTAATAACAAAGTTACTTAAAACCTAGTGTTAGTACAAGATATCTTAAAATCTAAACCTTCCTAATCTAGATCAGGATCGACTTGTCAGCACATGTATCAAACAGCAGTGGTTCAGGTACTGACAATCGAACCTGTGAGAAAATGCCCTCAGAATACCACTACGTAGCCCGGACCCTACGCAACAGGGACGTACACCGCTTACGCATAGTCGCGTGAAAACAATCCACGCGCGCCTCAGCAAACATCCCCGACGCACTACAGTATCGTGGCAGCCCCAATAACATTCTGAACGTACTGTTATACTGAACACGCT
The DNA here is from genome assembly GCA_949711755.1 of Leptidea juvernica. Classification (NCBI taxonomy): domain Eukaryota; kingdom Metazoa; phylum Arthropoda; class Insecta; order Lepidoptera; family Pieridae; genus Leptidea; species Leptidea juvernica. The sequence goes on from CATIXQ010000017.1 coordinate 7,853,274, forward strand.
AGGATATCATCCCCACCATCTGGATGTGTGGCGGTCCTCCACAGTGCGGTTTTTAAGGAGCTTTCTTCCGCGTACTACAACGCTTCGGAATGAGCTTCCTTGTGCGGTGTTTCCGGGACGATACGACATGGGTACCTCCAATAAAAGCGCGTACACCTTCCTTAGAGGCCGGCAACGCTCTTGTGATTCCTCTGGTGTTGCAAGAGAATGTGGGCGGCGGTTATCAATTAACACCAGGTGACGCGTACCCTCGTTTGTCCTCCTATTCCATAAAAAAAAAACGCCTGCCATTGTACTGCTTCTGCGCATAGTCAACCCACAAACTGCTCGTATAAAATAAGCTTTGAAGAGTGTAATTTTTACTGGTGCGGATGATCATATTCGCCCTAACAGACAACGCTTAGCTTAGTTATAAATGATAAATGTTTTACACCTTAACGTCGTTCTCGCCACAAGTTGTCCAGCGAAAAACGCATAATCTTGACTGGCCGCACGCGATAGTCCTTCCTCTGCTGACGTCACTAGATTTTCCGCTTCGGAGTATCCACGAATATAAAATTCATTTAGCTGTACGTCTTTCGTCGACTGAAATATCATTAAAATTTAACATGATAGATAAATTTGCATCCGCAACTTCATTTATAAAGATTTAGCTTACTGGCGGAACAGGAACTCGAACTAAATATAGCCAATAAAAATCCCATCTAAATCACATCAGCTGTTTCCAAGTTTAGCAGGAACAAAAAAAATGATGCGGTGTACGTACAGTGTAAGCACTCCTACTACAAACAATCAGGTGGGTAATTAAGGCATGAAAAACGTGACAAACAAATTCAGTTTTGCATATATACAATATACCCTCCGCAAATAACAAATAATAAGTAATTACCTAATAGCAATTCGCAACACTTTGCTCAGAAGACAATTCTATAGGTACTAACTACCGCAAACTGACTGCTAGAGAAATGACTTGGGGTGTGATCTTTAAGAACTGCTTATATCTTTTCCTGGAGGTATAAAAAAGGGTGCCAAATCGCTGGTGCACATTATCTCAAATATAGGTTTGCAAGTCCTGCAATAACATATCAGATTTCATAGAGGCTTTGGACCAAGAATAAAACACCGTGAAAAGTTCTTTATATAGGTTGGCAACTATTTTGGATTCGCCATCTTGATTTTTTAGTAACGATTGTAATAATAGGTAATTGTAATAAAGGTATAGTAACAATACTGATCATCATCACTTCAGCCGGAAGATGTCCACTGCTGGACAAAGGCCTGACCCAAAGATCGCCATGACGATCGGTCCTGCACTGCCCTCATCCAATGTGTTCCGGCGATCTTGATCAGATCGTTGGTACATCTGGTGGGGGGCCTACCAACACTACGTCTTCCGGTACGTGGTCGCCATTCGAGGACTTTACTGTCCCGTCGAGCTATGTGCCCTGCCCACTGCCACTTCAGTTTCTGATACACTGATAATAATAATACTGATACTCTCCAGCTATTGTGACGAACCGACAGTGTCTTATTAGCGTCCACTGAGTAATGATCAAGCGGTGAGAAACTGACGTCATATTGATTTTATAAATTCTAATCTTTGTAAAACTGTTTTGCTTCAATCAAGTCGACACATGGCCATTTCAACGGAATTACAAGATTCCTGCAAATTCTATTGGAATAAAGATTTTGTTTTAATTTTGTACAGTATTTCATAAAAATTACCATTAAATATATCTGGTCCGGTCCATTTCGTATGTAACCTATTTTCATTTCGTTAGATCTAAGAACGTCAGCAACAGTGGCTACTGTGGCGACGCGAACAGAGAGTACGGAGGTAATGAACGCAGCGTATGCGTTGTAGGTGATCACAGCGAAGAAGAGACACACGATCAACAGTATACTAGCTGATGGGCTGCGTGGAGTCCAGGAACCACCTGAAACCAAAGAGGCACAATATCCATCCACCCACAATCAATATAATAGCAATATTCAATAATAATAAGTCATTTAATTCACACTACAGGCCCCATAACATAAATAGGTACCTTATAATCTAACATACATATTTATATAACTTAAATCTACGAAGTCGGCGAATCCGCGATACTTGCGGAACACGACCCCTATTCAGCCACAGCTTCACGTCCAGGAAGGTCGATATAATATGTTCTGTTGGGACGCGAACAAAAAAGAGTTAAAGTCTACTACTTGACGCGTCAGCAACTTTTCGTCCCACAACCGGTTCCTTGTCCTCTCCACAAAGTACTGAACAATGTCTGCACATAGTATTTTCTTTGATTAACGCGAGTGTTATACATTTAAATAAAACCCTGTGTACAGCACATATCACGCCCGAGAAAATAAATGGCGCTAAACTTCATAATGACAACTATGACAAATACTATCTTTAACTCACTTCATCTGCAGTCCCCCTGAAAACGAGATCTAGAAAGGTCTTGAAACGTCGGGTTAACTCAAATAAAAATGTAAACTTTTACGCAAACATCTAATGTAAATCCGTTACAATTACACGCGTTTTAATCCTTTAAAAGTGTTTTATTTAAATGAACAATGTCTGTCAATAAACGAAGGTTTTCCAGTTCAGGTTCATGTTAGCATATTTTTTTTTTGTAAGAAATGACGGGACTAGCAAGATGTTCATTCAAGAGATTCCACCAAAACATAAATAGTGATTGTACAATACTGCTTGGTTGCAGAAAAAGCCGCAGGTACCCATTGTATATTTCATTAAAAAGAGCGCAAAAAAATAATGCTGGGAGAGTTCCTCGCGCCGTTTCTTCTCTCTCAGAGCGCCATTTGTTTCCGAAGTGGTAGTAGTATCTAGTACATTAAAAATTACATCATCAATGAATGAATGAAGAAGCGTGTATTAAAGCCAGCAGCCTACTTGTAAATAATTTCTTAAGTGTTGGATTCAAGTACTGGTGCCACTTAGTAATTATTACATTTTGTCACGCCAAATTGATCATGGTTTGGATTCAATTTATTATACTTGGAAGTTCAATAAACATTCAGTTTAAATTGAGATAAAGCGTGACATACCCAATTTGAAGGTTTATTACCAATCTCACCAGTGGGAGGCTCTTATGCACAGGATGCCGGCTAGATTATGGGTACCACAACGGCGCCTATTTCTACCGTGAAGCAGGCTAGTGAAATTACTGGGCAAATGAGACTTAACATCTTATGTCTCAAGGTGACGAGCGCAATTGTAGTGACACTCAGAATTTTTGGGGTTTTTCAAGAATCCTGAGAGGCACTACATTGCAATGGGCATGGCGTATCAATTACCATCAGCAGAACGTCCTGCTCGTCTCGTTCCTTACTTTCTATAAAAAAAAAATCTAATGCTCTCTCTTGCACGTAAGATCCTGTGAGTATGCCGTGGGCCAAGAGCGTTTGAAGACTGTATCCTGACTGCCTGTATAAGCATCTTTATTTATTTTAGGAAATCAATACTAACCATTTGAGATACAACAAAACACATACCTTGTTGACAAATAATCCCCATTGACCAAACCATAGCTTCGGTATACTCCATCTTCCGTCGCTTGTTCCGTGCCAGCTGAATAGTGAGTCTACTGATGACGACAACTGCTAATGACGTTACAATGATGACAGCAATCACACATACTAGCAGGCGGGAACTAAATGGGGCCAGGAATATATCTCGGACTGCGGATGTCTCTTGGTTGCGGATGTAGATGTTGCACCTGGATATAGAGCTTGAAATTAAAAATATATACTGGAACAATGAACCTAAAACTAAAAACTTTAAAAAATATAATATAATAACTTAATATTAAAAGGAGTCTCTTTAGGCAAGGTTCCGAAGATACTGGCAGCGTTCCCCCTTTGAATAGCAAGACTAATTCTTTGTCCGAGGTAGCTGCCACCTCTTCGCTCTTCTGTGATGCCGACTAACCTTTTTGCTATTTCCTTAAAAATCCTTATAGTGCTGGGACCCCCTGGACCAAGGGTCTCGACACTGAATGGGACAAAATCATATTCGGAGCCTAGGCCACTGTATTTGCATGCTTTAGCTTTTTCAGCCGCTTCACAAGCCGAGCTATAATTAAATTTCAATTCAAATCAAAATATCTTTATTCATCTAGGTCAAGGAAAATATGAATCCCAAAATTTCTTTTTAACATTTACCAACACTTCGGAAAAGCGTGGTAAATTATAATTGCTTATTCACAAATAACATATCAAATGCTACCATTCTTAGGTATGCGAATACCAGTATAAAAATAACAACAACTTGAAAAGGCAACTTAAAAAGGCGAAACCATCTTGAAGTATTAAAAAAAATAAGAGATGAAATTAAATTCTCTAGGATACAATCTGAAATCCTAAAAGGCTGAAGTGTGGTATTAATTAAGTCTTGAAACTGAAAAAGAAACAATTTGAACCACCAGAACTACTAATTTCATTCCCTTTAACTTTTTTTTGTAATAACACAAGTTTAAAATGAGTAAAGATTAATGATTTCTTATTTAGATAGTTAAATCCTTTTAAGGCGATTGGGTGTTAGGATTTAAACTAGAATTTAAGACAAAAGATAAATAGGTAAGTAACTCTATTTTAATATTATTCATCAGAATATTCAGGCTTTATCTGGCAACGTATAAGAAATAGAATTGTTTTTAAATAATTATTAATACATTTTTAAATAATAATTTACCAAATTACGCACATTGTCTTGGCGATCGGAAACACGAAGTCCAGATCTCGTCTCTCCGTTAACGTTTGTTCGGTGACCGGTTCAAACGCAATATCAATAGAATTATCAGAAAGTGCCCCGAGCAGACCCGACCACACCCCCTCATATGTCCGAGACCCTAGCTTGCTGTAATACTGTGTCGAAGGTCTGTAAGAAATCATCATATACATTTAATCTGCTACAGGGCGAATCGTACAGGGATTTCAAGTGATGTATTCACATAACATGCACGTTAAAATGACACTTTATCCGCGATCGCTTTTTTCCATCAAATATGTGCAAAAATGACGATGGCTGGTCCATGTAGGGATTGTACCCGTGAACCTGTATACTAGTATAGTTGTGTTTCTTTGATGTGGTTATTTTAATCACAATAGCCATTTTTTCTAAGCTTTACATAAACAGTGTTTTAAATGTAAAGGTTAATTAATATAATAATATACTTAATAGTCTTCTCACCGCCAGTTGCAGAAAGCATCCTTAAAGTTAATATTTCATTAAATATATTACCGTCACTTTCGTTTTCATTTTCACCGTCAAATATAGTTTGTGGCGGTCAGTAAGTTTAATAATCCTATCTTAATATATATAAATCCAGTGTCCTTATGTTTGTTACCAGTGAACTCCAAAACTAATGAACGGATTTAAATGGGGTTTTACTTCATGGAGTGCAGTTTAGTCCAACTTCAGAGATATGATAGTTTTTATTTCAATTTGCGAGCCATAATTATTTTTATTTCCAATGTTTGTTTTGTATGGACAAATTTTCTATGAGAGAATTTATTGACGCACAATTTGACAGTTCTGTTGTGAAACAATTTTATTATAATAATAGGGAGCATATGTTACGAAATAATTCTTGATGTTATGAAATATTATTGACAAATACATAAAAAACTATATTTTTTTTTTTTCATAATTTTTCATATTTCATAATTCAGTATTTTATTTATTGTGTACAGAACGTCTAAGTATATTGTATGATAGCAATTAAAATCGCTTATTTTAATCCTTTTTGAATAAAGTTTGAATTGAGATGACTTGACGTAACATATCAAACATATCTACATAGGCTGTAGTGCAGCAAAGTATCGGGAATGGAATATTTCCACTGTTCCTGTCATATTAAAATCTTTTTAATTAAAAACTCCTTGGTTTTAAAAATCGAATACCATTTATTTATTTAAAAAAAGATTCTCGGTCTTGTCACAAGGTCTTGTCAAACTTGTTTAGTCGTTGAGAAAATGGAATTGACTCGAGAAAATTCTAGACCGATGATTTATTATGACTTTCGAAGTGGTTTAACACAAAAACAGTGTGTTGCCCGAATGATTTCTGTATTTGGTGATGAAGCCCCATCCAAAACCACAAAAGTTGTTTTCCCGATGGATACCGCATTTTCTCTGTGAAGAGCAACAATGTGACTGGTCACGCCACCACTAATTACTATAGCACTGTATGGTGTCTCACTGACTCAGCAGCCAGTCCGCCCAGCAACACTTGTTCACTGGTGTGTTTTGTTTTTTTTTTAATTGCTTATTTTAATATTTTAATTGCTACAGATAATATCGATACCAAAAGGTTTATTATCAAAATTCTAAGTAGATCATCAATTTTCTCATCAAATTATTCTGATAGACATTTAAAAGAGCAATGTTGGGAGGAAGATTTGTTTGGAGATTTTTTTTAACAAAGTCAGAAACTCAGCGAAGGACCTCGTGGATATCCTCACATGTCTAAAAAACTTATTTGTATATCTTCTTAGACCGTTTCATATGTTGACGAATTGTCCTTTCTTACAGCGATCGGCTAATAAAGATGAACCCACCACTGCTTCTTTTTTCTCTTTAACTTTCTTTTCCTACGTACACACAGCAGTAGTGCTATCTCTTCGAAGTCCATTTTGATCCCAGTGTAGTGTGGTAACTCTGGTGTCTATATGGTGTCAATCTTGGTAGCTTACAGACAGCACGGTGGTGCGACTGGTTGCACTGCCATGGTGTCCCGGTGAAATATAGCCCTAAGGCTCAAGTAGATCACAAATACTCGTCTTTGACTTCTTTTTAATGACAATAAGGGACAAGACTAACAGGACGTTCAGCTAATGGCAATTGATACGCCCTAGCTATTACAATTCACGCAATATCGCTCAGGATTCTTGAAAAATCTTAAAATTCTGAGTGGCACTACACTTGCGCTCGTCTCCTTGAGACATAAGATGTTAAGTTTGCCCAGTTATTTCACTAGCTACGGCGTCCTTCTGACCAGAACACAATAATTTTTACACATTACTGCTTCACGGTAGAAATAGGCGCCGTCGTGGTACCCATAATCTAGCCGGCATCCTGTGACTTTGTGAATCTTGTGGTGTATGTTCTTTGGCCAGTAGCTTGCATGATCTTTTTTGCAGTTTCTATTTTTTTCGAAAATGGTATATAAATAAAATGAAGTTCAAATTCATAACTTTGTCCTTCTATGCAATGAAATAAAATCAAACTTACGTAGTGTTCATACGTTTAGTAATAAACTGTAGTATGTCGTCCCACAGCTCATGTGCGGTGGAGAAATTTTCATCCAAAACATAATTATCGTCGTGTGATGAGTTACTCCTTCCCACATTTATTTTTTCACCCAAAACATTCCTCACTTCCACCGGGTATGGAACTTTTACAGCAGCCATCGATATATTTTTATTCCATTTACCTAAAACGTTAGAGCACTCAACTATACATTACCAACTCGCAATCAACTTTACAAAATTGATGTGTCTCTTTATAATATCAAATTTACAGGTTTTACTAAACGCAAATGAGTATTTAAACGCTACTCGAAACAAAATATACATTTTTTTTGTCTGTCCGCTATTCATTACGTTATCATCAATATTTTCTTTCGAGAAACGGTACTGGGGCTATATATATCATCATCAGCCGGAAGAAGTCCGCAGCCAAAAGCCTCCCCGAAAGATCTTCACGACGATCGGTTCTGCGCTGCCCTCGTCCAACGTATTCCGGCAATCTTGACAAGATCTTCGAACCATCTTGTGGGGGCCCACTAATACTGCATCTTCCGGTACGTGGTCACCGTCCGAGGACTTTTCTGCCCCAACGGCCATCTGTCCGTCGAACTATGTGCCCTGCCCACTGTCACTTCAGTTTCGCAATCATTTGGATAGCCCATATGATTGCGAGTCGATGACTTTGGTTCTCCTACGGATCTCCTCATTTATGATTCTATCTCGCAGAGAAACTCCGAACATAGCTCTCATTCTGCGCTTCTGAACTACATGGCTTTTACTCGAGCATCTGTTCAAACCAGAATCTCATGATTCAATAGGTACTTCTGAGCCGATTGGCTCGTTATATTTGTAGCCATGTTCCATTGAAAGAGTTCCTCGCTCAGTCTAAATTCAACTTACCTAAGTACGCTGCATAGAGTGTTGAGTTAACTCGTGCCTTAAAGTACTGCAATATATGCGTTCCTTTAACGGTAATTCCTACATCTGAACTATCATTGTCCCAAGTCTTCTGAAGCTGTATTAAAGAGACTTTGCTAACATTAGTCATTTCAAATTTCACTGATCCAAATAGTTGAACTGTGCCGGAACGTAACAAACTTAAATCACTTCCGTTTCGTTTGTAAAGTAAGCTTCTCTCGATATCATGAAATCTTTGAGATTTCCGATAGTATGTCTGTTCAAAATAGCTATTGTTACAACTATATTGTCTGTTACCTAAGCAATTCCATTTATTTTCGATTTTTATATTTCGAATTGTTTTATAAGTGAAATTATTCTCACAGAAACTCAATTCGCTGTCTCGAGCATCGTGATACGCTACAATGATGTTCTGATCAAAACGCAATTCTGTTGTATTAAGCACATTATTTATATATTTATAGTCGTTTGTTGATCTGGTTAAAATCAACCAATCGTAGGCTGCATAATTCATTTTCCATCTGTGGAGCTGTGACATAACGTTATTACATTACATTTATACTAACAAATATTAAATTATTGAGATATCAAAGTACCAACTTTCAAAATCAAAGTATAGAGGTAAATTATCTCGAAACATCTCAAAAATTGCTGGACTGATCTTGACGGAACATTGACTGGCACAGTAACTGACAGGTATCATAGGGTAAAACTATTTTTCTAATAAATTAGGGGTCTGTGTATTGATGCAAATTAAATTGTAAATTAACTTACATGGTTTATGTAATCAACCAAAAGAGTCGCCGCTTTTCTTTGCAATTTCGGTGTTAAAATAATAATTCCTAAGTTATCCCCTGTTCGTGGCTTGTTCGGGACATCTATCGCTGAAGCAATACCGTTGACTCCCAAGCATTTTACTAAATGTATTAAAGATGATTGACATCCTAGAATAGGAATAAAAAAAAACATAAATAAAAATAAAATATAAATATTAATTTATTTTTGATTAAGACCGAATAAAATAAATCAAAAGTGGAGTTCAAATCCCGTTTGAAAAATATGCCTTTCACCTAAGAAGAAAGGGCACTAGAAACCATTTAAAGGGTAAAATTACTTTGAATTAATAAATAATCCGCCGTAATAGCCGTAATCCTGAGTGTTAGTAACATGACTACTAGAGACTATCAGAAAGAATACAATTCGGCGGTAAACGGACCGTATGATCCTGCTCGTTATTATGGTAAAGATGAACCCCATTCAGTCAGGTAAAACTGAGCGAGCTGGGAGCATGGTTGTTCTTCGTAATAACATCAGCTTTCACGGGTGCTATCAGCAGAGCTTGGTGGAGGTGGCATCATACATACAACCTAACTTAGTTGGAATGGCTCCATTCTTCCAATTGCTGGTTGCATGCATTACTCTATCAACTATAGAAAAATGGATGCAGTCTACCAATCAGAAGGACTACAAATACCACTAATAAAGAAAATATAGCAAAATTAAATCTCTTTAATGTGAATATCAAATTAGAGGGTAAACTAAATTTTCTAATAGGTGTTTTGTTCAATTATCAATCAAACTCATATTCACAGTTACCTGCCTTTATAATATTTAGCAAGGATATTATATAATATTATTGTCATTTAGTAACTGCTTTGGTTATTCCCATTTGTGTAAGAAAAAGCGGTACGTACTGAGTGATATTCAATCGACAGCTATGTAGTAGCACTGTCGTGGAACTGCAAAGTTGAAAAGGTTACGACTATTGTGACAAGTGGAGGTGTGTCATGTCGGCGGAATTTCCAGTATTTTAATTGTTATTGTATCTGCAGTTATTACATAGTTCGTGAAATAGGCGGATTGGGTATTCGTGGGTATATTGCATCGAATATATATTAACAGATTTTTTTTTTAGATTTCTAGAAGAATGAAGAATGAAGAGTAGTCTGTGTATAGTTAAGTACTTTCTTTAATCAACCCGAGTTATATAAATTAGTAGCTGACCCAGCAAACGTATTGTCGATATTAAAATCGCGATACAAAAGTAACTGTTGATCGTAGATGGGTGAAAATTTGAAGTTGTAGGTATGTATTCAAGCAAATTTAAATTAAAAAATTTGGCGTGAACCACGCTTAAAATTTAGGGGGATGAAATATAGATGCTGTCCGATTCTCAGACCTACCCAATATGCACTCAAAATTTCATGAGAATCGGTCAAGCCGTTTCGAAGGAGTTTAACTACAAGTGTTTCGCTAAGTTTTTAGTCTACAGACAGAAGTCGATGCATATTGTTTAGAAGTTCTCTGGTTCTAATTATTTTCAGGCACTGACTTCTACTTTAAACCACTGCACTGGCGGCTGCCAAAGTGCTTTTCTGTGATATTTGCCATTTTGGCGCTGTTGGCCATGTACCGAGAGTCTGCGGTACTAAAACTAGTGATGACAACCTAGTGGACAACATAAATGGTAGGAAACTATTTACAAAAAAAATATGTTCTTTATTACGTTGATTCTTGAAGTATAAATAAGTTAAATTAATTCAAAATGTAAAAATACTTAAGGGTATAATTTTACGTTCCTACGCAGCCATTTGTATTATACGTCAAAATTAACTCTCTGGACGCTCACGCTTCAAATAGGCACAAAAAATGCGCCGTCAAACATAAGGAACAGCCTGTCCAGTGGCATTTATACAGGTCAATCTTTTCAGGTGTAAAGCACACGCAGAGCTCTAGGTTGGCTCACTGGCTATTTTCCGCAACTCGACCTGTAGTATGAGTCGCGCTTATTTTGCGTGAAATTCGACTTGGGTTGAAAAATGCTTGATTTTTGAGCGTCACGTCTACGTGCAGTAAACTTGTAACATTCGGTAATTTATTTTCCGTTGTATTTTGTAAAACAAATTAATAATTACCTGACTCGATCTGAGGCGTGAAAATAACGGCTTGATTCCATCCCCTCCACAGGGAGTGTTGTATGACGTATGACAACTGAACCAGCTCACACCTTGCCTGGACCAAGGTGGCAGCACTCATCAAGTACAGAATCCAGGGTAAATTCATTCCTTTCCTAGAATATTCCATTGGACGATCAAAGATTTTCCTTAAAAATATACCGATACGTTTAACTTAACATTATGTTAATATTGATGAAACATTAATAGTAAATAAAATAAACCTATATAAAAAAATACTGTTAATGCGTTAAAAAAGGAACTGTATCCAAGCAGATGACAACGCTGACTCTGTAACGGCCGTTCCCAATATACTATCTACAGATGGAGATAAATTACTCCCTTCTACTGTCAGTAATTAGCTGTCAATAATTTGAAGCTGTCCCAATATTTTTTTTATGAAAATAAGGAACGAGACGAGCAGGACGTTCAGCTGATGGTATTGATACACTCTACCCATTACAATGCAGTGCCGCTCAGGATTCTTGAAAAACCCAAAAATTCTGAGCTGCACTACAATTGCGCTCGTCACTAGCTACGGCGCCCTTCAGACCGAAACACAGTAATGTTTACACGTTACTGCTTCACGGCAGAAATAGGCGCCGATAAATCATTCTTATCGCCTTATATTGGAACGCGTGAATTCCAATTTCCATACAAACTTCTGTTGGTGGTAAGCTATACGTCCTCCCATTGACAGACAGCGTGTATAGATTAGGTGAGTTACCGTCGATAAGTTTATTGGGACAGAAAAGTCAATGATACGATTTTTATCTGACCGGACCTATCAACCGGAGATAGAATGAATATTGGGAACGGCCGTAAAAGGTCATAATTATTCCCTGGCTGTGAAATTTATCGCAGTCCATCTGTCAAATTAATTATAAGTCGCCGGGACTAGTTTTTCATGCGGTTCGTGCGGACGAACCCCATGGACCCATCGTGTCCATCTACAAATGGAATATTTTATTAAAAGCCTTCGTTAAGATCGATTTCTACGTTTGAAGGGTTTCTTTATCGAATGGAAACCCTATTACAAAGACTCCTTATTCCTTATCTCAAAGTTTGTTTGTCTGTTAGTAGAATAGAGTTAAGTAAAGATTTCTAGAGAATCTGACACAATATACCGGTGACCTTGTTTAGCCCTGAGTTGATGAATGAATGATTCCTTTATTGAACAAAATGCAGGTACAATAGGTTGAAAATAATTTCTGATGAGCCTTATACATCTTACCAGTGTATGAATATTACATTAAATTTAATTAAATAAAGAAAAAGAAATGGAGGATTAAAAACTTTTTTTAATGGAAATAAGGGACGAGGCGAGCAGGACGTACAGCTGATATGCCCTGCCCTAATGGGTATCGGCCGAGCGGCATTGCATTGTAATAAATGCAATGCCGCTCAGGATTCTTGAAAAGCCCTAAAAATTCTGAGCAGCACTACAATTGCGCTCGTCGCCTTGAGACATAAGATGTCAAGTCTCATTTGCTCGGTAATTTAACTAGCTACGGCGCCCTTCAGCCCCAAACACAATAATACACGATGAATATTCCCTGAGTTCGGTCAATACCGTCACGACTTGGGCGAGGTATTCATATTTGTTAGGATGCTGTATATCTTTGGTAGGATGTCACAGAACTTAGGTTAAAAACTATATTTTATGCTAATAAAGTTTGATTAAATGCAGAAATTCAGACGAAAACACGGAAACGTTGAAAGTAATCTCTAAATTCATTTATTAGATGAAAATTCGAAAATTTAAATTCAAATTTAGAATTGTGTTACACCATTATGTAAACTATACTGCCAGCTATTTATTCGGTTCTTTTTTAATGACAATATTGTTATTTTTTATAAAAATAGCCTAAATAAGTATTTGCAGTATTGTTGCGATTTTTTTGTGAGACTTTCATTAAACTGGTATCTGTCTATCCTTGTGTGAATGAGAAGACACACAACAAGAGAAAAACTACAATATTACCTCTGCTTCGTGTTTGCACCTTATTCTATTTTCTCGTTGATTATTTAGAAATACGTCTATTTCCTTTCGCTATACTCAAACAAATAGATGAATCGGAATTGACCCGAAACAAAATAATACGTATACCTACTAAAATCATTAATCTACTTCTTACAAAGCATTTCAGTTCATCAATGTGACAACTATTCAAATCAAACTTTAACATTCTAAGCTTAAACAAATGTGACGTAATAAATAATTCAAATATGGACTAGCCAAGCTGAACAACGCTTCACTTCGGCTTTTTCCTTTAAATAGCCAACATAAATTTTAACCCCTAATTTGCCTTCATAGGGTTAACACTTAATTACTTCTAGTCATAAAAAATTATATGAAATTACGTACATCTTACATACGTAGAATAATAACGCTCAGAATGATAATTTCATTCATAGTTCATTCATAGTCAATTTAGAAGTAACATTATAATCAATGTGTGCGAGAGCGTCACGTACTTACATTCGCCAACACGCACACAGACAGCCAAATAATGTTGCAAGTGAATAGACATTTCCCTAAATCAGTAAATTGTAAAAAATACTAGATTATATGTAATAAAGCAAGAAGAAATAAAATATTAATTAAGAATTTAATAAAAACATCACGTATTTAATTATTGTTTTTGAACAATTTTTGAAGTGTAAGTAAAGAAGTTCTTTAGAGTCGTTGCTTTTTGAAACTCGATGAAACGATATATCCGAGGTTCTCGAGGATACAGAGAATGAATTTGGGATCATTTTTGAAATCCATAATGGCCGCCGTGCAAAATTATGATTACAACAATATGGATATCGTATCCGAAGCTCTCGAGGGTGTAGAGAACGAATTTGGGACCATTTTTGAAATCCAAGATGGCTGCATTGAAAAATTCTTTTGGGGCTATACCATGTATGCTGTTATAACGATAACCCTAATGCCAAACAACTCATAGGCATCTTTCGGAAATTGTTGTGCCACATAGACTAAAATCGTTGAAAGTATAATTTTGCGCGGCGGCCATCTTGGATTTCATAAATGATCCCAAATTCGTTCACTGCACCCTCGAGAACCTTGGAAACGATATCCATATTGTTGAAATAATAATTTTGCGCAGCGGCCATCTTGGATTTAAAAAATGATCCCAAATTCGTTCTCTGCACCCTCGAGAACCTCAGATACGATATCCATATTGTTGAAATCATAATTTTGCGCGGCGGCCATCTTGAAATTGAAAAATTATGCCAAATTCGTTCTCTGCACCCTCGAGAACCTCGGGTTCGATATCAATGTTGTTGATATCATAAATTTGCGCGGCGGCCATCTTAGATTTCAAAAATACATAATGGCGCATAACCGAAAATCGTGACGATTTGCTATAAAATTTCTCTCGTACGTCGATAAAGAAGTTTCACTTCAAAAACATACCGACGTATTGAGAACCTCCTAATTTTTTGAATTAGGTTAAAAAGAGTGACCGCTAATGTTCTCACGAGCTCATCTTTTTTCAAACATATGGTAAATTCAGTAATTTAAAAGAAATATTTATAGTGACTATTCAAAGCGCTTAGTTCAAGCCTAATTGAATTTAGACAATTTGACTATGACTTTGAATACTTATAACATCATGTGGCGTCGTACATTATAGCCCCCTTTCAATATCTACCAATAAACACAAAAAACTATCCTAGCGGAGGAACTCGGGGTATATAGTACTTTCATAGCTGGCAACATATTTTTTTAATGGCGTCCCTTTTGTTTACAAAATATTTTGCTGTTTTGATGAATGTATTAGCTTAAATTAAAAGTTGTGAAATAGTATTTAGGTGTGAAATGTGATTTTCTTATCCTAATTTTTATGATAAGACGCTTTGTGACTACCCTTTTACTGCACAGTTAGTAATTTTTCAATTAAATTTCACGCACTGATTATCATGGAAGTTGACAGAATGACACTGACGCGGCGGGAAACGTATGTGGTCATAAATTTGCCCTGTGCTGCCCCGGGGCGTAAAAAGAATAGGGTAGTCCCAGGTCCAAGGGTGTCGTAAGAGGCGACTACGGGCTTTTTGAAAGTGGGAGAGTCACGCTGCTGTCTTATGACGTCAGCACAATCGGGCCAGACTCGTCCGGGTTACTTACCACACTCGCACAGAATACCGGCGTGAAGTAGCGGCCTAGTGCCGCTATGTTTCGCATAGGTTAGTGTCGAGGACCGGAGGCCATTCCCCTCCGTCCTTCCCCCCCCCCCCAACAAAATATGAGAGCGGTCCTAAAAAAGCAATTACCCCAGGAGGGTACCGGCTCTTGTAGAGCCGGAGAATCCCTCCCCGAGCATTCGCGCTCGGGCTGCCCCTCGTATTCTGGGGAGGGCACAGTACCGCGTATGTCACAGGACAAACAGGGCAGCAACACCACGGCACCCCGCTCCACGCTTAATGTGGACTTTTGTAACATCCGGGGAATTCACTCCAACTTAAACGCCGTCCACCACCACCTTGAAACGGCGCAGCCGGCCTTGTGTTTCCTTACGGAGACGCAGATATCTCGACCTAGCGATACGTCATATTTAACGTACCCCGGGTACAAAATTGAGCATAATTTCATGCCTCATGCCGGGGTATGTGTGTACGTTAGGGAGGATATCTGCTGTCGCCGTCTCGGCAATTTTGAGGGTAGGGGCCTGTCTACTCTCTGGCTCCGCGTAGATTTAGAGGACCGCGTCCGCATCTATGCGTGTGTCTACAGGTCCCATAGTGGAAACGCAGAAACGGATCACCTCATGGGCTGCGTTCAAGCGGCATTTGATGACGTGCTTGCTCAGATCCCCTCCGCTGAAATCGTAGTCTTGGGTGATTTCAACGGGCACAATGCCGAATGGCTTGGATCACGTACCACAGACTACGCAGGGCGATCTGTGCATAATTTTGCATTGGCGTATGGTCTGTCCCAATTGGTTGAGTCGCCGACGCTGCTCCCGGATGTGGATAGCCACATGCCGTCCTTATTAGATCTTCTGCTGACTACACATCCCGATGGTTACCAGGTCTCTGTCGACGCCCCTCTCGGAACGTCCGACCATTGCCTGGTCAGGAGTGTAGTGCCTATCCGACGCCAACGTCGCAGACCACCAGCGACCCGCCGCGTTTGGCACTACAAGTCAGCAGATTGGGATAGGATGCGTTCCTTTTTTGCATCCTACCCTTGGGGCAGGGTTTGTTTCCTTTCGGATGATCCTAGTGCCTGCGCCGTTGCAGTAGCCGATGTGATACTGCAGGGCATGGATATTTTTATACCAAGCTCTGTAGTACCGATCGGTGGCAGATCACAGCCCTGGTTCGATGCGTCAGTTAAAGCAGCATCTGACTGCAAAAAACAGGCGTATCGAACTTGGGTTGCGGCACTGGGCTCAAAGGATCCGAACTGCAAAGTTCTGAAGAGGAAATATAACCGTGCCTCCAGATTTTTTAAGCGGCAAATCGCCCGTGCGAAATCGAAGCACGTCGTCAAAATTGGCGAGCAGCTTTCCAGTTACCCGACCGGAACACGCAAGTTCTGGTCGTTGTCGAAAGCTGCTCTTGGTAACTTCAACCAGTCGTCCATGCCGCCGTTGCACATGAGGAATGACACCCTGGCCCATACGGCAAAAGAGAAAGCCGATCTCCTGTGCACTCTTTTTGCCTCCAACTCGACTCTTGACGACAACGGAAAAACACCGCCGACCATCCTGCGGTGTCAGAGCTCCATGCCTGAAGTACAGTTCCGACAGAAAACTGTTAGGCGAGCTCTGTTTTCGTTGGACGTCAGGAAGTCGAGCGGGCCGGATGGCATTTCTCCAATCGTGCTTAGAACGTGTGCCCCTGAGTTGACGCCGGTGCTAACGCGTTTATTCCGGCAATCTTATTCAAAAGGCGTAGTCCCTGATTCATGGAAGTCAGCCCTTGTCCATCCGATCCCAAAAAAAGGAGACAGTTCGGATCCGGCAAACTACAGGCCTATTGCTATTACCTCCCTACTCTCCAAAATTATGGAGAGCATAATTAACCACCAGCTCTTGGTATACCTTGAGGGTCACCAGTTGATCAACGACCGGCAGTACGGCTTTCGCCATGGTCGGTCGACTGGCGATCTTCTGGTATACCTAACACATAGATGGGCGGCGGCTATTGAAAGCAAGGGGGAAGGCCTGGCAGTTGGTCTGGATATAGCGAAGGCCTTTGATCGTGTATGGCACAAGGCGCTCCTCGCAAAACTTCCATCATTTGGGCTTCCCGAGAGCTTATGCAAGTGGACCTCCAGCTTCCTCACTGGGCGCAGCATACAGGTCGTTATCGACGGTTATTGCTCGAATCCCAAGCCCGTGAACGCTGGAGTGCCCCAAGGCTGTGTGCTATCTCCCACGCTGTTTCTTCTGCATATCAATGATATGTTGGACACCGCCAACATGCATTGCTATGCAGACGACAGCACTGGTGATGCCGTATACACGGGCCATGCAGGTCTCTCTCGGGAAAACGTCGACCAGTGCCGGGAGAAACTTGTGTCTTCTATCGAGTCCTCTCTCGAGAAGGTCGCGGAATGGGGTAAGTTGAACCTTGTCCAATTTAACCCCCAGAAGACTCAAGTTTGCGCGTTTACCACTAAAAAAAACCCCATTTGCCGTATCACCGCTCTTCGAGAACACTTCCCTTGAAGCCTCGCCTAGTATCGGAATACTGGGTCTCGAAATCTCGAGCAATTGCCAATTCCGTGGCCATCTGGAGGGCAAAGCCAAACTGGCTTCAAAGAAACTGGGCGTCATAAATAGAGCACGGCAATACTTCAAGCCGGCCCACATTCTAGCGCTGTACAAAGCGCAGGTCCGGCCTCACATGGAGTATTGCTGTCATCTCTGGTCTGGCGCACCCCAGTATCAGCTCGATCCATTTGACCGCGTGCAACGCAGAGCAGCTCGAATTGTTGGGGACCCAGTACTCTGTGAACGGCTGGATCACTTGGCGTTGCGTAGAGACGTCGCTTCATTGTGTGTCTTCTACCGCATTTATCACGGGGAGTGTTCCGAAGAGCTGTTCAACCTGATTCCTGTCGCCGAATTTCACCTTCGCACGACACGCCACAAGTTACGATATCATCCCCACCATCTGTATGTGTGGCGGTCCTCCACAGTGCGGTTTTCAAGGAGCTTTCTTCCTCGTACCACGAAGCTGTGGAATGAGCTTCCTTGTGCGGTGTTTCCGGGACGATACGACATGGGTACCTTCAAGAAAAGCGCGTACACCTTCCTTAAAGGCCGGCAACGCTCTTGTGATTCCTCTGGTGTTGCAGGAGAGTGTGGGCGGCGGTGATCACTTAACACCAGGTGACCCGTACGCTCGTTTGTCCTCCTATTCCATAAAAAAAAAAAAAAAAAAAAAAAAAACACGACCACATTGAAACTGCTTCATTTCGCTTGGGCCTACTCACGTTCTTAGCGTTATTATTCTATATGCGTAAGTATCCATTCCTACTCTATGGTCTTACTTTTAAAATGAGAATCTTTCACACAACTGTTTTATTGTTAATTTATCCCCTTAGGGGTAAATTTTCCAAAAATCCCTTTTTTTTTCACTTTTGTCATTTATAAAACATTTGAACACATTTTCAAGTTTGTCCCCCAAAGGCTTAGACTGGATAGAAAATACCCTCTCTCAGACGAAACATTCCTTTATTAAAAAAAAAAAAACAAAACTACCGAGAAAGTATTTTTAAAAAAAGCGCATAGCCAACTAGCAAAATACAAAATACCAAAAACAACATCCTATACTTTAATTTATGGCACCTATCTATAAGGGTCAAACCTCTCTAAAAAGCATGAAATCTCGAATGAAAAACATCTAATAAAAACGAAATTCATTAAACCGGATATCCGTCCGTCTGTCTGTTAAGCCGTTCAAGACCTTATCCACAGGATGAATTCCATTTAGTGTGGTTTATTTTTTAACTTTATTTTAAATTTAATTAACATCAACGTCTATGGTCCGTAGAAACTTTGAAAAATTGGCTTCTTAATTTACATCAACAAAAGATACGAACATTTTAGACTATACAACATGGGTACCTTCAAAAAAGCGTGTACACCTTCCTTAAAGGCCGGCAACGCTCCTGTGATTCCTCTGGTGTTGCAAGAGATTGTGAGCGGCGGAGATCACTTAACAACAGGTGACCCGTACGCTCGTTTGTCCTCCTAATCCATAAAAAAAAAGTTTAGACTATTTAAACTTTTCTTAATCAAAACGGCTAAGTTTCACGAAAGCACTTCGACAACTCTACACTAGGAATCCTTCTTTAGAAGCTGATAACTCGCAAAATGCTAGAATGTGTAGAATTAATAAAACTCTGTGATCCCAAGACGTATCAAACATAATCCGTGATCAAGTGTATCTTGTCTCTTTAATGCATAGTTATGAAGACTAACGCCCTCGACTTCGTCTTGTGTGCACAAATTGCACCCTCGTTAGGAGTTGCTTTAATATATATAATAGCTGCGTTTAATTTGTATAGTATATTTTTTTAATTTACTTGCAAAAATTAATTTTTATTTTTTTCGCAGGTGTATACAGCACTATGTGTCCACTCGGGAGGAAATGCGACTAAGAATATTGTTTTGAACTGATAGATTGATAGATATGACTTTGAGGATAGATAATTTTGTATAATCTAGTTTCCTCATCCTTATTAATGTTATTAATAATCACTTCGTTGTTTCTTTGTCCAAATTACTAATTGTGCTCTGAATGCATAATAGGTAGTAAATTACCTGCATTTTGCTGATTTAGCAAATTTCATTTAAATTAATTTGCGCAGTGTTTTCACCATAATACGTGCTATTGATGAGTTAAGCTCTCATTTAATTATCACAGGAGACACGTAGCTATTTCATATGAGCTACGTGATTTTTCACAAATGTTATCGACAATCGTATTACATGGCGCGAACTCCGACACTCGTACTGTCTCCTATCATGTGATATTTACCGTGCGATTTAAAATAAAGAAGAAAAAGTGATAAGTGTTCCATGTAAGTATAATATTTCATTATATAAAAAGATTTTATCTACACCCATGCTTTAAATCCTCTATTAAAGATTCTGAAACAGTAAGCTTATTGCCTACATTAAAACACCCAATGTCCTAATAACCATAACATCGTCCAAACGAATGATGTAATATTGTACTGAATTTCATAATAACACTAATTTGTTTTTTTTTTCCGATCCCTTCATGCGCAAAGAGTTTCAACAGACAGCCACATTCTTATTGCTCGATGCGTGGTATCTGTATGAATTTCAAAAAAAGAACATTTTCGTGTAGGCGCGTTCCACAGAACCAGAACTTCGCGCGCCGTAAAAAAAGTAGGTTATTCGAATCCCCGATAGTTTTCTTAGAAATTTTTATTGTTTTGTTTACTAAAATTAGGGATTCGAACGCTGTAATAGGGAATTAAAGCATGTGTGTAGATAAAATAAATAATTCATACTTAGTTTATTTGTATCTAATCAGTAATGGATGATATTAGGTTACTACTAGGACTGGCTGTTTTAATGTTAGCAGTAAGCTAACTGTTTCAGAATCTTTTAGAGGATTCATATTATGGGTATGTATAACTATAAAAATACCGCCAAGTGTAGTTTAAAATTCGTACGCAATTGTACGTAACGTTCTAAACAGTTCATTCATTGGTTTATACTAGTTAATTATTGAATAGATTTTAATCTGAAAATGGATATGTTAAGCTTTGAGCTTATAAGGCCAGGAAATCATCTTTAAAATATGTTATTGCAGTTGTCCCCAGGCATGGATGATCACTTTATATCAGATTCACGCTTTGCTTGTTTGCTCCGTCTTTGAAAAAATCTTGTTCTTTGATCTTGCATGCAGTTTTAAGCACATTTTTTTTAGTTTAATGACGGTAATTTTTCGGAAATTCATATTATTTATACACCCAACTTGGTAGAGGTTCGTTGAGTATTGACTTAGCTTACGGCGGTTCTCGATATTCAGTCTATCTCCGGCTGCGGCTTACTTGAGATAAAAATCGTAACGATTGTTGACTTTTCTGTCCCAATAAACTTATCGACGGTAAGTCACCTTATCCGTACACGCTGTCTGTAAATGGGACGACGTATAGCTTACCAGCGATAGAAGTTTGTATAGAAATTGCAATCAGGCGTCCCAATATATGGCGATAAGAATGACTTATCGGGTATATTGGGACAGCTTCAGGTAGAAGTAATTTATCTCTATGTGTAGATAGTATATTGGGAAAGGCCGTTAGTCTACTTCTCAGTTTCTAGTAACGAAGTATGTCATAAAACTAATATGCTTTCAGACAATGACTCCTCAATTGAAATCAGAAATTCCCTCAATTCCTCCATATTGCGAAGGCAATGTACAGTACAGAGAATTACATAAAATCTCTCGCTGTGAAGCCTCTTGCATTGGAACATGTGGTTCTTCAAGTGATGTCTACGATTCTGTATTATCCCGACATGAGCCCAGATACATGAAGCCAATACGAAGATGGGAGAAAAGAATGGGATTCGTAACACCGATACACTGGCTGAACACGATACTTATTACCGCGTACCACATTGTTGCTGTTGTTTGGTTGTTTTTACATTTTAGTGACAACTGCAGTTTTAAATGGAAAACCACGTTATTTAGTAAGTTAATGCCTTAATAATTGTATATGTTAAGGTAATAAGCTGACAACTGAGTCAGTCAGTCTCTTAGAAAAAAATTGTGTGTACTGATACCCTTCCTTGGCGTAACAAAATAAAAATCCTTAATTTTTTTTTACTCCTTTTGCTATTTTACGTTCGTAGAAAGTACAATTTAATAATAATAATAATAAATCATTTTATTTCTGGCTACAAGGCCCATAAAATAAATACCTTATAATCTAACATACATATTTTTAAAACTTAAATCTACGTCACATTTTCTCGGCGATGTGAGGCGAACAATAAAAGAGTTAAAGTCTACTGCGTGACGTGTCACTAACTTTTCGACCCCCAATATAGTAGTACATAATTTAGTTATGTTATAATTATTTTTAAACAATAAGAAAGAAATGATTTTATTTTATTTAACAAATTATACATATTGATTTTTATTTAATTGTCGTACATTGGTTATGGTAAAGTTCATAATACCTATAATAAGTTCCGAGAGGATAATGGTCACGTCATGGTGTCGAATTTGGGTGACGGAGTGCCCGCGCATCGTCAAAATTCACACTGTAAATTTTTAACACGCCAAAAGAATTATAAGTTCATATTTAAATTGAATCGTTTTTTGGTATTAAGGCGAGGTTTTCCCAACACTTTAGGTAAAAATTGCGCGAACGTTAGATTCGATAGGTACGCATGGACACGGGCGTCGGGCATGGCTGAGAACGAACCGAGCGATGCGGGTCAACGACCGCCGCTCCAGAAGGACCGCGTAATATTTTTTTAAACTTACAGTTGTGCTAGAGTACGGAATTACTGTGATAATATTTTTTATGCATTTTTGAAGTAAATCTTTTTTATCGACGTATGAGAGAAATGTTATATTACGCGCAAAATTATGATTTCAACATTATGGATATCGTATCCGAGATTCTCGAAGGTGCAGAGAACTAATTTGGGATCATTTTTGAAATCGAAGATGGCCGCCGCGCAAAATTATGATTTCAACAATATGGGTATCGTATCCGAGGTTCTCGAGGGTGCAGAGAACGAATTTGGGATCATTTTTGAAATCCAAGATGGCCGCCGCGCAAAATTATGATTTCAACAATATGGGTATCGTATCCGAGGTTCTCGAGGGTGCAGAGAACGAATTTGGGATCATTTTTGAAATCCAAGTTGGCCGCTGCGCAAAAATATTATTTCAACAATATGGGTATCGTATCCAAGGTTCTCGAGGGTGCAGAGAACGAATATGGAATCATTTTTGAAATCCAAGATGGCCGCCACCCAAAATTATGATTTCAGCAATATGGATATCGTGTCCGAGGTTCTCGAGGGTGCAGAGAACGATTGTGTGATCATTTTTGAAATCCAAGGTGGCCGCCGCACTTAATTATGATTTCAGCAATATGGATATCGTGTCCGAGATTCTCGAGGGTGCAGATAACGATTTTGTGATTATTTTTGAAATCCAAGATAGGGTGTCGAGGACGAATTTTGAGCGGTGGCCATCTTGGATTCCAAAAATGATCCCAAAATCGTTCTCTGCACCCTCGAGAACCTCGGACACACCATCCATATTGCTGAAATCATAATTTTGTGCAGCGGCCATCTTGGATTTCAAATATGATCACACAATCGTTCTCTGCACCCTCGAGAAGCTCGGACACGATATCCATATTGCTGAAATCATAATTTTGTGCGGCGGCCATCTTGGATTTCAAAAATGATCACGAAATCGTTCTCTGCACCCTCGAGAACCTCGGACACGATATCCATATTGCTGAAATCAAAATTATGAGCGGCGGCCATTTTTGAATTCAAAAATGATCACAAAATCGTTATCTGCACCCTTGAGAACCTCGGACACGATATCCATGTTGCTGAAATCATAATTTTGTGCGGCGGTCTTCTTGGATTTATCTAACTTCCCTAAAGTACATATATACAAAAATCCCGCGTGGCATAATATTCAAAATAATATTACGTAAATTTTATTTTAGGTACTTTCCGACTTACATTTACCTATATATTTCAACAAATACGCTGTCGCATCATCATTATTTTTTCACTATGATTCCCGCTTTGTACCGCTTTGCTAAAATCTTACGTTATGTGAGCCCGAGAGACACGAATACAGTACCTTCCTTGACAGTGGTCACGGGCGTACTGCTGGCTTGAGCGAGCATGCAACCAAGGCGTCGCGTTTGGTTTATTACGAAAAAAAGTTAATATAAAATAATTTACTAAGCGTATTGATAAATCCCACAGTGAAAACTTATAAATACTAATAAACTATCGAATAAAATAAGTTTGTGTTTATGGCTATCATAGTTTTATGATAATATAAACAATTCAAATAAAAAAGACTATTTTTCAAAAAATAAATCTATCGAGATTTTTTTTCGTAATCGTGTTTTCTAAACAAGGATAATTTAGGTAAAGAAATGAAGATAAACATGTCAAAAAATTGGAACCGTAATATTTGTAGAAGTATTTTAAGTAGATTTTTAAAAATGTTACTTTTTAGGACTATAGCACCTTAAAATGTTTCTGTTTATTATGTAGAACTAAATAAGAGTCACAGTAGCTACATATAATATTCA
Organism: Leptidea juvernica; assembly: GCA_949711755.1. Lineage (NCBI taxonomy): Eukaryota > Metazoa > Arthropoda > Insecta > Lepidoptera > Pieridae > Leptidea > Leptidea juvernica. Next base: position 7,877,732 of record CATIXQ010000017.1, read on the forward strand.
AACTTGATACAACTATTGAAATTCTTGATTTATTTTACAACTTTTACATATTGAATTTTATTTAATTGAAGATATATAATATATTTTAATTCTATTTATTATTAATTATTTCATTGGTCATTGTCATTTGTCGAGGAATCACTGACCCCGAAGATACAGTTTTAACTAGTTTCGGGGTCAGAGGTCCACCCATTTTAATATCACTGCAAAACCGTTTTCCAATGTTATTATTATTACAATTAACGATGAAAAGATGTTCATAATTAGTATTATACAATAAATATTGTACATTTAGTAAATTAAGTTACTTCCAGTGAGTGTAAGAAAAAGATGAAATAAAGTATTATTGTTATATATCATAATCTAATATATAATCTATCTATCTAATATAAATCTAATATGTAATAATAATATGTATATATGATAATCTTGACGATTCATGCAGTGCTGTTTTTCAAGTCCAGTAAATACGACATTAATAGGTATTAATAATGAACTAGGACTGCAAGACAGAGTGTAAACTAAACATTTTAAATTATTTTAGCATTTTCAGCAGAATTTTAAAATAGCTTCACAAACTTGGAAACATTATTTTTAGATTTATATGAAATAGATTTAGTACCTCCTAATTTTAATGAGAAGTTATGTTAACAACTTATTAATAAAAGCATTAATTAATAATCCTATTTGAAGATTATTTAACTTTTAGCTATTGTACTGGGCCAGTTCGCCGGCTTCGGGATAACGGGAGGAGTGCACAGATACTGGACGCACAGATCGTACAAAGCCAAACTGCCTCTACGCATCATACTTATGATTGCATTCTCTGTGTCTGGCCAAGTAAGTACACACTATTTTTGTATTTAATATGTGTATAGATTTTTACGGGAGACTGTCCTAACTTTGGAGAAACGCGTTTGGACAAACAGGTATGATCCCAGAAAAACACCCGAACAAACCGGTCGTATTCAGATATTAAGGTCTACAAAAAGTTGTGTTATCATAGAACATTTTAATTCTTCTTCTTCTTCCTTCGTTACACTCTTGACAGAGCCAGGTCGTGGTTATCACGAAGTGACATCTTTTGGGGCAGATGTGATTCGCCCAACGAGCATTCGCCACTTTTCCCACAGTCTGGTACACTCGTTCAGTGGACCGCCCACATCAGACTTAATTTGGTCGGTACATCGCATGGGAGACCTTCCTCGCCCTCTGGTGCCCTCCACTTTGCCCTGCACGACAAGGCGCTCAATGGACTCACTCTCGCACCGGGAAACGTGTCCGAAGAACTTAAGAATTAACTCTGTACTAACACCGAAAGGGTTTGTTTTATGCCAAGTTCTTGGAGAATGGAGACGTAGGTACGAACATTTAAATATCATGTGACTAAGTATATGATATGCGTGGATACGTCTTTTTTTATTAGTTACTATAATCTTAATGCTATGGAGTAAAGTTATAGGAAGATATGAATCTCCATCGGAGTTCAACATAGAAATCTTAAGAAGGTAAAACACATGTTAGAAGTGCTAATTCCTTGCAGTATGACTGTCGCCTCCGACTTGTAATGCTTCGGATATTGAGAGGAGCAATGGTGGTTATTGAGATTGAGCAGCAATGGTGTGCAAAATACAAAACGAATAAATACAGAAAATCTCATAGTGAAAAACCATTGCTATATATTTTATTTGCAAAACAGCCAGTCAGCTAAAATAACGTCATACCGTAACTTAAAATGTAATATTTTCATTGGTGTAGTTGCAACTTGTGGAATAGTGTCCACAGTAACACACTGAAATTCACCACAATATTTACGCGTTGTTTCACTTAGGCTGTTCCAATGAATACTAAATCACTACTCGCTGGAGATCGGATCCAAAAAGGCTTGCAGTGTCGGTGGATCCAATATACCAATATGAGCGCTTTCATACTACGTCTGATCCGAATCTGATCCGTACCCGTAAATAATGGTCTGGAGTAGTCGTAGGACTATTTCTAACTGTTGAAACTACCATACATACGTTCGTAAAGTACTATATAAATAGTTCTACGACCACTTCGGACCGTGCTTTGACGGGTACGGATCGGATTCGGATCGGACTGAGTGAGCAAGCGCTCTAACGGCCGTTCCCAATATACTATCTACAGATAGAGATAAATTACTACCTACTACTGTCAGTAATTAGCTGTCAATATACTATCTGAAGCTGTCCCAATATACGCAATAAGTCATTCTTAGCGGGTATTCCATACAAACTTCTATCGCTCATAAACTAAACGTCGTCCCATTGACAGACAGCGTGTACGGATAAGGTGAGTAACCGTCGATATGTTTATTGGGACAGAAAAGTCAACGATAGTTACGATTTTTATCTCAAGTAAGAGATAGACTGATTATTGGGAACGGCCGTTAGAGTCACGATCTCACTAGTATTCGACTGCCTGTTTTTTTTACTAAACATGATTTTTTTCTTATTTTATTACAGAATAGTATTTACGATTGGGTCCGGGATCACCGTATTCACCACAAGATGTCAGAAACATCAGCAGATCCCCACGATGCTAACAGGGGCTTCTTCTTCTCACATGTCGGATGGCTGATGATGAAGAAACACCCTCGAGTCATTATTGAAGGAAAGAAGATTGACATGAGTGACGTCACGGATGACCCAATTGCTATGTTTCATATGAAGTTAGTATATTATATTATTGACTAGCTGACCCGACAGACGTTGTTCTGTATATAATAAATAAAATAATGTTTTTATATGAATTTGTCAAAAATATATCATAACATCAAAAATTACTTCGTTAAAATATATGCACCCTGCTGTCGTAATGAAATTGTTTCACAGCAGAACTGTCAAACCGTGCGTCAATCAATTCTGTCATAGAAATTATGTATGGACACATCAAAGGAAAAACAAATTTGTTGTTTTTATTTAATTTAGCAGCATTTTCCTATTTATTCACCTTTTAAACCTTCGCTGGACTTCCACAAATAATTCAAGACCAAAATTAGCCAAATCGGTCCAGCCGTTCTCGAGTTTTAGCGAGACTAACGAACAGCAATTCATTTTTATATATATAGATTATTACCATGATGATGATGATATGAAGTTAGTAGGTATTCATTATTTGTATTATTTTTTATTATTATTTATTACCTTTGTTGTTTCGCTAGCATTTAATAACGGGCACCCATTATCTTATTAATACTCTTTTTATTCTGCTCTGCACATTGAGATGCGATTCGTCAATTGGTGGGATGGGAAGAAAAAGATTCTACGGTATTTTACGGTAATGGATCAGTAGTTACCGAAGGTCTCGTAGCACCAGAGCAGTCACATGAGTTAAAAAAAAGCCTTTATGGCCGGCAAGGTATGGTTTTTATGAAAGAGTTGTGGGAGAGGAAATCTTTACTTAATGGATTTTCGGATGTCATAAATAGAAGTGGCGAGTGACAAAATCGTGTATAGAACGCTAAACTGGCTCTAATTCTAATTCTAATATTTTTATTCAAAATAGGATGTCACTCATCGAAAGACAAAAACTACCACCCATTCCAAAAAGTATGCCTCAAACCTGAGAATAACGGGCGCAACAAACTCATCGGGTTTCCTTTTGTTTATAAAAAATATGGTTGCAATGTAATATCGTACGAATAAACTTATTATTTAATAGCCTGAGGGCGGTCGCTCCATTCCTAATGTGTGGTATGTTTAAGAAAGTCGTTTATGTAATAGTAATCTTTACCACACAAACGTTTGTAACAATTCTATTGAATTTCGTAATACATAAGTTTTGATAATTTTCTGGGATCTTGTTGTAAAATCATATACATCGCCCCACAAAATACTGACTAACTCGACTTAGCCGAGTAGTAGGCATTATAAGTTTATGTCCTGGTAATTGGTATATATCATCGTTATGACAGTTTCTAGCAAATTCACTTATGTGCCTACTGCCTGTGTACATACATTACATTATTAAGATTATATTGAGAAGCAACAGTCAAGATGTTAATTTCTTTAAATTTTGCTCTGAATTATTCTTTAGGACCTAGCTTATAAATAGCGCGAATAGCCCTCTTCTGCAGCACAAATATTGTATTAACATAATTTTATTTTTTATTTTATTTTATTTGGAACAACAAACAATTATGAACAAACATGACACCTTACTTAATAATTACAATTCTTATAATATAAATACATGTATAATCAACTACGTTATCCACAGATTACTTATTTGTGTTGGAGAAACAAATTAACTAAAATCACCTTATCACAAAAGTTTTAAAATACTTACACATATATATATATATATATATATATATATATATATATTTATACATATACATAGAATCATACAAATATACATATTAAAACTTATCCACATTATATAACAATATTAGTCAAAAAATACGTCATTATTTTATGCAGCTTGTTAAATATCAGTATCTTAAAGGTACCCACACTTGTTTCTAGTATGTCAATGTCAAGGAAGTTTTGGTTATAAGATGAGACCATCCTATGAATTGGAGAGCGCTTTCCAGCATTTGTACGACACTTTTTTAAGGCAGAAAGTTGATAAGCGCGGGTAGCCCTAGAGAGATGACGTACAGGAACTCAGTAATACAGCTTGCGTGTTAGATCAATGCAATCATATTTATTATGACATATATCATATAGAAGCATTACTTCAAGTTGTTCACGTCTGGCTTTTAAATCTAGAATATTGTATATTTCAAGCAATTGATTATACGAAATATTGGCTTTTGTATATCTGTGATGCATACTGCGTAAAAATCTTTTTTGTATTGATTCAAGATACTGTATGTATTTACTGTAAAGTGGGTTCCAAATAAAACCACATATTCAAGTTGTGATCGTACAAGCGATTTGTATAAAAGTAACAACGTTGAGGGTTTTTTAAAATTACGCATAGTTCGCATAATAAAACCATACATTTTGTTCGCTTTATTACCTATCCTATCAATATGTGTATCAAGAATTAATTTACTCTCTAGACTAAGTCCCAAATCATGGACATTATCGACTTTAACAAGAGTAGTCCCACAAAGAGAGTAAGTAGAGTTAATTATGTTTTTATTACGTGTGTAGGATATGTAGTTACATTTCTTTAAGTTAAGATCGAACATATTTTTGTCACAGTAAACAGTCAAACGATCCAAGTCTTTTTGTACTTGATGACTATCATCTAAGTTGCTAATGGAGTGATATATCTTAAGATCATCAGCATACAGAAGAAAATTACTAAATTGAAAACATGAGCTGATGTCATTTATAAATAAGATGGAAAGAAGGAGACCAAGAATTGAACCTTGTGGAACTCCGGAGCTTATCAGAACTGTGTCCGACTCATATCCGTTAATGACAACCCTTTGAAAGCGATTGGTTATGTGAGATTTAAGCCAATGCCAAAGATTTCCACAAATGCCATAAGATAAAAGCTTTTCTAGTAACAGTTTATGGTCCACTCTGTCGAAAGCCTTTCGGAAATCAGTGTATACACTGTCAGTTTGAGTGTTGTTGTCAATATTTTCAAAAAGTTCTGTAGTATACACTAACATATTAGTAACAGTAGAGCGTCTTTAAACAAAGCCATGCTGATAAGCACCTATGATATTATACAAACTGGGATAAATAGCCGCATGTACTAATTTTTCAAATAGCTTCGATAGAGTAGGTAAGATAGATATGGGTCGATAATTTTCAACATTTTTCTTAGATCCACTTTTGTGGACTGGTGTTATACGAGCTAACTTCCACACTGAGGGGAAAAAACCTTCTTGTAAACATTTATTAAATATTAGGTGTAAAGGTTTAAAAATGGATTGAGCAGTATTTTTCAAAAAAATTGGTGGAATATTATCAAGTCCT